>OX104133.1:24067499-25267499 GCA_944470555.2 Heterobilharzia americana
TCATTGAAAGATACATTCGGCCCTATTGACTTTTTGAGTGACATTAATATCAAGGATAAGGCTATGTACTCGTTCGATGTAAATTCTTTAATTTACTAATGTACCTCTGGTACTATATTCCTTCTAACAGTCTTATATTCCCTATCCTATTTTCTAAAAGATTTATTGTTATTATTATGCATCGAAAAAGTTGAATTCACATTCGAGGGTGAACGCTTTCAACAGATTGATGGCATCGCGATGGGTAGTCAGTCCATGAGGACCGTTGCTAGCTGATGTATACATGTTATATGTTGAACATATGGCTAACGATCTCATCGGAAGAGTTTCATTTTATAAGAGATAAGTCGATGATATAGTCATTATATGTGAAAAGCCTGATGATGCAATGTACTAGCTAAAGAAAATGAACGCGACTCAAAATCATATTAACCTGACTTGTGAACAAGAAACTAACAACGAACTACCGTTCCTAGACATATTACTCAATCGACAGGAGGATGGCTCCATCACGAGGTCAATCTATAGAAAACCTACATCGACAGGGTAATATCTTAATTTCCATAGCTACTACCCAGTCAAATATAAACGCAAATCAGTTACATCCTTATTCAACAGGATATATCGCATGTGCACCGATAACACCAAGGAGGAAGAAACCAACTTACTAACGACAACACTAACACTGAATGCATACCTCTTGAAATTTATTCACAGATGCAAACGTTATCTACCATTGGAAAGTACACAGTGTTCCGTTGCTAAGATAAATGTGTCTACATCTCATTACCATTTAGAGGTGATTGTGAGGAACAGACTTAGATTAGCCATCTGTAAAACATATTATTCAGCCAAGTTCATCATTGTAGAGAATACAAAATGCATGTTACAACACAAACCATAACAACATATAAACAATGACATCACATTCCACTGTGTTTATCAATTTACATGTATGTGTGGACACACATATATAGAGAGGAGTAATTGTGATATGCAGGTAAGGAAGGCTGAACATGTACTACATAGAAGTGATCAGAGTCGAGTGCTTACACTTACTGAAGCTCTTGGCATTCGCGAATTCAAACCTCCTGCTCTATGTATACAGAAACAATTTGCACCCACATTGAATCTACCTTGGTGGTGTATTGATTTTAATGTTCATACGAAGAGTAACATGATTAAGGTTCTTTTTTCTCTACCCTTCCTATTCCTTTATATTTCCTATTAACTTCATTGACCTTTTTCCTAATTTTTCATATAAATAATTCGAGTAGTTCATGTGCTATCATCGAATTGTTTGAAATGTGTATATCGCTAATACAAGCGGATGTGTTTAAGATAATCTTCATCTTCTCATTAGGCTGTTTAACTTAATTTTATCTCATGTTTTCATTCAAAATAATAGTATAACAGGAATTTCGTATGCAATTAAACAAAACATTTCCATTTAATTGAACTAGTGCTCGTTGGTGACTAGCTTCGAGAAGTATTCCCGAAGTTCCAATGACAAGTCGTGACCGGTGGAGTCAAAGCCTGATGGTCGTGAGGACAAATACTCAACGATGACATTGGGTGGCGGTTTGCGCTATATCGTGAGCTAACAGAAGTTGGAAATATGGAGCATTGGACTCTGACCCAGTGGCTCAATGGTAACGCGTTGGTCGCGGGACCTGAAGGTCGCGGGTTCGATCCCTGCTGGTGGGGTCGTGGGTGCGCACTGCTGAGGAGTCCCATACGAGTTGGACGAAACAGCCAGCTAGCTGTCCAGTGCTCCCAGGTTTCCTTTGTTCCTCCAACTGATGTCAGTCTTCAATGAATAACAACTTGAAATATTTCCAAATCTCCACAACCCCCTCAAAATTTAATTTCCAATTTTTATTAATTTATTAGATTTATCATATAGTGAATGAACAGTATTGTTTACTGGATTACGTTTCAGACATAATTTATTGTCCATAGTCATCATATCAAGATAACTACACAACTCTGAAATATTCTTTATATAGTGTTAATTTCCTGGCCCCTTTTGTGACATGGGTAGTAAGATTTTCCATTTATCCGGAACAGATGCTGAGTCATTCCTGTTTGCTGCATGTATAAGGTGTTGATTCGATAAACAAAGATTCAGTTATCAATCTCTCTCTACACCGTTTTAGTAAAATGGAAGATCTAAGACAAGAAACTAGATACATTAAAGACGTCTTAACCATCAACAACTACCCTCCCAAGTTAATTGATAAGCTCCTTAGTAATAGTAAGAAAATTTATCAGTAACGTGGCTATTAATATGAGTAATAATAGTGGTAATAACAGCAACAATAATAGTAATAATGATGGTGATAATGATGTTATTAATAGTAGTGGCGATACTATGAAGAGAGAAACCAAAACCTCTACAGTATTACCATACAAAGAAGGCACCTCAGAAACACTACATAGAATTCTCAATAAGGTTGGCTGGGATGATAGTGGGATTTAAACTTACAAACTCACTTAGAAATAAGCTTTGTAGGTTAAAAGATCCTGTCGATCCAATTAAGCAGAATAACTTAGTTTACCAAATCCCTTGTAACGATTGTGAGGTTAAATAGATGGATCAAAGTAGTCGACCAGGGTCAATTATGCTATCCGAACACAAAATCCCTAGCTAGGTCGAAATTTGTAGATCCTGATAAGGTAAGGAATTTAAAAGAGGGAGGCTTAACCATAGCTATGCATGCGATTACATGCAACCACACAAAAGGATGGGACAGGGTGAAAATCTCTAAAACCTAGCAAGGTGCAGGGAAAGATTAATAACTGAATCTTTGTTTATCGAATCAACACCTAACACATGCAGCAGCAGGAGTGATTGAGCACCTGTTCCGAATATATGGAAAATCTTACTACCCATGTCACAAAGGGACGAGGAAATTAGCACTATATAAAGAATATTTCAGAGTTGTGTAGTTATATTGATATGATGACTACGGACAGTAAATTATGTCTGAAACGTAATCCAGTAAACAATACTGTTCATTCACTATATGATAAATCTAATGAATCAATAAAAATGGAATCATATCCTACCACAGTGCACAAGTTCTACTCTTATATTCATAAGCAAAACAATATTTTTTTAGATCTCAATTTGAAGGTTTGTAGGGACTTATTCATTGACTGTAGGTTAGGATTTATCATGGACTGATATTAGTTGGAGAACTGTTGGAAACCCAACTGCATTGGACAGCTGTTTCGTGTTAATACGGGACCAATCCTCAATGGTGCTCAAACATAACCCCGTCTCACGAGAGATCCAACCCAGCACCTTCATGTTTCGTGGCCATTCAGCAATTGCGTCAGAATTCAGTGGTCTACATCTCCTACTTCTGTCATTCTATGACATAATGCAACTTTCATGCAACACCAGTGTTGAGTAACTGTTCTCATGTCCTACTTGGTTGGCTCCACCAGTCACGACTTTCTATTAGAACTTCGGGAATCTCATCTCGAAACAAGCGACGAACGAGCACTAAAGGTTTGTGGGGGATTTATTTACTGATATCAGTTTCATATTCATCACGGACTGACATCTGCTGGAGAACTATTAAAGACGTGAGAGCACTGAAAATCTGTTTTGCTCCAGTACAGGACTCAGCATTAACCACCCACGACCTTGCCAGGGGTCGAACTCAGGACTTTCAGATCTTTCTTTTTTTTTAATGATAATGAGAAGTATGACAATGTCAATTAGAAAATATGACTTCTACTGTATATCATTTTGTGAGTGATAAAAACTACATCAAATTTCGTTTTTCATCGAAGGAATAATATTTCCCAGTTTGTATGGTTACTACAGTCAACTTTCCTTTATTACTTAACTGACTTATGTACATTTTATCATTTAATTATTGGTGTGATAATATGAAGAATAAGGGGAGTAAGACAAAGAGAAATATTTTATTCCACCCACCATATAATTAGTATTTGGTTTTATTGCATGTACTACACCGTCGTTGATTGGATCGAAATGATCAGTCTCTGTTGTCATATGGGCTCCTGTGCGGATGCCTCGATATTGCCTGTGTTCTAATTATGTATAGTAATGATGGATAGCGGCTAGCAGTGGAATCCAGGATGAGCATTTCGTCCTATTTGGGACTCACCAGTTAGCTGGATCTATCTGCCTCCCAGTGAGCGATATTCTCGCGGTGATTCGGACCCGGGAGCGATCGCTTCAAACGCGAGAGCGTTATACACTACACCACCGAACTACGTTAGCCAGCTCTTGTACCCATCATCACTATACATAATTAAAACACAGAGAATTTCGAGGCATCTGCACAGGAGCCCATATGCCAACAGAGACTGATCATTTCGATCCAATCAACGACGGTGTAATACAAGCAATAACACTAAAACTATACCCGCTGCACAAGAAGTGGCTATCGTGGCTCAGTGGTCTAGTGGATAACGCTCTCGCGTTTGAAGCGATCGTTGCCAAGTCCGAATCCCTGTGGGAACAATAACTCATCCCAAATAGGATGAAATGCGCATCAAGCTCGATTTCACTGCTAGCCGCTGTCCATCATTACTATACATAATTAGCATTTGTTGTCTAATATTCCTACTTCTTGTCAAGCCCTGTGTTGTTGGTTTAATTTTTCAGTATGCACTTTAAATTCATTTTTAACCGAACTCCAAGATAAACCGGAAGAGATTGAATTCAGGCTGTTGTGAGATGTTAATTCTTCAAAGAAAGAAGTTTGTTACAAGTTTACTGAAGTAGAATGATACAAAAGTGGAGTAGCATATTTGAAGGGAATAATATCGCGTAAAAGAAGCAACATCTGTTGCTAACAAGTGGTACTCCTTGCACTGAAACCATCATTTGCAAAATATGCTTCATTTCCTCTTCTGCTTCTTTCTTGATTTGCTCTTCATACGCCTTTCTTGTCTCTTGTGTTTCTCTTGACAGAATCCTTACCCAATGCTGGTAATTCCCTATGATTTCTGCCACTCTCTCAACATATACTACTTATATGCATTGTTATCAGCAACGCCCACTACAGTATCATTAGAATGTATTTACAATGGGTGTGTCTTATATAATAATGTTATTAATAATGGTAGTAATCATTAATCTGATTGTTTTTGTTGCGTTTTTCAGTAGTACAGTGCATAATCTAAACTTTAAAAATACACGACAAGGATATAAGTCATTAAAGTATACAATAATGAATGAACTTCCTTTTATTGTATTTCCCCTCCCCCTTCCTTCCTCTTTCCTTTTCTGTCCTTCATATAAATTTTATTAAGAATTTTTGAAAATAATACTGACAGAAATCATATAGATATTGAATACAACCACCCAGTTACTTTTTCATAATGATATATGGATGGTGGTACTGATTGAATTGGTACATTTGTGTATGTTATAGGTGTTTGAAAAGTAACTTTATACAATGTGTGATTTCCATTACCAGTACCCAAACATCATATGTAACTGAACAAAATTATAGGATGTGACATTGAAATAGCTAACTGAATGGCAAATATTACCATGATACTGGCTTAGTGTTCTCTGAGCTTTGGTATTTTGTCCTGGATATCTCATCATCAGGCTTAATGATATCCTCAGTACTAACTTCATAATGAAACGAAGTGGATTTCAGTGTTACGTTAGTGTTTAGATAGTGTTATAGCATCACATATTTCTCTAGAATCAATGTTGACCTTCACAGCTTAACTGGATTAACTAAGCTGAAGGCACCCAGTCAAGTATCCATGCCATTTAGCACGCTGTCGTGTTACGTTGCATTGCTCATAATCGACCCTCTAGCCGGTTACTTGTAACGCATCAATATTTTGGCACAACCTCGTGAATATACTGTTCTATTCGATTAGCCGATTGTGTTCTTCCTTCGTCTCGTATTCGTGGGCATATAACAAGTATGAATAGTTAGTGATTAGCCTCTGCGTTCGTCAAGTTCCCAACTGTACAATTCCTAAAGTGTTTTTAATGAGCCTATGTATTGTCTTATTGTAAGTGTTGGAAGACCCCAGATTTGTATACAACATTGTTATTGGTCTGAACATTTTTAATCTGTCATTTTCACACCACTTTTATAGCATTGCATTTATGTCTATTAGAAATGTGACATACCAAAGGAACAGTATCATTTACTGGATTGCATACTTTTCCGACACAATTTATTCGCCATATTCATATCAGGTAACTAACTCCAAAACTTCGAGACAGACTTTACATAGTTCTAATTTCCTCTCCTCATCTGTGTTGACAAGGTTAGTAGAATTTTCCATATATCTGGGACAGGTGCAGAATCATTTCCGCTATTGCATATATTTAGTGTTCATTCGATAAACAAAGATTCGGCTATAAACCCCTATATCCAGTCATTCAGATAAGTTACTTTTATATACTGTCGATCTATCCCACATGACTATAAGATAGTGCGTAATTGCGGGCAGAGTAAAAGCCGAGCCTTTCTCTAAATTTCTTATCTCACACAAACACACATACATAAAAATGTAAGTAAAGTCAGTACCCCCATATGATGCTTCACAAACAAAATGAACTGTTACGTAAAATGGTAATTAGACAGTAGGGGGAGAGAAAGATTGTTAAGTCTGTAATAATAATAATAGTAATGAAGCTATTAAAATATTAGTTATAGTGAATTGTGTGGTGGATGAAATGAAGAGTCTTGTTGTAATAAATGAGTTATACAGATGGCCAAGGCAAAGAAAGAGGCTGTACGAATCTCTTCTGAACACATAGACGGCTTGTGTAGGTGGATTCCTATGGCTTCTGCTGTATGTAAAAGACGAACTCGTAGAGGATGGGTGAGGTGAGAAGGAATGTGATAAATAACTTTAAAGGCATTATGAATGTTAACTCGGTGGCCGGTGTCAATCAGATGAGAGAGTATTGAGTTTCGTGTCAATCTGGTTTCCCCCTTACTTAGCCATGAAGGATGATGCTCGGCGATTCGACGACGGACTTGCCTAACTGTACGTCCAATGTAACTAGCTCCACAGGAGCAGTTGAACTGGTAAATGCACATAGAAGAGGAGAAGTCAGGGAGTCTGTCTTTAGTTCGTGTGGTCATCATCGGCCAGCTGTAGAAAACACAACATAACTTGGCAGCATTAAATGATCTTCTTATGGCATTTCTTAAGCGTTGTGTCACAATTTCGCTGATGATGTCACCTCGAAATTGTAGTCTTAGGAACAATGGTTTCTTGGAGAGTGTAGGCATTCTGGTTTTCATATTGGATGTGTTCATATTTTTAGCCAGGAACGTTTCTGGATATCCATTACTACTGAGTAGATCGTGGATAATTTGAAGCTCTTCGTCAAAACTATCATCTGAAATATTTCTTCGCTCACATTGTTTGTTTTACTAAATGTCTAAATGGGAATTTTCGCATTATATGACTTTCTTCACAGGAACAACTAAATTTGTAAATACACATAGAAATGGCAAAACTTATCCTTCATCTGAGCAAAAACAATTGATCGGTTGGGAAATGACTAGTAGAGTTGCTCAGAAATATTTCAGATGATAGTTTTGACGAAGAGCTTCAAATTATCCACGATCTACTCAGTAGTAATGGATATCAAGAAACATTCCTGGCTAAAAATATGAACACATCCAATATGAAAACCAGAATGCCTACACTCTCCAAGAAACCAAGACTACAATTTCGAGGTGACATCATCAGCGAAATTGTGACACAACGCTTAAGAAATGCCATAAGAAGATCATTTAATGCTGCCAAGTTATGTTGTGTTTTCTACAGCTGGCCGATGATGACCACACGAACTAAAGACAGACTCCCTGACTTCTCCTCTTCTATGTGCATTTACCAGTTCAACTGCTCCTGTGGAGCTAGTTACATTGGATGTACAGTTAGGCAAGTCCGTCGTCGAATCGCCGAGCATCATCCTTCATGGCTAAGTAAGGGGGAAACCAGATTGACACGAAACTCAATACTCTCTCATCTGATTGACACCGGCCACCGAGTTAACATTCATAATGCCTTTAAAGTTATTTATCACATTCCTTCTCACCTCACCCATCCTCTACGAGTTCGTCTTTTACATACAGCAGAAGCCATAGGAATCCACCTACACAAGCCGTCTATGTGTTCAGAAGAGATTCGTACAGCCTCTTTCTTTGCCTTGGCCATCTGTATAACTTATTTATTACAACAAGACTCTTCATTTCATCCACCACACAATTCACTATAACTAATATTTTAATAGCTCCATTATTATTATTATCACAGACTTAACCATCTTTCTCTCCCCCTACTGTCTAATTATGTAAGAACCTGTTCACAAAATCTTTCTACGTTAATTAATCTCTGCTTTAGTTAACTGTCTTAATTACCTGATCAATTATCACCTTCTTGATACTTTGAGATTGATAACCTTTCATTGAATAACTCTCATCACTAGATTGGTATGTAATTTTAAGTTTGAAAATGCTACTTATATTAATTAGTGTGGAGCCATTGATGGGGAACTAATTGAAAAGAAATATTTCTTCGCTCACATTCTTTGTTTTACTAAATGTCTAAATGGGAATTTTCGCATTACTGAGACTTATTGGTTTAGATAGTTAGGTGACGGCTTCAAACACTGTTCCACCTACCAAGGTTAGGACAGTCAGGAAGTATCATTGGCCCTTACATAACAGGTGTAGCCCACACTACATACTACACGAATATGCACAAGGTTGCTAAGCGGGTTCACTTAATATTTTTGTTCATTGAGTGGAATTATTGTTTAGTCCGTCCCCTTCTATAATCTTCCAGTTAATCGAAATGTATTTACTTGTTGATTAAATTGCATAAATACCAGTATTATCCTCGGTTGTACTACTTTTACATTCATATTCATGTTTTGTACTCTATCCCCTTATTTAACAATTCAGCGATTTCATAATATGTTTTATGTAATTAACTTATAATTTTGCCCCTATTATTATTTTATTATTTGTTCTTTTGGATTCCTAGTGGAACATAGAAATTCATGAGCACATCGCCATTTCACTCTCTACGCTACAGTCCTTTTAACATGACTCCATGATTCCCCATAACCTTCCATTTCTTCCTCACACGATCTTCTCCGTGTCATGCTAACATACCCAATTTCTCTTCTCCCATTTCACTTCCACTCGACAGTCTGGCTTGACACGTGATGTCCCCAAATCGTCTTCTCACTCCATGTCTAGTCCAATCCAATCCATCTCCACTTTCCTCTTCTGCATACTTGTTAGGCGATAGATTCTTCCTTCGTTGGTTGTTTGGTTCTTTGGCAGACCACACTTCCTCCTTGCTTATTCTTTCTCTGCTTCTCATCTGATCTGATGTGATGTGATTTTCAGTATGGAGTAAGCGTAGGCGGTATCTGTTGATGATGCATGTGTTCAGTTTGTTGGATGGGAATGATTTTTGAAGGGTGCCAAGTCTGTGAAGCATCATATGGGGGTACTAACTTGACGGACTCGGTGCTAAAATCCGGATGTTGTTAACACTTTATACTGAGTGCAGTCCAATGAAGTGCAGTAAATATTCACACTGATTTCAGATTAATGAAGGAATGCCTGTTTCGCTGTCTTTCCAATGCTATCTTTTTCATGGTCATGTGTGCCGCCACCGCCGCCGCCTCTATTTGAGACGATACTGCCTAGGTAATTAGGTGAAAGAGACTACTTCGTTTAGTTTTCTCCAGTTGGTGGTGACTGGTGCTTTTTGTTGCTGTTGTTGTTGGTTAATATCTTCATCACCTATGTCTTCTCTACGTTCACCAGACGGAAGTCCCGTCTTCTCTGCCCCCTTGCTGTCGCTTCTGTCAACTTGTTAGTTTTCGCCTGTACATCTCCTAGTTAATGGAGCATAAGACATTATACATAAATCATCATGGGCGAAATGGAAATTTTCTACGGTCTTTTCATCGGTCGAACAGCATATACCCATCTTCTCGCTCCCCGCAGTTTCTTGTATGATCCAGTCCAGTCCAGTTCAGTCGACAACAACCAAGAAAATGATAGCAGACAACCTTGTCTTGTCTTACTCCTGCCTTCACTTCAAAGTTATTACTGAGCTTTCCATTGTGAATCACTCTGTTGTAGACTCCCTTATCGGGATTCTCAAGATAAGTGGTAACAAGTTCTTTAGAATATGCTTGAAAATCGAATGCAATAAAGCAGTTTATTCACCGTATGACATCTTCAAATGTTGGAACATTTTCGCTAACCTTCATTCTTTAATTTTCTATCCTCCAATACACTTTTGTTTACTTTTCGCTTATTCTTTGCATGCTGCTGTGAAATGTAACAACTTGAGTCGATGCAGTTCTGTGTAGCATCATACAGCATATAGGTTTTGAATCAGGTTGATAAAGAATTATGGCACTAAAAGAGTTGTGTTGAAGCAACTGTAAAACTACTTGTCGGTCGACGGTGTCTAAGGCTTTTTCAAAGTTGATGATGTTGTGTTAAATAGTTGACAACGTTTCCCTTACTTTCACTTACATAATTTGTTTGTTTACACGGAGATAACGGCTGCCAACTAGTTTTACTTATCCTTATAATTTCCCCATTTTCATTCTGGATTTACTTGACCCACCTCTGTTAGTGTATGGGCTCTAATGTGGATGTCTCAACACTGTCTGATTATTCATTATGATGTAGTTTGTTTGGTAGTGGCTAGCAGTGGAATCCAGGATGCTTGTTTCATTCAGTGACTGATGAGTCTAAAATATGATGAAGCATACGTTCTGGACTGCGTTGATAGACACTCCTAAGTAAACTACAAGACTATCGGAATGGTATAATATTAGACACTGTGGAAAACAGTCATTCCAATTACATCTGTTGTATGTTGATTCCATGAACAAAGATGCAGTAATCAATCTGTCTCTCTCTCTCCCTCTCTGCATCTAATTATATTCGACTTCAGTACAGTGATTTTATCCCACCTGATTGTGTGACTGTGTGTTAATGCATCCATTACAATAGCCAACATTCCTTCGAGATCACTGATCTTATTCGGGTCTGTCATTCTATAATTAGCTCAATTATTATGCTCCACTACTCTAATTCACCCGACAGGCTGACTAGTCTGACCTATATACTTCACCTGACTCACAATCATCATATGCAATTTGATAGATTAGATTATTCCATTGAATTGCTTCTATCGGATCCTTCAACTTGCCAACAAAGCTTGTCTCTGAGTGAATTTGTAGGTTTAAATGCCACCATAACTAATCCAGCTTCGTTCAGAATGCTACGTGAAGTTTCTGATCTACCTTCCTACCCTATAGGGTAACACAATGAACACTGTGATCTCCATTCTACTCGTGTTGTCGTTATTATTCGTTAATCCATGACTGTTGTCTTTTCGTTCCATGTGGATTCCTACGAATTTCTTAATGAACTAGGAGGATCATTCTTGACTACTAGCGCTTCTTTATGTGCTTCAATTCCTTGTTTAGGTCATTCCACTGACTAATCAGTTTTCTACCTCTATCATTTAGACATTTGATTAAACCTGCCTTAACTGACTGAAATTGAATGAGATGACTTGAAGTCTAGATACCTGTTGGAATGTGTCGGTTTTCTGTAGACGGCAGTATCCTTCGTTGTATCCTATAATCCAACACACGTGACTCCCCTCAATCATTTTCTACCTCCTCGTAATCGGCACGCTGAGTTATCCCTTGCGTTGCTCTTGGCAGAATCCTTACCCACTGATCGTAATTCCCTATGATTTATACCACACTCTCAACATATACTACTTATTTCCATTATTATCATCACCAACCCCCACTACACTATGTCTTGAAACTTGAAGACTGTGCAGGTCACGCATAACTGTAAGCCTAATATAATCTCATCAACCAATATCTCAGTTCTGTGATTAACTTCTGAGTCAATATTCAGTTGATTTCTCACTGTCTCCATTACCATATTCATTGTTATTTTAGTATACAGACATGTTACTTCGAAACTAACCATTTCTCATCCTCTTCTATGTGTAGGTCACCAAGACTAAGTTTTAACTCATAAGTGTTTACTAGTCTGGAATTTGAAATGTTCTAATAGGGCACAATATTGAAGCTAAGTACTTTGCAGTTCATATGTTGGGTGTATTTCTGAAGTCAACTATGGGTCTGATGGGATAACCTGGTTTATGAATCTTGATAATACATCAGTTCTGCTAGGATTATTAGTTTGAGGCATTACATTAAACCGTTCAGACTCACCTAGAGATGATTTTAGTCAGCGTATCAGACCGGCTGTAGATTTCTTGATCTTATTAATGATCACGTCTTGATTTCTTCATATGGTCCTGTTTTGTTGAAGTAATCCAATTTTTCCATAACTACTGTTGAATTGCCTTTATCAGACTTAACAATTACTATATTATTGTCCTTCCGTAGACTATTCAGACTGCATTTTCAAGTTTTGTTAAGTTCTTCTGTCTTTTCAGTGTTAACTCACAATGTACTCTAACCTTTCAGCTGTTTTTGTATCCACCGAGCTTAACGTTACTTCTATGATAGGTATGACATCTTCTGGTTTCAGCTGACCTATTGTCCTTCACGTCAAAGTTTAGTCCTTTTTCGAGTACTTTCATCTCAACTGAGTTTAGGCTTCTCGAGGAGAGATTGACTAGCCCCATTTTGTTCTATCGATGTTTGATGATGTTTCATTTGTAATTAGATTATCTTCTGAGGGATATTTTTCTTGGATTAATTTGATGAACATTATGATTCGACTATTACGGGAAATCCAGAAACAGTCAAATCAACAAATTTGAAATTCACCCTGGAAGACTATTCTGCTTAATGAGTTGGTAAAACTCAAAGGGTGGTAATGAGCACAATGCTCAGAAAAAAAGGCGTTGAGAAACACTGACACGTTTAAAATTACTATGCGACTAGATAAATGTAGTGGGTAATACTATTACAGAAAGTTAATTACATTAGCTCAATGATGATGATTTCAAACGAAAAATCTTATTTACAAGAATTAAACGATTCAAGAAAACAGTTGACCGATTCCTTAAAGTCGTTGAAAATAAGAAAGACAATGCTCCCTAAGACAACTAAGCAGATGAGAGTTAGAACAATATATGTCTTTAGAAATCTATAGAGATAGCTTATCTCTTAGGTCTATTCCAGATATTCGAAAAAATTTAATCATTTCATGCTATAGCAAAATAGTTTGCCTTAACTACTGGAATAGCCTACGAAAACAGTTATAATAATGTGCTCTAATCTTCTGAAGAATGAAAACAGCCTAGAAGATTTGGATTTCGCCAATGATGATTTATGTCTAATATCTTATGTCAAACAAACTCGAAGATGTACAGGCGAAAACTAACAAGTTGACAGAACAGGCACGCCAGCGAAGATGGGACTTCAAGTGAACCCAGAGAAGATAGATGTGATGAAGATACCACCCAACCAACAACAACAACACAAACGACAACAAGCACCAATCACCATCATCTGGAGAAACCTAAACGAAGTTGTCCTTTCCCCTACCTACCATCCCACACATACCATCACCCAACACCCACTTACCTACCTACCTACCCACTTACCTACCTACCTACACACCTACCACCTACCTAACTAACTAGACACCATCGCTCCAACTACACGAGGCACAGGCACAGACGAGGATGTCAAAACCAGCATCGAAAGACAGCAAGATAGACATTCACTCATTAATCTGAAATAATCAGTGTGCAGATCTACTTCACTCCACTCAGCACAAAGCGTGAACAACATCCTGATTTTCAACACCAATTCAGTCAAGTCAGTGCTTCTATATGATGGTTGAGAAACTTGGCGTGTCACGAAAAGCATTTCCAACAAACTATAGACATTCTTCATCAACAACAACTGCCACCTACGCTGACTGATACTGAAGATCAGATGAGATGGCTAGGAAGAATAAACAACAAGAAACTCTGGCAACTTACCAACCAATGAAGCAAGAATCTATCGCTCAACAAAAATATGCAGTGGAAGAAAGTGGAGATGGATTGGGTATACAGTGAGAGGGCCGACTGAGAACATCGCGCGCCAGATCAGGCCGTCGAGTGGAACCAAAATGGGAAAGGATGAGTTGAGCGTCCAAGGTGAGGTGTAATGGAGAATCCTTCTAATACTATAAGAAAACACTTCAGCGACATTCGCTAAACAGTTGAGAAAATATTCGCCTTTTCGATAGCTTAAAAATTGAACAATACAAGTATAAAGACATTAACAGAATTAAATGAGTTCATTTGATTTCATAGGTTTTCATCAGCTTCAAATCATGCGCCAAAGTTGTTCGACACCTCCAATCAAGCTCATCCAAATATGAAGTTTACAATGGAATATGAAAATGAGGACAATTTCAATTTTTTGGATCTAAGTATAAAATGGAGATGAAATGACACAATTGAGAAAACTATCTACAGAAAAGACACATGGATTGGTCAGTAACTTCACTACAATAGTTTCTTCCCTGTCACCTATAAACATGGTTTAGTCAGGATGCTATTCACTAGAATAAAAAGGCTGTGCTCTAAAGATAAACAAGAAGGAGGATTCTGTATAGATGAGAAGGCTCTTATAGACAATGGATATCCAAAGAAACTCACCATGAAGCATGGAAAAGAATTTATTGACAGATGAAAACATTCAACTGTTGAGAAGAAGCCTGTTTTCCTTCGTCTAGCATTCAAAGGTGATGAGACATGTGAAAGAATGGACAGAAGAATAAAAGCCACATTGAGAAGAAGCTTCCCTCCTGCCAGACTGATCTCAGTTTACAATAGATTATGCTGAATAACACAGTTGAAAGTAGGCAAGCTGATCCATCTCACGTCAACTCCAACTGTGTACATCAATCAATTCACCTGTGCTTGTGTAAGGACATGGATAGAACGGACTGAAAGAAAGACGTCTACTCGATTTTATGAGCATATTCCGAGAAATCTGTGTCTGGATGGATGGTAGCAAGGTAGCAATCGTCAGGCATCCGATGGAAGTAGGACATCAAATAGATGTTTCTCAATCTTTCAGGATAATCAAGAAACAAAGAACACCATGTTTATTACGGTATACGGCAGGTGTCGCTATCAAACACTTTCAACCTGATCTATGTACTCAGAAGGAGACTGTAATTAGTCTTTCTTTACCTTGGTAAATGTATATGATTTTCTGCATGTGTATGCATGTATATAGTCTTTCCTTTTCTCTCGATTACTTCATCTCTTCATTGGTTACTTACTGAATATTAATCACTTAGCGATTTTCAAGTTTTTTCATGTAATTAATTATGTAATCTATTAACCCTTAAACAGTGTCTTTTTTTACACTGATTTTCATTTGTTGTCTCCCCTCCCACTCCACAGCTTCAGAATTTTCCCAACTCATGAGATGTGTATAAATAGCCATAGATTGTGATTAAGATATGTAACTATTGATCGTGTATTCCCTTGACTCACTCACTCACTCACTCACTACCTTATTGTTAATCCTGGATTTCAAATCTGCATTTGTTTTTGCGTGTTTGAAGTATGTTGTGTTATTATTACCAGTGATATTTCATTTCACTAGTAGGTTGTTAGCAGCTGATGAAAGTGTATGAAATGAAATGAGCTTATTTTATTCTCCAAATGTCTTTGTTCATGCATTATTCAAATTTGTCAAGCGAACTAATTGTATGACATTACTGAAAAGTCTTAAAAATTATCTGACTGTCTCTCAAAGGTAGTAAGTATTTACTGTTTTGCAAACTGCTACATCTACTATTATCACAATTTTAGAGTAGAAACGTTTTGTCCAAAAGAAGTTAGATTATTCCGTTTTTCTTCTATGGCCTTCTACTAACCTAATTTTTTCATGATTCAATCTCTAAGTATTTTTTGCCTTTTCAACTCTTGAAAAAATTGAAGTAAAGATACAACACCTTTTATCATACCGAATTGAACTGTGTATACAAATTACTATTTATTGGCATACTTGTTATTGTTATTTTATTACATGTTTTCTAGCTTTTCATATTACAGCTTTACTACTTTAACAATTTAGTATTCGATGTATTCACTTTCCTGACTTTAAAGAATAGTTTATGTATGGATAGAGTGTATGAATTTTCAACATGTCAGTCTAGGCATACTCGATTTCCAACTGGGGGATTAAGTGTCCGAACCGAGTTCCACCTTACAAGGTCTCTATACAACGAAGTAGTTATCTTTAAGTCTCATTACAATAGGTCTAGCTTAGTACCTACTCAATGAAGGTGAACAAGATTGCTAAGTGGATTTCAATTAAGATGAAGTGAAGATCATTATTGATTGGCATACTTGTTATTCTCCGTTGTTGTGTTGGATCGAATTGTTCAACCTCTTTTGGCATATCGGCTTCTATGCCGATACCTTCATATTGCCTAAATGTTAATTATCATAATTTGGTTGGTTGTGACTAGCAGAAGAATCCAGCTTGACGCGCGTTTCGTCCTATTTGGGACTCACTCATCAGCTGGATGTACCTGCACCCCAGTGATGTTATTCCCACTGAGATTCGAACCTCGTACCAATCGTTTCAAACGCCATGGTCGAACAATTCAATCCAACATAACAACGGAGAATAACAAGTATGCCAATAAATAGTAATAACTACTACCCGTTGTACAAGAAGTGACATAGTGTAAAATGCCTTGACGTTTGAAGCGATGGATACGAGGTTCCAGTCCCAGCGGGGACAACATCACTGGGTTGTAGGTACATCCAGCTGACGAGTCACATAATAGAAAACTATGTATACAAATGTTGTAATTTGCTTGTTGATGGCTAGCAATGTGATCCATGAGACGTATCTCATCTTATTTCGGAGTCATCAGATATATATATCTCCACCTAGTTAATTGATGCTGTTTCCAGCAGGAATCATCACTTCAAACAGCAAAGCGTTATTCACTAAAACTATTCGCATCATTGATTACATTGATGGCCAATATCAAGCAATTTGCAACATAATGAATATTCAGGCAATATTATGGCTAATCTGTGAACAAATATCGATCAATTTTAACTTTGTATACCCAAAGGATATTACAAACATCAATAAACAAGAGGTGGAACATATTTTTCAAGTTTTATCTTCAGAATTCATTGACACCTTTGATTTAAAGTTAAGAAATATTTTTTCAGGTTTAATTGACCGATAATTTATGGCTTATCTAATGATGTTATACTGTACATGTAAAAGACTGGAAAACTGGAAAAAATATTTTCATTTCTAATAGGTTTATATTTTCCACCTTCCTTGAAGGCCTATTCTGAGATAAATTGGTGCGTAATCTCTTTCACTGTTTAAAAAATAAGATATAACATTGACAATTACATAGGTTAAGTCACCGTAAATTCATTGTTAGTTATAATTTACTACTTTTCCCTTGGGTTACTAGCGGAACATCCGACTTCACTAGCACGTCACCATTCCACTCTGTCCTCTCCAATCCTCTCAACCGGGTTCCACAACTCCCCATAAGCTCACATTTCTTCCTCACATCATCTCCTCCAGGTCACCCTCACCTCGCAAGCCCAACTCGTCCTTCCCCATTTCGATTCCACTCGTCGACCTGGTTTCGCCCATGATGTCTCCGAATGGCTTTCTCACTGTATACCCAATCCGTCTCCACTTTCTTCCACTGTATATTTGTTGGGTGATAGGTTCTCGCTTCATTGCTTCATCCTCAGAGTTTCTTGTTCCTCATTCTTTCTCGCCACCTCATCTGATCTTCAGTATCGAGTCAGCGTAGGTGGCAGTTGTTGATGAAGAATTTCTGCAGTTTGTTGGAAATGCTTTCCGTGACACGCCAAGTTTCTCAACCATCACATAGAAGCACTGACTTCACTGAATTGGTGTTGAAAATGAGGATGTTGTTCACGCTTTGTGCTGAGTGGAGTGAAGTAGATCTGCACACTGACTATTTCAGGTTAATCAGTGAATATCTATCTTACTGTCTTTCTGATGCTTGTTTTGACATCCTCGTCTGTGCCTGTGCCTGGTGTAGTTGGAGCGATGGTGTCTAGTTAGATAGGTGGGTGGTAGGTGTGTAGGTAGGTAAGTGGGTTTTGGGTGGTAGATAGGTGTGGGGTGGTAGGTAGGTAGGTAGGTAGGTAGGTAGGTAGGTAGGTAGGTGGGTAGGTAGGTAGGTAGGTAGGTAGGTAGGTAGGTAGGTGGGTAGGTAGGTAGGTGGGTAGGTAGGTAGGTAGTAGGTAGGTAGGTAGGTAGGCAGGTAGGAGGTAGGTAGGTAGGTAGGTAGGTAGGTGGTAGGTAGGTAGGTAGGTATAGGTAGGTAGTAGGTAGGTAGGTAGGTAGGTAGGTAGGTAGGTAGGTAGGTAGGTAGGTAGGTAGGTAGGTAGGTAGGTAGGTAGGTAGGTAGGTAGGTAGGTAGGTAGGTAGGTAGGTAGGTAGGTAGGTAGGTAGGTAGGTAGGTAGGTAGGTAGGTAGGTAGGTAGGTAGGTAGGTAGGTAGGTAGGTAGGTAGGTAGGTAGGTAGGTAGGTAGGTAGGTAGGTAGGTAGGTAGGTAGGTAGGTAGGTAGGTAGGTAGGTAGGTAGGTAGGTAGGTAGGTAGGTAGGTAGGTAGGTAGGTAGGGGAAAGAGACAACTTCGTTTAGGTTTCTCCTGTTGATGGTGATTGGTACTTGTTGTCGTTTGTGTTGTTGTTGTTGGTTGGGTGGTATCTTCATCACCTCTATCTTCTGTGGGTTCACTTGAAGTCCCATCTTCGCTGGCGTGCCTGTTCTGTCAACTTGTTAGTTTTCGTCTTTTTCGAGGTTTTGCGACATTTAACATAAACCGTAGGCGAAATTCAAATCTTCTAAGCTCTTTTCATCAGTCCAGGCTAAGGCCATCTTCTCGCTCCTCACGGTTTGATGCGTGATCCAGTCGACCATAATCAGGAAGATCATGGGTGATAGTAGGCAAGATCGTCTTGTCTTACTCTTGTCTTTACTTCAAAGGCGTCACGTTAAGTAACATACTTTCACTACATAGCAAGAATAGTAGGTTTATCTGGTTCCACAGTTGTCAAGTCCTACAACTTTCTCAATTGCCTGACTATTAACGATTTTATGAATAAATGAAACTTTATTGATTTCTAAGGGAATTCCAAATACAGATACTTACTTTTTTCTGTTCTCTACTACAATATTACTTCTCTTTTGAAACTGATCTTTTTCAATAACGATCTGAAATATAAAATCCTATTAACCTCAGAATACAATAATATTGTGGTACTCATTGAGATATGCTTCCTTTGGAAATGATGGGGAATATTTGTAGCTCAAGTGGATGGTCTTGGTTGTGTTGTGTTCTCTGAGCTAGGTTGTTTAGTCGTGAAGCTTTGGTAGACTTTCCAGACTACATCATCAGCACTAACTTCACTATGACTTCATAGCATACTGAAGTTAGTACTAAAGATTCCGTATAGAAAGACGATCAAAGCTTCACGACTAAACAACACAGCTCAGAGAACACAACACAACCAAGATATGCTTCTAGATGGATATCCCGAAGTTCTAATCAGGTTAGCCAGTCGAAAGTGAAGCGGATGATAACTTAAGACCTTAGGTGGTAATCATGACATATCATCACTTCACAGAAACAGGAGACCGTGGACCACTGAACCCCAACCTAATGGCTAAGCGATTACTGGGTTCTCCATAAGACCTAAAAGTTATGTGTTCTATCCCTGGTGAGTAGCGCTCGTAGGTGCATACTGCTCAGGAGTACCATAGTATGACGGGACAGCTGTTCAGTGCTCCCAGGATTGCAATAGTTCTCCAACCCCAAAATACATTACTTATTAATATGATAGTTTACAAAAGATGCAAAAATGGCAACGATAATGCATAATCTGTGGAAAAGATGTTTAGCTATTATGACTTACTAGACTGCCTGAGTATGACCTGCTTATCTGGTCTTCGATCAATTCCAGCCATATGTAAACAGCATAGACAAGACTTGGTCATTAAAAATTGAGCACTGTGATAGATTGTAATTCCATTTTAGTCTGTTTATTAGAAATGCCATACAGTGAAGGAACAGTATCATTTACTGGATTACGTACTTTCCGGACACAATTTATTGTCCATATTCACATCAGGTAACTAACTCCACAACTTCGAGATAGACCTTGTCATATTCCTAATTTTCTCTCCTTCTCTGTCATGACAAGGATAGTAGAATTTTCGATATATCTGGGACAAGTGCAGAATCATTTCGACTGCCGCATGAATTTGATGTGGATTCGATAAACAGAGATTCGGTTAATATAAGTGTAAAACTTGGGCACTGTGGTAGAATGTAATTCCATATTAGATTTCTTTCTTTGATATATAGCGTACAGTGATACAGTATTATTTACTTCATTACGTTTCGAGCATAAATTACCATTGCTCATAATCGTACCAATGTAGTCAAATGTCTAAATAACAGAGCTAAGAAACTCACTAGTCATTGTAAGACTTAAGGAATTGAAATACATCAAAGAAGCGTTAATAATTATCCCCATCATTTTATTAAGAAATTCACACGTACACATAAGAAGCAAAATAATAACAGTAATAAAATACAAACAATAGTGACAACATAAGTAGAAAAGAAATCAACACCTCTATTGTGATACCATACAAGGAAGGAACATCAGAAACCATACGTAGGATTCTCAACAAGGTTGGAATTAGGGTGGCATTTAAACCAACAAACTCACTTAGAGGTAAGCTTTGTCGGCTAAAAGATCCGATAGAACCAATTAAGCAAAATAATATAATCTACCAAATTCCATGTAATGACTGTGAAGTCAAATACATAGGTCAAACTAGCCGGTCGGTGTCAGTTAGATTAACAGAACATAGGAATTTAGCTAAACATAGAACGGCAGACCCCAATAAGATCAATAATCTAGAAAAACACTCAGCCATTGCATTACATTCATTAACACATAACCACACAATAGGGTGGGACAAAACCACTGTACTTAAGTCTAATATAGCTAGGTGGAGAGGGAGAGAGATTAATTACTGAATCTTTGTTCATCGAATCCACACCCAACACATGTGATAGGAATGACGCAACACCTATACCATAGATATGGAAAACTTTACTACCAATCAAAAAACAGAGAGATCAGGTGACAGGACTATAAAATCAGATATCGAAAGAAGTGTGATTACATTGATATGATTATGAGCAATAATAATTTATGCTTGAAACGTAATCAAGTAAATAATACTATATCACTGTGAGCTATATATCAAATAAACAAATCTAATATAGAGATTCGGTTACCAATCTCTCCTTCCCTTCACTCAACTGTTAGTTTTTAACACTATCACTCTATCCCACCCTTATGTATCATTGTGTGCAACTGCATGCAGAGCTATACCCCCACCTTTCCTCTCAATTTCTTATTAGGATCTACTAATCTTGACTTAACCAACTTTTTAGTCTCTGTTATTCTAATCGACCCTGGTTGGTCAACTACTTTGACCTATGTATCTCACCTCTCAATCATTGCAGGGGATTTGGTAAACCAGATTATTTTGCTGAATTGCATCGATAGAATCTTTAAACCTACAAAGCTTGTTTCTAACCTTTGAATTTGTTGGTTTAAAAAATGCCACTTTAATTCCAGTCGAACCTATTGAGAATCCTTCGTAATGCCTCTGAGGTGCCTTCCTTGTATGGTAACACAGCAGAGGCTTTGAATTCTCTCTCATCCCTGTCACCATTATTACCATTAGTAGTAGTGGAATCATTATTAATAACACCTGCATTACTATTCTACTACTACTACCACTGCTAATATTTTTCTTTCGATTTCTTATGAATTTATTTATCAATTTAGATTGGTAATTATTGAGACGTAGGGTGTTCTTGATGTGTCCAATTTCTTGTCACAGATTTTCTTATCTACTAGTAAGCTTTTTCGCTCTATCACTTAAGCATTTAACAAGGCCTACTTTAAGTGAAATGAGGTGGGAAGACGTGAAGCCTAAGTATCGACTCGAATTGGTAAGTTTCCTATAGACACTAATCTCTAGATTTCCTTCCTGTGTTAGTTTAATCCTGCAATCCAACATTGCTAGTTCACCTTCATCACTTTCTAAGTCACAGGTAAACTGTATTGCATTCCCTTCTGAATTTATATGTGCCAAGAACCTATTGATGTGTTCCAATTTCTGTACAGTAAACGTATCATATAAATATCGGAACCATATCTTTGAAGTAGGACTAAATGTTTGAAGGGTCATCTGTTCTCAACTATCTCACGATAGGGGATATTGATGATCCCACGGCAACACGTTCAGTTTTTTTATATATATTTTTTAATGGAATTTGAATACTGTAGACGTTAGGCATAATCGTACTCCCAGTATGATCTCCTCTGTCTGCGCCTTAGTTCTATGTGTAGGTTCTTTGTCATCTTTAAGCCAATTTCTAACTGCCTCTTGAGGCATGTCGATCATGATATTTGTGTAAAGACTAGTTATGTCAAAACTAATCATTTTTTTCACTGTCATCTAAGTGTATGTCGTCTAATCTGTGCTTTAAGTCATAAGAGTTGGTAAGTTGAGACTTTGAGCGATTTCTTATTGGACCTAACACCATTGCTAAATATTTCTACAACTCGTAAGTTAGAGTGTTTCTAAAATCTACTATAGATCTGATAGAATAGCCTGGCTTATGAATCTGATTAGTACCATACATTCTACTGAGATTATTGGCTTTTGGCGTTAAATTAAACCACTTTGACTCACCTAGAAATGGCATCATCCGACGTTTTAGATCCCTTATCGATTTCTATTTTGGGAATGACATCTTCTGGTTTCAACTCATTAACCGCTATATTGAAGCGAACATCGGAACCTGTTGTCAAGCTCTCCAACCTTACACTTCACTACTAGAGAACTGTAGTTTTGAAGAATTCACCTTCAGGAAAATCCTTTTCGTTTCATGACCAATCACCTCCACAGACCGATCACTTCTCTCTTAGTGAGCTATATTATTTGAATAAACTTCAACTAACGTTACTCATAGGGTATTATTAAATATTTACTAGGGTGTTACGTAATCAGCCAATGGAATGTAAAGTTATTACCATTTATTGACATACTTGTAATTCTTCATTGTTTCAGTGGATCGAATTGCTTGACCTGTATTGACATATGGACTTCTATGCGGATGCCTCCATATTGTCTGAATGGTAATTATGGTAATTTGGTTGGTTGTGGCTGGCAGAAGAATCCAGTTTGGCGCGCATTTCGTCCTATTTGGGATTCACTGATCAGCTGGATGTATCTACATCCCAGTGTGGAGTGATGATGTCCCCGACGAGACTCGAACCTTGTGTTCATCAATTCAAACGCCAAGGCGTTATCTATTAGACCATGGAGGAACGATAGTCACTTCTTGTACAACGGGTAGTAGTTATTACTGTTTATTGAGATAATTGTAATTCTTCATTGTTTCAGTGGATCGAATTGTTCCACCTCTATTGGCATATGAGCTCTTATGCGGATACCTCGATTATTGCCTGAATGTTAAATATGGTAATTTAGTTGGTCGTAGCTAGCACAAGAATCCAGGGATTTATTGACGACTTTCTGTTACAGGTGTATGACGAAATTTCATCTATCAATGCCAGCTAATGAAATCGAATGAAAGTGATACAGTCAATAAGGAATAGCTAGTCAATCTTCGAAGTGTTCAGCGGTGGTTAATAACATTCATAGACAAGTTCCTACATATCATAAGCCGTAGAAATTAAGTTGAATAATTGTAACATATTAACTCTGGAGCTATCCAGTGTATATAACTATGGATAATAATCAGTGTAGGAAGCAATCAGAGCTCGATTATCGAAAATATTTTTAAAAATTATCATTTTAATGAAAAACACCCGAGAATTGTACTATTTTAACATCACTAGAAAAAAAGGTAAACCATACAGTGGGATATATGACTTATAGATAGTTGCTTACCGTGTTTCCAGTCCATTGGATTTCTTTCTGTAACTTTTTGATAGTGTTGCAATACACTTGATACAATGTAATTATACTCCAAAGATAATAATGATAATAGTAATAATATGAGGATAATGACCAGCATATAATTATAATGAATACGTTATTGATTTTCATAACTCCTATTACTCCCTTTAGTGATTACCTTTATTATCGAAATCGATTAGAAATGATAAGTAAAGGAATTTGTAACCGAAATAATTAAAGTAAGAGAAAAAGAAACTATCCTCTAGTCAATCATCGTTATTATTGCCATTGTCATTATGATTTCCAATGATAAAGGAAGTAAAATAAGAAGCATCAAGTTGATAGGTTCTCTCTCCCACATCAGCATTGAATATAAAATATACAGATAATGTATATTCGTTTAATTCAATACTTCAGTCGTATAAATATATTTCTTTTATCTTCTTATATAACGTTATATAATGACTTAAATGTATAAAAAGTAAGGAATAATATGAGCAAAGAAATAATTCCATTTTTCTGATTATCTCTAATGCTTTTTATTTATTTGTGGAATAATCATTTTTTTTACCCTCATTTTACAGTTTCTTCTCACCTGTCCAACGATCGATCGGTCAATGAATCAACTAACTATCTTATTATACATATGTTTATACTTTAATCATAATTCTCCCATTTCAACCAATCATAATGCAAAGGAATATCGATCAGAAATAAATCACAAACCTGATTGTAGGTTTGTATGTATGTATGTATGTATGTATGTTATGTATGTATCTTCCTAATTTATTAGGCATGTTGCGTCTACTCCACATGCATATGAGTATGTATGTGTGTGTATTCGGAAATGTTTGAGTATGCGTGAGATCAAAAGGAAAGATAAGCTGACGGATGGAAGTATTTGAGTACTGAATCCGATTAAGCGCAGTTTTTTGATTTCACTCGCAAAAATGGGTTGATGCTGGAGGATAAGTATTATTATTATTATTATTATTATTATTATTATCATTATTATTATTATTATTATTATTATTAATCAGTGTGATTACGATCAAGCGGTAGTAATACGTCACAAATACATATGATAGTCGGGAAAATCCCTTGATGATTGAAATGAAATAAATAGCTGGTCACCAGCTGGATCTCGCAGCTCAATAGGCAAAGCACTGGGCTGGAAACCTGGTGGTCGCTGATTCGAATCCCATTGTGGTTGAGACTTTCGTTTACACATATGAGAATTGAGCTGAATGAGGAGAATACAAATGTGTTAGTGGCTATCGTAGCTTGGTGGTGTGATGGATAACGCTTTGGCATTTGAAGTGATCGCTCCTGAGTTCAAATCCTAGTGAGAACATCATTCGCTGGGGTGAAGTTATATCCAGCTGATTAATGAGTCCCAAATAGGACGAAATGCGCATCTTGGATTCCACTGCAAGCCAATATCCATCATTACTACCAATAATAATAATAGCTTTATTCTGAAAGTTATTTCAAGAATGCTTTACAGAATTTTCAGCACGTCATATAACATCAGTTGGATAGAGACAGTGTACATGTATACATAGCAAAATGAAATAAGTAGGAATTATATATTAAAGAAAAGAGATGAAGAGTATTCACTCCATCTATAACTTCCTTGAAAATATGCAGTTAATTTAAGTAGACAGCCACATTAACAATTAGATTCATAATGTGTAAAATGTAACACGCTGGTCTTCATTTAGTTGATCAGTGTTAGTTCATTTCCAATATTTTCTCCATCGCACAGCAGACAAGCTAAATATCTATGGTATTGTAGAGTTTTTACATTTTGTAGTGAGTACATAGAGTCTTATGTACTTGCTCCTTGTTTTTCCAGATGACCGACACATAGAAAGCTTTGAGTGAAGAGACGTTGGTCATCTGATAAAATAACTCCTACCAGATGTTTACATGAGTTGATATGTTAGTCCACAACAGTTTTAACTAGAAGGTTTAAGGGGGACACTATTAGTTCTGCTGACAATCTTCAAAGTTCTATGCAATATACCATGGTCTTTTTTCAGCAACCCGGGAAAGAATAAAAGAGAACAATAGAGGGGAATAGGAAATGTATAGGAGTTTATAAAACACAAGAGGAGAAGCTGAGTAATACCAGATACTTTCAGCTACCTAATACAGAAGGTCAAGCGAAAGATTCTTTTGGAAATTAGTAAGATATGGGAGGAACAGAAAAGGTTCGAGAAAAAACAAATCCCGAGATGAATGACACTTGTAACATTCTCTAATGCACAACTATCAATCGAGTAGGGATCATGAGAACTTAGCAGTTTATGTAGGTTATGTTCACGTCTAAAATTAAAGTTTATGGTCTGACATTTTGAAGAATTAAGCATAAGACTGTTTTCGGAGGACCATCGCCTAACAGTAGACAGGAAATCATTCAGTTGGAAACTCTGCTAAAGAGGAGTGAGGTATGGAAACTGTTAGGTCATCAGCAATATTTAATAAACGTGATACCAGCTGAAGATGGTAAGTCATGCAGAAAGAATGAGAAAAGACAGGAGGAAAGGGTGACTGCCTGGGGCACATCAGTCACAGTAAGCAATGAGGTGGGGCGTTTCCCTTGATGAACAGTATATTGTTTTCTTTGAGAGAAACAAGAATGCAGCCAGCTGATTATCCAGGACTTAGTGTTTGTCCCAGGTAACCTGTCCGTCAAAAGAGGTCTTAGGACAGAATCAAATGTGTAAGGGTAGTCTAAAAAGGCACAGCTGACATGTTTGGCCTTTTTATCAAGACTATAATCAATACTGGGACATAAGATAGTGGTGGCATCCAAAGTGCCTCTACTGCTTTTATTTGCAAATTGATTAAAGCCTCTGGAAGCCTTCACTGTGGGCTCGAATACAGGTATTATTAACTTCTCCATTATTTTCAAAAGCGGAGAAGTAACTGCAATCGGATGGAATTGGGATATGAGCCTGAAGTTCCTGACTATCTTAATATCTTTCCATGCAGCTGGTATGGTGCTTTCTAAAACCCATCTGTTAAACCTGTTAACTAATGAACGGCATAAAATATTAGCACACATCGTGAATACGAAGCTTGACAAAACATGAGGACCTGAACTATGTGAAGGATTCAGGGATTTGAGACATTTGAAAACGTCTATGGTGGTGAACTCTGGACAACATTGTTCATTGGACATAGACAGACAAAGTGGAATGGGACAAATGGGTTGACGTATAAACGATTTGTTCAAAGCACAGACATCGACGTATGCTTCTTTGCTAAGGTGTTTACTACCAGTGAGATCTTTAAAAGTTTCCACATACTTAAAGAGCCTTTTCATGACAAAAGTTTCTGGTTATATTAATAGACTCAGACGTCAAACCTAATTAAAACGTTCAATAGACAAGTATCGAAACGTAGAAAAAGCTTTTCACTGGGGCAATAGATGTATCCAGGCAGAACTTGAGATATCATGTCACACCATCAACAGTGTCATTCAAAACGTCGTTATCAAATATATTCCAGTATGTTACTATGTGAATAGTTTCTATCTACACTCTTTTTACATGTAAAGGCTTTTTTTGTGTTGTATAGTATATGTTTTGGGCAAAAGACATATAATGTAATGATCTGAGTTGAACAATGGCGATCTCCTTCGAGTTTCGTATACATCAGTATCAATGACAAATACCAAGCCTGGTGTTGCATCCTAATGTGTTGTGAAGTTAACAAGCTTTTGATAACCAAGAGTTTTGAGAAAACTTTGCCCACAAGTAGTGAAATCACCACATGTTATCGACAGGGAACTACGTAGCATAGAGGTTGTGAATTCCACGAATATATCAGAGAAACTAGATAATTTGAAGTATATGTAACTCGAAATGCACTAATGGGTATTGATGAAGGTAGCTACTCCACCTTCACTTTTCTTAGTAGAGTTACATCGATTCTGACCAAAGATTTTGTAACCATTCAGAGAAATCAAATTGTCATCATAAAGTCCTAGTAACCAAGTTTCTTGCAGTATAATTACTTCAGTGTTACGGTACACATCGGAGAATATAAGAGATTGTAAGTAATCTACTTTTTCCTACAGTGACCTCCAGTTGGTGCATATAATTTCAGGTAAAGTCATTTAAGATAAGGTTATTTGCTTCAAAGCACGTTACCATCCACCGTGATGCTTTTTCCTCATCTTATGTGATACTGGTATCTCAGAAGGCTAAAAACGTTTTAAAAAATGTGCGTGTATATATAATGTGATCAGAGGACATAGTCTATTGATTAAAACAAACAAATATGTCGAGAGAACTTTGATGCAATATGTCAGATGGAAAATTGAGTAGCTGACATATTCAAGCTATCCGCTTGTTGACAACAATGTAATAGGGTAAGAAACAATAGAGGAGATTCAAAATTTAGTTATACGATGTCAACTTTCGGTGTCCTCAAAGTAAAAAAAAACTTTTTATTTGAATTTATTCCAAGAGTTACTACTTGGTTGTATTTTTCATTTCTTTTCTGGTTCATTCTCTATTCTTTATGCACCAATTTTATACAATATACAAGATAAAACATGACTTTATTTCCTTCCAATAAACTGTAGTTTATTTATCGATGTCATGTGTCAAGTATATCACTTTAATATTATTACTTCTATTATACCGTCGTTGGTTAGACCGAATTGATCAGTCTCTATCCAGTTGATGTGTCCCAAATAGGACAAAATGCGCATCCTGGATTCCACTGTTAGCCACTATCCTTCATGAATATAATTAAAACATAGGTAATAACGAAGCATCTGCACAGAAGTTCACATGTCAATAGAGACCGATCAATTCACTTCAATCAACGATGGTATAGCACAAGCAATATTACTAAAAATTATACCCATCACACAAGAAGTGGTTATCGTGGTTCGGTAGTGTAGTGGATAATGCTCTGGCTTTTGAATCAATTGGTCTCCAGTTAGAATCCCAGTAGAGACGACGTCACTCACTGAAAGGCAGGTAAATTCAGTTGAGGAAGTCCAAAAACAAATTTCTAAGCTTGGAGAATATCAAATAATTATCAATGTGTTGTTATGCCCAAAAATACTTCTATCTTCGTTTTATCATCCTGTCAACTTTATAGGTTCATTAGACTGACAGTGTTGAAAAGGAGATCAATTGATACATCAATCTCAACAAATTAGAAACAGGGTGCACATTAAAACGTATGAGTGAATATAATGGAAAGCTATTTGAAGTATACAATTTTATTCATCATGATCTATCTATCTCTAGGTTGACAACGATATTAGAAGTGAATGTAATTCTTGTTGTTTACGTAGGTGACAGCACTGATTTATAACTATTGTGACGGCTTTCAAACTATTAAGATTACTCAGTAATAGTACATTTCACTAATTCAGAAATCATACCTAGTGATATTGGTCGACTGGTTTCCAATGTGAAACTTGTTGATAACAACAGATGAACAGTTGAAAAACTAATCAGCTTTGAGAAATGTCAATGTGGACAGTGGAATTTTTGGATCATTTGCAAATTGGTCAAGCTACTTAAGTATAACAATGTAAGGTTCAATTTGTTGTATATAGAAAAATACTTAGAACACCATCATCAACTAATGAATTAACCACTCACATGTCATAATTCCATTGTGGAAGGTTGTTTCCCAGGAAATAAAGTAAACGGATTGTTTATTTCATTAGTTATTGGGGTGGCCTTTAAAGTCACTCAATTTTCTTTGTAATGGATGCTGTAATTTTTCCTTCGAAAGATCCACAGTTGAAAGTGTTCACTATGAATACGATGTTTTTATTTTCCAGCTTATAAGTCTCCAAGGTTGACTGAACGGAGTTGACTAGCCACTACTAGTATGCAAGCTCCAGTGCAGATGCCTCGATACTGTCCATATTTTCAGTTTCAAAAAAATACTATTGATGAATACAAGTCATAGTATTAAAACTATACTATATCCATCGCTATCGTGACTTACTGGCCCGGTGGGTAACACTAAGACGTTCTCACTTATTGGTCCTAAATTTCAGTCTCAGTATCACTCATTGAGAAGCAGGTAAATGCAGCTGATGCTACCCAAATACGTAGAAAAATGTGTGTCGTCGATTCCACTGTTAGATATTATCCACCGGTAGTAGTGTAGTGAGCAGTACTGATCAGAATGGATATAAGTAGTATATGTTGAGAGGGAGGTGGAAATCATAGCCAATTACCAGCAATGGGTAAAGATTCTCCTCAGAGAAGTACAATATAGAAAGACTAAAGCATGCACTGGATTCAAAACTAGGACTCGAACAGGCTGGCTTCAGAAAGTACAAATCATGTGCCAAGCAAATTGCAACGCTACACTGCGCATCATCATAGAACAGAGTATAGAATGGCAGTCAACTCTACACCTCAACTTCATCCACTTTGAGAAGGCCTTTGACAGCGTCAACCGAGAGGTAATTTGGAAACTGCTTCAATACTACGGAATACCACAAACTTTATTAGCCTCATTCAACAACTATATCAAGACGCCACATGCCAAGTAATTCACAATGGGAAGCTCAGTGATGCTTTTGAAGTGAAGACAGGAGTGAAACAAGGTTGTCTACTATCCCCCATGATATTCCTGGTTGTAGTGGACTTGATCATGCAACAAACAGTGGGGAGCGAGAAGAGGGGCATAATCTGGACAGCGGTAAAGATACTAGAAGATTTGGATTTCGTCAACGATTTATGCTTAATATCGCACAAACTGGAAGATCTACAGGCGAAAACTAACAAGTTGACAGAAAACGTGAGGGCACAGAAGACAGGACTTCAAGTGAATCTAGAGAAGACACAGGTGATGAAGATACCACCACCACCAACACCACCACCAACAACAACAACTAGATACAATCACCACCAATAACAGAAACTTAAAGGAAGCAGCCTCTTTCACCTATGAAGGAGGCAGCATCATTTCAACTACACGAGGCACAAGCACAGACGAGGATGTCAAAATCAGCATCGAAAGACAGCAGGATAGGCATTCACTGATTAATGTGAAATAATCAGTGTGCAGATCTACTTCACTCCACTCAGCACAAAGCGTGAACAACATCCTGATTTTCAACACCAATTCAGTGAAGTCAGTGCTTCTATATGATGGTTGAGAAACTTAGAGTGTCACGAAAAGCATTTCCAACAAACTATAGACATTCTTCATCAACAACTGCCACCTACTCTGACTCGATATTGTAGATCACATGAGGTGGCGAGAAAGAATAAGCAAGAAGGAACTTTGGCCGGGTAACGAACCAACGAAGGAAGAAGCTATCACCCAAAAAATATGCAGAGGAAGGAATTGGGGATGGATTGGATTGGAGGTAGACTGAGAAGGCCGATTGGGGACATCACGCGTCAAGTCTTCGAGTGGAACCCAAATGGGAAACGACGAGTTGGGCGTGTGAGGTGAGAGTGACATGGAGAAGATCGTGCGAGAAAGAAATGAGAGCTTCTGGGGAGTCGTGGTGACAGGTTCAAAAGATTTCAGAGAAGAGAGTGCACTGGAGACGTGGTACTGAAGCCCTATGTTCTATCAGGAACCCAAGGGATAAATAATGAGACGAAGAACAAATCAAGATAGAAGCAGAAGAGGAAATGAAACACATCTTGCAAATGACTGTCTAAGTGTAAAATGTAGAATATTTGTTGACTGCGTCTCAGTCTTCTAGTTCCCGACAATACTATTACTTTGGTCATAATCCCTATATACACTAGTGGGTGTTCTAAACCCTCGGGGGTTCTTCCGTCACTTTGACTAGGGTCCACCAGTCATCATTCTAGGTTTACTATCTATAATAAAAAGTATAAAAATCAAGTTCTTTTTACTGAAAAAAATTATTATTCAAAACAACCGGAAACCATTAAAATACGACAACAGTTTTCAATTTCTTTTCTTCCAAAAGGAACGAACTACTGGTAGACTATGCAGTAAAAAACATATTTTTAATACTAAGGAACAAAACCTTAGATGTATAATGTAAAGTTCTTGTTTATTGTATTCAGTAAGTGCGTACCTCATTTCTTCAACATTTACAAGAATAAACAAGCACTGAACATTGAACACCTTGAAAATAAACATCGTCACTTTTGTTTCAAAGACTACCATATCAAAATGCGCATAGATTGAAAGGCTAGAGTTTTTATTTAAATAATATTCATTATATAGAATGAAAATGCTTTGGTTTTTTAAGTAAACCGGAAAATAGAGAGAAGAACGGTAACTAGATATATTGATTAAAGTCACTATTATTATTATTATTATTGGTAGTATTATTATTATCCTCATTGATGACCTATCGTTATTGTTTAAATTGGCTTTATTCTTCGATTTGTGCGTGCAACAATTAAGGTAAATAAAACTAACAACACCTAAAATAGAAAAGAGAAAGTGAGAAATATTAACAGAAATATTGAATAAAACATTTAAAGAAAACATTCATGTTATTTAGAAGTAGTATTCATCATGAATCGACATCAGTTAGGGAACAACTGAAAATCTGGGAGCACTGAACAGCTGTCTCGTCCAACTAGTATGGGACTCCTCAGCTATACGCACCCACAACCCGGCTAGGGGTCGAACTCAGGACCTTCAGGTTTCACGGCGGACGCGTTAACCATCCAGCCACTGGATCGGTTTCCGGTGGTTCACAATTTCCAACTTCTGTCCATTTGACAACAACTTAATCCATGGTGAATACTACTTCTAAATTAAAAATCCCCACTCATCTCAAAAATACATTACTGTATAGTGCTCATTAGTGACTTGTTTCAAGATGCATATCATGAAGGTGTAATGATAAGCTGTGACCTGTGGGGTCAACCACTCGGAAGTGAAGTGAATGCTAAGTGAAGACCTTAAGTGATAGTCGCGGTATGTCGTGAATTGACAGGTGCCCAACACTCAATAACATTGAAAGAAACCTTCATCAGTACACATTCATTGAAATTGATGAGTAGCATATGAATATTAGTGAGGAGCGAGAAGATGACGATACTCTGGACCACGGAAAAAAAACAGAAGATTTGGATTTCACCGATGACTTGTGTCTGATGTCACACAAACCTGAACATCTACAGACAAAATTTAACAAGTTGACACAAGAGGAAGTGTAGTGTAGTCTAGGCACAGACACAGACACAGACGAGGATATCAAAGCCAACCAGGATTGGAAAAACAGCAAGATAGGCCTCGCTGCATCAACCTGAAACCAGTGTGCAGATCTACTGCACTCCACTCAGCATGAAGCCTGGACAATATCTGGATTTTCAACACCACTGACAGTCAACTCAGTGCTTCTATGTGATGATTGAGAGACCTGGTGCGTTACGAAAAGCATTCCCAACAAACTACAGATATTCATCAACAACTGCCACCTACACTGTCTGGATAATGAAGCTCAGATGATGAGGCGAGAAAGAATAAGCAACAAGGAACTCTGGCTGGCTGGCTGGCTGGCTGGCTGGCTGGCTGACTGGCTGGCTGGCTGGCTGGCTGGCTGGCTGGCTGGCTGGCTGGCTGGCTGGCTGGCTGGCTGGCTGGCTGGCTGGCTGGCTGGCTGGCTGGCTGGCTGGCTGGCTGGCTGGCTGGCTGGCTGGCTGGCTGGCTGGCTGGCTGGCTGGCTGGCTGGCTGGCTGGCTGGCTGGCTGGCTGGCTGGCTGGCTGGCTGGCTGGCTGGCTGGCTGGCTGGCTGGCTGGCTGGCTGGCTGGCTGGCTGGCTGGCTGGCTGGCTGGCTGGCTGGCTGGCTGGCTGGCTGGCTGGCAAAGAACTAATCAAGAACCTATCGCTCAACAAATATGCACTGGAAGGAAGTGGAGATGGATTGGATTGGGCATACACTGAGAAGGCCTACTGGGGACATCATGTACCAGGCCAGTTGCTCGAGTGGAAGCCAGATGGGAAGCGACGAGTTTGGCTTTGGAGGTGAGGGTGACATAGAGGAGATCGTGTGAGGAAGAACTGAGAGCTTGTGGGCAGTCGTGGAGTCAGGTTGAAAAGATTGCAGAGAACAGAGTAAAATGTCGGCGTGTTACTGAATTTCTATGTTCCACTGGGAACCCAAGGGGCAAATAATAATATAATAATACGTATAGATACTTACCTGAAATCCTAACACTACACATAATATATGAGCAATTATATCAGCATATACTTTAAGATAAGTTTCTATTTTTCGCCAGCATCCAGTGTGTATATTACTGTTTTTCAAAGTGAAATGTTCAGGACAATCGTTATGAATTATGTCTTGACTTTTATTCATTTACAACAACTGACTGGATACTTGAAATCTATAAAATTACAACAGCAAAACAAAAAATGAATAAAAAACAAACTGGTTCAGTCAGAAAATAATTAGTGTACAGTTTGATTTCTAGTTAATAAGCTCAAATGATGTAAAAATTGAGTACGTTTCAAAGGTTCAGTTATCTAAAAAAAACATATTCAATGGTACCCCTACATAGATTCTAATAGCTTTTTTTCCAACCAATGATAAACGAGAATTACATAAAACACTATTTCATTGAGTAAGCATATTGTCAATAAAAACAAGACATATATCAGTTAAGAAGAAATATTCTTTTGTACCGACATCATTATATCAAGCTGTACAGTCCAATATATAACCGGTAAGATGACAGATAACTGCATTAAAAAAGTTGCTCAGTCAATACGCAAAATATACCTACGAATCATATAAAGAACATCTATTAAGATGTACGTTTAATGTACAGATCAGATTTAATGATATGATTTACAATTAGACAGATGATGTCGAAATGCGGTCTCCACTGGACCCTGTTCTAATTGATATCCATATCGCAAAGCTCAAAAATGGGCAACTTGAAGAAATAATCTCCGAACGCTATTTGTATAAAAGGCACATTGGTGACACTTTTAAGAATAACAGAGAAAAAAGTGATTAGATGATACAGAAAACCATAGACACTATCAATTCCCTCTCCTGAATAATCCATGTACACAACAAATAGATCATCACTCACTTGCTCGCCCTTTCATTAAACATAAACAACTTTAAAGACCACTCCATCAACTACTCACACAACCAATCACATTCCTTCATTTCAAAACAACTGAATTCCCACTTGAAATATAAAAACCTCATTGGCTATCCCATCACACCGAACTTCAAAGTCGATCACTAAAGCTACATTCCACATGCATACATAACATCCAATCAAGTCTCAAGATCATCATCATCATCATCCAATGAAATAGTTATCTAACACCAATTAGAACTCTTCAATAAAATGACTCATATTCAAAAATCACTATTCATCATGAAGACTGATACAAAGTGATATGGGAGACAGAGATAAACTAGGCTTCCAATCGATGTTTAGTTCACATTCAATGATATCATTGATAATCAGATGGACGACGTCTCAATGCAATCTCCACTACACCCTGTCCTCACTCACATCTTGATGGCAAAACTCGAGAATGGATAACTTGAAGAAATAATCCCAGAACGCTATTTCTATAAAAGGCACATTGATGACACTTTTCTTATTTATCACGAAACATGTTCATTGGACAACCTGCTAACACGTTTCAATGATTGTCACCCACCCACTGTAGAAGAAGAGTTCAACTCAACCATCCACTCTCGAGATGTAATGCTAAGGAGAAGAGATGATGACTCAAATCAAAGGTCAATCTATCGAAAGCCAACCTGCATCCAACAGTTCACTAACGTCTATAATTCGATACCTCTCAGTTGCAGAAGACAAATCTCATTCACTCACTGTGTTCCACAATCTATGAAATTTGTTCAGAAGACATGGTGGATGTTGACATTGAGACTCTTGGAACAACACCATCGAATGACGGATATCCTAAGAGATTTATTGATAAGAATCAGAAGAAATGAATCACTCCTCATCCTATCACAGTTCATAAGAAAATCTTCATCATGAATTTGAAATTGAAAGAAGACAGTATAGTCGAAATGCTAAATAAACTGTTTGTCAAGGTGTATCAATAATAGCTTGTATGCTGCTTGACTCAGAATGATTTTGTCGAGCCGCCATCTGATTCGACAATGCGTGGAGGACAGAACGAGACGTTAGTCCTGTATTGCACTGGTAGTCACTATCCTTGAATAATAACCATAAAAGAAACAACTGAGAGAGGTGGAAAAGGGAAATGTGTAGTGGTCAAAATGTTTGGTGCATGCATCAAATGGACTTTTTAAGAGTGTTACGTAAAAGTGAAGATGGAATTAGTTTTATAAAGTACTAGTAGGTTAGTTCGCATCCTTAAGGATATCCATCTTGTAAAGTTAAACAACCAATCTGTTTTCTTACAGGGAACAATATAAAATTATTTTTTATTGATTATATATTCCCCTGACTTCACTGAATTAGTGTTGAAAATCAGGATGTTGTTCACGCTTTGTGCTGAGTGGAGTGAAGTAGATCTGCACACTGATTATTTCAGGTTAATGAGTCAATGCCTATCTTGCTGTCTTTCCGATGCTGATTTTGACATCCTCGTCTGTGCTTGTGCCTCGTGTAGTTAAAACGATGCTGCCTCCTTCATAGGTGAAAGAGACTGCTTCCTTTAAGTTTCTGTTATTGATGGTGATTGTATCTAGTTGTTGCTGTTGTTGTTGTTGGTGGTGGTGGTGGTGGTGGTGTTGGTTGGGTGGTATCTTCATCACCTGTGTCTTCTCTAGATTCACTTGAAGTCCTGTCTTCTCTGCCAACTTGTTACTTTTCGTCTGTACATCTTTGAGTTTGTGCGACATTAAACATAAATCGTTGACGAAATCCAAATCTTCTAGTATCTTTACCGCGGTCCAGATTATGCCCCTCTTCTCGCTCCTCATGGTTTGCTGCATGAAAATTATATTTCACCTAAATGAATGTGAACTGATTTATATAAAAGGTAAACCTCAGGCCGCTTTTTTTGCTACATCAATTTAATTGGGGTGTTTTCATTCCTTTCGATAAAGTTTGCACGTAACTGATTCTACACCCTTGTCATTCTGTTCTTATTATGGCTGACGACAGATATTTGTACGCTCGTACCTTCAGTTGTTCTATTGTTCCTACTGACTATTTATTTCTCCTTAGGACAAACATCTTGAAATAGGTAAAACAGATGAACAATATTCAGGAAGTTTTGATGTCAGATAAAGTGATATATAACTTAAAAATAACTTCTTTACTGCTTATTACATTGAGCTGAGTCTGCACTTTGATCGAGGTGAACAGTTTTCACTAATGAGTTTTACCAGAATAAGCTGGATTGACCGATCTTTGTTGGAATATGGGTTCCTGCATAGATGCCTCTATATAGCCTATTTTGTACTTTTGTGTTAATGATCGACAGGAGCCCATATGCCAAAAGTGACCGATCAATTCATTCCGCACAACGGTGGGATAATACGAGCAGCAACATAAAAACTTTACCCTTCGCACAAGAAGTGGCTATCGGTACTGAGTGGTCTAGTGGATAACGCTATGACACTTGAAGTAGTAGGTATGAGGTTCGAGTCCTGCTAGGAATAATATCGCTCACTGAGAGGCAGTTACATCCAGCTGATGAGTCTCAGATGCGGCGAAACGTGCACCCTAAACTTTACTGCTAGCAACTCTTCATCACTGGTATTAAATTGAAATGCTTATTATCGACATCAGATTAGGAAAATGTTGCTAGTTTTCTTTCGGAAATCATCTAATTGTCTGGACAACTGACTGACTTTCTATCTTGTAAAACAATTCACCTACCTAAAGCAACCCTAGATTGCTTGGTGAGTGATAAACAGCAGTTAATTTTCAAACCATGTAACTATTTATGGTAATAGTCAATAGTGGCTGGCAGCGGAATCCAGGATGAGCATTTCGTCCTATTTAGGACTCGTCAGCTGGGTGTACCTGATTCACAGTGAATGGTGCCGTTCGACAAAAACAACAACAACAAGCACCAATTACCATCAGTGGCAGAAATGTGAAGGAAGTTTTCTCTTTCGCCTACCTACCTCCCTACCTACCACCCCACACCTACCTACCTACCCGTTTAGACAGCGTTATTTCCACTACAGGCGGCGGCAACGGCCACCATGTAAACGCCAGAATCGGAAAGACACCAAGACACACCTTCCCTCATTAATCTATGAAGATCAGTGTTGAGATCTACTACACTGCACTACACTACATTTCACTGCACTCAGCATGAAGCGTGAACAAGATCCCGATTTCCAACACTAATATCAGTCAAGTCAGTACATCTATATGACGGTTGAGAGACTTGGCATCTTACGAAAAGCCCTTCCTTCCAAAATACTGCAGGCATACATCACGAACAGCTGCCACCTACGCCCACTCCTTACTGAAGATCAGATCAGATCAGATCAGAAGGCGAGAAAGAATAAGCATGGAAGAAGTGTTGCTTGGCAATCAACCAACCAAGGAAGAAGCAAGAGGCTACTGCCCAACAAATACGCAGAAGAAAAGAGTGGATGTGGATTGGACTGGATTGAACTGGATTGGACATAGATTGAGAAGACGGTTTGGGGACATCATGAGTCAGGTGAGGCCAACATATGGAACCAAAAAGGGAAACGACGAGTTGGGTATGTGAGGCTCACATGGAGGTGAGGGTGTGAGGAAGAAATTAAAGCTTCTGGGCAGTCATGGAGCCAGGTTGAAAAGACTGGAGAGAAAAAAAGTGAAATTTTTGGTGGGAGTAACATCACTCACTGAAAGGCAGTTGTACCTATCTGACGAGCCCGGAACAGGACGAAACGCATATACTGGATATCTTATTGTTAAAAGGTATTCAACCATGATCGTACTTATTGACCATCTGTTATGTAATTCAGAATGTAATCCACAGTGACATTCATATCAGTAACTCATATGGCAACAAAATTGGATCAGTTTACTCCTATAGAATCACAATAAGAAATATACACATACAACTAATACAGAACTTAGAAAAGAAGAAACTTTCATATTTTTAAAACCAAGTATATAACTGTCTGAAGAAGCGACAACATCTAAATATGTGGATGTAAACACTTCAATTCAGTGGTTTGCCATCATTGATTGGTTTAAAATTCAGTATTCATTACAGGCTGGGTAACTGTTGGGTTACAATACAAAAATGATAGAAGTGGGAAAATATGAGCCATTGAACTTTGAACCAGAGGCTAAATGGCTAACAATACTCGCCATGAAACCTGAAATTTCTGAGCTCAACTCCTGATGAGGTTATGGGTGCACACTGCTCAAAAGTTCTACACTAGGATTAAACAGATATCCAACGCTCCTATGTTTTCAAAATGTTTTCTAACTGATATCAGTCAGTGATGAATAATATTTATACGAAAACACAGTATTGTTTACTGGATGACGTTCCAAGCAGAAATCATTGCTCATAATCATATCAAAGTAATAACATGACATCCAGTTTTGTAATATCGACAAGTAGCATCCTTTACATTCAGTGATTGTAAAATTTTCCATATCCTTGAAATAGGTGTTACATCTTTGCTTCATCTTATTGTATGATTAGATGTCCATGCGTGGACAGCAATAGCTGTTTTGCTGTCTAAATTGTTGATCTTTGGCGGTTCATATACCAAAATTGGAACGATACAGAGATTAGCATGCCTCCTGCGATATTTTGTCCGTCAAGGGTGCCTACTCTGTCTATTCTTATTCAAATTTATCATAGATATTCTTATAAAGGTCTTCCTTTCGTCACCTGACTACACAGAGGTTGACCTAATCGGTGGAGAATTTTCGTTAGACCTAGAATATGCAGATGATATAGTCATGTTAGGTGAAGACACTGACAAGATGCAGAGTCTTTTGGACACACTGAGTGGTAATTTGAGAATGTTTTTGATGCTTTCCTCACCACACAAATGCAAACTGTTGCTCCAGGATTGGTCTTCAACGGTACCTCGAATAACAATGAAGAGTGAAGTGGTTGAGTGTGTCAACCAATTCACTTACCCGGGAAGTGAGATCAGCCCTGGTGGGTCAGTGGTCGATGAGACCTCTGCACAAATACAAAAGGCTTAGCTGGCTTTCGCCAACTTACGCCACCTTTGGCGCCGCCGTGATATCCGACTTTGTGTACTGCACAGTAGTCCACTCCGTTCTACTGTATGCCTGTGAAACATGGCTACTGAAGGTGAAAGACAAGAGAAGGCTTCAGGTGTTTGACCACCGTTGCCTTCATAGTATAGGCCGTATTCATTTGGTGGCACAGTATCAGTAACGCAGACGTCAGGTGTAGAGTTTTAGGGAGGGAGAAGTGGTAAGTCAGTTGATGTGGTTGTGAACCTTCATCGACTTAGATGGTTGGGACATGTTACATATGCCTAGTCGCCATCTGCCTCATCACACAATGTTGGCCGATGTAGGTTCAGATTGGAAAAGAGTTCAAGTTAGCCAGACTAAAATATGACGTCAATGTATGTTGGTTTGAGCCAAGTGGGGTGATGCAGACTTGGCGGTTGGGGTTGGCGGGACAAGAGAAACCAGTGGTTCGAGACTGACTGTAGGTGATATGGCTGGGAACGGATATCAGTGGCGCAGATGTATCCAAACACATTATCCTCATCTTACCACGATACCGAATCTCAACATTTTCTCATTCTTCATTTCTCTCTTTGAGTACCTTATATCTCTTTTGACTGAATTTTCTTTTCTTCATCTTCCACTTCACTGTCTTTTTACCTGATGTACCAATATGAACTGTGGCAACTCCGACGGTTACGCAGTACTGCCTGGTCCTGTGTGTATATCAATGGGTGGATGCATGGATGGATGGATGATCTCACTGAGATATATTATTTGAAATTTGGCTACTTTCTTGTACATCAACAGTCTTACTGACCCTTCAGTCATTGCACAGTATGTAACCAATGAAATTACTGCACATAGTTGAGTCAATCACATCCTCGAACTGAAAATGTTGATCTACTAGTGAATTTGTAGATTTGAATAGGATATGAATAGTAACCGCAACAAAGTTAAGAAGAGGTTCAGAGCTTGGATAGTGTTACCACATAAAGACTTCAAAAATTTAGAAAAAAAAAGTCAGTCAGTTCAGTCCATCTACTGACATGCAGCCATACAACAAGATGGGACACAGCAACTCTATTACAGGTCATTATAGTTAAATAGACATACAGAGAGAGACTAATTACTCAATCTATATTCATATAATCAACACAATACGCCCCCCGCCCTCTTTCAAAACACGTATTAGGAATGACGTAACATCTGTTCCGGAGATGTGGAAAAATCTGCTACCAATGAAAGAGAATAATTCTAGTTGACAAGACTACAAAAGTTAAATATCGAAAGGTGTGTGAATTACATTCTCCTACATAGTCCAAGTTTTATTCATATATATCCCTTAAATCGTATGAAGAAACCACATGATTTAAATTCCAGTACAAGGAACTGTAACATAAAAAGCGCTATTGCAACAGTACCTTGGAGTACCTAACAGTAGACTTCAATTCACATAACTACCGTGAATAATCCCTACTACTTATAGTTAGTAAAAGTGAAAATAAATTCGGTATCAACCTTTGTTGAGAGAATTCAGAAAGATCTTCTTGTCTAAGATATGGATACTTTTTCATTCAAATGTACATGTCTCCATAACAGTATCGATGTTCAACTCAATAGACAATAATTCAAACGCAAAATGTTATTGTTGTGATGCCCCAGTTTTGTATAAAACATTGTTATCGATCCGAACATTTTAACGCGTTATTTCCCACATTATTTTTACGCCATGACTAATAGTCTATTTTGCCCTCATTGTAATGCAATCTGCTGATTGGTTAACTTTTACTGTGCGAATTTCTCCAATTGCGGACAAGGTCATTTTTCATGTGTATACTTATTCACGTGTTTTGAATTAAACTATTATTGTATATTCTCGGAGTAATACACTCTCCCATCTGCCAGCTTCGGTCTTCTCTCTATTCGTCCCGGGGTTGCAGCCAATGTCTGTTGCGTACCAAGTTAGCTGTCAGCTAAGCGCGCGTATTATATTCGTTTCGGAATATATACACATACCATTAGCGCTTCGAACCCATAACGGTTATTTACTAGGTTAATGGGTCGCGGTAGCCACTATCAGTGTAACATTTGGTTTTTGAGACAGAACAAATAAACCTCCCTTGGTTATTTGAACCCTCGGGTTTCGGTTTGGTATTAGGTTGACTTGAATTGGAAATGCAGTCAGCAACTTTGTGCATATTCGTGCAACAGCTATTATATGAGGACTGTAGTGGGCACTGTTGACCAGAATGGATATAAGTAGTATGTGTTATGAGGGAGGCAGAAATCATAGGCAATTATCAGTAATGGGTAAAGATTCTCCCCGGAGAAGCACAAGAGACAATATGCGCGTGCAAAGTGTACAATATTTGATGACTACTGTACAAGATGTCAGTAATAGACATTCTTTCCTGTGTCCACATCTTCTCGTTCCCTACAATATCACTACCTGACTACCCAAAGCTGTTTAGGTGGAGCAGTGTTCAAACCCGTAATAGATTGATTGAAAGCAATCTATCGAAACCATAGAGACAAAGTTCCATGATGGAATCGGTATGAGATTAGCAACCGATTACTGCAGTCCTGCAAAACATGAACCTTTGACCAGAACAAAATGAGGCAATTCTTATACATTTAAACAATAAATAACAAATTTGATGATTCACTTACTATTTGGTTCACCTTTATAAATAATATTTCGTTTAAATGATTTAACAGTATCAAAATCACTTCCATTCATAAGACCACAACATTGTAACTATGGTTGAAAAAGCGAAAATTAAGGAAAAACAGAGAAAAAAGTGATTAGATGATACAGAAAACTATAGACACTATCAATTCCCTCTCCTGAATAATCCATGTACACAACAAATAGATCATCACTCACTTGCTCGCCCTTTCATTAAACATAAACAACTTTAAAGACCACTCCATCAACTACTCACACAACCAATCACATTCCTTCATTTCAAAAACAACTGAATTCCCACTTGAAATATAAAAACCTCATTGGCTATCCCATCACACCGAACTTCAAAGTCGATCACTAAAGCTACATTCCACATGCATACATAACATCCAATCAAGTCTCAAGATCATCATCATCATCATCCAATGAAATAGTTATCTAACACCAATTAGAACTCTTCAATAAAATGACTCATATTCAAAAATCACTATTCATCATGAAGACTGATACAAAGTGATATGGGAGACAGAGATAAACTAGGCTTCCAATCGATGTTTAGTTCACATTCAATGATATCATTGGTAGTCAGATGGACGACGTCTCAATGCAATCTCCACTACACCCTGTCCTCACTCACATCTTGATGGCAAAACTCGAGAATGGATAACTTGAAGAAATAATCCCAGAACGCTATTTCTATAAAAGGCACATTGATGACACTTTTCTTATTTATCACGAAACATGTTCATTGGACAACCTGCTAACACGTTTCAATGATTGTCACCCACCCACTGTAGAAGAAGAGTTCAACTCAACCATCCACTCTCGAGATGTAATGCTAAGGAGAAGAGATGATGACTCAAATCAAAGGTCAATCTATCGAAAGCCAACCTGCATCCAACAGTTCACTAACGTCTATAATTCGATACCTCTCAGTTGCAGAAGACAAATCTCATTCACTCACTGTGTTCCACAATCTATGAAATTTGTTCAGAAGACATGGTGGATGTTGACATTGAGACTCTTGGAACAACACCATCGAATGACGGATATCCTAAGAGATTTATTGATAAGAATCAGAAGAAATGAATCACTTCTCATCCTATCACAGTTCATAAGAAAATCTTCATCATGAATTTGAAATTGAAAGAAGACAGTATAGTCGAAATGCTAAATAAACTGTTTGTCAAGGTGTATCAATAATAGCTTGTATGCTGCTTGACTCAGAATGATTTTGTCGAGCCGCCATCTGATTCCACAATGCGTGGAGGGTGGGCTACCACTTATGTCCACATATTTTTGTGTCTACGAATTCACACGCTCCTATGGACCTAGTTGTATTGGACACTGTAAGTGGACTCTCCGAAAACGTGTTGCTGAACATTACCCAGTTTGCATCACCAAAGGTGAATGAAGGAAGACTACTTCATCCATATATGAACACCTAAGTCATTCAGCACATCAAGATTCATCCTTCAAAGTAATTCAAAAAGTTCAGTTGAACTACTCCAAAGGTCCACTTTTCCACCACTGTTGCATAACTGAAGCATCAGCTATGCATGGACGAAAACCGAAACTGTTCATTCAAAAATGTTTTGTGAAATCACATTCGCCACCTCAGCCTTAAAAATTCCTTGTTGGTCACTTTTTTCAATTTCATTTCACTTCAATTTGCTACACTTCTCTCCTATTATCATCATTATCACCAATTTCCACTTCATTGACAACACTTCACCCATATTCCACTTGTTAGTATCAATTCGTTGCCTTATTCATTGACCTACTTTGCATGTTTCAGTTAAACTATCATCGTTTTACAACTCTTTGACATCACAAGTCTCTTATCTCATGACTTGTTATTCAGTGATCCATTTTCTATTTCTTCCACTTGAACAAATACCACCACCACCACCATCACCATCAACTATTGTATATTTTGTATATTGACTGAGCAAGTCTCCAGTGCAATTATCTGTCACTTTACCGAGTATAAATATGACTGTACAGTTTGATATGATGAAGTTGTTGAAAAGAAATGCTTCTTCTTCGCTGATACATCCCTTGTTCTTGTTAATGAATAAACCGGTATATTAAGTCAGTCAAAATCAGATTTTACTGATATGTATAATTTTGTTATGTGTTATAGTGTGCGATATGATTGTCCAGTTGTGGTTAAGAATCCGTAAATCACTGATGCCTGTTAACAACCAATCGAGAATATTTCGACGTTTCAAGACAAAGTACGTGGATCTACGTTTAAACATCGAATTGAACAGGGATTGAACCCACGATTTTCAGGTTGCGCTGCCAGCGCGTTACCACTGAGCTAGCCATTAGGTCAGAATCCAATGCTCCATATTTCCAACTTCTGTTAGCTCACGATATAGCGCAACCGCCACCCAATGTCATCGTTGAGTATCTGTCCTCACGGCCATTAATCAGTCTTTGAGTCCACCGATCACGACTTCTCATTGGAACCAATGAGCAGAAGTTGGAAATATGGAGCATTGGATTCTGACCCAGTGGCTAGCTCAGTGGTAACGCGCTGGCCGCGGAAACTGAAGGTCGCGGGTTCGATCCCTGGAGGGCGGGGTCGTGTGTGCGCACTGCTGAGGAGTCCCATACTAGTTGGACGAAACAGCCAGCTGTCCAGTGCTCCTAGGTTTCTTTTGTTCCTACAACTGATGTCAGTCTACGATGAATAACAACTTGAATACTCTATAATGTCAGTTACATCTACGACTTTTGAAACCACAATATATCATCAGTTGGTTTAGATTTGAAACCTCAGTCTACGATTCTAGATGGTTAAAATGAAAATCAACATCTTAGATCATTGGCCAGTCGCATAGAAACGATTGGTTTTTAAATTTTGATTTATGCTGCTATACAATCAGGATAAATCTTATTGGACAACTTTAAACTTTAGGGAACTAATCACGATGAGCCACTTTATCTTTAACCAATCAACTTTCAGGTTTGTAATAAAGTATAGTTGCTAGGAGGTGAATAGAAGATATTTGTCACAACCTATTCGTAACTCATCATTTGGGTGTACCTGCCTCCCAGTAGTGCCAAATGAACTCAGTGCAATCAATGATGAAGATTTACAAGCAATAACATCAGAACTGAGATAGCTACAATTGAAGACCACTATCCTTCCTAAAATCGGAAACCATAGAATCCGATTAACAAATTGTTAAAGGTACTTACAAGTAATCAATGTCTCGTTGATCACCCGAATACCATTACTGACATATTAGGAGATTTAGTTTTATGGTTAACTTGGGAAATTGATAAGTTGAGCTCTTGCCATCTGTGTGAATTAAATCGTATGATATCCCTTACCTTCCAATAACCGATGGTCTTACACTTGTAACTGTAAAATTATCAGTCCCTTAATACAAACCACTTAGTCATGCAAGGGTTTACTAATGTTCTAAATGTTGTGATCATTTCAGGTCCTAAGGATTTAATTTTTTAGCTTGTATTCATCTCGGACTAATATCAGCCAGGAAACGATTGAAAACATAGGAACACAACACAGCTGTTTCGTCTTAGTATGCCAGTCTTTAGTAATATACACCTAGTACCCGGATCAAGGATGGAACTCATTACCTTCATGTTCCACAGCGAATCCATTTAATAGGTCAAAGTTCAGTTGCCTAGTCTAGTAATTTTATCAGCTTACAAAATACTGTGACTATTTGCCATAGTCTTCAGTTGGTATCCAATTCACTTTCGACTGGTTGATCCTATAGGTCATAGCTTCTCTTTGGAACATTGGGATATCCATCTCGATATCCTTCACTAATTAAGCAGTAATGTAGCTTGAGGTTAATAAGGATTTAATTTCTAAGCTTGGTATAAAAATTACTTTTTGTTACTAATGTAAAGTCTCTTGATGTCGGCCTTCAAACACTTTTCACCACTAGAAAACTAAACATTGAGAGAAATTTTAAATAAAAAAAACCATTTCTCACCTGTATCATAATCTGATTCAAGGCAGCACTGTGTATATCAGGTGAATTATACCCAACATAATTATGAATACTCGTATTAAATATATCTCGACCAAATGTTGTCACCTGAAGCATAAAAAGTAAAATATATTATAAACATATCGGTTACACAAGTAAAGAGAAATATTCAAGGTTTAATTTCTAATTACTACTTATTGACATACTTGTAATCCCTCATTGTTTTACTGGAACAAATTGTTCTACCACTATTGGCATATGGGCATTTATGTGAATACCCCGATGTCGCCTGAATGTTGTTTATGATGATTTCGCTTGGTTGTGCCTAGCAGAAGAATCTAGGACACACGTTTCATCCTACTTGGGACTCGTCAGCTGGATGTACCTGCACCCCATTGTGGAGTGATATTGTTCCCACTGACAATCGAATTTCCTACCCATCGCTTCAAAGACCAAGGCGTTATCCATTATGCTACGAGGGCACAATAGTCACTCCTTGTACAAAGGGTAATGGTTATTACTATTTATTGATATACATGTGATTCTCCGTTGTTTTATTGGATCGATTTCTTCGATCTCTGAAGTGATGGGTACGAGGTTCGAGAGTCAGTGGGAACAACATCACTCCGAACTGGGGTACAGGTACATCCAGCTGAATAGTCTCAAATAGAAAGAAACGTGTATCCTGGATTCTTCTGCTAGGCACAACCAAGCAAAATCATTTGATTCCTAATGTTTATATTACATGATAACTTTGAACAGAAATCAAATGTCACAACTTGCTTCATTTTAAGTTGCTTTTTATCATGGACTGACATCACTTAAAGGAACTTTGGAAACCTAGGAGCACTGGAAAGCCGTCCCATCCCACTTGTATGGGAATCTTCAACAGTGCGCACCCTACGACCTTCAGGTTCCGTGACCAGCACGTTACCATCGTCCATATTTCCGACTTCTATCATTTCACGACATAGCGTGACCGCTACCCATTATCATCGTTGAGTATTTGTCCTCATGGCCACCAGGTTTTCCCTTTGATCACGACTTCTCATTGGAATTTCAGGAATCACTTCTCCAACCTAGTGATCAATGAGCACTAGTTCCATTGAATTTAGCGGTGTTGTAGGGATTTAGAGATATTTTAGGTTGTTTTTTTTATCATGGACTGATATCAGTCGGAGGAACAATGGAAACCTGGGGGCAGTGGACAACTGCTTCGTCCTGATGTGGGACTCTTCAGCAGTGTGCGGGGTCGTGGGTGCTCACTGATATCAGCCCATGATGAGAATGAATTTAAAATACCTCTAAGTCCCCACAATTATACAGAAGAAAGTGGAGATGGATTGGGCATACACTGAGAAGGCCGACTGGGGACATCACGTTCCAGGCCAGACCATCGAGTGGAACCCAGCTGGGAAGCGACGAGTTGTGCGTCCGAGGGTGACATGCAGGAGGTCGTGCGAGGAGGAAATGAGAGCTTCTGGGCTGTCGAGGAACCAGGTTCGAAAGATCTCAGAGAACAGAATTCACTGGAGACGTGCTACGGAAGCCCTATGTTCCACTAGGAACCCAAGGGAGTAATAATAATAATAATAAATCCCCACAAATCCCGAGATTCAATTGCCTCTTCTTGTTTGACTTATTAGATATGTGATCTGTTCATATCTGTCCGATAACTGATGAAACAGGCCAATTTAGCTCAAAAAAGGGAAGATTTAAATTATTATTATTATTATTATTATTATTATTATTTGTCCCTTGGGTTCTTAGTGGAACACAGGGCTTCAGTAGCACGTCACCATTGTACTCTCTTCTCTACAGTCGTTTGAACCTGGCTCCTTTATTGCCCATAACCTTTCTTTTCTTCCTCACACCATCTCCTCCATATCACTCTCGGACGCCCAACTTGTCGTTTCTTCTTTGGGTTCCACTCGGCGGCCTCGCCTGTAAAATCTACAAGGGTTGTAACTTTTTGGTGCTAATGAGAACCATAGAAAAGTACCTAACTTGTTCTTTATAGATTGTACTTTGTAGGATTTATCTTCTGGTAGGGACTAACATTAAGATATTCTCTTGGCATCTTCTCATAATCGGTTGTATTCATTACCATTGTGGTGTTTCCTTTGTCTACCCTCGTGATGATAATAACCTTATCATTGCATAAGTGCTTCATAGCAGAGTGTTCCTCCTTATTTGTGTTTGACTTATTAGGCTTCTGATGTAGTAGTGTGGTTGATATATATATATATATATATATATATATATATATATATATATAGAGAGAGAGAGAGAGAGAGAGAGAGAGAGAGTAACTGATATTTTCAGTGATATCACTGACCATCTAACATCCACCTTGACTTCCCTGACTGCAAAAGTAATGAAGTGTGACTGGAATTCAATGGAGTAACTCCATTAGAATGAATTGTTAGTCATTGAAAGGTTATCAATGTGAGTTGACTGTTTTTAGAAATTTATGAAGATAAGAAACATACGGTAGATGAAAGAGTATTCATATGTCTTTTTATCGTAAGATGATAAGTTAGCTAAAGGATTTACATTTCCATCATTAACTATTTCAATTAGTGATCACTGTCAGCATACTACCAACATCCCATAAGAAGTTTAGTTCTGAAGTATTCAGCTATCTATTTGCACACTTTAAAAAACCTGTTAACATTTTAATAATTTTAGCTAAATTGATCAAAGGTTGGTATATGATAATGGATTTCAGTAGTGTAGGGGTACTCCATTACAACTAGAAGGTGCTGGCTTTGAGTACAGCAATTTCAGTGTATCTTTCTTAACTTATCATGTTAAAAGTATTATTAACCGTTAAAATAAATCGGTATTACATATTTTAAGTCTTAGGGGGGACAAAATAACTCACTTGGAGCCAGCAGATGCATTCAGCTGATGAGTTTTGAAGGGGAAGAAATTCATGCTTTGGATTTCACCGTCTGTAACTAATTATCATTACTATCGAATCTTGGAGCTGTAGCTCACTAATCTAGGCTCTTCACTTTTGAATCAATAGGTCACAGGTTCGAAACTCTCTCAATCTACCGAGATCTACATCTAGATCTCCTGCTCAGTTAAGATAAAAACCTTTCAGAACGCACAAACATAAATTTATAAGTCTGATTGACTCATCGACATTTGTATGACAACATACTTCAAATTCAGTGGAAAGAGATACAAACAGATGAAAGGAACTCCAATGGGATCACCGATATTCGAACTAATTTCAGTAACAATGATACAGAGACTGGAAGCCATCATTCTACCTGTGATTAAAGCAAAAATTTGGATTGGCTATGTAGACGATACACTTATCATCATTAAAAAAGAGAACACTCACAGTTTGATCAACAACGTTTTCAATGACATCAAATTTACAATGAAGGAGTCAAATAACTAACTATTATTCCTCGATGCTTTAGTCAGTAGGAGGAATACCGGAAAGCTGGAAACCCAAGTGTACAGGAGGGGAAAACACGGTGACTGATCAAATCCTCAATTACAGTAGCAACAAGGCACAAAATCAGTTGCTTGCAGACTTTATTCAAAAGAGTCAAAACACACTCGGTGTCTATCCTAGAGAAGAACGCCTATCCGCGAAACTTTATCAGAAGATGCCTATCCTGTGCCTCATCAACATAAAGATGTATCAGAAATCACAAGATTACTGAGACCACTTGGAATTGGTGTGGTCACTCATCAACCAACAAATTCCCTCCAAACACTATTATCAAAACCATAGGATGCAACAATCAAACAAGACAAACCAAATATCATTTACAAAATCAACTGCAATAACTGTAGTCAACGCTACATTGAACAAAGTGGTCACCCTCTTTGCCTTGGTCTACACGAATACTAATTGACTAATAAACGTCACACAGGACATTTCATCACTCGTCGCTCAATCCACATGGATAACAACTATGGAGACATGAATTGAATTTCGACAATGTTGAGATATTGAACAGAGAGAGGAAACACAAAGAATATCAGAGAATTCCTCGAAGCTTGACATTCACGTCAGTCAGTCAGTCAATAGATGGATGTATAGACATAGACCGAATCAACCAACTAATAAGGAAAATGATAAACGGCAGAAAGGTGATAGGTGAAACAGAGGAACGGCCAACAGGAGAATCTGTGCAGTCAGTCACGAACAAGTTGGTCAGGGCAAGGCACTAAATCACTCATGGAGAGATATTGACACCTCACTTCATAGTGAAGTTAGTGTTGATGATGTCGCTGTCTAGAAAGATGATGAAGACTTCTCCACAATAAAACAACCCAGTTTGCATCTTTCACCTACTTAAAAGTATTGAAAGAATTTAGTAAGTATAATCAACTTACTATATCCGGTTTACAGTAATATACTGCGATGATGATTGTCTCAGGAACAAGAATTATAATATGCAATGTTAGATACTAAAAATAGTAAAAAAAAAATGAAAATCATGTGTTACTGGTATCATTTACGAAATTTTTGATTTCAAGGTGACAAAATAATAATAATTATTATTATATTACTACTTTTCCTTTGGGTTCCTAGTGGAAGATAAGGGCTTCAGTAGCACACCTCAATTGCACTCTCTTCTCTACAGTCTTTTCAACCTCTCTCCACGACTGCCCATAAGCTTTCATTTCTTCCTCATATCATCTCCATGTCAACCTCAGCTGGGATGCCTAACTTGTCGTTTCCCTTTTGGATTCCACTCGAGGGACTGGCCTGGCACATCATGTCCCCAGTCGGCCTTGTCAGTGTATGCCCAATCCATTTGAACAGTGAAATAAAAGCATTGACTTGACATTGGTGTTAAAAATAAAGATATTGTTCTTTGTGTTCAGTGTAGTGCAGTAGATCTCTACAATGACTTTAGATTAATGAAGGAAGGCCTATCTTGCTGTTTTTACGATCCTGGTTTTGAGATCCTTATCTCTCCCGCTACCTGTAGCTGAAACGATGCTGCCTAGGTAGGTAGGTGAAAAACACTACTTCCTTTAGATTTCTCCCGTTCATGGTGATTGGTGCTTGTTGTTCAAGCTGTTGTCGGTTGGGTATCTTTATCACCTCCGTCTTCTCTACATTCATCTGAAGTCCCGTTTTCGCTGCCCTGCCTCACCTCTTCTGTCAACTTGTTAGTTTTTGCCTGTAGATCTTCGAGTTTGTGCGACATTAAACATAAATCGTTGGCGAAATCCAAATCTTCTAGGATCTTCTCATCGGTCCAGCGTATACCCCTCTTCTCGCTCCTGACGGTTTGCTTTATGATCCAGTCGACCACATTGAGGAAGATGATTGCTGATAGTAGGTAGCAGCCTTGTCTTACTTCTGTCTTCACTTCGAGGGTGTCACTGAGATTTCCATTATGGATCACTTGGCATGTGGCATCATCACATAGCTGTTGAGTGACGTTGATAAATATTTGTGGTACTCCGTAGTGTTGAAGTTACTGCAAAATAACTTCTCGGTCGACGCTGTCGAAGGCCATTTCAAATTGGATGCAGTTGAGGTAGAGAGTTGACTAGCATTCTATACTCTGATTTATGATGTTCTTCCTGAAGCCAAACGGCCTATTCCGCTCATAATTTTGAGTCCAGCGCTTTTTTAGACTTTTCAGGATGATGTGGATCAATATTTTGGTTGGGGTGGGCCGAGGTGGGGCATGATTCCGTGCCAGCTCTTGCAAAGACCCAGGTAAGTATTCTGTGGAATTTTGTCAAGGTGGCCCTTCGGCAGGTACCTTTCCTTCCTTCCAAACCATCTGCAGTAGTGATGCCAGCATGTTCACTATTGTCTCCGCATCCGTTTTCAGTGCTTCTGGTGTAATTCCGCCTGGACCTTCAGCAGTTTTACGGCATTCAGGACTTCTGCCTTTGTCTGAGGGCCTGTGTCCACTTGTAGTTCTGCCGTTGCTGGTGGTATTTCTGGATGAGTTGGGGATCGTGGTGGTCGATTCAAGAGTTTTATTAAAGTGGTAAATCCATCGTTTCCTTTGTTTCTCTTCTTTGCTAAGCAGTTTTCCTTCACTATCTTTCATTAGTTTCGTCCGCGTTGATCGCTTCCCGGATAGTAACCTGGTTATTTGATACAATCTTGTCAGGTCTCTGTCTCTCCTACCTGCAGCCAGTTATGCTTCACTTGCCAATGTAACATATAAGTGTGTTTTGTCTTTGCGCACACTCTTTTTCACTTCTTTGCCCAGTGTAGTGTTTTCTATATTGTACTCAGTTCCTCTTTTCGTTGTGCATCCCTGTACTGCAGTGGTTAATCTTCTGCTTCACCATCCTCATCTCCCTTCTTTATCAGCTTCCATGTGTCCGTCGTGACCCATTCCTTGTCTTGTTTTCTCTTCTTTCCTAATACGATTATGCAGGTTTATTTCCACATGTCTTCCAAAGAGTTCCAGGGTTCTTCCACGCTCGGTCCTTCAGGAATGTTGCTTAATGTCTCTATTTTGTTCTGGTGACTGACTCACATGAAGATGTTCTTTGTCATTTCATCCTTCAGCTCCTGTTTTGTTCTGTTCTGGGTGTTCAACTTGAATTGTGGTCGTCTATCACTAAATTCTTTGAAGGCCTTCAAAGTGATGTTGAAGGTAGGTTCCTCGTACTAGATAGTGAGTAGTGTGAACCCACACCTGCTCCTCTTCTTGACCTTGTGTCAAGTAGTCTGCGTTTCCACTTTCTTCACATTCAGATGAAATCGATCTGATTTTTAGTGTAGTGTGTCCTGGTGTCTGGTGAAATCGAATCCATGTTTCTGCCTTGTGGATATCCTTGTGTTTGTACACAGTGCATCGCCTCCAATCACCAAATCGTTGAATGCACAGAATTCTGCAAACAATTCTCTATTCTCATTCACTTCACCGAGTGCCTCTCGACTCATGATGAGTTCTCTTCTTGTGTTGTCCACCCCCAGTTTGGCATTCATGTCACTCCGCCCATTAGAATTTTAATGTCGCCACTTGAAGTGAGGCCTTGTCCAGTGCTGATTGCAGCTGTCTGTAGAATTTCTCCTTCTTCTCCTCATCTGCATCATTTGTGTGTGCGTAGTATTGGCATTGTATGATTGTGACTTTCCTTCCTTTTGAGTTGAACCTTGTTGTCATGATCATGGAGGAGGAGATTGATTCCCACTGCATGAGAGTCTGCGATGCACGTGGGGACATCATGATAGCCACTCCATAACTCAGTGTGCTGGTGGTTGTCGTCTGGGTGACAACATCGGAGTAGATGATTGATTCTCCAGTTGACAGTTTGGAGAGTCCACTCCCATTCCATCTGCTTTCTCAAATTCCAAGCACTTCAGTGTGATACCTTGTCATCTCTTTTGCAATCTGGACGGCTTTACGGACATTCCATGTCCCCATTCTTACTTTCACTTTGGTCGAGTGAAGAGAAGACATGTCTGCTGACTGGCTTCCTGAAGGCTTTCACCAACTGGCATCATTTCGTTTCTCCGATTCCAGCAAGGAATAAGTTTGTTTTAATTTTTTTATAATTTCTTTGTGCTTTGTAGTTTCTTTAGCGACTGAATTGGTTTTACGGGGTAGAGTTGCTGGCCCTATTCACAATCGTCCCTCTTTACCCTGGTTTATGAATAGCTAATAAACTAGTGAACCAGTTAATCAGGTTAGGTTATACTAATTCTTTATCTGAAGTAAAACTCTCATCAATCAAAAATATTTTAGTCATATAGTCATTAACTGTGAGATAATTTCAGGTGAATAAAAATGTAACCAAGTTACAGTTGATCAACTTGTGAGTACTTCCTCACAAAAGTCACTAAGTGTGGTTAGCTGAGATTTAAACCGCGTCCCAGTCACCGAAATTCCTTTAATTGATAAATACACTAAAGGATTTTAAGGATACTTTTACGACTTTTTAGGAATAACATTTTGTCATAGAAAGGATATTAGTATTCATTGTCGATGTGATAATTCGTCAGTAAAATAGAGGGAATTTTTTCTCCTGTTGTTCAATGTCCAGATGACTGAGGTTGATTGAGACTTTAAGTGTATGGAAGATAAGGAATACGTGCATCTGTAATCTGAGAGTTCATTGGTTGTTTTGTCTTGGTGTAAATCTGCTATAACCAATAATACAATCTAACACAGTCTACAAGCGATACGAGCCTAGCTGAACCTAAGGCTTTAACGCAAATCAAAACGTCAACCACCACAACAACAATACAGTTGACAGAGATGTCGAATTCCCATCGAGTGTTATGATACAGCATAATAAAAATATATTCTGTCTCGACTTTCCAGCATATTATACGTAGGATTTTGCTATATACCCCTACTTTTGCATAGCTTTTGCCTGATGTTTTAACAATAACCTTAAAATATCCTATATGGCTGTTCTCACAGCGTTACTAGTTTCTCCTCCCCTCAGCTCTCAAGGCCATGTAGGATATTTTAAGGTTATTGTTAAAACATCAGGCAAAAGCTATGCAAAAGTAGGGGTATATAGCAAAATCCTACGTATAATATGCTGGAAAGTCGAGACAGAATATATTTTTATTATGCTGTATCATAACACTCGATGGGAATTCGACTTACATCACAGTTTATCAAGCCATTCAAAGGTGTTAGGTATATGAGACAGACAGAAAACTGTATGTAACACCAGTTAATGGGAAGAGTAGTATCAAGAAAGACTGAATGGTTTAATATCTTATTTGAAGACAGGAAATAAATTAAGTCAAATTAAATATCTCGTATTGCCGACTTTAAACCGTGCTGACATGAAAACTGGCTGCTAAATCAGTCCTCATTTTTTTCAAGTAGTATCCAAAGCTGCTGTTTTTATCTTTGCTCTAGCTATAGGCTGATGTCCAAGCGAATTCGTCACCGGGTGGGTAACTTACGAACCTGTCTAGTTATTATTGGGTAACACTGACTGCATTGCATGGATGGAGTAGGCAGCCAGATGGATTATCATGTGGTCACAAATATATACTCACACTTTCTAGTTCCATAGGGGGGTATGCTGTGGCCTCGACACCTTGGTAGTGAGGTATATGACTTGAGCATTGAGTAAGGCGGGTGCTAATCACCATGGTGAAATCAGTTTCCTCATGTCTGCGGATAATGTCTTGTTGATGTGCATCAACTCACATGAAACACAACTGCAGATCTCACATCGTAGATTTTCTGATTGCATTCAGGGAGTTGACAGTAAGTTAACCTGATAACATGAAAAATGAATAACCGTTTCCTTGATGTGTCATGTCTATTTGTCATTGTACATTCGCTTTGACTAGTGTTTTGTGAACTAGAAGATCAGGACCTTGATATTATTTCAATGTATATGTATGACTCACCGCTTAAAATAGTTGTTTGATAGTACAAGGGATTATGTCTTTAAGAAGTTTGATTCCTGAATGACAGTGACCAATTTAACACTGACTTGTGCATGTTTGGTCTTCTGATTTCTAAAAAATGCTGAGTGATGCATCGTTTTTCATTTTTTACACACATAAGATATACATCTCACTGTCAAGTCAGTTTATGTAATTAACTGAAAACCGAATGTTCCATAATGAAATAGGTGATTCTTCGAAGTTACAGTTAGATAATTAATTCATGTGTATTACTGCAGATTAGAAGAAGAGCTACCTAGTCAAACTCCTAAACAAAGGTGAACTAAGTATTTATAAGAACTGGCGCAGAATCATGCTCCACTTCTGTCCACCTCAAGCAAAATATTAAGCCGCATCATCCTGATGATAGTAAAATTGCTCTGCATTCAAAATTACTACCGGAACAGGCTGGTTAGCTTCTGGAAGAACAAATAATGTGAGGATCAAATTTTAACGTTATACTACTTATCATCATCATAGAACAGAGCATGGAATGGCAATCAACTCTCTACCTCAATTTCATCGACTTCAAAAAGGCCTTCCATCGTGGCGTCGGCCGAGAAGTAATTTGGCAGTTCTTTCAACACTACACAGTGAGTGCCACAAACCTTTATCACCTTCATTCAACAGCTGTATGCTATATGATGATGGTGATGATGCTACATGCCAAGTGATTCACAATACAAAGCTCAGTGATGCCTTCCAAGTGAACACAGGTTGACAGGTAAGACAAGAGAAGGTTGCCTACTATCACCGGTGATCTTCCTGATTTTGGTCGACTGGACTCAACTGAACTGGACTGGATCATGCAAGAAACTGTGAGGAGTGAGAATACGGGCGTACGCTGTTTGACCGATGAAAAGACCCTACACGATTTGCATTTCGCCCATTATGATTTATGCTGAATGTCTAATGTTGCACGAACTCGAAAATGTACAGGCGAAAGCTAACAAGTTGGCAGAAGAGTCAGAGAAGGGGCAGTGAAGACGGGACTTGCTTCAGGTGAAGGTGGAGAAGACAGAGATGATGAAGATACCCAACCAACAATAACAACAACGACAAGCATCAGTCACCATCAACAGGAGAAATATAAAAGAAGTTATCTCTTTCACCTGCCTACCTAAGCAGTATCGTTCCAACTACAGACGGTGGTGGTGGCGGTGGCATAGATGAGGATGTCAAACCCAGCATTGGAAAGACACCAAAACACACCTTCCCTCATTAATCTATGAAGATCAGTGTTGAGATCTACTACACTCCACTACACTCAGCATGGAGAGTGAACAAGATCTGGATTTCCAACACTAATATCAGTCAAGTCAGTACATCTATATGACGGTTGAGAGACTTGGCATCTTACGAAAAGCCCTTCCTTCCAACATACTGCAGGCATACATCACGAACAGCTGCCACCTACGCTCACTCCTTACTGAAGATCAGATCAGATGAGATGAGATCAGAAGGTGTCTCTGAGGTTAATCGATCACTTGAATATCAAAGTTCTAAGGAAAACAAATAAATAAGCATAAATAAGCATACAAAGTAATCGAACTTACAATGCAGACCATCCATCTAGATTTACAGCATGCTCCAATTAAACCGAGTAAACAAACAATAAACACAATGAGTCCAATAGCAAAAATGTAAACTCCAATAGGTTCTGTTAGATATTTTGTTTTGTAAAGTAAAAGAAAATATTAGGTCAGTTAAATGATTGATCATAACAATATGAATTAAGAAAGTATGTAAATATCAAATGACTTATCATCCATATAAAGTAGAGCTATTCGATAGATGTGTAAACAGAAAAAGCGATCAAGATGTACAAAATGAAAACTATACTATATCCTGAATGTTAATTATGTTAAATTGGTTGGTTGTGGCTAGCAGAAGAATCCAGCTTGACGCGTATTTTGTCCTAGTTGAGAGTCATCAGCTGGATGTACCTACAACCCAGTGATGTTGTTCCCGCTGGGACTCGAACCCCGTATCTATCGCTTCAAACGCCAAGGCATTTTCCATTATGTCACGGAGTAACGATAGCCACTTCTTGTACAACGGTTAGTACTCATTACTATTTATTGGCATACTTGTTATTCTCCGTTGTTATATTGGATTGAATTGTTCGACCATGGCGTTTGAAACGATTGGTACGAGGTTCGAATCTCAGTGGGAATAACATCACTGGGGTGCAGGTACATCCAGCTGATGAGTGAGTCCCAAATAGGACGAAACGCGCGTCAAGCTGGATTCTTCTGCTAGTCACAAACAACCAAATTACCATAATTAACATTCAGGCAATATGAAGGCATCGGCATAGAAGCCGATATGCCAAAAGAGTTAAGCATCCGGGGGTGACATGGAGAAGATTGTATGGGGAAGAAATCAAAGCTTATGGGTAGTGGTGGAGGCATGTTAAGAAGACTGTAGAGAAGAGAGTGACATGGTGATGTGCTAGTGAATTCCAATGTCCCACTAAGAACCCAAGGGACAAATAATGATAATGATAATAATAATAGGACCAATAAGTTATAGCGTCTTCTGATACAATGATTTATTCGTATGGGAATTATAAGCTCCCACAACTTTGCGACAGCACCTCATGTTCCGTTATTACCGATTCTATAGTGATCCTTATTGTTAATAAAATCTGCGCCTAATCTAAGATGAAATAAAGCAGATGCACTGACCAGTAGCAGGAGGGCGGAGTGTAGTAATTCATAAAAAACTTCAGTTGGGTAACAGTCATAAGAGTGCGACTAATAACGACAACACGAGTAGAAAGGAGATCACAACCTTCATTGTGTTACCCTAGAAGGCAGGAAGGTACATCAGAAACTTTACGTAGAATCCTCAACAGAGCTGGAATTAGGGTGGCATTTCAACCTACAATCTTACTCAGAGATAAACTTTGTCGACTGGTTTAAGCATCCGATAGAATCAATTGAGCAAGATAACCAAATCCATCATAATGACTGTTAGGTCAAGTACATAGGTCGAAGTAGTCGGTCGGTGTCAGTTAGAATAGCCGAACATAGGAATTTAGCTAAATATAAAATAACAGACCTAAATAAGATGAATAATCTGGGAAAAAACTCAGCTATTGCAATGCATGCATTATAAGACACAACCACACAATAGGATGGGTGGGATAACCCCACTGTTCTTAAGTCCAATGTAATTAGGTGGAGAAAGAGATTGATTACTGAATCTTTATTCATCGAATCAACACACAACACATGTAATAGGCATGATGCAACACATATCTGTACCAGAGATATGGAAAATTTTTGCTACCAATCAAAACAACTCATGTAAGGTGACATAACTACAAAGATTAAATGTCTACAGTTGTGTGATTACATTGAGATATGATTATAAGCAGTAATGAGTTATGCTCGAGACATCATCAAGTAAATAATACTAGATCATTGTGCGCTATATATCAAATAAACAAATTTAATATGGAGTTAGGTAAGTATCAAACAAACCTTCCTAAGTGTTAACTTTTAAAAGATATTCATAGATAAGTGATAAAGAATGCTTAGAATGAAAAAAACCATTCGATTAAATATCCTGAACAATGTAGGTCTTCTCATATTTCATCGTTGATCACCAGCTATTTTATCCTTCGAATTGTATCGCCTTTTACACTAAACAAACTATTGAAAACCTAGGAGAAAATGAGTATTACCTTCAAAATATCTTATAGAGTGATGCTTTATATATATAAATAATGTGTTTATGAACCTTCTTGTTATCCGTTTTTCAGGATAACAAGGATACTGAGCATCAATCTCATCTTCTATTGTACAGAGTTTAAGGATGATGATAATAATGTGACTTATTCAAATATAATTCATTTGACAGTTTTTCTTAAGACACTAATTGGTATCAAGTTATTATTTATCTCAGAGTTAAATCAGTTGAAGAACCATTGAAAAAGCGATTTTTTGGTAGTTCGCCCACGGGACCCCATGAGGGGATCTAACAGAATATGGAGAGTGAGAATAAATACCTCGTGATGACGTTCAACAAAGTAACAAAACTCAACTAACCATGAGTTCACAGTTATCTGAAATTCTTTCTTTTTCATGCATCTAACCGTCAATGGAGAATAAATCAACTTAAACTTTAACTAGAAGATTAACTTACGAATTTCTTCCAATAGTTTTGAAATGATTTTCATAACTTCTTTGCTAGTTGTCAAAGTGTTGATAGCATCGATAAAAGATGTAGTCAGTGAATTGTGTAGAGATTTTTCACCCCAAGTGTAAATACCAGAAATCACTGTAAAAAATGCAGCAATTATCTAGAAAGAAAAATTGGAAAGTTTAAATAAGTAAATGGGTAAAATGATCACAAAAAAAATTATGTTAAATCAGAGGAGAATTCAGCAATTTTTTGCTGTCTAGATTTCTTTTACTCATTACAGTTATCTCACTAAAACGACTGGTGGCAGCTGGAGTCCTGGCCAACTCCGAATGGTTTAAGCTTTAACCTACAGAAATGCAAGGTGATATGTATCTTCACATACCAGACGTGATGAAAATCAGCTACACTCTTAACAAATATCCAATCACCAAGGTATCAACAGACAAGGATCTAGGACTAAACTTTTTGAGACACTGGATATTACTGGCAGTTATAAAGGAATGGCAACGAAGACAAACGCCATTATGTACTTTCTAAGAAGGCAGCTTGGATTGTTAACCCCATAATTACTCCTTATGGTATTTAAAACCTATATTAGACCATAACTAGAGGTGATCAACACAATAGCCCCCCCAACCCCACTACTAAAGAGAGACGTAAATACTCTCGAGAAGGTACGAAGAAAAGCGACAAAGTTGGTTGTTGGACTAACAGGCAAAACATATGTGCAACGTCTCAGATAACTCAACATGTTCACACTAAGCTATCGAAGGAAACGAAGTGACCTGATAACAGCCTTCAAGATCATTCACCAAGTAAACCATCCAAATAGGCCAACGTTATCGGTTCAAAACCGACAGTCGCACTCTCATATCCCACCATAGTGCAAAGACGAGAGTAAGATCTAACTTCTTCTCCCATACAGTATGTGCCTTATGGAACGCGCTGCCGAAGGAAGTGGCCACAGCTACATCAGTTGACTCTTTCAAACGACTACTAGATGAGTATATGAGCGCAAACAGTTTACCACAAACATTTGTCGGTAGAAACTGATGATAAGCCCTTCCATCCCTGTATTCCCCTTGTATTCCCCAACCCTAGTATCTGCAGTAAAACGCACCTCTCCTCTATATTATTACCAGTCACATTTATCTTCTCTAATGTATGAAGTCTGTGACTGTTGGTTTCAGACATGTGGGACGATGCAGATTAGATGGTTCGGGTTCACACGACAAGAGGAATCAGTGGTTGGAGACTATTTGTAATCACATGCCTGAGAACCAATGTCACTGGCCCAGATGTATCCCCACACACATTATCCTCATCTCAACGACACTATACCGAATCTCACCATTTCGTCATTCCTCCTTTCTTGCTTCTCATACTTCATATCTCTTCTGACTGCATTCTCTTATATTCATCCTTCACATCACTACCTTTCTACTTGATGCAGTGTGATATGTGGTGTGGCAAGTTGGACCGTTACTCAGTAATGCCTGATCCCATGTTGATATTCATTGATTGACATCCAGCCAGCATCTACATCCATAAGTCTTCAGATTTTCAAAATGACTCTCAGTAAATACTTCATTCATGCATATATTGAACGTGGAAATGAATTCAACAAGCCTGATAGTATGAATCATGTTACATTGATAGATGAAGAGGAGAGTAACCCCCTTCACTAATCACCACGAAATAATAAATTATACAGATACTAGACGAGTTCGTCTTGATGAACACGATGAAGTGTTTGTTTGTTGACAGTTTACAACATTATGAAACATGTTTGATGCAATCCAACCCTTCTGAAACCAATTCCTATACAATATATATGTTGAAGAGACGTCCTCAAGGAGTAACATTGAAAGTTCAAGTGTAAACATCAACAATGATACAGATACTCAAAGGGATTCTCGTAACACCTGTACACATATTGAAAGTGATATTTGCGTTGTATGATAGCAGTTTAATATGTGAGAGACGATATTGGTGTTAGTGAGTAGCAGAAGAATTCAGGATGTATGTTTCGTTCTATTTTGGACTCACTGGTCAGCTGTATGTATCAGCACTGCAGTGTGGAGTGATGTTGTTTCCACTGAGATCGAGCAATTCGACCTTTTAAAGCAACGGGAAATTACAAGTATCATAACAAGACGATTTCTGTCCATCTGAAGAGAATGGACACGAGAAGTGTCTACAAGCTGGCTGAGCTATAGACATCACATCCACAGAACAGCAGGCAACTGGAAAACTCCACATTCACATGTCGCTCACAGTGCATCAGGCATTCTGAGACATATCATAGGGGTAGTATACTATGGTTTTGACCATCGTAATTTATTACATAGCAGAATACTTTAGCAATGAGAATAACTACTATTACTTTGGCTTAAACTGGATGCAAGATCTCAGGTTTTCATTGACAACATCGAGGCTTTCTTGCAACCAGAACCAAAAGAGTATGACAGCATTACATGCTGAAATGAGTCAGTATGTGCTTTAGAAGATACGTCCAAAAACTCCTTGCAACTTACAGAAAATTTATCTGGGAAACACGTAGTTGAGTAATAAACTCCAGAAACGCAGTAATCTCGGCGGTGAAAGATAAGCATATTAATTATTCAGGCGCTTCCAGATGGATATCAGGAAGCTCTAATGGGAAGCCGTGACCTGTGGAGTCAACCACTCGGAAGTGAAGTGAATGCTAACTGAAGACCTTGGGTGACAGTTACACTACATCGTGAATTGACAGAAGTTGGAAATTGTGAACCACTAGGAACTGACTCAGTGGCTGAGTGGTTAACGCGTTCGCCGTGAAACCTGAACGTCCTGAGTCCCATCCCTAGCTGAATTGTGGGTGCGTACTGCTGAGGGGTCCCATACTAGGGCGGAACAGCTGTCCAGTACTCCCAGACTTTCAATGGTTCCCCAACTTATGTCAGTCCATGATGAATACTACTTCTAAAATCATTTTTGTCAAATCAATACAGTACAACAGTAAAATCCGACTTCTGAAGTGGGTAGGAAACGATTCATTACTCTTCTTTAAAGTGTCAACAAATCATTCCTACCCCCTCATTACCAGCTTTCATAGATTCAATCCAGTGTCACAAAAAACAGATTCAGAAGTTCGCAAAGGACAACACGTCACAATACAGCAAAAAAATTACCAACCAATCAAAAAACAGCATTGTACTATCCATCTATATTTTAAAGAGGAAGTATTATAGTGTGGAATAATATAACTGAAATGCCTGAAGCTTCCTACAACCAATCACGTTACACCGAAAGTTCTAAGTCAAAGCCCTTGATCTAAAGTGTAAATAACAGATTGGTTGAAGAGAAGAAAATCAATAGGAAATTCAAAATTTGAAGTAGCCAATTCTCTTGTAAACACATTTAAGCCCTCATGTTTTGTACACATTTTGACGTAGCTACACACCATTTATCCAGAAATTAAGCAACCATCAACGGGTGAAATCTGAAGTTTATTTTTCAGTCACCCATCTGTATATAACTGAGGTTATATCAAGTAGTCACTACAAGTGGGGACTAGAGTCATAAAACTCTTCAGTGATTGTCTTCAACTACGCATTATTGAATAGGATACATCACAGAGCTGAATCACTTTGCTAAGCGGCTTGATTGGTATATTTTTTTGTAACACGTTCAGTAAACTTATGAGCGTATGTAAAATAGGTAACGAACCACACTGTTTGTGTGAGGGTGGCTGCGTAACACCTCAATAAGTGGAGACAGGCTCGAACCCATGACCCATTGGTTCGAAACCAAATACCTAAACCAGTGAACCATACAGCAAAAGATTGGTCATCATTACTAGAAGACTTAAGTCACTGGAAACCATTCAGAGTGACATGTTGACTTCACCAGCCAAATCAAAATGATCTAAACAGCGTATATCCGTTACGTTTCTTTTGATCGCAAGCTCATCAGTGGTGTACCCAGAAAATTCATCATATACAGAGTCTACTTGTTAGGGTTATGTGAATCTAGTTTGTTAGCCCACATACACCGGTATTATTATTATATTATTAGTCCCTTGGGTTCCTAGTGGAACATAGGGCTTCAGTAGCACGCCTCCAGTGACCTCTGTTCTCTGAGATCTTTTGAACCTGGTCCCACGACAGCCCAGAAGCTCTCATTTCCTGCTCGCACGACCTCCTCCATGTCACCCTCGGACGTCCAACTCGTCGCTTCCCATGGGGATTCCACTCGAGGGCCTGACGCGTGATGTCCTCAGTCGGCCTTCTCAGTGCATGGCCAATCCATCTCCACTTCTTCCTGCATATTTGTTGCGTGATAGGTTCTTGGTTGGTTCGTTCCCAGAGTTCCTTGTTGCTTATTTTTTCTGGCCATCTGATCTTCAGCAGCGAGCGTAAGCAGTTGTTGATGAATGTCTGTAGTTTATTGGAAATGCCTTTCGTGACGCGCCAAGTCTCTGAGCCATACAAGAGCACTGACTTGACGTTGGTGTTGAAAATCCGTATCTTGTTCCGCATGCTGAGTGCAGAAGATCTCCACACTGGTTTCAGGCTAATGAATGCCTGTCTTGCTTTTCCGATTCTGACTTTGACGTCCTCGTCCGTCCCGCCTGTAGTTGAAACAGTGCTTCCTAGATAAGTGAAGGAGGTTACTTCCTTCAAGTTTCTCCCGTTGACAGTGATTGGAGTTTGTTGTTGTTGTTGTTGTTGATGGTGGTGGTGCGGTATCTTCATCACTTCTGTCTTCTCTATATTCACCTGAAGTCCCGTCTTCGCTGCCTCTTCTATCAACTTGTTAGTTTTTGCCTGCAGATCTTCAAGTTTATGTGACATTAGGCATAAGTCATCGGCGAAATCCAAGTCTTCTAGGTTCTTTTCCGTCGTCCAGTGTATCCCCCTCTTCTCGCTGCCTACTGTTTGCTGCATGATCCAGTCCACCACAATCAGGAATATCATGGGGGATAGTAGGCAACCTTGTTTCACTCCTGTCTTCACTTCAAAGGCATCACTGAGCTTCCCATTGTGGATTACTTGGCATGTGGCATCTTCATATAGTTGTTGAATGAGGCGGATAAAGGTTTGCGGTACTCCGTAGTATTGAAGCAGTTTCCAAATTACTTCTCGGTCGACGCTGTCAAAGGCCTTCTCAAAGTCGATGAAGTTGAGGTAGAGAGCTGATTGCCATTCTATGCTCTGTTCTATGATGATGCGAAGCGTTGCAATTTGGTCTGCACATGATTTGTACTTCCTGAAGCCTGCCTGTTCCGGTCGCAGTTTTGAATCCAGTGCATCCCTTAGCCTCTCCAGGATGATGCGGCTTAATATTTTACTTGGGGTGGACAGGAGAGTGATTCCGCGCCAGTTCTTGCAAGCACTGAGGTCTCCCTTCTTCGGCAGTTTGACAAGGTAACCCTTCTTCCAATCGTCAGGTACCTTCTCTTCCTTCCACACCTTCTGCAATAGTGGTGTGAGCATGGCCGCTGTTGTCTCTGCATCTGTTCTCAGTGCTTCTGGCGGTATTCCATCTGGTCCTGCTGCTTTCCCACATTTCAGTAGCTTTATGGCGTTCAGGACTTCCATTTTCGTTGGGGGATTAATGTTCACTTGTAGTTCAGCGGCTGCAGGTGGTATTTCTGGACGAAGTGCAGGTGGTGGTCGATTCAAGAGCTTCTTGAAGTGGTCGGCCCATCGTTTCCTCTGTTTCTCTTCTTTTGTAATTAAATTTCCTTCTTCATCTTTTATTGGTTTCATCTGTGTTGGTCTCTTCCCTGATAGCAACCTGGTTATTTGATACAATGTCGTCAGGTCTCTCTTACCTGCAGCCTGTTCTGCTTCACTTGCCAGTGTTTCGTAGAAGTGTCTTTTGTCTTTGCGTGCACTCTTCTTCACTTCTTTGTCCAGTGTTTTATACATTGTGCTCAGTTCCTCTTGTCGTTGAGCATCCTTGCACTGGTTTATCTTCTGCTTCACCATCCTCCTCTCCTCTATCAGCTTCCAGGTATCCGTCGAGATCCATTCCTTGTCTTCTTTCTTCTTCCTTCCTAATACTGTTGTGCAGGTTTCTTTCCACATAGCTTTCAAAGACTTCCAATGTTCTTCCACACAGGTTTCTTCAGGGATGTTGCTCGATGTCTCCCATTTTGTCTTGATGGCTGCCTTGAAGATCTCCTTTGTAGTTTCATCCTTCAGTTTCCGAGTGTTGTACTTGAATTGAGGTCTATCACCAGCTTCCTTGAAGGCTTTTAACTTGATTTGGAAGGTTCCTTGCACTAGATAGTAGTGGTCTGAACCTACATCTGCTCCTCTTCTTGACCTTGTGTTAAGTAGACTGCGTCTCCATTTTCTTGAGATTGAGATAAAGTCGATTTGATTTTTAGTGTGTCCATCTGGTGAAATCCATGTCGCTTTGTGGATATCTTTGTGCCTGAACACACTGCCTCCAATCACCAAATCGTTGAATGCGCAGAATTCTGCAAACAATTCTCCATTCTCATTCATTTCACCTAGTGCCTCTCGACCCATGGTTAGTTCTCTTCCCGTGTTGTCCCCTCCCAGTTTGGCATTCATGTCGCCCATCAGAATTTTGATATCGCCAACTGACGTCTTGTCCAGTGTTGATTGAAGTTGTCTGTAGAAATCCTCCTTTTTCTCTTGCTCTGCATTATTTGTAGGTGCATAACATTGTATGATTGTGACCTTTCTTCCTTTTGAGTTGAATCTTGCTGTCATGATCCTGGAGGAGATTGGTTCCCACTGCATGAGAGCCTTCGATGCTCTTGAGGACATCATGATAGCCACTCCCTCAGTGTGCTCGTGGTTGGCGTCTGGGTGACCGGAGTAGATTATTGATTCTCCAGTTGACAGTTTGGAGAGTCCACTCCCATTCCATCTGCTTTCGCAAATCCCAAGCACTTCGATGTTATACCTTCTCATCTCCCTTGCAATCTGGGCTGCCTTACTGGGTTCAAACATCGTGCGGACATTCCATGTCCCCACGTTTACTTTCGCTTTCATCGAGAGAAGACACATCGGCCAATTGGCTTCCCGAAGGCTTTCACCAACTGGCGTCATTTCGCCTCTCCGATTCCAGCGGGGAATAAGTTTGTTTTCATTTTTTATATTTTGTTTGTGCTTTGAAGTTTCTTTAGCGGTTAGATTTGTTTTACGGGGTAGGGTTGCTAGCCCTATGCCCAACCTTCCCTCTTTACCCGGGCTTAGGACCGGCTAGTAACTAGTAAACTAGTTAACCAGGCGAGGTTACATACACCGGTATACCTTAATGATAATAATAATAATTCACTTTATTCTAAACAATTTTCGGTACAATTTAGAATTCTCAGAGTGATATATATTGGTACAACAAAAAAATATATGAGTATATACTACCCATCATTACTATATATTCATACTCCTTTATAACACTCGACTTGTGTTACTATAATCATTTAAGTAGTGTAAAAAGTATTGAGGAGAAAATGAAAACACTTTACATTGTTAGTAACAGTATTCGAACAAGGTTGTTGACTATTTCAAACTTGTTATGTGATTTCTGTTCTAACAATTTTTTCCTCACAAAAAATGCTTGCTAGGTAAATTAAAGTCGAATTCTTGTACTTACCTGTACTAGTATACAGTCTTATGTAGTTACTTCTAGTCCTCCCTGAGAGGAAATACAAGGAGAGGGAACTTTTGAATGAAGCGGATGCTGAGTGTCAGTTAAAGTGACTGTAGCTAGTTGTTTACTGGAATTCAAACGTCTATCAACCACAGTGTTAATCAGTTGAACGAGAGGCACACCACTCACCCTACTACCTGACGGCTTTCAAAGCCCTACGCAACATAACATAGTCCTTTTTTGGAAGACCAGGAAAGATCAATGGAGAACAATAGAGAAGAATAGGTAAAATGCAGGAATTGATAAATTGTAAAAGTAGAAACTGACTTATACCAGACAGTCTCAGTTTCCTTATGTAATCACCTTAAATGAAAGATTTTCTTAGAAGTGAACAAGATATGAGACGACCAATAAAGATCAGAAGTGAAACCCAACCCAAGATAGTTACCACTCGATTTACTTTCTGCAGAAATACCATCAATACAACAGGTATCATGAGATTTAAGCAGCTCACACAAGTCCGTCTTGTTCACGTCTGAGGCTAAATTAGCAGTCTGATATTTACAAGAATTTAACTTGAGACCATTTGAGAGACCATTGGCCAACTACAGACAAGAATCCATTTAATTCAGTCCATTGTAAGTGAGAGCTAACTGGAATAGACACGGTCAGGTCATCCGCATACTCAATAAAGGTTGTTTCAACAGAATGAGGTAAGTCGTGCAAAAAAAAAGAAAACAGAAAAGGAGAAAGTACAGCACCTTGAGGCATACCAGCTTCAGTAAACAATGAAGTCGAGCACTTCCCTTTATAGATAGTATACTGTTTCCTTTCAGAAAAGTAAGAGTACAGCCACTTTGTAACCCAAGGCTTAGTATCAGCCATGGAAAGCTTATTGAACAAAAGTGGTCTAGGAACAGAGTCAAAGACTGATGAGTAATCCAAAAAAGCACAATGAACATGCTCAACACCTTTTTCGAGACTAGATACAATATTATGATGCAAGACAGTGACAGCATCTAAAGAACTTTTCCTGTGTTTGTAAGCAAACTGTTTCGGATCTCTGAAAAACCATCAATGAAGGCTCAATCACAAGGAGAAGTAATTTCTCCATTGTTTTCAGAAAAGGGGAAGTTATTGCAATGGGTCGAAATGTAACATCTGATCCAGAAGATGGCTTAGGCACAGGTACAATCTTGATCTTCTTCCAAGCAGTGGGTATTATGTTTTTAGAAAATGATACATTGAAGATATCTGGAAGGGGATGACATAAAATATCTGAACATTCTGTAAATATAATCCTAGAAACACCATCAAGATCTAAGCTTTGAGATGGATTCAAGGATTTTAGACATTTACATACACCATGTGTATTAAAACCTGGAAAGCAGCTATCCATTTGACTTTGGACATTGTGAAGGGTAAAATCAGCTCGCCGACGCGTGAATGACTTGTTTAACGCACAGACATCCGAACAAGCTCCTTCTGTTATCTGTTTTCTACCAGTAAGCCCCTTAACTTCCATATATTAGGAGAGTTCTTACACAATAGGAACTTCTGGTTGTAAATAGTATTCAGACATTGTATTACAGACTTAATTAGGTAGTTAAGTGTTTTAACGCCAAGGTGATCCCTCGTCTTATACAACCTTTTCTTCTCTCTCGGAAGCCTTTTGGGACGAGGAGAGGAAAATCTGTCAAATCTCATGTAGATTGTTTCATCTGGCCAGCAAATATCGAAACAGAATCTGAGATAGCTTGTGATAGTGTTGTCTTAAACTTCATCAGTAAATATATCCCATTCTGTTTCTGTAAGCATGCTTCTCAAACGTAATATATTCTCTTGTGAATAGCATATGTACTGCACTTTCTTGAAAAGGTATCCGAAAGCCTTCTTGTGTAATTCGCCGTACATTTTAGGTAAAACGAGTACAATACAATGGTCAGAATTATCAGATGAGCCCGTTTACGGGGTTCATATATGCCAGAGTTGTTCATAAATACTAAATCTAGTGTGTTGCCAAGACTAATCGAAAAGTTAGGTATATTTTCCTGACCCAATGATATTAGAAAACTGCAGTCTCAGACCATCGTTAAGGAGTTATCCAGAATAGGAGCAGTAAATCCTGTGAATTCATCAGCAAAAGTTGACAAATCTGAGAAACTGCAGTCAGGTGTGACATAAACGTTTGTAATGTATAAGTGTTCGTATTTACTTAAATATTTAGGACGATATTTCATGGTAATACATTCAATTTTTTCATTGCTACACCACCATAACATTTCTTCTTGGATAAGCTTTGATCCTGTCGAAATAATCTGAAACCATCTAAGCAGATTAAATCATCATCATCATACAAGTTGTGAAGCCATGTTTCCTGTAGCATTATTACACCCTCGTTTCGATAAACATTTGTGAACAGGAGTGACTGAAGGTAATCAACTTTCTTCTGTAATGACCTACAGTTTGTGTGAATTATTTCCTGGCTAGTCATTTGATCTATGGTCGTAAGCTTGAGAGTCCGTTGGCATCCACCGTAATGCTTCTTCTTAATTTGCCTACCAACTTGTAAAGCGATAGGTTGTGATAATTGTAAATATGCGTGACAGTGTATGATACGATTGGTTGACATAATTGAACGATTAAAACAATATAGAAAGGGGGAATTTGATGTAATATATTCTGTGATAAAAAGACGTAGCCCAGAGTTCAAGTAAGCTGCAGTAAAAAAAGGATGGTCAGTTTGCAAATGATTCACAAGTTGCATGGTCTACGTTGATATTTCTCACAGTTATCTAGTTTTTTAAATGCCCAACTTTTGTTTCAGCATGATTTTTATTGGGAATCATCCAGTCGAGACGGCATGGTTTGATACCTGGTCTAGTGGTGTCGTGAGGTAACGAAACATACTGGTGAACAACTTGAGTAGTTAGAATCCACTCAGAGTGATGTACAGTTTTTTCCATCGAACGACAATACAACTTATGAATTGAAATGAAAATATAGACATTCAAGAAACTTTGAATTTCTTGTATATGTAGTGATCATCTGCCTATGTTTGTTCAACATCAGAAATGAAGAAAAGCAGGAATCCCACGAGATTTGAGAAATCTTCTCATCTTGGCCAATATTGATATATCCCTCAGCTTCATTTGTCATCTAATTCCATCGCGTTAAAACGGGTCGAAAATCTGGTGTAAACCTTTTTGATCTAAACAATATAAACCTAGACCAGGATAATTTTATTTCCACGTCTATATGCTACTATCTATTCATTTCAGCGTATAATTCTTTTTCGCAATAATAAATGGTAAGTAGATTTTGCATAAATTTGAATACAGTTTCAATCATAGTGGTGGTGGTGGCGTTGGTTGGGTGGTATCATCATCACCTCTGTCTTCTCTACATTCACTTGAAGTCCCGTCTTCACTGGCCCGCCTCTTCGGTCAACTTGTTAGTTTTCGCCTGTGGATCTTCAAGTTTGTGTGACATCAGACACAAGTCATCATGGGAGAATTCCAAATCTTCTAGGATGTTTTCCGCGGTCCAGTGTATCCCCCTCTTCTCGCTCCTCACTGTTTGTTGCATGATCCAGTTCAGTCGACCACAATCAGGAATATCATGGGGGATAACAGGCAACCTTGTTTCACTCCTGTCTTCACTTCAAAGGCATCACTGAGCTCCCCATTGTGAATTAGTTGGCATGTGGTATCTTCATATTGTTGTTGAATGAGATTGATAAAGGTTTGTGGTATTATCACCAACATAATTCTACTTAAAATAGCATTATTCATTTGTACTACAGCCTTCATGGTAGTTAAAAAATGGAACTGACAATTTTATCCTTGAGGTAGGGAATTTCACTCTGATAGATGTCTCCGACAATAAATTCTAACATTTAGCATACTCTTAAACATTGTATATAGATAAAAACCTACTAATTATAAATATACTAGCCTCCAGTGGGAAACCATAGTATTTGCCTTGTCTTTAATGCTTCATACGGACTAAATCTCATCGTCCAATTTTTCAATGTGACTACCAATCTAAGTATTGTAACAGTTTAGTTTACTGTGTTTTGATATCTGGAGTCAGTCGGTAAGAAGTTTTGACTGACTTCCGTTTCATACTTGTTCAGTTTCATTAGAACGTCTTATACGTAACCAAGAAGGGACTGAAGGGTACACTTGTTTTCTCATACTTGTAAATTTGTCTTCCTGATATGCGTCAGCAACTGGCTAGCAATATCTAACACTCGAAATTTATATTCTGACAGACCGGGATGATAATTCTCTGGTTTTTCCTCAAATGATGATAACGTTCTTTTTTCGATAACTAACAATCAAAGGTTATTTTGTGATTGATGCCAATGAATACAACTTGTTCGCAAATGTATCAGAAGATGGTTGAGCCTAATCAACTATATGAGAATATTAGTGAACAGCTAATCTTGTCATTCGGACAGTCAATCATATAAGAAATGATAGTAAGTAAGGTAAGGTAATGTTAGTAAAAGAGTTTTAATTTCGAGAACACCAGAGACTGCAGTTTACTTGGTGGGTAGCTTGTTTCATTTTATGTGGGACTCGTTGGTTGAAGGTACCTGAACCCTAGAGGGTAATTACCAGTACTAAAAAATAACTAAAGACTGTTGTTGAATGTCGAGTTTATACCAATCGAAGTGATTTATGATAATGTCTTGATTCGTCACGGGAGTGCCACCAATTTCATGTTGTCTATCGATCATATTTGCAATATGACAACCAAGCTAGGAAGTTCAGCATCGCGTCCCGAATAGCTCAGTGGCAAAGTAGCTGATTACAACACTGGGTGATGCGGATTCGAATCTCAGGTGGGATATCAGTTCCGTCGAGGTTGAAGATAAGCCTTGCTGACGAGTGCCAGAAAGCAGGACTACCTGCCGATTGCCTCTGACCATCTAATATCTACTGAGGTCTAGCTCAATCCAGTTGGTCTCGTCCACGTCCCACACTTTCTAAATTATCCTATCCTTTGTTCGTGTTACAGAATATTTGTGCACGGTATTATTATTATTTGTCCCTTGGATTCCTTCCTTGTAGAAGATACGGCTTCAGCAGCACTTTACCATTTCATTCTCTGCTCATCAGTCTTTTCAACTTGGTTCAACCACTTCCTATAAGCTTTCATTTCTTCATCACACAATCTCCTGCATGTCACCCTTGGACGCCCAACTCATTTCCCATGCGGGTTCCACTCTATGGCCTGACGCGTGATTTTCCCAAATGGTCTCCTCAGTGTATGCCCAATCCATCTCCAGCTTGTTATTCTACATATTTGTTGGGCGATGGGTTCTTGGTTGGTTCTTTGCCGGAGTTCCCTGTTGCTTATTTTGTTCTCGCCCTCTATGGAGTCAGCTTAAGTGGCAGCTATTGATGATGTATGTCTTCAGTTTGTTGGAAATGGTTTTTGCAATGCGCCAAGTTGATCAATCATCACATGGAAGCACTGAATTGACTGACATAAATGTTTAAATTCCGGATCTCGTTGTTTTATGCTGAGTGCAGTGCAGTAGATCTCCACACTGATTTCAGGCTAATGAAGGCCTGTCTTGCTATGTTTGCGATGCTGGCTTTGACGTCCTCATCTTCGTCGCCGCCGCTGCCACCGCCCATAGTTGAGACGATGCTGCCTAGGTAGATGAAAGACTCAACTTCCTTCACATTTCTCCCCTTCATGGTGATTGGTGCTTGTTGTTGCTGCTGCTGCTGGTTGGGTATCTTCATCATCTCTGTCTTCTCCACCTTCACCCAAAGCAAGTCCAATCTTACTTGTCTCGCCACTTCGGCCAACTTGTTAGTTTTCGCCTGTACACCTCCGAGTTTGTGAAACATATGACATCAGACTTAAATCATCATGGGCGAAATGCAAATCGGGTAGGATCTTTTCATCGGTCAAACAGTGTATGCCCATCTTCTCGCTCCTCACAGTTTCTTGCATGATCCAGTCCAGTCCAGCTCAGTCGACCAAAATCAGGAAGATGATCAGTGATAGTAGGCGACAACCTTGTTTTGTCTTACTCCTGTCTTCACTTCGAAGGCATCAGTGAGCTTTCCATTATAAATCACTTGGCGTGTAGCATCATCATCATAATCATATAGCATATAGCTGTTGAATGAGGTTAATAAAGATTTGTGGCAGTGAAACCGTAGTGTTGAAGCAGCTGGTAAATTACTTCTTTGCCGATACCTAGATCAAATGTCTTTTCAGAGCGGATGAAATAGAGGTGAAGAGTTGACTGTCATTCTATGCTCTGTTCTATGATGATGATGCATGGCGTAGCGTTGCAATTTACTGAGTTTCCTTTTCGGATCTCTGAATATTGAAATTGTGTAATATCAACCAAGAGGTTTTGAAACGGGCTATACAATAACGTTACAATTTAGGTTATAAGTTGAAAGACTTTCAAAGTAATAAGACAACACGATCATCGATATTCATCTGAGATTTACATTTCCCACTTTCCAGCTGATATATTAGATGTCTCAAGATTACTTTGAGTTTTACCTACTTGTTGGTGGCCAGCATTGTTATCTGCTGTTCTGTGGATGTGATGTCTATAGCTCAGCCAGCTTGTAGACACTTCTGGTGTACATTCTCTTCGGATGGACAGAAATCGTCTTGTAATAATACTTGTAATTTCCCGTTGCTTTAAAAGGTCGAATTGCTCGATCTCAGTGGAAACAACACCACTCCACACTGCAGTGCTGATACATACAGCTGACCAGTGAGTCCAAAATAGAACGAAACATACATCCTGAATTCTTCTGCTACTCACTAACACCAATATCGTCTCTCACATATTAAACTGCTATCATACAACGCAAATATCACTTTCAATATGTGTACAGGTGTTACGAGAATCCCTCTGAGTATCTGTATCATTGTTGATGTTCACACTTGGACTTTCAATGTTACTCCTTGAGGACGTCTCTTCAACATATATATTGTATAGGAATTGGTTTCAGAAGGGTTGGATTGCATCAAACATGTTTCATAATGTTGTAAACTGTCAACAAACAAACACTTCATCGTGTTCATCAAGACGAACTCGTCTAGTATCTGTATAATTTATTATTTCGTGGTGATTAGTGAAGGGGGTTACTCTCCTCTTCATCTATCAATGTAACATGATTCATACTATCAGGCTTGTTGAATTCATTTCCACGTTCAATATATGCATGAATGAAGTATTTACTGAGAGTCATTTTGAAAATCTGAAGACTTATGGATGTAGATGCTGGCTGGATGTCAATCAATGAATATCAACATGGGATCAGGCATTACTGAGTAACGGTCCAACTTGCCACACCACATATCACACTGCATCAAGTAGAAAGGTAGTGATGTGAAGGATGAATATAAGAGAATGCAGTCAGAAGAGATATGAAGTATGAGAAGCAAGAAAGGAGGAATGACGAAATGGTGAGATTCGGCATAGTGTCGTTGAGATGAGGATAATGTGTGTGGGGATACATCTGCGCCAGTGACGTCGGTTCTCAGGCATGTGATTACAAAGAGTCTCCAACTACTGATTCCTCTTGTCGTGTGAACCTCAACCACCTAGTCTGCATCGTCCCACATGTCTGAAACCAACAGTCACAGACTTCATATATTGGTGCCATCTTTTAGTGTGGCCACCCGGGCCTTTTCCCAGTCTGGACCTACTTCGGCCAACATGGTTTGACGAGGCAATCTGTGACTAGGCATAAGTAGTACGTGTCTCAACCATCTCAATCAATGAAGGCTCATAACCTCGTAAACTGATTTACCTCTATTCCCCAATACTCTTACCTGACTTCTGCATTACTCACGTGGTGACACCACGGAATAAGGTGGCCTATACTACAAAGGCAAGGGTGGTCAAACACTTGAAGCCTTCTCATATCTTCCACTTTCGATGGCCATGTTTCACACCCATACAGGAGAACAGAGAGGACTGCTGTGCAGTACACACGACGCTTAATAGACAAACGGTGGAGCCATAGGTGGCGTAAATTGGCAAAAGCCAATCGAGCCTTTTGTATCCTTGCAGAGATTTCATCGGCAACTGACCCACCAGAGCTGATCCTACTTCCCAGGTAAGTGAAGTGGTCAACGCACTCAACCACTTCAATCTCTATTGTTAGCCGTGGCACCACTGAAGACCAGTCCTGGGGCAAAAACTTACATTTGGGTGGTGAGAACCGCATCCCAAACATTCTCAAATTGCCAGTCAAAGTGTTCAGAAGACTCTGCATCCTGTCAGTTGGATGTCAGCTGGCTGGATGTCACCTAGCATTTGATTAAATTTCTTAATAGTTCTGCATGTTGGCGGTTCCATTCTTTCTTCATAGCGTTGGAATTCTTCATTGGAAAATGTTTCCACTTATTTACCGGTTGGCAATTGCTACTTTGTTCTTCCTGACTACCTTAGAGTATCGCAGTCAGCTTTATTATTGTTGGACTAAGACAGTTATGATAAGAGAATGATTTTAAGTTGGTTTTCACTATGTACTGATATGATGTGGAGGAAGATTGTGAAGGTGGGAGCACTAGGCAGCTATTTCGTAGTAGTATAGCTTTACGCCTGATTAGTGAGCACCCATTACCCCACCCTGCCTGGGATCGACTCATGACCTTCAGGTCCCGTGGTCAGCACGTTGCTATTGAGTCACCGGGTGGGGATCCAGTGTCATCGTTGACTATTTCTCCTCACAACCACCAAGTTTTAGTTATGTTTGATACTAGTGGGAATTTTCATCAGACGTTTTTCAATTTATTCTTCTCATGTAGGCCTCATCATTTGAATGCACCTGTAGTCCAAGTATGTGATATTGTTTCGCCTAAGGCTTGAACCTAACATCTACTGGTTTACATAATTGATTCTATTTGTTCAAGCATTACTTGGTGTGACTCAGTACCTAGTGGATAATATCCTAGCACGTTCAAAACAAATCCCGGTGCGAACTACATCATGTGGATAAAAAGGTATCCAACTTACAAGAGTTACACCGACTTCTCATAGTAGGTTCACTGAACTTAATTTCTATGTTCTAATCAACCATATATTCCAAACGGCTGATAATGAATGAAGTTACAGTAGAAGTTTACATTAAGATAAAATGAAGGAATATGAGATGTTAATAACCTCGCCTGGTTAACTAGTTTACTAGTTACTAGCCGGTCCTAAGCCCGGGTAAAGAGGGAAGGTTGGGCATAGGGCTAGCAACCCTACCCCGTAAAACAAATCTAACCGCTAAACAAACTTCAAAGCACAAACAAAATATAAAAAATGAAAACAAACTTATTCCCCGCTGGAATCGGAGAGGCGAAATGACGCCAGTTGGTGAAAGCCTGCCTTCGGGAAGCCAATTGGCCGATGTGTCTTCTCTCGATGAAAGCGAAAGTAAACGTGGGGACATGGAATGTCCGCACGATGTTTGAACCCAGTAAGGCAGCCCAGATTGCAAGGGAGATGAGAAGGTATAACATCGAAGTGCTTGGGATTTGCGAAAGCAGATGGAATGGAAGTGGACTCTCCAAACTGTCAACTGGAGAATCAATAATCTACTCCGATATTGTCACCCAGACGACAACCACTAGCACACTGAGGGAGTGGCTATCATGATGTCCTCAAGAGCATCGAAGGCTCTCATGCTGTGGGAACCAATCTCCTCCAGGATCATGACAGCAAGATTCAACTCAAAAGGAAGAAAGGTCACAATCATACAATGTTATGCACCTACAAATAATGCAGAGCAAGAGAAAAAGGAGGATTTCTACAGACAACTTCAATCAACACTGGACAAGACGTCAGTTGGCGATATCAAAATTCTGATGGGCGACATGAATGCCAAACTGGGAGGGGACAACACAGGAAGAGAACTAACCATGGGTCGAGAGGCGCTAGGTGAAATGAATGAGAATGGAGAATTGTTTGCAGAATTCTGTGCATTCAACGATTTGGTGATTGGAGGCAGTGTGTTCAGGCACAAAGATATCCACAAAGCGACATGGATTTCACCAGATGGACACACTAAAAATCAAATCGACTTTATCTCAATCTCAAGAAAATGGAGACGCAGTCTACTTAACACAAGGTCAAGAAGAGGAGCAGATGTGGGTTCACACCACTCACTATCTAGTGCAAGGAACCTTCCAAATCAAGTTAAAAGCCTTCAAGGAAGCTGGTGATAGACCTCAATTCAAGTACAACACTCGGAAACTGAAGGATGAAACTACAAAGGAGATCTTCAAGGCAGCCATCAAGACAAAATGGGAGACATCGAGCAACATCCCTGAAGAAACCTGCACAACAGTATTAGGAAGGAAGAAGAAAGAAGACAAGGAATGGATCTCGACGGATACCTGGAAGCTGATAGAGGAGAGGAGGATGGTGAAGCAGAAGATAAACCAGTGCAAGGATGCTCAACGACAAGAGGAACTGAGCACAATGTATAAAACACTGGACAAAGAAGTGAAGAAGAGTGCACGCAAAGACAAAAGACACTTCTACGAAACACTGGCAAGTGAAGCAGAACAGGCTGCAGGTAAGAGAGACCTGACGACATTGTATCAAATAACCAGGTTGCTATCAGGGAAGAGACCAACACAGATGAAACCAATAAAAGATGAAGAAGGAAATTTAATTACAAAAGAAGAGAAACAGAGGAAACGATGGGCCGACCACTTCAAGAAGCTCTTGAATCGACCACCACCTGCACTTCGTCCAGAAATACCACCTGCAGCCGCTGAACTACAAGTGAACATTAATCCCCCAACGAAAATGGAAGTCCTGAACGCCATAAAGCTACTGAAATGTGGGAAAGCAGCAGGACCAGATGGAATACCGCCAGAAGCACTGAGAACAGATGCAGAGACAACAGCGGCCATGCTCACACCACTATTGCAGAAGGTGTGGAAGGAAGAGAAGGTACCTGACGATTGGAAGAAGGGTTACCTTGTCAAACTGCCGAAGAAGGGAGACCTCAGTGCTTGCAAGAACTGGCGCGGAATCACTCTCCTGTCCACCCCAAGTAAAATATTAAGCCGCATCATCCTGGAGAGGCTAAGGGATGCACTGGATTCAAAACTGCGACCGGAACAGGCAGGCTTCAGGAAGTACAAATCATGTGCAGACCAAATTGCAACGCTTCGCATCATCATAGAACAGAGCATAGAATGGCAATCAGCTCTCTACCTCAACTTCATCGACTTTGAGAAGGCCTTTGACAGCGTCGACCGAGAAGTAATTTGGAAACTGCTTCAATACTACGGAGTACCGCAAACCTTTATCCGCCTCATTCAACAACTATATGAAGATGCCACATGCCAAGTAATCCACAATGGGAAGCTCAGTGATGCCTTTGAAGTGAAGACAGGAGTGAAACAAGGTTGCCTACTATCCCCCATGATATTCCTGATTGTGGTGGACTGGATCATGCAGCAAACAGTAGGCAGCGAGAAGAGGGGGATACACTGGACGACGGAAAAGAACCTAGAAGACTTGGATTTCGCCGATGACTTATGCCTAATGTCACATAAACTTGAAGATCTGCAGGCAAAAACTAACAAGTTGATAGAAGAGGCAGCTAAGACGGGACTTCAGGTGAATATAGAGAAGACAGAAGTGATGAAGATACCGCACCACCACCATCAACAACAACAACAAACTCCAATCACCGTCAACGGGAGAAACTTGAAGGAAGTAACCTCCTTCACTTATCTAGGAAGCACTGTTTCAACTACAGGCGGGACGGACGAGGACGTCAAAGTCAGAATCGGAAAAGCAAGACAGGCGTTCATTAGCCTGAAACCAGTGTGGAGATCTTCTGCACTCAGCATGCGGAACAAGATACGGATTTTCAACACCAACGTCAAGTCAGTGCTCTTGTATGGCTCAGAGACTTGGCGCGTCACGAAAGGCATTTCCAATAAACTACAGACATTCATCAACAACTGCTTACGCTCGCTGCTGAAGATCAGATGGCCAGAAAAATAAGCAACAAGGAACTCTGGGAACGAACCAACCAAGAACCTATCACGCAACAAATATGCAGGAAGAAGTGGAGATGGATTGGGCATGCACTGAGAAGGCCGACTGAGGACATCACGCGTCAGGCCAGCTCGAGTGGAATCCCCATGGGAAGCGACGAGTTGGACGTCCGAGGGTGACATGGAGGAGGTCGTGCGAGGAGGAAATGAGAGCTTCTGGGCTGTCGTGGGACCAGGTTCAAAAGATCTCAGAGAACAGAGGTCACTGGAGGCGTGCTACTGAAGCCCTATGTTCCACTAGGAACCCAAGGGACTAATAATAATAATATATAATATTATATATATATATATATATATATATATATATATATATATATATATATATATATATATATATACAGACATTTAGACATGTAAAGATGTAAAACGTATGAAAACAACTTATGGGCTTGAATTGAATTAAAAATTCATAGAGCCCAAATGTATAGTTTGTTTTGCATTTCGTTCGCTATGGTTACAAGTATGATGAAACTATTGACCATGATAATGACCATATATCATGCACCTTAACTAATATTATCTTGTTTTATACTGGTTATCACTTTCACTCTCATTATGGTAATTATGGTGTTCAATTTAATGATTGGCACTTTTCCTAGGTGTATGTGTGTATGTGTGAATATGTGGTTATATTTCACCAGTGTAGTAAATGGTATACGGCCAAAGATAATGAGAAATGAACAAGTATGATGAGGTAATGAATTTCTTATCATCTAAATTGTTTTAGCACATATTATTCATGCCGGCACAGACGATGATATCAAAACCAGGATTGGAAAGACAGCAAGACAAGCTTTCATTAATCTGAAATAACCAGTGCGCAGATATACTGCACTCCACTCAGTATAAAGCGTGAACAAGATGAGGATTTTCAACACCAATGTCAGTCAAGTCAGTGCTCCTATGTGATGGTTCAGAAACTCAGCGTGTCACGAAATGCATTTCCAACAAACTACAGAAATCCATCATCAACAGCTGCTGCCTACACTGACTCGATACTGAAGATCAGATGAGGTGAGATGGTCAGAATAATAAGTAACAAGACACTCTGCTCTGGCTACTAACCAACGATCTATTTCGCAACAAGTATGGAGACGAAGGAATTGGAGATGGATTGGATTGGGCATACACTGAGAAGACTGTTCGGAGACAACATGCATCAGGCCAGGCTGTCGAGTGGAATCGAAATGGGAAACGACGAGTTGGGCGTCCCAGCCAAGGTTGACACAGAGGAGTCGGTGTGAGGAAGAAATGAAAGTTTATGGGTAGTGGTGGAGCGAGGTTGAGAAGACTCCAGAGAAGAGAATGGAATGGAGGCATGCTACTGAATCCCTATGTTCCACTAGGAACCCAAAGGTAAAATAATAATAATGATCCATGCTGGCGCTTTTCGTTTCATTTTCTACCTACATTAGAGATGGTCTAACTTCAACAATGTTACAAACGGATAAAATTAAACATGGAACATTTTCGGCATACGGGGTTACTAGATGACTTTTTCAGTATGCCGCATTTCCACTGTTGAAAGCAACTAGTCATTTGGCACAATGATCTGAATATTAACATCTAACACAATTTATCCAATGTTGTGTCAAATAACTGAGTAACTGCTTATCAAACATGATCGACAAACTTGCAGCAATGCTGAAAAATTGCGAGCTCACAGTTGTATTGATTACCATCCGGTGAATACTTAGCGTATACTTACGTCTCTTGACAATATTATCCAGTTCACCAATCGAAATTCAATTGATACTCATCTGATGTTACCAATAGATATATCTGCGAATTCACATGAATTTGTCGGCTAGGAAGCTGATTAAACAGAAATCAACCTTCAATATCATCAGCCATTAAGGTATAAGCTTTTGTGGTTCATTTTTTGTTCCATGAAGCTTTTTCATTAGGAAAAAGCTTATAGGATATTTTCTCATGAAAACTATTTATAAATGACGTATTATTGTCTACTAAAGTGTCTTACCTACAGTCATAGGTCGATCTTTGTCTGTAGACATTTTTTTGGCTCAATGATGTATGAGGTAGGTACTGACGGAGAACAGTTAAATACACCTGAAGTGTCTCATTGAGCTAGTACCGTTCATGTACTCCTCATAATTCATTAATATAAGTGTAAAACTTGGGCACTGTGGTCGAGTGTAATTCCATTTTAGTCTGTTTATTAGAAATATCACACTGTGAAACAGTAGCATTCACTGGATAACGTACCCTGTGGACACAATTTATTGTCCATATTCATATCAGGTAACTCCACAACTTCGAGACAGTCTTTATATATTCCTAGTTTTCTCTCCTTCTCTGTGATGACAAGGGTAGTAGAATTTTCCATATATCTGGGACAGGTGCAGAATCATTTCGATTGCTGCATGTATTTGGTATTCATTCGATAAACAAAGATTCGGTTATCAATCTCTCTCTCCCTCCACCCAATTAAGTTAGTTTTCAACACTGTCACCCTATCCTACCCTACTGTGTGATTGCGTGTCATCGCATACAGAGCTATAGTCGAGCTTTCCTCTAGATTTCTTATCTTATCACGATCTACTAATCTTGATTTAACTGAGTTACTGTGCTCTGTTATTCTAATCGACCCTGGTCGACTGCTTTGACCTATGTACTTGACCTCGCAATCATTGCAGGTGATTTGGTAAACCAGATTATTTTGCTGAATTGCATCGATAGGATCTTTTAACCTACAAAACTTGTTTCTAAGTGAGTTTGTTGGTTTGAATGACACTTTAATCCCAGCCTTATTGAGAATTCTTCATAGTGCTTCTAAGGTGCCTTCCTTATATGGTAACACAGCAGAGGCTTTGAATTCTCTCTTAACTCTGTCGCCATTATCACCACCGTTAGTAGTGGGATTATTATTAATAACACATGTATTACTACTACTACTACTACTACCACTGATAATATTTTTCTTTCGATTTCTCATGAATTTATTTATCAATTTAGATGGGTAATTATTGAGGCGTAGGGTATTCTTGATGTGTCCAATTTCTTGTCACAGATTTTCTTATCTACTAGTAAGCTTTTTTGCTCTGTCACCTAAGCATTTAACAAGGCCTACTTTAAGTGAAATGGGGTGGGATGATTCGAAGTATAACCGGTAATTCGAATCGGTAGGTTTCCTATAAACACTAATCTCTAGATTTCCTTCTTGTGTTGGTTTAATCTTGCAATCCAACATTGCTAGCTCACCTTCTTCACTTTCTAAGTCACAGGTAAATTGGATTGCATTCCCTACTGAATGATGTAGTATTGTCTACTAAAGTGTTTTACTTACAGTCATAGGTCGATCTTTGTCTGTAGACATTTTTGTGGCTCAATGATGTATGAGGTAGGTACTGACGGAGAACAGTTAAATACACCTGAAGTGTCTCATTGAGTTAGTACCGTTCATATACTCTTTATAATTCAATCTATCACTTCATTGTCAAAGTAAGTAAAACATACAGGATAGAGAAAGTGATAGGCATCAATACAGTCTGATAAGCATATACCACAGAATCTGTAACATAGGGTATCGTATTAGCATACGATATAGCGTAGACATCCGTCTATCAAATAAGGCGATGAATATAGTCTGGATATTTTGACCAGTGAAAATAGGAGGAAATATGCTAAGTTGTATATGTATTTCAGACAGAAATGTGACTCATGTATGGGTCATTTAGGCTTGCAATGAAAAGTGACTCCATGTGTACCCAATATTCCTACTAATTATTACTGATATATACTTCTAATACTATAATTCTATTGGTTATTTCCACAATGCTGGTGAGTCTATGCTACTATGACTACGTCACCATCAAAAGTATAGACCACTGCGTCATTGATCTCGTATGATTTGTTTAGTAGGGCTGCTTTCCGTGACTGTCTGAAATATACCTACTATGACTACAATCTTCATGCAGCAAGCAATGAGGAGCAAGAAGAGAGGAATACGATGGACTGCGGAAAATATCCTAGAAGATTTAAATTTCACACATGATGAATTATGTCTAATGTCACACAAACCTGAACATCTACAGACAAAATCTAACAAGTTGACACAAGAGGAAGTGTAGTGAAGATGGGAATTCAAGTGAATATAGAGAAGACAGAGGTGATGATGATACCACCCAACCAACACCACAGCCACCAACAACAACAACAACAGGCTCCAATAACCATCAAAAGCAGAAACTTGAAGAAAATAGTCTCTCTCACCAACACCTATCTAGGCAGCACTATTTCAACTACAGGCACAGGCACAGGCACAGACATAGACACAGACGAGGATGTCAAAGCCAACCAGGATTGGAAAAACAGCAAGATAGGCCTTGCTGCATCAACCTGAAACCAGTGTGCAGATCTACTGCACTCCACTCAGCATGAAACGTGGACAACATCTGGATTTTCAACACCACTGACAGTCAACTCAGTGCTTCTGTGTGATGGTTGAGAGAGCTGGCGCGTTACGAAAGGCATTCCCAACAAACCACAGATATTCATCAACAACTGCCACCTACACTGTCTGGATATTGAAGCTGAGATGATGAGGCGAGAAAGAATAAGCAACAAGGAACTCTGGCTGGCTGGCTGGCTGGCTGGCTGGCTGGCTGGCTGGCTGGCTGGCTGGCTGGCTGGCTGGCTGGCTGGCTGGCTGGCTGGCTGGCTGGCTGGCTGGCTGGCTGGCTGGCTGGCTGGCTGGCTGGCTGGCTGGCTGGCTGGCTGGCTGGCTGGCTGGCTGGCTGGCTGGCTGGCTGGCTGGCTGGCTGGCTGGCTGGCTGGCTGGCTGGCTGGCTGGCTGGCTGGCTGGCTGGCTGGCTGGCTGGCTGGCTGGCTGGCTGGCTGGCTGGCTGGCTGGCTGGCTGGCTGGCTGGCTGGCTGGCTGGCTGGCTGGCTGGCTGGCTGGCTGGCTGGCTGGCTGGCAACGAACTAACCAAGAACCTATCGCTCAACAAATATGCACTGGAAGGAAGTGGAGATGGATTGGATTGGGCATACACTGAGAAGGTCTACTGGGGACATCATGTACCAGGCCAGTTGCTCGAGTGGAAGCCAGATGGGAAGCGACGAGTTTGGCGTTGGAGGTGAGGATGACATGCAGGAGATGGTGTGTGGAAGAACTGAGAGCTTGTGGGTAGTCGTGGAGACAGGTTGAGAAGATTGCAGAGAACAGAGTGCACTGGAGACGTGTTACTGAATGCCTATGTTCCACTAGGAACCCAAGGGACAAGTGATAGTAATAATTACAATCCTTATTTTCCTTGAAACTATTTAAGAGTAGTAGTGAACGAAGCTGGAAGACAGAGATGAAGGAAGGAAAGTTTATTACGAACACCTTATACAGAGGTAATCAAATATTGTACACTTGCACTAAGACGGTGATTTGTACAATGTGCTTCATTTCCTCTCCGCCTTCTACCTTGATTTACTCCTAATACGCCCATATTGTCTCTTGCGTTTCTCTGGAGAGAATCTTTACTCATTACTGGTAATTGCCTATGATTTCAGTCGCCCTCTCAATACATACTACTTATATCCATCCTGATCAGCAACTCCCATTACACTAGTACTATTGAATTCTAATTACAAATCTAATCCTGGAACAGTACAGAAAACTTTTCACTAATAAAACGATTATACCAAGAAGTGATTATCAGTAATTCAACAATACTTACCCCGAGTAATGTATTTACAAAGACCAGAATACAACGAAGTATACAAATGCATGACATTATTCACGATTAATGAAATGAAACACAATAATCCAGCTGAAAATTTAAGAGTAAATAATAAGGAAATGAAATCAGTTTATTAAAAATAGACTTATTTCTACGTCTAGTTTTATGATGGAAAAAAAGAATAGGATAAAAGTTGTGTACCGTCAGATGGAAAAGATTTATAGCTAAGGATGAGGATGATAGTGGTTAATACTAAAGGTGTCACCAAGTCTGCTGATGTAACACCCAAGAAAAAGTATCAATGCTCAAAGAATAACAAATTCCCATCTATCTACAGTCTATATGTTCAACATATAGAAAATAAGTCACTGATATAGTATCATTGGTGTAATATACGTTGATCAATAGTCATGGAACAGATTCTTTATGAATGTTTTCAATTCAGTTTACAGAAACGTTTTAAATGAAGTTTTTTTGTCTGCAGAAATAAGAAAAAATGTCCTGATTACTAAGGTGGAATTATTGTCTACGTGTAGGTGCTAACTAAATTCTGTCTATCTAGTTAGAAATAACGTTATCAATAACAGGAGGTTAGCCATCGCTTGGTACTCTGTTTAAACTGTATCACATGGTTGAAGGTAGTCAACATTTAGACTTGAACCTCAGTTTCATTCTGATTGGCATTCATTAACGTAACTGAAGTCATTTCACAAGGTCGAACCTGCATCACCTTTAATGAATGACAATAGGCAAGAAGCTTAGGTTTAGAAAGACTTTCCGTAAGTTGTTACCAAAAGCCTAGCACCACCTAATATCAACTTGTACCATTTCATATATTTGACACTTTCTGGATCTTCACTTTTCACCCTTAATCTGTTGATGACTGACTACCATTCGAATAGTCAACGGGACCATAGTGAAAATATGCAGGTGACATTATGAACTACTGGAATACCCAATCAGGTTTCCTTGTTATGATGAAACACTATTTATCCAACCGAAATAAAGAAACATCATTGGTTATTTCAGTGATCACTAAGGTGGCCTTTAGAGTCAATCAAATATACCAGTAGTGTACAGTAATTTACTCCCGTAACCTATGTATATATATATATATAAAGTATGCCTCAAACTTAACCTCACCTGGTTAACTAGTTCGCTAGTTACTAGCCTGTCCTAAGCTCGCGTAAAGAGGCAGGGTTGGGAGTAGGGCTAGCAACCCTACCCCGTAAAACCAATCCAACCGCTGAAGAAACTTCAAAGCACAAACATAATATAAAAAAGAAAAAAAGAACTATTCCTCTCTGGAATCGGAGAGACGAAATCACGCCGGGAAGCCAATTGGCCGATGTGTCTTCTCCCTCTCGATGAAAGCAAAAGTAAACATGGGGACATGGAATGTCTGCGCGATGTTTGAACCTAGCAAGGCAGCCCAAATTGAAAACGAGATGACAAGGTATCACATTGAGGTGCTTGGAATTCGCGAAAGCAGATGGAATGGGAGTGGACTCTCCAAACTGTCAACTGGAGAATCAATAATCTACTCCGATATTGTCACCCAGATGACAACCACGAGCACAGCACACTGAGTTTCTGAGTGGCTATCATGATGTCCCCAAAAGTATTGAAGGCTCTCTCTGATGCAGTGGGAACCAATCTCCTCCAGGATCATGACAACAAGGTTCAACTCAAAAGAAAGGAAAGTCACAATCATACAATGCCAATACTACGCACATACAAATAATGCAGATGAAGAGAAGAAGGAAGAATTCTACAGACAACTCCAATTAACACTGGACAAGACCTCACCTCAAGTGGCGACATCAAAATTCTAATTGGTGGGGTGACATGAATGCCAAATTGGGAGTGGACAACACAAGAAGAGAACAAACCATGGGTCGAGAAGCGCTCGGTGAGGTGATGAACTAGAATGGAGAATTGTTTGCAGAATTCTGTGCATTCAACGATTTGGTGATTGGAGGCGATGCACTGTGTACAAACACAAGGATATCCACAAGGCAGAAACATGGATTCGATTTCACCAGACACCAGGACACACTACACTAAAAATCAGATCGATTTCATCTGAATGTGAAGAAAGTGGAAACGCAGACTACTTGACACAAGGTCAAGAAGAGGAGCAGGTGTGGGTTCACACCACTCACCATCTAGTACAAGGAACCTACCTTCAACATCACTTTGAAGGCCTTCAAAGAATTTAGTGATAGACGACCACAATTCAAGTTGAACACCCAGAACAGAACAAAACAGGAGCTGAAGGATGAAATGACAAAGAACATCTTCATGTGAGTCAGTCATCAGAACAAAATAGAGACATTAAGCAACATTCCTGAAGGACCGAGCGTGGAAGAACCCTGGAACTCTTTGGAAGACATGTGGAAATAAACCTGCATAATCGTACTAGGAAGGAAGAGAAAACAAGACAAGGAATGGGTCTCGACGGACACATGGAAGCTGATAAAGAAGGGAGATGAGGATGGTGAAGCAGAAGATTAACCACTGCAGTACAGGGATGCACAACGAAGAGAGGAACTGAGTACAATATAGAAAACACTACACTGGGCAAAGAAGTGAAAAAGAGTGTGCGCAAAGACAAAACACACTTATATGTTACATTGGCAAGTGAAGCATAACTGGCTGCAGGTAGGAGAGACAGAGACCTGACAAGATTGTATCAAATAACCAGGTTACTATCCGGGAAGCGATCAACGCGGACGAAACTAATGAAAGATAGTGAAGGAAAACTACTTAGCAAAGAAGAGAAACAAAGGAAACGATGGATTTACCACTTCAATAAAACTCTTGAATCGACCACCACGATCCCCAACTCATCTAGAAATACCACCTGTAGTGACAGAACCGCAGTGAACACAAATCCTCCAACAAAAGTCTAAGTCCTGAGCGCCACAAAGTTACTGAAATCTGGAAAAGCAGGAGGACTAGATGGAATCCCGCCAGAAGCACTGAGAGGAGACGCAGAGACAGCAGCAGACATGCACACACCATTAATGTAGAAGGTTTGGAAGGAAGGAAAGGTACCTGGCCACTGTAAAAGGCCTACCTTGTCAAACTCCCGAACAACGGCGATCTAAGCATTAGCAAGAACTGGCATAGAATCATGCTCCACTCCTGTCCACACCAAGCAAAATATTAAGCCGCATCATCCTGGAGAGACGGAAAGATGCTCTGGATTCAGGAAGTACAAATCATGTGGGGATCAAATAGCAACGCTATGCAGTGCATCATCATAGAACAGAGTATATAATGGCACTCAACTCTACACCTCAACTTCACCGACATTGAAAAGGCCTTCGACAGCTTCGACCGACAAGTAATTTGGCAACTGCTTCAACACCATGGAATGCCACAAACCTTTATCAGCCTTATTCAATAACAATATGAAGACGCCACATGACAAGTAATTCACAATGGGAAGCTCAATGATGCCTTCGAAGTGAATCGAAGACAGGAGTAAGACAAGGCTGTCTACTATCACCCATGATATTCCTGATTGTAGTGGACTTGATCATGCAGCAAACCGTGAGGAGCGAGAAGAGAGGAATACGATGGACTGCGGAAAATATCCTAGAAGATTTAAATTTCACCCATGATGAATTATGTCTAATGTCACACAAACCTGAACATCTACAGACAAAATCTAACAAGTTGACACAAGAGGATGTGTAGTGAAGATGGGAATTCAAGTGAATATAGAGAAGACAGAGGTGATGATGATACCACCCAACCAACACCACAGCCACCAACAACAACAACAACAGGCTCCAATAACCATCAAAAGCAGAAACTTGAAGAAAATAGTCTCTCTCACCAACACCTATCTAGGCAGCACTATTTCAACTACAGGCACAGGCACAGGCACAGACATAGACACAGACGAGGATGTCAAAGCCAACCAGGATTGGAAAAACAGCAAGATAGGCCTTGCTGCATCAACCTGAAACCAGTGTGCAGATCTACTGCACTCCACTCAGCATGAAACGTGGACAACATCTGGATTTTCAACACCACTGACAGTCAACTCAGTGCTTCTGTGTGATGGTTGAGAGAGCTGGCGCGTTACGAAAGGCATTCCCAACAAACCACAGATATTCATCAACAACTGCCACCTACACTGTCTGGATATTGAAGCTGAGATGATGAGGCGAGAAAGAATAAGCAACAAGGAACTCTGGCTGGCTGGCTGGCTGGCTGGCTGGCTGGCTGGCTGGCTGGCTGGCTGGCTGGCTGGCTGGCTGGCTGGCTGGCTGGCTGGCTGGCTGGCTGGCTGGCTGGCTGGCTGGCTGGCTGGCTGGCTGGCTGGCTGGCTGGCTGGCTGGCTGGCTGGCTGGCTGGCTGGCTGGCTGGCTGGCTGGCTGGCTGGCTGGCTGGCTGGCTGGCTGGCTGGCTGGCTGGCTGGCTGGCTGGCTGGCTGGCTGGCTGGCTGGCTGGCTGGCTGGCTGGCTGGCAACGAACTAACCAAGAACCTATCGCTCAACAAATATGCACTGGAAGGAAGTGGAGATGGATTGGATTGGGCATACACTGAGAAGGTCTACTGGGGACATCATGTACCAGGCCAGTTGCTCGAGTGGAAGCCAGATGGGAAGCGACGAGTTTGGCTTTGGAGGTGAGGGTGACGTAGAGGAGATCGTGTGAGGAAGAAATGAAAGCTTGTGGGTAGTCGTGGAGACAGGTTGAGAAGATTGCAGAGAACAGAGTGCACTGGAGACGTGTTACTGAATGCCTATGTTCCACTAGGAACCCAAGGGACAAGTAATAATAGTGTCTCAAACTTATGAAGTTACCTTATACGAATATGAACAATAAATTATGTCCGAAACACCATCTGGTAAATGATACTGTTCCTTCAATGTGTGACATTTCTGACAAGCTGACTAAAACGAAATTACAATCTATCACAGTGTCAAACTTTTACTCTTATATTGATAACTTCTTGTCAGACATTTTTTTTACAAAACATTTTTGATTTTTGTTTGGCTTATCTTTTGATACTTCTGTGTTGACTTAGTTGTTTTTCCAAGTGACTCTAAAGGCCAGACTATCAATCGCTGAAATATCCAATTAGGTCATGAGGACAGTTACTCAACGATGACATTGGATGACGGTTGCACTATATCATGGGCTAACAGAAGTTGGAAATATGCGCCATTGGATTCTGACCCAATGGCTAGCCCAATGGTAACATGCTGGCTATGGAACCTGAAGGTCGCATGTTTAATCCCTGGTAGGGTTGTGGATGCACACTGCTGAGGAGTCCTATGCTAGGACGAAACAGTTGTCCAATGCTCTCAAATTTCTTTTGTTCCTTCAACTGATGTCAGTCGTCCACGATGAATAACAACTTCGATTATTTTATTTTAGCCTAGAAAGTCCGATTTTCATGAAATAATCAGGTTCAATTGGTTATTTCAATTGTTATTAAGGTGGACTTTGAAGTCACAATTTTCTCACTACTTACATAAAACCTCTTCCCGCGCTTACTTCTTATACTTTTCTACTCTTTCCAAACTAGCTCTCTTACTGTGTGATAACTTTTTGAAATACTCTACAATTATTCAACTGGCTTAAATCGAGTTCTGTTGAGTACAAACTTAATTTATGCTCAAGATAGAACCATAGAACTTAGTTGTTCTTGAACGACTACCAAATGACCTTGAACTAGCCAATTAAACTGAAGGTGACCATGCAATCATTCCGGTAAGATTTGAGTTATTTAAAGGATTTCATTGATTATGGATAGGCTTATACTTTGATGATGAAAGGATTTATTTGTTTGTTGCTTTAGAGCTTTGAAATTTTCAATACTTTACTTAATATCTAATGTTATAAACTTAATATGTTGTTTGAACTCCAAAACTTTTATTCTTAAATAGTTCTACAGGATTTCTTAGGAATAATTAAGAAGTGATATAGAACCGCTGAGTTACATTTGTATCATAGCTAAGTTGATTGAATGATTTTTGTCGTTATATAAAAGAATATCTCTTTTGTATGTACTTCTACTTTAGGTAGAAAAAAGTAGTCGAAAGCCTTTTCTTTTCATTTCTGTCCTAAAAAGAGGAAAATTAACAACCGCTTCGCCTTGAGGCATTCAAGATCATTTCAAAGTGACTCAAGGACGGCAAATTCTAGTTTCATAGGGTTAGGTCACTCTTGAAGTCATCAGTGTGTATTGTTCAGGAGAATTCCCAATCTAGGATAAAAGAGCTGTAAATTCCCTGGTGCCATTCTGCCTATTTCAGTTATTCTCTAGCTGACATGGTTAAGAGCGCTATGAAATATCAATAGCCCTGTGCAAGGTTTAAAACCAAGACAGTTGAGAAAAAAGTCTTCCCAGTTGGTACGTATCAACTCTATGACTTCATTTTGTTCAAGTTCAAATTTGTAATAAAACTAAGTGACATAAATAGGTAAACAGGTGATTAAATTTTGAGGGAGTTGTGGAGATTTGGAATTATTTCAAGTTGTTATTCATCGTAGATGACTGACATCAGTTGGAGGAACAAAGGAAACCTGGGAGCACTGGACAGCTGTTTCGTCCCATTTGTATGGGACTCCTCAGCAGTGCGCACCCACGACCCCACCAGCAGGGATCGAACCTGCGACCTTCCGGTTCCGCGGCCAGCGCACTGCTGAGGAGTCCCATACTAGGACGAAACAGCTGTCCAGTGCTCCCAGATTTCCTTTGTTCCTCCAACTGACGTCAGTCTACGATGAACAACAATTTGAAACAGGTGATTATTATTCAATGAGTCTCACGACACCAGCAGCCTGCTTAAATACCTAATAATAGTAATGATATTATTGCTGTTATTATTATTATTTATTATTTGCCCCTTGGGTTCTTAGTGGGACATAGGGCTTCTGGAGCACGTCTCTAGTTCACTCTCTTCTCTGAGATCTTTTCAACCTGAATTCACAACTATCCATAACCTTTCCCTTCTTTCCGCACCATCTCCTCCATATCACACTCAGATACCCAAGTCATCATTTCACATTCTGGTTCCACTCGACGGCCTGACGCGTGATGTCCACAAACCGTCTTATCACTCTATATCCAATTCATCTCCACTCCCTTCTTCTATAAATTTGTTGGGCGATAGCTTCTTGCTTCGTCGGTTGGTTGGTCCGTTGCCAGACTACACTTCCCCCTTAGTTATTCTTTCTCCCCTCCTCATCTCATCTCATTTGATCTTCAGTAGGCAGTGAGCGTAGGTGGCAACTGTTCATGATGTGCAGTTTGTTGGAAGGGAATGGTTTTCGTAAGGCGCCAAGTCACTCAACCAACATCACATAGAAACACTGACTTGACTGATATTAGTGTTGAAAATCCGAATTTTGTTATTTATGCTGAGTGCCTACTAAGTACTCAGCAACCACTGTTAAGTCAAATATGCAAGGCAAACAAAAGGATTGGAGTCCGTCAGGTAAGCAGAACATAGGAATCCGGCTAAGTCTAGATTGACATTATCTATCAATATAAGCAATCTAGCAAAGTATTCAGCCATATCTATGCATGTAATTATTCATTATCACACAACAGAATGCGAGGGAGTAACAATCCTAAACATAAATGTATTTAAATGAAGGGATCTGTTGAATACTGAATCTCTCTTTATAGATTCAACGTTTAGCACATGTTACAGGAATGATTCCATACTGATTCTAAATATAATGAAAATCCAACAAATAGGTATGAAATCAAAATGACTTCGGCAGAAATTTGTCCGATCATCTTGATATGACTACCGGTAATAAATTCTACTCGAAATATCATCTAGTGAACAATAACGAACTACATCATAGTGTACTTCATCCAATAAATTAATCCTGTGTGAAGTTAATTAAGTGATAGCCATCGAAATATACAGAATAACTTCACCCACCCATATGATGTTAACTGTTCATGCATGTCGAGATTCCTCTCCTATGATACATGGTCAACTCTAACTTAAACGTGTTGAAAACATTAACAAACAAAATGAATCACCATGATAAGGGAAGAACATCACAGATATATTGATTGTCCATTATATACAATGCCGTAATTAAAGATGTTTATCAAAGTATTATGAGCTTTAATGTGAGAAAATAATGTTACAACTTCTACTATGAAGTAAGTAGACCTTGGATAAGCTCCTCCATTACCATCCATACAAGAGGTATGAATGCCAAAATCTTATAGAGAAGCTTGAAGAAAGTTTGACTCAGATGAAGAAACACTTAAGAACTTTAAACATCCATTCGGACCAACTAATGATAATAAGGTTTCTGAAATGGCATATTTCTGGTAGCAATATTCTCTACTCAATCATAAGAAGTATCAGTAGCCATAAAGAAACCAGTCTTCCCTTGATGACTCAAGCCCGAGGCTAGAGACTTGACCATGAAAGTGGATTACGTACACCGATTTTACACAAACTGTAGGTATAATTTTATGTTTTCAACCACCGAATATATTAAAGTATGGTAATTTACTTGATTGTGGCTAGCAGAGGAATCCAGCTTGACAAGCGTTTTGTCCTATTTCTGACTCATCAGCTGGATGTACCTGTACCTCAGTGAGGAGTGATGTTGTTCCCATTAAGACTCGAACCTCATACCCATCAATTCAAACGCCAAGGTGTTATCCACTGGTCCACGTAGGCACAATAGCTATCTCATGTACAATGGGTATTATTCACTAGTACTTACAGAAATACTTGTAATTCTCTGTTGTTATCCTGGATCGAATTGTTCCACCTCTATTGGCATACGGGCTGTCCCGATGTTGCTTGAATGTTAATTATCATAAATTTACCTGGTTGTAGCTAGTAGAATTTGTCAGCTGGATGTACCTGCACCCTAATAAGTGTAGTTTTAAATTTTGAGTCTGAATGAAATTTTACTAAAGTATCATATTCACTGGAACTTATTTCTTCTTCATGAAACAACACTCTACTAAGTATATTTACCAATTGAACAGTGGATCAATTCAGTGTTCAAGCATATTTGAACAACCATATGTTAATATCAATAAAAATGACTCCTTTTTGGAGATTTCAGAAGATTAATGACTCCAGGGTGATATTCACCACAGATTGACATCAGTTGTAGGAACCATTAAACACTGAGGAACACTGGACAATTATTTCATCCCAGTGTAGCGCTCTCTTCAACAGTACATACGCATGACATCACGAGGAGTTGAACCCAAGACCATTGGATCGAGTGATGAGCGATGTTACCATTTGTCTGATGGGTGGGAGGGAAATCTAATGGTTGACATTTCTCTACTTCTTTCAATTACCATCCTCCAATGCCATTGGAGAGCATTTGTTCTCACACTTAACTTGGCTTACTGTACAGATCATTAGAATTTCAGGAAATCTTTTCTCGAAGCATGTCATGAATGATCATTGGACATTAACTCACTTTAAAAGATTATGGAGGTTGATCGATACCTTTTAGAGTAAATGAATACAATACAAAATAGAGATTGAGCCTACTTAAACATTTATGTACGTTCATTACACTTGTCAGTTTCACTTATTGTCTAATAATGACACTTCAGTTAAAATCCTTCATTATAACAATAATCATAGCTCAGTGAATTGAACTGACTATCATAACTTCAAGTCAAACTCCGGTATAGCAGCCGCTTTCTAGCATAATGGGGATAATACTTCCCAAAAACTTAAGCATCATATTAAAAGCATAAAAACAGGTGATCGGTAGTGGTCTGAATAGATTACTGGTCAAGTCTCCTAACTCAGACTTAATTTACGTACATCGAATTCACAGTGGGGACACCAGTGTCATCATAGTTGCAGACACGCTCTGTTGATGAGTGTCACCAAGGATGAAGCTGATTTACAGTACGTTTTCCTGCTAATTTACTAACAACATCTTCCTCTGAAACACACTGCACCATAATGTCATGCCACTTAATATAATAGCCAGAACAAAAACTTAATCGATAAGCCTCAATCACTGCTGAGCCCAAAAGACTAAATAACCACACAGCTTACCCATTTTTTTTTAATTTGTTCAGAAATAGAGTATTTACGTTATACATTATGTTGACAATAAAATTCAGGATAATATAACTCATTGAAATGGCTAACCTTTTCTCTGTAAAATTCAACAAATAAATATTTTTCTGAGTAAATGTTTATGCGTAATCTTGTTTAACGTCCAATTTCTTACTAAGCTTCAGTTTGTCAATTCATTTGATTACAAATGTAGAAAAAGCATCTAGGTAATGAACAAATTTGATTGGTTAATACAGACTGACCTTTGTTGACCAATCAGCTGATTCAAACTGTCAACTAATTTCGTCCACTCATAATGAGGGTATAATTTGGTCATACAATAAGAATTGGAATGATATTGTTCGACTACAATTAGCCTAATTACTCCGGAGCTTTACTTCACAAAATACATTAAGATATTGACTGTGAATTTTCTAAAATTTATGTGAATTACCTACATATGAGCAACCATAAAGAAGAATATCAATCATTCAATCACTCTTAGAGGAGGGTTCGAATAAAGGAGGGAAGTAATAACATTGTTTTCAGAACAAGTCCCACAATAAATCCTCTTTCTAACTATTTGTTGATTCACTGTTATTGCTTGTATTACACCGTCGTTGATTCGACCGGATTGATCAGTCTCTCTTGGCATATGGGCTACTGTGCGGATGCTTCGATATTGCCTATGTTCTTAACTACATACTAATGATGGATAGTGGATAGCAGTGAAATCCAGGATGCTGGATGTACCTACCTCCCAGTGAGTGTTCCCCCCCCCGGGATTCGAACTCAGGAGCGATTTCTTCAAGCTCCAGAGCGTTATCCACAACACCACCGAGCCACGATAGCTACTTCTTGTGCAACGAGTATAGCTTTAGCGTTATTGGTTGTATCACTCTGTCGTCGTCGAAGCAGGTACATCCAGATGACTGCTGAGTCCCAAATAGGATGAAATGCGCATCCTGGATTCCACTGCTGTTGTTTTACTGGATCGAATTATTCAACCCCTATTGGCATTTGCGCTCCTATACGAATGCCTCGATATTACCTGAATGTTAATCATGTTAATTTACATGTTTGTGGCTGGCAAAAAAATCCACGACGTACGTTTCTCCCCAATTGGGATTCGTCACCTGGATGTACTTGCACCCCAGTGAGTGATGTCGTTCCCGTTGAGACTCGAACCTTGTACCCATCGCAGGAGCACGATAGCCACCTCTTGTGCAACTGTGAACTAGTAAAGATTTGCAGATAACTCATAGCGTAACATCAACATGTGTTCCAAAAGAGCCAGAACCCTAGTTTTTCATCGGTTAACACCATGTTTAACAGTAAGTACTTTATGGTAAGATGAAATTAGTATACACATGTGATTTTATGACCAAAAGTTTACGTGAATATCATGATTGAATGCAGAAACTATAGTAGGTGCCAAACACTTGATAAACGTTCCCAGGAAACTTGATTCATAAAGGTTGTAGTGATGAGACTTCGTGCAACTATCATTAAACAGCCCTCACACTGGTGAACGGAAAATAAATATTATGTTGTTCATATGCACGTTTTGTGCGTTGGTAAGATTGGCTGTCATCCTGTATTACTATCCAATGGTATTATGCAGTGTACGAGTATGAGACGCTGAAATTTAATCGGTAGAAAGCTTTTAGGCATGTATCTGCAGTCATGAAGAAACTGGTATTCCTTTTATGACTCAGTGATAAAGTCATTTACATTGCCATTCAGTTATTTGAGCCACAAATGACCCACTGTAGGGCTCATCATCATCAATATCAAAGTAACAATTCAAGTTACCATACTTCATATCATCATATCAAGTAGTACAACAATATGATATCGCTTAATAATATGTATAACTGGGATCTTTCACTGAAAAGCAATTTATTCCCAAGTCGCATTTGATTATTTTGCCTCAATTAGTTAAAAATTGGTTATTGTATCCAGGATAATAATAATTAACATATCGTCTACCTGTTTTATATCCATTTCTAGGGAAAACATTAAACTTCTGCTTAGAAAATATTTTTTTTAAATTTAGGTTTAAATGTAATGAAATAATTCATAAAATATGTGTTGATTGTCACTTATTTTCAGCCATTTAGTTTTCAGAAAGTTCTAAATTGTCTGTATGCCAGTAGAAACCAATTAGTGTAGACTAGTGTAATAAACGACAATGATATCTGTTGTAAAAGAGATGATTCTCATGACTCAGTGAACTAGTGGATAACATACTGGCGTTTAAAATTACAAGTCCAGGATTTCTGTCTCAATGAGGACACCATCAATCACTTAGATGCAAGTATATCCAATGGTGGAATATACTTGTAGCTCAGGTGGATGGTCTTGATTGTATTGTGTTCTCTGAACTGGGTTGTTTAATCATTGGGAAGCTTTCATCGTCTTTCTAGACAGCGACATCATCAACACTAACTTCACTATGAAGTGAGCTATCAATATCTCTCCAAGAGTGATTTAGTAGCTTGGACTGACCAACTGGTTTGTGATTGATTGTCTCCTTTGATTGTTGTGTTATTGACTGACTGTATAGATTTTCCTGTTAGATGTTCCTCTGCTCAACCTCTCACCTCTCTGTCGTTTATCATTCTCCACATTGGTTGATGGATCGGGTTTACGTGTATACATCTGTTGACTGAAGACTGACTGACTGACGTAAATATCAAGCTTCTAGGAATTTTTTGTGATATTTGTACTCCCTTTCTTCGTCCAAAATTTCTACATTGTCGAAATTCAATTCATGTCCCCATAGTTGTTATCCACGTGGATTGAAATGAGTGATGAAATGTCATGTGTGACGTTTAATAGCCAAACTTTATCACAAAATGTCTATCCTGTGCCTCATTAACTAGAGAGTACCATGGGATGGAGAATAGATGAATACAGCAGAAGACAAATGGTTCGACTGATGATCACAGATAAACATCATTGGATCCAGAAATACCAATCAGTGAATCATAATTGACAACTCTTTGGAGTCTTCTGCGAATTCAACGATTTGGCATTTGGAGGCAGTGTTTACAAATACAAGGATACTCACAAGGCAGAGACGTGGACTTCACCAGTCACCACAACACACTACACTAAAAATCAGATCAATTTCATCTCAATGTGAGAAAGTGGAGACGCAACCAGCCTACTGGACTCAACATCAGATGAAGAAGAGGAGCGGATGTAGGTTCACACCACTCACTACCTACTACAAGGAACCAATCCTTCAAAATCAACTTGAAAGCCTTCACATAAGTTGGTGACAGACAACAGTTCAAGTTGAACAGTCAGAACAGAACAGGAACTGGAGGACGAAACTATAAGAGACATCTTGATTTCAGTCAGTCATCAGGACAAAATGGGAGACACTAGGCTACATCCCTGAAGGACGGGGAGTGGAAGAACACTAGAACTCTTTGGAAGAGATATGGAAAGGAACCTGCATAACCGTGTTAGGAAGGAAGAAGAAGAATGAAGGCAAGGAATGGATCCCCACGGATGCATAGAGGCTGATAGAGAAGGGAGAGGAGGATGGTGAAGCAGAAGATGAACCACTGCAGTACAGGGATGAACAACGAAAAGAGGAACTGAGTACAATATAGAAAACACTACACTAGACAAAGAAGTGAAGAAGAGTGCATGGAAAGACAAAACACACTTATATGATACATTGGCAAGTGAAGCATAACTGGCTGCAGGTAGGAGAGACAGAGACCTGACAACATTATATCCAATAAACAGACTACAGTCTGGGAAGAGATCAACACAGATGAAACCAGTTGAAGATAGTGAAGGAAACCTAGTTGCCAAATAGGAGGAACAAAGGAAACGATGGTCTGACCACTTCAAAAAAACTCTTGAATCGACCACCACGACCTCCAACTCGTCCCGAAGTATAACCAGCGACGGCAGAACTACCAGTGAACACATGCCCTCCGACACAGGCAGAAGTCGTGAATACCACAAAACTGCTGGAATGCGGGAGATCAGCAGGACCAGATGGAATTCCTGCAAAATCACTGAAAACAGATGCAGGGACAACAGCGGATATGCTCACACCACTAATGCAGAAGGTTTGGAAGGAAGGATAGGTACCTGGCCACTGGTAAAAGGCCTACCTTGTCAAACTCCCGAACAAAGGCGATCTAAGCACTAGCAAGAACTGGCAAAGAATCATGCTCCACCCTGTCCACACCAAGCAAAATATTAAGCCGCATCATCCTGGAGAGATGGGAAGATGCTCTGGATTCAGGAAGTACAAATCATGTGGGGATCAAATAGCAACGCTATGCAGTGCATCATCATAGAACAGAGTATATAATGGCACTCAAATCTACACCTAAACTTCATCGACACTAAAAAGGCCTTCGACAGCGTCGACCGACAAGTAATTTGGCAACTGCTTCAACACTGTGGAACACCACAAACCACCACATGCCAAGTAATTCACAATGGGAAGCTCAGTGATGCCTTCGAAGTGAAGCGAAGACAGGAGAAAAACAAGGCTGTCTACTATCACCCATGATATTCCTGATTGTAGTGGACTTGATCATGCAGCAAACCGTGGGGAGCGAGAAGACTGCCATACGCAATTTTACCGATGAAAAAAACTTACAAGATTTAAATTTCACCAGTGATGATTTATATTTAAAGTAGCACAAACTCGAAGATATACACACGAAAACTAATAAGTTGACAGAAGAGGCGGAGCAGCGAAAACAGGATTGCCTTCAGGTGAATGTAGAGAAGACGCAAGTGATGAAGATACACAAACAAACAACAACAGCATCAACAACAAGCACCAATCACCAACAACCAGAGAAACCTAAACGAAGCAATCTCTTTCACCCACCTACACAGGAAGCAGCATCGTTTCAACTACACATGGCACACACACACACAAGAGAATGTCAAAACTAGGATTGCAAAGACAACAAGACAAGCTTTCATTAATCTGAAATAACCAGTGCGCAGATATACTGCACTCCACTCAGTATAAAGCGTGAACAAGATGAGGATTTTCAACACCAATGTCAGTCAAGTCAGTGCTCCTATGTGATGGTTCAGAAACTCAGCGTGTCACGAAATGCATTTCCAACAAACTACAGAAATTCATCATCAACAGCTGCTGCCTACGCTGACTCGATACTGAAGATCAGATGAGATGAGATGAGATGAGATGAGATGAGATGGCTAGAATAATAAGAATAAGTAACAAGACACTGTGCTCTGCCAACGAACCAACGAAGGAAGAATCTCTCACCCAACAAATATGCAGACGTAGGGAGTGGAGATGGATTGGATCGGACATAGACTGAGAAGGGCGATTGGGACATCATGCCCCAGCCCAGGCCGTCCAGCGGAATTCAAAGGGAAAACGACGAGTTGGACTTCCTAGCTGAGGTTGACGTGATGGTGTGGAGATGGTGTGAGGAAGAAATGAAGGCTTGTGGGTAGTGGTGGAGCGAGGTTGATAAGACTGCAGAGAAGACAGTGGAATGTAGGCGTGCTACCGAAGCCCTTATGTTCCACCAGGAGCCTATAGGAAAAATAATAATGTGGTAAATATTTCTTTTGACAGGTTCAAAGATAGTCGGTTGAATGACAGCTAGATGAATAATGCATAAGATGTAGGTAATACAATCCATGGTATCAAAAGTATTTCCGTTACACAACGAGTAGTTATCATGACTTAGTAGCCAGATGAATAATGCTGTAACGTATAAAGCGATGGATACTAGGTGAGTGTTTAAGTTGGAATACTATGACTAACTCGGAGGGTAGATTCATTCAACTGCCAAGCTCCGATTAACATGTTCATCCTCAGTTCCACTACTTACCAATATCCATCATTCTTATGTTAAGAATATATTGAAATCTTAATTTCCATATTTAGAAAAGATTTTATGAAGAAAAAGACCATTGAACAATTGAGATACTTCTCATTTCTCAAATGAATAATGATCAATAATTACTTGGAATGCATTCAACAAATGCAAATTGGAAGGTGAGTTTTAATAGTTGGAGTGAAAAATTCCTATCAAATATGGATGGAAGTTATATAAGTAATAACTCATGTGATCAGTATAGAATCCTACTTCTTATGGATCCTGTATTTGTTGCCATTTGTCAAGAAAGCTTATCTGTAACCTCAGAGATTAAAGATGTTAGCAATGAGTCACCAATTTTGTGAGCAGTCTTCTAAATGCTTGGTTCTCAACCTCTAAATGAATCCCTGTAATTGTATTGTATCAGTTGAATTGTACTGCAAGAGTGAGTCTTTAATTTGCGTAACTAAACTGTAAAATGAGTAATACAACTCGATAAGAAATTCTCTGAGCTGAATGATTAAATCGTAAAACTTTCATTGTCATTCTAGACAACATTATAAGTAGAAACTTCAGAAAAGAACTGAACGTTAGGGTTTTCTCCACAATTTGTTTAGTAGCTTGTCCTGATGACCTTGTGTGTGGTTGGCTGTTTCTGCCAAGGTCTTGTCATTGTCTGCATATTTAATTTGATTGGTTGTCTTGTTGACTTGATGTTTGACCTTCTTGTTGTTTCTTATTGGTTGATAGATTGAGTCAGTGTCGATATGTCTATCAAATTCATATCTACACTTGTTCTTAAGCATTAAAATGAGTGAAGATATGTCACGACACTTCACTGCTACATGATGTTTATGTAGATAGATACGAAGAAGTCGACCACTTTGTACGATGTAGTGGTTCTCGAAGTTTCGACTGACTACTCATCCATTTATAAATGATTCAGAAATAATTCTGTGCTGAATGAAATCCACCATTGTGCATTACCCATATCTTTTACGTTTGAAATTGGCTGTTTTATTTTTAGAAATTATGCTGCTTTTTGTATGTATAGCTAAATCAGACCGTCTAAAATATATAAGGATAATAAACACCAGTGTTGTGTTCTGTTTTAATCAATCGAGAGGGCCGAATTGTTTGACTCGTCGAGTGGGTGGATTGGCTATACGAAACTGGGTAAGTATATTGAAGATGCATCTGGTGCAATATCACCCTTAGGACTAAATCGCTAGAATGGTGTGCTTAAGAAAATTGTAACCAGTCGAAATTATGACATAATGGACAATTTTTGTCATACTCCTCTTTGACAATGATAACCTGGTGTAAATTGTAAGAGGCATCAAAACGTGTGTACCATATAGGCAGTTGAAATGTCACCTAGATTTTGACAGGATACAGACCGTCAGTCTCTAGGTGGCAAGCAAAACGCATCATTTGGATGGGCTGTGCGATTAATCTGTAAATGTGAGTAAGAAAGCAACTTCGGACATTACTTTTTTTCCCTTGGGTTCCTAGTGGAACATAGGACTCCAGTAGCACGCCTCCATTCCACTCTCTTCTCTACAGTCTTCTCAACCTCGCTCCATAACTGCTCACAACCTATCATTTCTTCCTCACATGATCTCCTCCATGTCACCCTCCTCTGGGACGCCCAACTCGACAGCCTGGTCTGCTGCATGTTGTCTCCGAACGGTCTTCCTAGTGTATGCCCAATCCATCTCCAATTCCTACGTCTGCATATTTGTTGGGTGAGAGATTCTTCCTTCGTTGGTTCGTTGGCAGAGCACAGTGTCTTGTTACTTATTCTTATTATTCTAGCCATCTCATCTCATCTCATCTCATCTCATCTCATCTCATCTCATCTGATCTTCAGTATCGAGTCAGCGTAGGCAGCAGCTGTTGATGATGAATTTCTGTAGTTTGTTGGAAATGCATTTCGTGACACGCTGAGTTTCTGAACCATCACATAGGAGCACTGACTTGACTGACATTGGTGTTGAAAATCCTCATCTTGTTCACGCTTTATACTGAGTGGAGTGCAGTATATCTGCGCACTGGTTATTTCAGATTAATGAAAGCTTGTCTTGTTGTCTTTGCAATCCTAGTTTTGACATTCTCTTGTGTGTGTGTGTGCCATGTGTAGTTGAAACGATGCTGCTTCCTGTGTAGGTGGGTGAAAGAGATTGCTTCGTTTAGGTTTCTCTGGTTGTTGGTGATTGGTGCTTGTTGTTGAAATTCAAACCATTTTGACTCTTTTCATCGGTCATGATTAGTAGCTATACAACTTCATATGTTAATTAATGCACCTCTAGACCAACAATTTGAAAGGCGATGATCGAATCCCATTTTGATCTATATAAGATCACTTAGTGGATAAAATTTCAGACATAATTACTCATACAAGTTTATCAAAATCATCATGGGAAATCATAAGAAAAATATGAGCAGTAATAGTAATACAAAGGTTTATAGTAATAATAACGGGACAGGGAAGTAAGAGAATTCAACACTTCTACTACAAGGTCATAGAAAGAGGGTCCATCAAAAATGTTTAGATTAGAATGTCATTTAGGTCTACAAACTTCTATATAAATAATGATCTGAGATTCTGAAGCAATCATGATCTTCTTATTCATGACTCTAATCTATGACTCACAGTATACAGACAATTGAAAGTAATGATTATCCATTTGTAGAAACTTAACTTGAAAACAATCAACCCATCAATTTATTGATAAGTGACAGAAGTCAATGTGATGACAGTGAAATACTGAAACTTTTCTAGTTTTCAAAGTTACTTAAAAACAGAAGTAACAAGAAATAAAAATCATATTTTCTACACAATCTCATCTTAACATTGTCATTTATGGAATTATACTGAAGAAATCTATTTACTGAATCATCATGACCTTAGATTCTAAAATTTCAGGTTCCAATGATATGAAGAAATCATTGAAGATGATAACAATCAACATCTTGTATTTTTCATTGTCTTCATTGACTTATGACAGTTTAGATGTAAAAAGAAGTGATAGCTAGTGAAGATCCCCCTGATTAATATAGATCGAGTTGATATAAGTTGAACAACCGGAAAACATTAAATAGATTACTTTTTGCCCTAGTTTTTACTGTCGTCATCAATGTTCATCCATGAGTGTGAAGTTCACTTTCACGGCATCACATTCTGCTAAGTTTAAAATAAAGGAATAAATCATTATTGAAAATATATAAATATTGGTTAAATAACCATAGAACAGAGTGTAGAATGGCAGTCAACCCTCTACACCTCAACTTCACCGACATTGAAAAGGCCTTCGACAGCTTCGACCGACAAGTAATTTGGCAACTGCTTCAACACCATGGAATGCCACAAACCTTTATCAGCCTTATTCAATAACAATATGAAGACGCCACATGACAAGTAATTCACAATGGGAAGCTCAGTGATGCCTTCGAAGTGAATCGAAGACAGAAGTAAGACAAGGCTGTCTACTATCACCCATGATATTCCTGATTGTGGTGGACTCGATCATGAGGGATACACTCGACCGAGGAAAACATCCTAGAAGACTTGGATTTCGCCCATGACTTGTGTCTAGTTTCACACAAACTCAAGGATGTACAGCCGAAAACTAACAAGTTGACAGAAGAGGTAAGGCAGGGCAGCGAAGACGGGACTTCAAGTGAACGTAGAGGAGATAGAGGTGATGAAGATACCCAACCGATGCCACCAACAAGAACAACAAGCTCCAATAACCATCAATGGGAGAAACTTAAAGGAAGTAGCCTCTTTCACCAATACATACCTAGGCAGCACTGTTTCAACTACAGGCCGCACAGGCGCAGACGAGGATGTCAAAGCCAGCCAGGATAGGAAAGACAACAAGACAGGCCTTACTGCATTAACCTGAAACCAGTGTGGAGATCTACTGCACTCCACTCAGCATAAAAAACAAGATTCGGGTTTTCAACACTCATTCAGTCAAGTAAGTCAGTGCTTCCATGTGAGGGTTGAGAGACTTGGTGCGTTACAAAAGACATTTCCAACAAACTACAAACATTCATCAACAAATGCCGCCTACACTGGCTCGTTACTGAAGATCAGATGGCCAGAAATTATAAGCAACAAGAGACTCTGACCTGCCAACGAACCAACCAAGAACCTATCAGCCAACAAATATGCAGAAAGAAGTGGAGGTGGATTGGGCATGCACTGAGAAGGCCGACTGGGGACATCACGTTCCAGGCAAGACCGTCGAGTGGAACCCAGATGTGAAACGACGAGTTGGGCTTCCGAGGCAAGGGTGACATGGAGGAGATCGTGTGAGGAAGAAATGAGAGGTTGTTGGCTGTCATGGAACCAGGTTCAAAAGATTACAGAGGAGAGAGTGGAATGGAGACGTGCTACTGGAGCCCTATGTTCCACTAGGAACCCAAGGGAAAAATAATAATAACCATATCACGATGTCAGAATATGTTTTCAGTTTTGTAAGTTTTATTGTAACGTGTAGCCACCTATCTGTCAACATTTACTATGTCAGCATCTTCTTTGTCCTAATCAACGGTTGCATATTCAATTCATGGTTCAACCCATCTGCAGAAAGATAAGTCATAATCATCCCTTCTAAAAAAACCCTTTGATTACTGACTAATATATAAACACCTAGTCTGATCTCTGTCTACTTTCTGACACTTTTGATGATATACCTCTAGTTATCATAGCTTACAAGTAGATGAGGCACTTACTGCTTAAGTCACGTGTTATTCAATGAAAACATAGGCTAGTGAAATACAACCACAATAGGGATTGAAAGCAACACCTTCGCGTCTTATGACGTTCACACTACCATTCAGTCTTTCCACCGAAGTTTGAAGGTTCATATTTTCGCACTTCCATCAATTCATGATATAGCCCAACGGTAATCTGAGACTATAAACAACTATTCATACTCATTAAAATTAAAAAATCCATCCACAACCGTGTCATTCATGAATAGCAGGAAGTAATTCAGTTCAGATTCTTTTTTGAGGATTTGTCGACTGATTTCAAGGCCTCGGCCTCCTTTATATGATTTCATATGCATTAATTACTAAAGAATCTTAAAATTCGACAAAATAGTCGTTCACTGGTATCAAATCTTTGATGATTTTCATGATAAAAGCCACCTTGAAGTCAATGAAAAACCTTGTGATTTCTTGATGTTTTTACAGAATTATCACTACAGCCATACTGAGAATATTTTATATGTGGAATCAATTACAGATGTTGTAATTGAAATCTGTAAAGAAAAATCTGAAAACACAGAAATCAATATGATCACAATCATGAAATTTTTAGTATTGGAAACTTTCAAGAAAAATGTTTCAACTGTATGTCTGTTTTCATGATTATATTCATCTACTGAAATCTCCTATCAATTTAATACAAGTTGTCATCTTTGCATTTTTATTATCAAGCAAATTTACACTACTTAAATTTAGTTATAAGTAGTTAACTTGGATGACGAAATAACTTTCAGATAACCTTTGCCACTACCATAATTAGTGAAGTTTACTTGTTGCAGGTGGTAGAACGTCCTCTCCTGAGTATTTCTTAAATTCAAATATCGGCATCTATTTGGTTAAAGCATGTGATGATTCAACGCTTTTCAGGAAAGAATACATTTTCGTTGCTTACAGGGATATCTGTAAACGATTAGCTGTTTTCCGTGTAACCATGCTGCTCATATTATCCATATTGGCTTTCAGCTATGGGGTTACATCTGGGTAGAATAAAGCGTGATATTATTCAATAGAGTCCCTCGCCGTTTCGTCAGGCTTCCAATTTGGCATCCATATCACAGCTGAAATAGATGGTTGGAAACTAACTGTAGGTGATATTGCGGAAAACCGATCTCGTCAGGGATGCATATACATTCTATCATTATCTTCCTTCTTATCCTTACATCACAGGTCGTCATTTGCATTACCACCTCTTCTCAGCTACTTATGACTTTCTGGGAATTCGGTTCATATCTGAAACTATTTCGCTGTTTTACATATTGATAATATGCTAGTGTGAGACATTGCCACATAAACACTATGCAATGATACCAGCAAATGATACGGGCTGGTGACCACTTTCTAAGACTCCATGGATCAGATGACAGAATGTTTCTGTATGTCTAACGTTGTTATCAATTCTGTCAAGAACTCTATTTTCTCTTCTAATGATTTAACTCTGTCTGACTGTTGTGTGTGTGTGTGTGTATGGTAGAAGTAGTAGATGTATACGATCTAAGACCTCAGCTGCACACTATATATCGAAACTAGTGTCACCCACTGCTGATATTTGTTGTATAACATTAGGCAATCTCCTCAGCTTAATTTGGTAAAACAGTTTGTGGTTGATACTACAGTTACCTAACAAGCTTTTCATATGTTGCAGAAGTTGTGACCGTATTCTGTCTCCCCAATTGTACATTACTGAGGAGTTTATCAAACATTTGTTGTTCGGTAAGCAATACAGTTTGAATGATTGCCTGTTTTAGATGATTGTATGATGTATCTGGATTTGGTTTAAGCAGAACCTCTCATAATTGTTCGGTTACTTCATCTGCTGAACTTACATTGGCTTATCCAAACTTCATATTTTGTATAGTTGTATGATTTGATGTCAAATAGTGTTGTAAGCGAGTAAACCACAGTTTTGGATTGGTTGAATGGAAAGGGAGAACATTACAGTGAATAGGGCTCATAGAGCCAGTATGAAAAGGATTTTAACATTTTATGAAATGCTATGTGGGAGTAAATATATAGATATGTGATACAATGAAAGCGAATGAAGCACAAACCCTGGAACATTAAATACAAACAGAAAGTTTAGAAAGAAAAGAAAAGAATTGAAAATGCCGCCTACTGTAGGAAATCTGTTAAAGTCCAATTGTACAACAGTGAAGGCGAATTCAACAGTAACATTCCAACAAATGTTATAGTGTTGTAGTGTCACACACTTCCCCAAAATCAATAGCCTAAGGTTTGACAAGATTCAACATTGATGCTGACCTTGATAGTTTAACTGGACTCGCTAAGCTGAAGGCACCCGGTCAAGCATCCTCGCCATTTGGCACGCTGTCGTGTTACCTTGCACTGCTCGTATTCGACTCTCTAGCCAGTTAGTTGGAACGTATTGGTATCTTGGCACAACCATCCAAATATAATATTTCCATCCGACTACACTATCGTGTTCTTCCTTGGTCTCGTATTCGTGGGTATATAACAAATTCGAATAATTAGTGATTGGTCTTTGCGTCTGTCAAGTTTGCACCAGGACAAATCCTAAAGTGTAATTCCAATACATCTGATTCCACAATGTTATATTATAATCCACAGTTTATTCATGAACATGAAAGGTAACCATAAGTCATGAAAATTTGAGAAGTCCAGTTCACCAGTTTAGCCCGTTGGCATAATTATCAGTTTTAATAGATCTATGCTATGAGACAAGGTATTCAGTTCGTCTTTACGATAGGTCCAGTATGCGTTGCTAGTAACCCTATCAAATAATAAGGCTTATTGAAAACACAAATGTTTGCGAACGATATATTTCAGGCGCACTTGGTACCAAACAGGAAACAAAAAAAAACACGAAGTGTGAAAGACTTGAAGAAACTGTGTAGAATGTTCTCAGCTATTCCTAATACAGATGAACACTGCCTAACAAGTTTATAATGTTAGAGGGAAGAAATTGAGGTTATTTCAACGGTCAAGGCTACGGAAGAATTTACATTATAAGAAACTTACTACTTAATAATATAAAGTAGTATAAAACTAAATGTATAAAAAAGGAATACGTAGGCAGCATCCCACGGGGTAAACGAGAACAAGTATACTACTAAGAGCATTTATCCCCCTGAAACTGCCAATATTATTTTTACTACTGATAATACATATGATAGTAATATCACTTATGCCAAGTATACTACATGTACTAATTATAAAAAATAAGAGAAATGGGTAAAGATTCTGTCCAGAAAAACTCAAGAGCATATGAAGAGTAAATCGAGATAGGAGAAGAAAAGAAAATGAAACACATTGTGCAAATGACTATTTTAATGAAAAGTGTACAGTATTTCATCACTGCTGTACAAAATGTCTTAACAAACACCTGCGTCTCAGTCGTTATCATCTCTTACAATTGGTGTCACTGCTTCTGGACATGATGAAGATTCCCTATCCTGCAGTCTTCGAGGATGAAGACATCAAGCTATTTCTCAGGAACTTCTAGTCAATCGCAGAGCCGGTGGGTGTCCGCGATCCAGGAGTGAAGGTCATGACGCTTGACACGTGTTCAAGGAGTACAGCGAAAGCTGCATATGATGGTGTGGAACGTGTGGATGGGAAGGAGACTTGGAAAAGAATGGTTGAACGCCTGGAAGAGGAGTTTGACAGACTAGTGGACAGGCAGCTGACAATGTAGCAGTTCGGTAGCATGAAACTTCGAATAGACGAAGACAAGCTAGTGCTGGCTGGGGGGCTGACTGAACTACTTCGATGAGCACTTCCCGCTTTCGATGGCGACTCCCAGGCATAGTTGATGGCTGCACAGTTCACAGAAAGTGTTCCGAACCCCATCTCCCAGCAGCTTCGACTAGTCAGTTGCAATATGAACCGCACATGACTTGTTCTTCCCGAAGCCAGTCAGACTATTCCGGTCGTAATTTCGAATCGACCACACTTTTTAGTCTCACCAGGATGATACGGCTTAATACTTTGCTTGGTGTGGGAAGGAGTGGAGCATGATTCTGTGCTAGTTCTTGCAATGACTTATGTCTCCCTTGTTTGGTAGCCCTTCTTCTAATCAATAGGCAGGTACCTTTCATTCCTTTCTTCCTTCCAAATTTTTTGTAGTAATGCTGTGTGCATATCCTCTGTTGTCTCTGCGCCTGTTTTCAGTGATTTTGCAGGAATTCCATCTGGTCCTGCTGATCTCCCGCATTCCAGCAGTTTTGTGGTATTCACGACTTCTGCCTGTGTCGGAGGGCATGTGTTCACTGGTAGTTCTGCCGTCGCTGGTTATACTTCGGGACGAGTTGGAGGTCGTGGTGGTCGATTCAAGAGTTTTTTTGAAGTGGTCAGACCATCGTTTCCTTTGTTCCTCCTATTTGGCAACTAGGTTTCCTTCACTATCTTCAACTGGTTTCATCTGTGTTGATCTCTTCCCAGACTGTAGTCTGTTTATTGGATATAATGTTGTCAGGTCTCTGTCTCTCCTACCTGCAGCCAGTTATGCTTCACTTGCCAATGTATCATATAAGTGTGTTTTGTCTTTCCATGCACTCTTCTTCACTTCTTTGTCTAGTGTAGTGTTTTCTATATTGTACTCAGTTCCTCTTTTCGTTGTTCATCCCTGTACTGCAGTGGTTCATCTTCTGCTTCACCATCCTCCTCTCCCTTCTCTATCAGCCTCTATGCATCCGTGGGGATCCATTCCTTGCCTTCATTCTTCTTCTTCCTTCCTAACACGGTTATGCAGGTTCCTTTCCACATCTCTTCCAAAGAGTTCTAGTGTTCTTCCACTCCCCGTCCTTCAGGGATGTAGCCTAGTGTCTCCCATTTTGTCCTGATGACTGACTGAAATCAAGATGTCTCTTATAGTTTCGTCCTCCAGTTCCTGTTCTGTTCTGACTGTTCAACTTGAACTGTTGTCTATCACCAACTTATGTGAAGGCTTTCAAGTTGATTTTGAAGGATTGGTTCCTTGTACTAGGCAGTGGGTGGTGTGAACCTACATCCGCTCCTCTTCTTCATCTGATGTTGAGTCCAGTAAGCTGGTTGAGTCTCCACTTTCTTCACATTGAGATGAAATTGATCTGATTTTTAGTGTAGTGTGTTGTGGTGACTTGTGAAGTCCACGTCTCTGCCTTGTGAGTATCCTTGTATTTGTAAACACTGCCTCCAAATGCCAAATCGTTGAATTCACAGAAGACTCCAAAGAGTTCTCGATTATGATTCACTGATTGGTATTTCTGGATCCAATGATGTTTATCCGTGATCATCAGTCGAACCATTTGTCCTCTACTCTGTTCAGTTAGTTTCCATCCCACTGGACAATTAATCGGTGTTCTATATTTGACACTCTTCAGTAGAAGAGTGTTCACTTCTTAGTCATCCCACCGAGTGACTCTTGACCCATAATGACTTCTCTTCCTGTGTTGTCTGCTCCGATTTTCGGATTCATGTGACCGAACCCATTAGAATTTTGATGTCGTCATCTGTGGTGGGGTCTTGTCCATTACTGATTGCACTTGTCTGTAGAGTTCCTCCTTCTTCTCTTGGCCTGCGTCTGCGTTATTTGTAGGTGCGTAGTGTTAGCATTGTATGATTGTAACTTTCTTTCATTTTGATTTGAATCTTGCTGACATGATCGTGCTCGTGGAGGAGATTGGATCCCACTGCATGAGAGAGAGTGTTCGATGCTGTTGAAGGGGACATCATGATGGCCACTCCAAAAGTCAGTGTGTTCGTGGTTGTCGTCTGGGTGATAATATCGGAGTAGATTATTGACTCTCCAGTTGATAGTTTGGAGAGTCCACTTCCATTCCATCTGCTTTCGCAGATTCCAAGCACTTTACTGCCATACCTCCTCATCTGTTTTGCAATCTGGACAGCCTTGGTAGATTGATACATGGTGCAGATATTCCATGTCCGCATTCATACTTTTGCTTTGATCGAGGGAGAAGAAGACACATCAACCGATTGGCTTCCCGAAGGCTTTCAGTAGCTGGCATCATTTCGTCTCTCCGATCCCAGCTAGGAATAAGTTTGTTTTAATTTTTTTGTTTTTCTTTGTGCTTTGAAGTTTCTTTAGCGGTTGGATTTATTTTACGGGGTAGGGTTGCTAGCCTCACGCCCAACCTTCTATCTTTAATAAACTGAGCAGTAGCATTGGAAAATAGTCACGCTGTCACAAACTCACAGAGGTAATAAAAGTTGACCAATAGAAAGCAATCTGGTGATTTAAAGGTGCTAAAGTTATCATTCCATTTGATGCTTCTTGGCTTGATCCTTAACGAGGTTGTTGGTTAAGAGATCAAGACGATAAAATTAGAATGAAACTCATTTAGAGGTACTAAAGTAGTTGATAGTGTGAATAAGTAACTGTGGTAAATAACTCTGTGTGTGTGTGTGCGTATCTGTATGTGTTGAAATCAACGGTGGGTGAAAAAGTGATCAAATCCGAAATGACTAGAGCTACAATTATTTTCCAATCCTTATAAAGTGAATAGAAGTAAGAGTGAATAGGATCCCCGCATTTTATTACTTAAGTCGAGCTTGTACTTCAGACTTCGACAAAGTAAAAATACCGTTTCAATATGTCTTTTAAAAGTTCAATCCATCTTCTGTAGTTTTGTTTTGTAATGTTAGTTAGAAGTCTCGAGATGGAAATATTAATCAGCATGAATTCATTAATATAAGTGTAAAACTTGCGCACTATGGTAGAATGTAATTCCATATTAGATTTGTTTATTTGATATACACCGCACAGTGATACAGTATTATTTACTTGATTACGTTTCGAGCATAAATTATTGCTCATAATCATATCAATGTAATCACACTTCTTTCGACATCTGATTTTATAGTCCTGTCACCTGATCTCTCTTTGTTTTTTGATTGGTAGTAAAGTTTTCCATATCTCTGGTATAGGTGTTGCGTCATTCCTATTACATGTGTTGGGTGTGGATTCGATGAACAAAGATTCAGTAATTAATCTCTCTCTCCACCTAGCTATATTAGACTTAAGTACAGTGGTTTTGTCCCATCCTATTGTGTGGTTGTGTGTTAATGAATGTAATGCAATGGCTGAGTGTTTTTCTAGGTTATTGATCTTATTGGGGTCTGCCGTTCTATGTTTAGCTAAATTCCTATGTTCTGTTAATCTAACTGACCCCGACCGGCTAGTTTGACCTATGTATTTGACTTCACAGTCATTACATGGAATTTGGTAGATTATATTATTTTGCTTAATTGGTTCTATCGGATCTTTTAGCCGACAAAGCTTACCTCTAAGTGAGTTTGTTGGTTTAAATGCCACCCTAATTCCAACCTTGTTGAGAATCCTACGTATGGTTTCTGATGTTCCTTCCTTGTATGGTATCACAATAGAGGTGTTGATTTCCTTTCTACTTATGTTGTCACTATTATTTGTATTTGTATTAGTGTTATTATTTTGCTTCTTATGCGTCCGTGTGAATTTCTTAATAAAATGATGGGGATAATTATTAATTATTAACGCTTCTTTTATGTGTTTCAATTCCTTATTTAAGTCCTTACAATGACTAGTGAGTTTCTCAGCTCTGTTATTTAGACATTTGACTAAACCCGCTTTAACTGACACTGGATGAGATGACTTGAAGTCTAGATATCTGTTAGAATGTGTTGGTTTTCTGTAGACGGTAGTATCTAAACCACCATCTATCCTTCGTTTTATTCTGCAATCCAACATAGGTAATTCTCCTTGTTCATTTTCTACTTCGTAAGTGAATTGGATTGCGTTAACTACTGAGTTTATGTGTGTCAAGAAACTGTCGATATGTTCCGATTTCAACACTGTAAATGTGTCATCTACATATCGCCACCATATCTTAGGTGTCGGATTATATGTTCGTAAAGCCATATCTTCCCAACTATCCATAAATATATCTGCTACTATAGGGGATATTGGTGATCCCATTGCTACTCCTTCTGTTTGTCTATATATCTTTCCCTGAAACTTGAAGACTGTCGAGGTTAAGCATAACTGCACTCCTAACATGATTTCACCAACCGATGCCTTGGTTCTTTGAGTAAGTTGTGAGTCAGTATCTAGTTGATTTCTGACTGCCTCCAGTGCCATATTGATTGGTATTTTAGTATAAAGACTTGTTACGTCAAAACTAACCATTTTTTCATCCTCTTCTATGTGCAGGTCATTAAGTTTTTGTTTCAACTCGTAAGAATTTACTAGTCTAGAGTTGGAACGGTCTCTAACAGGACGTAATACTGATGCTAAATACTTTGATATCTCATAAAGGCATGAATTCATATTTATCAAATGGTAGTGGAAAGTGTTCATGAAAATCATGAACAATTTGAGCTCACTTGTACATGTAAACAATTTCCCATAACTATTATCAAATGATTAATGATTCTCTCTGGTTATCCAGACGTGTTGATAAGTGGAGCGAGTTTTGAACTCATGATCCATCAGTTGGAAAACGAATCCTTAAACTAAGAAACCCTAATACATCTCCATGGAAGTGTTTAACAGAGTGAAAACACACACACACACACAAAAAAAGATCTCTTGATAACTTGCATCATTTTGTATTTTTAAGACCTTGGCTTATTTATCATCACTGAATTATTGTTACAATAAGATTTTCTACTATTCCAAACTCATAAATGTTTAAACTTTGAGGGAGTTGTGGAGATTTGGAAATATTTCAAGTTGTTATTCATCGAAGACTGACATCAGGTGGGTTTGCGCTCTATCGTGAGCTAACAGAACTTGGAAATATGGACCATTAGATTCTGACCCAGTGGCTCAACGGTAACGCGCTGGCCGCGGGACCTGAAGGTCGCGGGTTCGGTCCCTGCTGGTGGGGTCGTGGGTGCACGCTGGGATGTAAACGGCTGTCCAGGGCTCCCAGGTTTCTTTTGTTCCTCCAACTGATGTCAGTCTTCGGGGAATAACAACTTGAAATATCATAAATGTTTTCTGATTTAAAAGCTAATTTTTTTGGAGTGATTTAAACAAACTACTTGAATGGCAAATAAATAAGTAGACGCCAGTTTTTTTTTAAAACAACTCAAATGTTGCGTGTTCAACATATCCAATTGACGTAAAGATATGCTTTGTTTTTTATTCAATAAATCAAATTGATGACTTATAAACTATTTCATAACTTCCTATAAATAAAAGCTCCCATTGAATTGTGCACAATTTATGGTTGTTAAATATTCAATGTTTCATATGTCTATTCTTCATTAAAAATCAGTACTAAAATATTCAATAAAAAAGGCAGTAGCATCTGTTTATCCTTCTATGTATATTCATAAAATCATTTTGACAAGTTTAAATAAATTCAACGGTCAATATCTGTGTAAATTACGTTTTGTGATAATAACAACAGGTGTACATGTGTATGTGTATGTATGCATATGTGATTGTGAATATACACGCACACACACACACCTGAATAGGCATTAAGAGGTATACATCTATGAACAAACATATAAGCGTAACCATTAGTAACTAGACTCAACAATTTTAAATATAAACGGAATACATCAATATATTTCAATATTCTTCTTTTTCGATGTTTGCTGCGGAGAAGAGGGTAATAATTTAAGGAAATATTATTGCTATGATTATGATTATTATTTCCAATGTAAAAAATATCATTTATATTACACACAAGGATTTATGTGCGTGTGTGTGTGTGTTTGTGTAGGTAAGAAAGAGAAAAAGGAATCTGTTTATTTGCTAACTTATCCTGTTATCTGCTGACTTGACTCTTTCAACTGGACAAATTTCAGGTGACAGCAATTACTAGTCATATTACCAAAAATAGACATGAAGTATTTCAAGTTGTTATTCATCGTAGATGACTGACATCAGTTGGAGGAACAAAGGAAACCTGGGAGCACTGGACAGCTATTTCGTCCTAGTACGGGACTCCTCAGCAGTGGGCACCCACGACCCCACCAGCAGGGATCGAACCCGTGACCTTCAGGTTCCGCGGCCAGCGCGTTACCATTGAGCCACTGGGTCAGAATCCAATGCTCCATATTTCCAACTTCTGTTAGCTCACGATATATAGCGCAACCGCCAACCAATGTCATCGCTGAGTATTTGTCCTCATGGCCATCAGGCTTTGAAGTAACCATTTTCTTCTCTGTATCTTTACAATTAAAATAACCAACGTATAAGTGTAATAACTAAGTAAACAAAAAAGGATTATTATTTTGTTCCTTGCGTGGAACATAAGGTTTCACTAGCACATCACGAGTTCTTTCTAACCTGACTCCACCACTGCCCATAACCTTCCATTTCTTCTTCACACCATCTCCTTCATTTCACATTCATATGCCAAACTCGTCGTTTCCCATTTCGCTTCCACTCCATGGCCTGACGCCTGACGTGTGATGGCCACAAACCATCTTATCACTCTATGTCCAATCCAATCCAATCCTATCCATCTCCATTTTCTCCTCCTGCATATTTGTTGGACGATAGATTCCTGCTTCGTTGGTTGATTGGTCCCATGAAAGGCCACACTTCCTCCTTGCTTATTCTTTCTCACCTTCTCATCTCATCCCATCGCATCTGATCTTCAGTATGGAGTGAGCACAGCCGGCAGCTCTTCATGATGTGTGTGTGCACTTTGTTGCAAGGAAACGCCTTTCGTAAGGCGCCAAGTCTACCAACCATCACATACAAACACTGACTTCACTGACTGATGTAGTATTAAAAATCCTGATCTTGTTCACGCTTTATGTTGAGTGTAGTGTAGTGTAGTGTAGTGCAGTGCAATGTAGTGTAGTAGACCTCCACACTGATCTCCACAGATTAATGAGGGAAGGCGTATCTTGCTGTCTTTCCGATACTGGTTTTAACATCGTCATCCATGTCACCGTCGAGGCCGCCACCACTGCCTAGAGTTGAAACGATGCTGCATAGTTAGGTAGGTAGGTGGGTAGGTGAAAGAGACAACTTTCTTTCGATTTCCCCATTGATGCCGACTGGTGATTGGTGCTCGTTTTTGTTGTTGATGGTTGGGTGTCTTCATCACCTGTGTCTTCTTTACGTTCATCTGAAGGAAATAGTATTTGCTGCCCCGCCTAGCCTCTTCTGCCAACTTGTTAGTTTTCGCTTGTACATCTTCGACTTTGTGCGACATAAGACATCAGATAAGAGTCATCATCGGTGAAATGCAAAACTTCTAGGGTATTTCCATCGGAATAAAATGGCAAGAACAATAGGCTAGACAACCCAAACTCCTGAAAAGTATGTAAATTAGCCTCCCGAAAATTCCAATTATTCTTATACCTGGCCAGAGGAATAAAGACGTTTAATAGGATGTTTGTTGGGATAGCTAGGTGACCATTTGGAAACATGAGAGCATTAAACAGCTATTTCATTCCTGTCTAGAACTCCTCAGCAGTGAGGATCTGTGACCTAACCAGGGAATGAACCCAAGACCATCAGGCTTGGCAATGTAATCCATTGTTACGAATTCTCCTTATTCTGTCAGTTCGTGATGAAATCAGTCAATCTGCATACATCTTCAAACGGAATTGCTGTCCAGTGCTCTAAGATAGGTTTCCCAAGGTTCTGATAAGAAGTCGTGACCTTTAACATCAACTCAGTTGGGCGTGAAGACAAATACTTGCTGATGAAACTGGCTGACGGTCGTGTTATATTGTTAACAGATAGAAGTAGGAAAATCTGGATCACTGGATCTCGATCCAGTGGCTGAAAGATAACATGCTGTAGACGAGACTTGATGATCCTCAGCTCGATCACTACTGACGTCATAAGGTGACCACTACTGACAAGTCTCTCACTGCTACCGTGTTTTTTAAAGCTTCACCAAATAATGTCAATCCATGTTTCATACTACCTTAAACAGGAGACAGCACAGTATATACATATAAGAGGAAATGTATAACACAATACACTGCAGTGGGTTGACAATTTTATAGATTATATGATTACACAAGATAATGAAAAACCAGTTACTGAAACAAAAATCAGCTCAAAAAAGTTGGATTTCATAAGAAATCATAATTACAGTTAAGATAATGATAAGAAACTTTAAAAGTTGAGAAGGGAAGATGAAACTGTCCATACAAACATTTGTCATAATGGCAACCGATAAGTAATTGGTGCTAACCATCATATCATGCCTGCCGCAACATCCTGGAGAGACTAAAGGATGTACTGGATTCAAAACTATGACCGGAACAGGCTGGTTGGATTCAGGAAGAACGAATCAAGTGCGGAACAAATTGCAACGAACGATTCGCATCATCATAGAACGGAGTACAGAATAGCAGTCAACTCAACTTCATCCACTTTGAAAAGCCTTCAACAGCGCCGACCGAGAAGTAATTTGGCAGTTGCTTCAAAACTGCGGAATACCACAAACCTTTATCAATCTCATTCAACAACCATATGAAGACACCACATCACAATTAATTTACAATGGGAAGCTCAGTGATGCCTTTGAAGTGAAGACGGGATTTAGACAAGGTTGTCGCCTACTATCACCCATGATCTTCCTCATTATGGTGGACTGCATCATGCAACAAAACATGAGGAGCAAGAAGAAGGGTGTGCGCTGGACCGGGGAAAGTATCCTAGAAGACTTGGATTTCACCGATGACTTGTGTCTAATATATATCATACAGGCAAAATCCAACAAGTTGACATAAGAGGTAAGGCAGGGCAGCGAAGACTGGACTTCCTTCAAGTGAACGTAGAGAAGACAGAGGTGACGATGATAGCCAACCACCAACAACAACAAGCTCCAATCACCATCAACGGAAGAAACTTAAAGGAAGTAGCCTCTTTCACCAATACATACCTAGGCAGCATCGTTTCAACTACAGGGGGCACAGGCGCTCATTAACCTGAAACCAGTGTGGAGATCTACTGCACTCCACTCAGCATAAAAAACAAGATTCGGGTTTTCAACACTCATTCAGTCAAGTAAGTCAGTGCTTCCATGTGAGGGTTGAGAGACTTGGTGAGTTACAAAAGGCATTTCCAACAAACTACAAACATTCATCAACAAATGCCGCCTACACTGGCTCGTTACTGAAGATCAGATGGCCAGAAATTATAAGCAACAAGAGACTCTGACCTGCCAACGAACCAACCAAGAACCTATCAGCCAACAAATATGCAGAAAGAAGTGGAGGTGGATTGGGCATGCACTGAGAAGGCCGACTGGGGACATCACGTTCCAGGCCAGACCATCGAGTGGAACCCAGATGTGAAACGACGAGTTGGGCTTCCGAGGCAAGGGTGACATGGAGGAGATCGTGTGAGGAAGAAATGAGAGGTTGTTGGCTGTCGTGGAACCAGGTTCAAAAGATTACAGAGGAGAGAGGGGAATGGAGACGTGCTACTGGAGCCCTATGTTCCAGTAGGAACTCAATGGACAAATAATAATAATAATCATATCATACCAGCCACATTACAGTGTCAGTTAATGGGAGATAATCTTAGCATTCTATAAAAGAACTCGTAAACTTTCCTTTTATTATTACTATGTATGAATGCGTTTGTAATTCTCCGTTGTTTCATTGGATTGAACTGTTCAACTTCTATTGGCATATGCGCTTCTATACGGATTCCTTGATATTGCCTGAATTTTACTTGATTGTAGCTAGGAGAAGAATCTAGGACGCGCATTTTGTCTTGTTTGGGACTCACTGGCCAGCTGGATGTACCTGTAACCTGTAACAATAATATTGATATGTATGTGATGAACACCATTATTGATGTATATGAAGTGTGTTAGTAAGTTGTTGTGGAGGCTTTTACCACCTTCAACTTTTATATCATATGCTAGATAAATATTCAGTGCATTTGTTCGATAGAGACAGTCAGTAATAAACTCTACTTGACCTTGGTTTTGTGCTTACTGACACTTATCAGCAAGTTGTATCTGCAATCTTGCCATATTATAAAGTGTCTGATAGGACTAAGCCACCATTCAGGAATAGACAACATGAAATTAATTCTTCCCTAGTAGAACAGGTGGTGATATGCGACCCGATTAGCTCAATGGTAAAGTTACTGAGTTACAACATCGAATGTCGCCTGTTCGAACCTCACCAAAGATATCAGTCCCCTTGAAGTTTCAGATACGCCTTGCTGAGGGGTTCCAACAAACAGGAAACCTGGGTTGAGCAGGGCTCCCTGTCGATTACCTCCATCCAACTAACATCCATCAAAAGAGGCATCGTGATCCTCAGCATCTTAGCTTGATGGTCACACTACAAAGTTTTCGACAGAATTCGGTCATCACTTAGCACTAAACAACATAAAGTTGGTTACTCTCCAGTGATAAGTTGAAGATTCAGTTCATAGTCCTTAAGTAGTCGAAGAAGGTTCCAATGAAGAGGCAACTTGTCAGTACCTTTTCGACTTCATCAGGAAAACTAAAAAAAGTGGTGACTGTCATCTGTGAATACCAAATTTTAATAGTTGTTTACTAAAGCAATAAGTAATTAGCCTACCCTGTGTCGGGAATCGTCACCACTGACCTCTAACCTGTAGAAATAAATTGAAAATCTTGGTCAAATGAACCAACTTGGAGGTTTCCAGGGGATTTGGTCATGATAAATTGATTTCATCATCATCATCATCATTATCAACATAGGACCAGGCATTACTGCGTAACGGTCCAACTTGCCACACCTCATATCAGCACATCAAGTAAAAAGGTAGTGAGGTGAAGGATGAAGATAAGTGAATGCAGTCAAAAGAAATATAAAGTATGAGAAGAAAGGAAAGAGGAGTGACAAAATAGTGAGATTCGGTATAGCGTTTTTAAGATGAGGATAGTGTGTGTATACATCTGCGCCACTGACTTCGGTTCTCAGCCATATCACCTAGGGTCTCCAACCACTGGTTCCTCTTGTCCCGTGGACCCCAACCACCTAGTCTACATCGTCCTACATGGCTTAAACCAACAGTCAGAGACTTCATACATTGGTGCCATGTTTTAGTCTGGCCACCTCGGGCCTTTTTCCAGCCTGAACCCACCTCAGCCAACATTGTGTGACGAGGCAATCGGTGACTAGGCATACGTAGTACGTGTCCCAACCATCTCAGTCGATGAAGGTTCACAACCTCGTCAACTGACTTACCTCTTCTCCCCAAAACTCTACACCTAACTTCTGCATTACTCACATGGTGACACCACGGAATACGTCCTATACTACGAAGGCAACGGTGGTCAAACACCTGAAGCCTTTTTATATCCTCCACTTTCAATGGCCATGTTTCACAGCCATACAGTAGAACAGACCGGACTGCTGTGCAGTACACGCGACCCTTAATGGACAAACGAATATCACGGCAGCGCCATAGGTGGCGCAAATTGGCAAAAGCCAATCGAGCCTTTTGTATCCGTGCAGAGATGTCATCAGCAACTAACCCACCAGGGTTGATCCTACTTCCCAGGTAAGTGAAGTGGTCAACACACTCAACCGCTTCACTCTCTATTGTTAGCCGTGGTGGGGCACCGCTTAAGACCATTCCTGGAGCAAAAATTTGCATTTGGGTGGTGAAAATCGCATCCCAAACATTCTCAAATTCCCACTCAGCGTTCAGAAGACTCTGCATCTTGTCAGCGTCTTCACCTAACAGGACTAGGTCATCTGCATATTCTAGATCTAAAGAAAACTCACCTGTGATCGGGTCAACGTCTGTGTAATAAGGTGAGGAGAGGGAAACCTCCATAAGAATATCTATGATTTCAATGGAACGGCTCTTTAATTACAGTCCAACATGAAATTCAGTCACTTATCTTATAGGCCACATTACAGAAATTGTTAGCTAGACTCTGCTGAACACTGCAGGGTGTATCATAACACTGACTAATCTCAGACAATTGGTAACCTATATTACTAACCACCTTGTATTAAGTAGTCAGTGATTGTATATATTAAATGTCGAAGAGAAAAGGTCATCTTACAACCATTACACTGAAACCTGGAAATGTTTCAGATGTAAGTTTACAGTGGCTTACTTATTCCGTTATTTCCAGGAAACCTGAATTGTTCACTTTAAGAATTACAAGCAGATTGTTATATCTCAAAGTTAACCTTTTCAACAGTTTGTTATAATAATTTGATTGGTTGCAGCTAGCAGAAGAATCTAGAACGCATGCTTCACTCTACTCCGAACTCATCAGCTGGGTATACCTGTACCCCAGTGTGAAGTGATGTTGTTCCCACTGAAACTTGAACCTCATACCCATCCCTTCAAACACCAAGGCGTTACCCACCAGGTTACGAAGCCACAACAGTCACTTCTTGTACAATGGATATTAGTTATCACTATTTATTGATATATACTTGTTATTCTCCATTGTTTGATTGGATCGAATTGTTCAACTTCTATTGGCATATAGGCTCCTACATAGATGAGTCAATGTCGCCTGAATGCTAAGTATGGACAAGTGAAGTCACCTAGACTTAGCCAGTAAAGAGAACAGAATCGATCAAAAATCGATTATGCCCCAACTTGAAAAAGGAATAATTTATACTGGTTGATAATTCATGAAAAGCACCTACTTGTCTAATATACAAAATATTTATTAATTGATCAGTGGAGAGTAACCAGTTTCATGTCGATTATTTTCAAGTAGTAATCAAATTTTTGAAAACTAAATTTTGAATATGGTCATATAAGTAAAACACTTACCTAAATGATACATTTTAACTGATGTTTAGTGGTTAAAGAATAACAAGTAGGAGGGCGTGTTTCACTTAACTTTTGTACTTGTTATCCTTCATCAGCTATGAGGGAACTGATGTCCATTTCGTGACTCAAATTGGTTTCACCAGGTTCTACATTCATCACGTGTGTCTTCTCTAGGTTCAGCTGAAGGAAGTCCTGTTTTCCTTCATTGCCTCGCCTAGCCTCTTCTGTCAACTTGTTAGTTTTCGCCTGTACATCTTCCAGTTTCTCCGACATTAGACATAAATCATCGGTGAAATCAAAGTCTTCTAGGTTCTTTTCATCGGTCAAATAGCGTATACCTCTCTCCTTGCTCCTCATAGTTTCTTGCATGATCCAGTCCAGTCGACTACAATGAGGAAGATCATCGGTGATATTCGGCAACCATGTCTTTTTACCTCCGTATTTTGAATTTTCTTTAGCGATTGAACTGATTTCACAGAACATGGTTGCTACCCCTATGCCCAACCTTCCCTCTTTATCCGGTCTTTGGACCGGCTAGTAAACTAGGCGAGGTTAAAAAACGATATTAAGTGGTTAAATTGATTTTTCTCAATGAAATTTTTTTTAAAATACAGTAACTGAAGTGAAATAATTGCAGAGGTCAGTGAACATCAAACACTGAGTTAGTTATTCAGTTGAATTACTTCTAACTTCGACTACTCTCTCAGTTATGTACGTGTTCACAGTTATCATAACTCGCACATAATTTTCAGTAAATTCAGGCTTATTAACCATAATGTATTCGTGTATTGGTAAATTATTATTATTCCAAGATGAGAGAAGCATTGAAAACATGGAAGCACCGTTTCGTCTCACTTCAGGACTCCTCAGTATAGGGCACCAACGACTGTATGACGAATACAACCCTGAACAGTCAGATCTTGTAGTGAGTACGTTACCATCTAGCCATTGCGTTCTAAACCAATGGCTTCGATATAGCGCAGCCATCATCGACAGCAGATGCAGGACTACTGAAAACCTAGAAGCACTGGACAGCATCTATTCTTACTATGAGACTCTTCAACAGTGCATGTCTATGATCCAGTGAGAGATTGAAGCGAAGACCGTTAGGTCTCTTGGTGAGTGCAATAACATTCATGCATGGGCTTGTAATCCTAAGGTCCTTTTCTTGCTCTTCTGTCGATTCCTGACGTAGTATAAGCACCGTTTATGCTAGTTCATGATAAAAACTATTTCGAAATTAATCACTCAATCCCGTCAAACCACCAACATAATGAATTCTAATACTCACTAGTGGCTCACTTCAAGGTGGATTTCTTGGAGTTCTGATGAGAAGTCGTGACCTTTGACGTTAGTCAAGTCGGTAGTGATTTGAATGCCAATGTGCAACGATGTTCAGTGAACCATTAGATTCTAACCCAGTGGCTCCATCACCTAAATGAGACAAAATGGTCACTTAGTGCTAATAATTTTTCACCAGTCCTCCATCTGATGGTAGTCCATGATGAAAACTACTTTGACATTTGATGTTGTAGCTTGGAAATCTGTATAGTTGATCCCACCAGCTGAAAAGTCCAAAACAGGACGAAACGTGCGTATCGGATTCCACTGCTAACTGCTACTGATCATTAATGCTTTGACTATATGTAAAATTGACTGAAAACATTTGAACTACTTACGTAATTCAGTAGTATATTTGATTCAACTAAAAGGGCACAGCAATAGTGAACAAATCCGAGTGCAAAACAACTGGCAAAATCCGAAATAAATGGTGCTTGTTTTCAGACAGGTTTTTTACCACAGAACTATTGGAAATGTGGGAGGGCAGCAGAACACCCAGAAGAAATCATCAGGGCAAAACGTACTACTGATAGGCCTGACAGTAAACACCTTACCAATCAGCCACTGAATAGGAATCCGATGGCCCATTTTTTCTTAATTCTACAAGTTCGTGATATAGTACAACCATCGTACAATTCCACTGGGAAAACCCCCTTTGAGATGAATTAGTTACCTACAAACTTTATAACTAAATGATTTATTTGCAGGTTTATGGGCACATTGATTTCAAGGTGATATTCATCACGGGTTGACACTAGTTAGAAACCACTGAAAACATGGAAGCCAGGGACAGTTGTTTCGTCCTGTTGTGAGATCCTTCAGCAGTGCGCTCCCCACTAGAGATCAAACTCAGGACCATCAGGTTTTGTGGTGAGCACGTTGTCATCCAGCCGATTGTTCGGAATCCAGCTGTCCACACTACTTGCTTCTGTCACCTCACGATATAGTCTAACTGTCATCAACAATTAACCAGTCCCAAGATATTGATGAAAAGTTTCTAAAAGCAATGCAATTTGATTGAAAGTGTTACGTTGATACAAATATTCACATGATTTGCGTACTTCTTTCCTTTAGAGATACAAAGGAACTGTTGTGACCGAGTGGTGGGTTGCGCGAGTGGGTATAACGATACTGAGACTCAATAGAATACCTTTACGACTGACCTCCCTCAGCACCTTCTGCTTCACTGAGCTGCGGAAAAATCAGAAGACAAAGACGGCTTGTGACTGCAAGAACAGCGACAACCACTTTTATTAGACAATACATGACATATATGTCGTTACAAAACTCTCAGAAAGTGAAGCCGTAAATGAACCAATCCGATTTGTTGTATGACGTCGAATTTCTCCAATCAGGTTCTCATGTCAGCGCATGCATAAACCACGACCTGAACATGATCTGATCATGACTTGAAAACAACTCCCGTATTGGCTGCCTTCTCGTCGCTACGCAACAGGAACGCATACCTGAACCTAAGAATACTACCTATAAAGAATTGATATCAGTGATGAAACGTACCACGTATGTGTCTATTTCAAAGTATTCTTTCTGAAATGGAACATGGGGTTTCAGCTCCCCATATGACTACTCGTTACTTTCCTATTTCATGTCCTGTTTCTAGATTTTTCTGAGTCTATGCGGTTGCGTAAAGTCAATCCATTTCAAGACTAACGGCATAAATGGTATTCCAAGTGTCAGAGACCAGTCCTGACTAGGCAGCCAGTATGAATACGATGAAGTCGTAGTAATGCGTCACGAATGCACATGGTAGTCATCGCGCGAAACCCCACTTATGATTGAAATCTGGTGAGCAGTCAGACCTCGTAGGTGAGTTGGTAGCGCATCCGGCCGGAAACCTAGTGGTCGCTGGTTCGAATCCGGTCGCGGTCAATCAATCATTATTCAGTATAAATTTAGGTTATTGTCTATGTGTATTTCACAGGCGCCCATATTTACACTTCTTTGTAAAAAATATCCAGACATTCTCTCGTCTGTTTGCAGTATCATGCTAAGGGAGATGGATACAACTATTGCTAATGTTAAGTACCCTGTAATCTCCCCAATATCACCAACATCAACTTTCTAATGTCCTCTTACGTAATGACTCATACCTTAGTACAGGAAAAAAGTATTTGTTCTTCTTATCTGTCCTGATTATAATGTAGAATAATATTAATGATAATAATAGTAATAATATGAATCATCCCTTAAGAGAAAAACAAAAACTACCGTTGTATGCCTAGTGTTGTTATTTCTAACATTCTATGCACATAACCACCCTGAAATTTAACTGTATCCGTTCTTAAAACTGGAAATTACCAGCCCAAATGATCAGAGTAAAACTGTCAACTATCAGATTATTCGCATAATGCATATGTGTGACTCATCCATATAATATATACGAATATTCATCCATGTACTTAAAATAGATATGACCTTGAAGATGTACTGTTATCAAAACACATTGATTGGTTGTTAGTCTAAACAGAATTGCGCATTAAAGCATTGAACAAAATGTCAAAGTCATTCACAAAAACCAGTGACATTGAGAAATATGTGAAGATTATTAATTATGTCTGTAGGAAAATCAAATATTTTGATGGAGAATATAAGAAAATTCACCGTTAAATCCTAGTCAAATAAACAAAGTGATTTCCGAAAAATGCTGAAATGTTAAGGCAACTCAGCTGGCATTCTGATATATAGTGTTTGTTAGCGTCAACTCTCATATGAATTGAGAACGATGAGAAATATACTACTACTAAACAAACTTAAGTAGATAGAACGCATTCAGACTGATCTGTAGATTTCAACAGTCAGATGGAAGTGATCTATACACCGCAAGGCTGTTTCATGTCAACATGGACAATGCAATTTGCAATTCATTTACAAGTTGATCATCCTATTTTAGATATACCATTCTATGAAGGTTAGCAAATTAGATTCAGATTAATGGGATGAATCTGTTCAGGTACACCACTAATGAGCTCAACCGTAAACGAGCAAAATGATTATCTGGTATTCAGATCACTCTGATTCGGTTGGCAAATAGTTTTTAACTACTCGAGTTGTTCACTAGTAGTACCTTTCACTAGCTTAACACAAGATTAAAGCATTCAAAAACATAACAGAATAGTTGCCAGTTTCCATTTACTCGGGTCGTGGCAGGACTCGAACCATTAGCCTCTTAGTTCTAGACCGAGTACTCTACCACCACCTTAGGTACGAGACGCAGCTACTAATAACTTCTGTAATTTTATTATATTTGGTGTTCCTAAGTAAGTTGAATCAGATATTACAGATGGGATTTGAAGAGTGTACTGAATTCATTTGCTCTCACAGGTTCATAGTGCCAATGAGTGAGCGAAAAAGTCTGTTTTACATGTAGGACCTTTAGATGATCGGTTCATTTTCTCACTACAGCTTACAATGTAAAGACTGATAAGATGTAAAACTCTGATTAAACAATATACCTATTCAAGTTGTCTTCATATATGCCTAAATGCATATGCATCTGAGCTCCATTACACTGAAAGAACTAAAATCAGTGGACCTCTCTTGGAGTTTTTTATGAATATGCTATCAGCAAACAGATTTGATAATTCTATCTACAGATCGATACACAGTTGTGGTTCATTAGTCTATTCACTCGACCAACAACTAGTGAGTCATGAGTTCGAACCCCACTCCACCTACTGGTGTTCGAACAAATAGACAACATAATTACCTTTCATACAACAGATGTGACTCATTGCCTCTATCTATAGATCAATGGAGAGAAAACTCACATAAAATGAACAATTCCTTAACCTTCGAAAACAAAATAACTCGAATAAGGAATGCTACATGTTCATTATGTTAGGGGGTTCAAAAGGCATAATCAACATTGAGTTAAAATACCTACGTCGTATCTTATATGACGATGTATTTCTACCTAGATTCGTTGAATTAAATGCACATAAGAAATAATAAAGACAATAGGTTTGAGATGAATGGAGATTTTTTATTTTAGAAGTAGTATTCATCATAGACTGACATCAGTTGGGAACCATTGGAAATCTTGGAGCACTGGACAGCTGTTTCGTCCTAGTATGGGACTTGCTTCCAAATGGATATCACGAAACTCTAATGAGAAGCCGTGACCTGTCGAGTCAACCAGTTGGAGGTGAAGTGGATGCTAACTGAAGACCTTGGGTGACAGTCACACTACATCGTGAATTGACAGAAGTTGGAAATTGTGAACCACTGGAAACCTACCCAGTGGCTGAATGATTAACACGTTCGCCGTGATACCTGAAGGTCCTGGGTTCCATCACTAGCCGGGTCGTGGGTGCTTACTGCTGAGGAGTCCCATGCTAAGACGAAACAGGTGTCCAGTACTCCAAGATTTTCAATGGTTCCCCAACTGATGTCAGTCCATGATGAATATTACTTCTAAACAAAAGACAATAGTTGTTAGTTTTCTGAGCGAAAACCTCATATACATGATACTTTGACTGAAATCCTCAAAAGTTTCCTGTCAGTCTCTGAGAAAGACACTTCATATAGATAACCATAGAATCAAATTTCTCACTTCGTAATCGATTCATCAATAGACTAAGGATAGAATATCGTTTTTGGCAGCCTTAATGCTTATCTACTATCCTATTGCTCCGGTGAAGTAATCTGCATCATTTGTACAAGGTGTCAATTGGAGAAACTTATTTTGGAACACTGTTTAACTTTAGTAATGATGGGTAATGGCTAGCAGTGGATTCAAGGATACACATTTCGTCCTATTTGGGACTCGTCAGCTGGAAGTACCTGCTTCTCAGTGAGTGGTGTTGTTCTCACTGGGATACGTACTGGGGACCGACCGCTTCAAACGCCAGAGCGTTATCCAGTAGACCACCGAGCTACGATAGCCACTTCTTGTGCAACGGGTATAGTTTTAGTGGTATTTCTTGTATTATACAGTCGTTGGTAGAACCGAATTGATCTGTCTTTATTGGCATATGGGCTCCTGTGTGGATGCCTCGATATTGCCTGCGTTCTAATCATATTAATGATGGATCGTGGCTAGCAGTGGAACCCAGGATATGCATTTCCTCTTGTTTGTAACTCGTTAGTTGGATGCACCTGCCTCCCAGTGAATGTTGTTTCCACCGGGATTCGAACTCCAGACCGACTGCTTCAAATGCCAGGGCGTTTGGGAGGCAGATGCATCCAACTGACGAGTTACAAACAAGACGAAATGCGCATCCTGGATTTCACTGCTAGCCACTGCCCATCATTACTATAATTAGAACACAGGTAATATCGAGGCATCCGCGCAACAGCCCATATGTCAATAGAGACTGATCAATTCGGTCGAATCAACGATGGAATAATACAAGCAATTATACTATTGTTTAACTTTGTTAGCCACAGAAAAGAGAATGAATATCAAAAACACATGCAGAAACTCCTTATCATCTCAAACATCTAGCTACTATCGACAGATCGTTTATGGCAATTCACAGAGCCCTAAAGTACCTTTCTCTGAAGAACTTTGACTATCTTACCAATTTATCACTGTGAAATCACTGTTGAATTAGGTTAACTTAAATATGATGTTTGTGTTTTAAAAAAATGAAGAGATTATTGTTTGATAGTTGTATTCTCCCGTTGTTATACTGGGTTGAATTGCTCTACCTATGTTGACAAATGAGCTCCTATGAGGATGCCTTGATACTGCCTGAATATTCATAATTTGGAACTTTACTTAATGGTTAAAAGTGGAATTCAGAATCCAGGTTTCATCCTACTTGGCAATCTTCAGATGGATTTATCTGCATCCCAGTGCAATTCAAATGCAGTACCCATTGCTTCGAAAGCCAGAGTGTTATCCACTAGACCACTGGGGTACGAGAACCATCTCTAGTGTAGCAGGTATCAAACAGAGAAAGTTGCATTGATAGGTGTAAAACGAATTTGAAATCTAGATATCTTTCATCTTTAACAGCTCAGTTAGATGGTCAAGTACCACTTACTGGTAATCTCGAAGTCATCAGTTTGAATAAGACAAAGGAAAACGTTTACTTGTAGATTCATTCTCAGTACAAACAAGTATAAGTTTACTACATAGTCGTCACCAGTGGGTAGCCATTGTAGCTATCCAGCCCTCAGTACTCTAAAGCTGACCTAAGTTTATCAGCCAAGTTTTTTACGTGAAGAGATATGAAGTTATTTTATTATTATTATTACTCCCTTGGGTACCTTATGGAACATATGGCTTCAGTACCACGCCTCCATTACACTCTCTTCTCTGCAATCTTCCAAACCTCGCTCCATAACTGCACACAACCTCCCACTTCTTCCTCACACCATCTCCTCCATGTCACACTCACCTCCGACGCCCAACTAGTCACTTCACATCTGGGTTCCATTTGATATCCTGGCCTGACGCGTGATCTCCCCAATCGGACGTCTCAGTGTATGCCCAATACATCTCCACTTCCTTCCAGTACATATTTGTTGAGTGATAGGTTCTTCGTTGGTTCGTTGCCAGCCAGACAGCCAGCCAGACAGCCAGAGTTCCTCCTCCCTTATTCTATCCCACCATCTGAGCTTCAGTAAGGAGTGAGCGTAGGCGGAATTTGTTGACGAATGTCTGTAATTTGTTGGAAATGCCAATCGTAAAGCATCAAGTCTCTCAACCATCACATAGAAGCACTGACTTACTTGACTGAATGAGTGTTGAAAATACGGATGTTGTTCACACTTTATGCTGAGTGGAGTGGAGTGCAGTAGATCTCCACACTAATTTCAGATTAATGAAGGAAGGCCTGTCTTGCTGCTTTTCCGATCCTGGTTGGCTTTGATGTCGTCATCTGTGCCTGTGCCGCAGCCTGTAGTTGAAACAGTGCTGCCTAGACAGGTGTTGGTGAAGGAGACTACTTCCTTTAGGTTTCTCCCGTTGATGACGATTGGAACTTGTTGTTGTTGGTGGTGGTGGTGGTGGTTGGGTTTCTTCATCACTTCTGTGTTCTCTATATTCACTTCACGTCTCGTCTTCCTTCGCTGCCCTGCCTTACCTCTTCTGTCAACTTGTTAGTTTTCGCCTGTACATCTTTGAGATTGTGCAACATTAGACACAAGTCATCATGGACGAAATGCAAGTCTTCCAGGTTCTTTTCCGCTGTCCAACGTATCCACCTCTTCTCGCTCCTCACGGTTTCCTGCCTGATCCAGTCCATCACAATCAGGAAGATCATGGGTGATAGTAGGCGACAACCTTGTCTTACTCCTTCCTGTCTTTACTTCAAAGGTATCACTGAGATTCCCATTGTGAATTACTTGTCATGTGTTGTCTTCATATAGTTGTTGAATGAGATTGATAAAGGTTTGTGGTATTCCGTAGTGTTGAAGCAGCTGCCTGCCAAATTACTTCTCGGTTGACGCTGTCAAAGGCCTTTTCAAAGTCGATGAAGTTGAGGTAGAGAGTTGAGTTGACTGCCATTCTATACTCTGTTCTATGATGTTGCAATTTGATCCGCATATCATTTGTACTTCCTGAAGCCAGCCAGTCTGTTCCGGAGGTAATATTGAATCCAGCGTATCCCTTTAGTCTCTCCAGGATGATGCGGCATAATATTTTGCTTGGGGTGGACAGAAGTGGATCATGATTCTGCACCACTTCTTGCAAAGACTTCGGTAGCCTTTTTTCGGGAGTTTGACAAGGTAGCCCTCCTCCCAGTCAATGGGCAGGTACCTTTACTTCCTTTCAGACCTTCTGTAATAGTGGTGTGAGCATGTCCGCTGTTGTCCCTGCGTCTGTTCTCAGTGCTGCTGGCTGGGATTCCATCTGGTCCTGCTGCTTTCCTGCATTTCAGTAACCTTATGGCGTTCAGGACTTCGACTTTTGTAGCAGTGCTTGTGTTCACTTGTAGTTCTGTGGCTGCAGATGGTATTTCCGGACAATCAATAGGATATGCTAATCTACAAAGGTCTAGAAATAGTCAAAACCGTTGTAAATATATTTAAACCATTGTATTTTGTATATACTTTGACGCTACCATATGCCTTCTGTTATCTTACTGCTTTTTCCGTCTACTGAAGATCCGTGTCACCATTAAGGGTGGAATCTGAAGGTTATTGATAAAGTGTCCACTCTGATATATATATAACTCAAGTTATACTTAGTCATTACAATGATGAAACAGCAACCAATATCATTTTAAGTTGGTTTTTATCATGGACTGACATTAGTTGGAGGAACATTCGAAACTTGGAAGCACTGGACAGCTAATTATTCCACCTAGTATGGGACTCTTCAGAAGTGCGCACCTACGACCCTATCAGAATCCGACCTAGTACCTGAATGGTAATGTGCTGGCCACGGAACTTGAAGGTCGTGGGTTCGATCCCTGGCGAGGTGGGGTCGTGAGTGCGCACTGCTAAAGAGTCCCATACTAGGCGGACGAAATAGCTTGTTGTCCAGTGCTCCCATTTATCTTTAAATCCCCATAAACCCCCAAATTCAATATTATTTTGTTTAGTTCTGAGTGTTGAATGTACTCTATGGACTAGTTCCTTAGAAGTGACAGATATGCCTTTCTAATGAGTGTAGAAGAGCAAAAAATCCAACTTCAGAGTTCCTTGCTAACTACCTCTAACCACCTAACATGAGTAATGTAGAGTGATTCAGTGTTCAACAAGACTCCACAGATAGTTACTTCATATTCAACTTATGAGACATTTTCCTTTATAACTTTCAATGTTTACATCATTTTTTCAGTTCTAAGTTACCGTTATTCACCTTGATTGTTAACTAACTTTTATTGAGTGAAAATACAGTCGATCTCTCGATTTGTTAAAGTATCAGGGAAGGCTAATGTGGAAATTAAGTGATCGATAAAAGTTTATTACACTAGTCAGAAGAATAGTAACGGAAACTTATGAAGTGTACTGAAGGATGTTAAGGAAACGCATTATGAATACCTATAGGTGTACACAAGTTGTATGTATATGTGTGTATGTGTGTGCTAGGTATTAGCAACCAGTAGTACAACCTCAATAAAATAACGATGATGTCTTTGATTTGGGCACTGAACAACATGTAGTCGAGTCCATAAGGCAGAATGTCTGTTTAGGTTTTCAGTCACATCCAGCTCAATAAATTAGTATCAATAAGCAGAAAACAAAAGATGATATCCCTACCGACTATCTCTAGCCTCTTAAAATTCATTGTATCTGGAGTAGAAATTGAAAACACTGACACCATTGAGATATTCATCTACATAGCACCTTATAATATTAGCCAATAATGGTTAAACAATTCGATCTAACCAAAGTTATCCCCGTCTCACAAAGTGTAACTATCGTCATTCAATGGCCTAGTGGGCACGGTTCTGGCGGTTGACGTGATAGTTTCTGGACTCGATTCTTAGTGGGAACAACACCACTCACTGAAAGATAAATACATCCAGCTGACAAGTCACAAACAAGATGAAACGCGCCTTCATCATGGGATAGAAATAGCATTATTTTTGACTTTCTCATTATAAAGCCTGTAGTATGTGAAACTATTGTTTACCTACACTAGCACATTGCATAAACTCGGATAGTATGCATGCAAATACCACCCTACTAGACGTTGTACTTTTCATAAAATATACCTTGTTATATCATATTTTAATAACGAGCCATTATTAAAGTAAATAGGCTAACCATCTTATGTTGGTAACAACACTGTTGAAAACTTGCACTCTTCTGCGTGTGTGTGTGTGTCTCGAAAATACCAAACTGAATCGAATTCCATTGCTCGCTACACATTATTATTATTAATACTATGATTACGATTGAAACTAGTAAATTATCAGTCAATGAAATTACATGAGATTTTTTTTGATAAAAAAATAACCATATCCTTGACTATATTTTTGAAAATAAATTAAAAACGTATTCTTTACATGGATAATTTTAAATGTACACTTTGCACGTCGTGACTTTGAAGGCCACCATCATAACTGCTGAAACAACCAATCAGGTCTCAGTATTCCAGGTAGAAAGATAGTTTTTTACAAAATACTGAAATATGATTGGCTATTTCAGTAATTGTCACGGTAACCGTTAAAGTCATTTATGTGTGGTGTAACAGTTTAAATTTCGCATAATCTACTTTTCTAAACAATTATGCTTTTATAAGGTTAGAAATTTGAAAGGTGACATTTTTTACAAATGTGATTTCCACTTAGAATAAAAGTAATGAGATGCTTGATAATCTCTTCTTATCGTGATAAATGCATTCTTGAAATAAATCAAATCCTTATAAACCTCAAATTGTATACTACTACTCATTAGTGACATACTTCGAGATAGATATGTAAGAGAGTGAATACGTTACTGTTATGTAATGCAAAACCAGCCTTACTAAACTCGATGTTCTGTAATACGTGTTTAATCAGTACTCTACACAATTTCTGAGTACTCATAACGAAACACAAATGAAAAAGACTGAATTATTTAGGAATTTACTCACTAACCAATAAAAGGTAGTGAAGGAACCTTAGCAAAGAGGAAAAGCAAAGGAAACAATAGGCTGACCACTTCAAATACTCTTGAATCGACAGCCACCACCTGCAACTCTTTCAGAAATACAACCAGCAGCCCAGTTACAGAACTATCAGTGAAAATATGCCCTCCGACAAAAGCAGAAGTTCTGAACGCCATTAAGTTGCTGAAGCCTCGAAAGCAGTAGGACCAGATGGAATTCCTGCAGAAGCAGTGAAAACAAACACAGAGACATCAGCAGCAGATATGCTCACATCACTACTGTGGATGGTTTGCAAGGAAGAAAGGAAAGGTACCTTCCCATTGAGTGGAAGAAGAGCTACCTTGTCAAACACTCAAACACGGGTGACCTAAGTACTTGCAAGTACTTTCCACACCAAGCAAAATATTAAGCCACATCATTCTGGAGACACTAACAAATCCTCTCCATTCAAAATTACGACCGGAACAGGCTGGCCGGCTTCAGGTAGAACAAATGATGTGCGGATCAAATTGTAACACTACGCTACGCATCATCATAAAATAGATCATAGAATGTCAGTCAACTGTACCCGCACCTCAACTTTATCCACTTTCAAAAGGCCTTCGATCGAGGCATCGACCAACAAGTAATTTGCCAGCTGCTTTAACACTACATAGTGAGTGCCACAAACTTCCATCAACCTCATTCAACACCAGCTATATGATGATGATGCTACATGCCAAGTGATTCACAATGGAAAGCACAGTAAAGCATTTGAATTGAAGACAGGTTGACAGGTAATATAAGACAAGGTTACCTACCATCACCGATGATGTTCGTGATTGTGGTCGACTGGACTGGATGATGCAAAAAACTGTAAGGAGCAAGGAGAGAGGCATATACTGTTTGACCAATGAAAAGATCCCAAAAGATTTGCATTTCGCTGATGATGATGTGTGTCTAATGTCTTATGTCACACAAACTCGGAGATCTACAAGCATAAACAAACAAGTTAGCAGGAGAGGTGAAGCAGGGCAAGGCAAGGAAGACAGCACTTCCTTCAGGTAAATGTAGAGGAGATAAAGGTGATAAAGATATCACCCAACCAACAACAACAACAAGCATCAGTCACCATGAACGAGAGAAATCTAAAGCAATTTGTCTGTCTCACATACCTACCCAGACAGCATCGTTTCAACTACAGGTGGTGGTGGCGGCACAGATGAGGACATCAAACCCAGGATCGGGAAAACAGAAAGACAGGCTTTGATGTATTAACCTGAAATCAGTGTGGAGATCGACTGCACTCCACTCCACTCAGCATAAAGTGTGAACAATATCCGGATTTTCAACACCAACATCAGTCAAGTCAGTACTTCTATGTGATGATTGAGAGACTTAGTGCGTAATGGAAAGCATTTCCAACAAACTACAGACATTCATCAACAAATGCCGCCTACGCTCACTCCTTACTGAAGATCAGATCAGATGAGAAGGCGAGAAAGAATAAGTAAGAAGGAACTCTGGGGACGAACCAACCAAGAAGCTATCACCCGACAAATATACAGAAGAAGAAAAAGGGAGATGGATTGAATTCGACATAGACTGTGCAGTTGGTTTGGGAATATCAAGCGTGAGGCCAGGCCGTCGAGTGGAACAGAAAGGGGAAAGGACGAGTTTGGCGTGCAAGGGTGACAGGGAGGAGATGATGTGAGGAAGAGATGAAGGATTATTGGCAGTCGTGGAGCCAGGTTGAAAAGACTGGTGAGAAGAGAGTTAAATGGCAACGTGCTACCGAAGGCGTATGTTCCGCTAGCTAGGAATCCAAAGGGTAAGTAATAATGATATAAAATATTAGAAAGAGTAATACGTTTAAATGGAATAGAGGTGAAGGTGACTTTTACGGAAGAAGTTTATCCAACTTAACACAAAGGAAGCATAAAATAGTGTCAAAACCTGCTTGGTTGCATACTCGTTAAAACAAAACTTAAAACAGTTTAAACATCCAAAGGTGAACTAGAAGTTAATTCAATTTAATCTGTTTATTTTGCCTTTGGTTGTAGTTTGATGCCGGAAAAGTTCACTACATATATCTTGAAGTTCTAATAAGAAGCTGTAACCTGTAGGTTGAATCAGTCGAAATAAAAAAATAGATGACAACTGAAGACCGTCTACCGTCTACAGAAAATCGATATATTGTAACAGGCATCTAGTCCTCAAGTTATCCCAACCAATGTAAGTTGAGGAGGGTTTAGTCAAATGTCTAAGTGATAGAGCTGGTGCAAGGACTCGAACAAGGGAATGAAGCATATAACGAAGCTCTAATAGTAAATAATTATCCTCTACAGTTTACTAAGAAATCAATAAGAACACAAAAGAAACGAAATGATAACAGTAACATGAGTATGAATAATAACGACAACATAAGTAGAAAGTTCACAGACTCCATTGTGTTACCCTATAAGGTAGGAAGGTACATCAGAAACTGTACATAGGACCCACAACAAAGCTGGAATTAATTATGGTGGCATTTAAACCTACAAATTCACTCAGAGATAAGCTTCGTAGTCTGGCTTACAGATCCGATAGAACCAATTTAGCAGAATAATCTAATCTATCAAATTCCATGTAATGACTGTGAGTCAGATCAAGCACATAGGTCAAAGTAGTCATCCGGTTGGGGTCAGTTAGAATAGCCGAACATAGGAATTTAGCTGAATATAGAATGACAGACCGAATGTGATGAATAATCTAGAAAGTAACTCGGCTATTGCAATGCAGGCACATTAACCCACAACCACACAATAGGGTGGGATAAAACCGCTTTACTCAAGTTGAATATAATTAGGTGAAGATAAAGAGATCGATTACTGAATCTTTCTTCATCGAATCAACACCCAACCAACACATATGGAAGAGGAATGAGGCAACATCCATCTATATCAGAGATATGTCATATTTAAGTAACAGTAAAAGCGAAGAATATGAGGTGAGTGAGATGACTATCAGAATCAGATGTTGAATGTAGTGTGATTACACACTGACATGATTATGAGGAGTAATGAGCTATGCTCAAGATGTCATGAAGTAGTGAATAGGTGATACTGTATTACTGTGTCTGGTGTACATTAAACAACTAAATCTAATATGGAATTAAATTCTACCGCAGTGCCCAAGTTCTACACTTATATTGACCGAAGACTATGTTAGTTGGTCACGCTATTTTGTAAATCAACAAAAGTAGGAAATTGTGAACCATTGAACTGTAATCCAGTTGCTGAAGGGTTGACGTGATCGCTCGGGAACCTGATGGTCCTGGGGTTGCATATTGCTGACAAGTCGCATACTAGGCTGTTCATTGCTCCTAGGTTTTCAGTGGTTCCCTTGAGGATTACGAAATAATACTTTTTTTAAATGTAATTTCCATTCTTATAGCTACGTGATCTCTTCAGTCGTTGATGAGTTCACAGGGGTGAATTGACTAATGCCTAATGATCTCATGCGGTGCCTTATCTTGACGCATGGCTTGATACTTTAAGTGACCGGATCTTGAATATTCACTTAATTAGTAACTGACAGAAGACTTCAAGATGCATGTATCATTCTATCTGGGAACATATCTGGTGAACATGTGTTTACGCCTTGTTAGGGATGCCTATGTCCTTCATAGTCCATACTTACCACTTGTACTTTTAGACTGTTTTTTATGGCGCCCTCCCCCCCCCTTAATGTGGGTCAGATTTCTGTTTGACTTCCACTTCTTGAACTCTACTAGTTATTCTTTGTCTTTCAAGGTTACTGTAAATTCTCTTGATGAACAGGGTCCATTTTTACTGATGAGCGTTTGCAGTTAGAGACACTATAAGCTTAAATAATTTCCCTCTGCAAATAACTCAGATTTAACAATCACAACCCTCTACTTTTAATCGTTAATTAGTAACGTTCGTTTTCACAACTCCACTTCGTAATACTCCTGTCACTATTCAGGTTCTCTGTAAAAACTGGACGGCTTCCACCGACCGGTGTCCTTTCGCCTCTCTTATTCCAACAAAAAATAATTTCGTTTTTATTTTTCATATTTTGTTTGTGTTTTGAAGTTTCTTCAGAAGTTGGATTGGTTTTACAGGGTAGGGTTGCTAGCCCTATGCCCAACCTTCCCTCTTTACCTGGGCTTAGAATCGGCTTGTAACTAGTGAACTAGTTAATCAGACGAGGTTGCTTCAACACTACGGAATACCACAAACATTTATCAATCTCATTCAACAACTATATGAAGACAACACATGACAAGTAATTCACAATGGGAATCTCAGTGATGGCCTTTGAAGTAAAGACAGGAAGGAGTAAGACAAAGTTGTCGCCTACTATCACCCATGATCTTCCTGATTGTGATGGACTGGATCAGGTAGGAAACAGTGAGGAGCGAGAAGAGGTGGATACGTTGGACAGCGGAAAAGAACCTAGAAGACTTGGATTTCACCCATGATGACTTGTGTCTAATGTTGCACAATCTCAAAAATGTACAGGCGAAAACTAACAAGTTGACAGGGCAGGACAAGGAAAACAGGACTTCATGCGAATGTAGAGAAGACAGAGGTGATGATGATACCCAACCAACAACACCAACAACAACAAGCTTTAATCGTCATTAACGAGAGGAACTTAAAGGAAGTAGTCTCCTTCACCAACACCTGTCTAGGCAGCACTGTTTCAACTACAGGTGGTATAGGCACAGATGACGACGTCAAAGCCAACCAGGATTGGAAAAACACCAAGACAGGCATTGCTGCATTAACCTGAAATCAGTGTGGAGATCTACTGCACTCCACTCCACTCAGCATACAGTGTGAACAACATCCGGATTTTCAACACCAACATCAGTCAAGTAAGTCAGTGCTTCCATGTGATGGTTGAGAGACTTGATGCTTTACGATTGGCATTTCCAACAAATTACAGACATTCGTCAACAAATTCCGCCTACGCTCACTCCTTACTGAAGCTCAGATGGTGGGATAGAATAAGGGAGGAGGAACTCTGGCTGTCTGGCTGGCTGTCTGGCTGGCAACGAACCAACGAAGAACCTATCACTCAACAAATATGTAATGGAAGGAAGTGTATATGTATTGGACATACACTGAGAAGTCCGATTGGGGAGATCACGCGTCAGGCCAGGATATCAAATGGAACCCAGATGTGAAGTGACTAGTTGGGCGTCGGAGGTGAGTGTGACATGGAGGAGATGGTGTGAGGAAGAAGTGGAAGGTTGTGTGCAGTTATGGAGCGAGGTTTGGAAGATTGCAGAGAAGAGAGTGTAATGGAGACGTTGTACTGAATCCCTATATTCCATAAGGAACCCAAGGGATAAATATTAATAATAACAAATAGAAACTTAAAATGATAGCCCATTGTGTTAAATATTTAAGGGTTACTTGCCCACTAGGTCGTCTGATTGTTGTTACCTACCAACCAACAGGTAACACCCTAGAATGAAACTCACGATAATAACAAGACAGTCACATAAGGATGCTCTTCTTTCTTAAAAATGTGAATTAATTTACAATGTAGATTATGAAGATGTTGCATACTTTGTTGTCATATTTCTAGACCATATTTATCAATTTTGATGTCCATATTCGTACATGAACATTGAATATAGGTATATTGATAAAAACATTAATTACATCTATGTTATCATCTATTCGTGGTGGAGTACAATACGGTTATGAACATGCATTTCGTTCAGTGTGTTATCCACCATTTGGATAAACTTGCAAACCATCGAGTATTTGAGTTATTGAAAGGAATCGATAAGACAGAGACGGAGGAAGGGACGTTTATGGTTAACAAGGTTACAGTAGTCGTTAAATAAACATGGTACACCTTCCACTAAGACAAACATTTGGATAATAGGCTTCTATTCCTCTTCTGCTTCTATCTTGATTTGCTCATCATACGTCAGCATTGTCTCTTACATTTCTCTGCGCAGAATCTTTTCTCATTACTGGTAATTGCCTATGATTTCTGCCTTCCTCTCAACATATACTACATATATCCATTCTGATCAGCAACGCCTACTACATTATTAGTAAAGCTTGAACCCAACAATCACCATTGTTTTGGAATATGAGTTTCATATCTGGCCATCTTGATAGCACAAATTTACAATGGTCATTCACTAGAGGTTGGTCAGTACCGTTAGCGTTGACAAAATCCTAACCTTGGGAAATTTCTACATATTCCTCTAATCAAATTGATTCCATATTGTGGTGCGTTGTATCGATTGCGAATTTTCGAGTGATTTTAAAGGCCACACTAGCAACTGATAAAAAACCAAGCACTTTTCTCCATTTGTCTTCCTAGACAAAATGTCGCAACCTGATTGGTTATTTTGGCAGTTCTTAGGATGGTCTTTAAACTCGCCCAAATTTTCCTCTAAATTCAATTGTCAACCTCGGTGCAAACAAAAATCTGATAAATAAGTAACTACACGGTATAACAACGGAAACAAACTTTTTCATATAACTTGCTTTTTCAAGAAGTTAAGAATGACTTCTTTAAAGACTACCCTGGCAACCTCTGAATGGACCAATCAGGCTCCGGTATTTCGCCTTGGGAAGTACTTTCCCATAAGATATAGGAACGTAATTGGCTGCCTCATCAGTTGCTAGGGTGGCCTCTAAAGTCACTCGAGTTTAAAGAGTACCCTAGCAAAAATCGAAATAACTTTTTGTCTGGAAAAGCAGATTTCCATAAAAGAGGTCTAGTTGGTTGTTTCGGATGACCTTAATAATGGCCACCCTAGCAACTGCCGGAACAGCCAATCAGGTTTCGGTATTTTGGCTAGGAAGTTATATTTTCATAAAACAAAGATCCGTAATTGGTTGTCACGATAGTTACAATGTTTGTCCCTTAAAACCTTCCATTATTTCACTTCTTACTAGGGGGGACTTAAGAGTCACCCTCTTTTTGGAGCGATTTCAAAAGCACACACTAACAACTGAAATCCTTAATCAGCTTTCAGTATTTCGGCTGGGAAGGTAGCTATTTTTAAAATGAAGAGGCCATGACTAGTTATCTGAGAAGTTGCTAGGGTGGTCTTTAGTGTCACTCGGGTTGGTAAAACTGACGCTAGGCTTGATAGCGGAATATGATTTACCGAAAGAAAAATGAGAAAAAAAAAAGAAAAGGCTCATATTTTGTCTACGGTTCATTGAATCTATATAAAATATGCAGCGTGTGTGAACGTGTGTGCACTAGATGAGTGAAACATACACTCTGTACTAAAGGACAGTTTTGTCTACTATTCAACAAAGAAGACTCTCTATATTCATCATAAGTTTGTACTTTTCTCTTCATGACCTCCTCTATTGCCTTAAAAAGTAGTTAGTTGGTGGTGGATTGGAAAATGCACTTCTGAATTAGTAATTGTCGTATCTGTCTGGTAAGTTTGGTAAAACAATTTCCCAATGGATTTAAAGTAATGAAATTATAAAAAGATGGAATGAGACGTAGAATGTCAAATAAACAGTTAATAGTTGATGAAAAAAAGTGGTGGTTGTCATAACTCTGTTCTTTTTCATTTTAAAATAACCAATCACACAAAATGCTTTAGATCAAGTTTTATGGTATAGATTAAAAGGATGTGTATGCACATATTATATTGGTCTTCAGATTGTCCAATCAGATGAAACGGCCCTCTCGTCGGTGATTGGTTCATTTATCTTCAAATGCAATGACATATATGAAATCGTTCTATCTATTGCATTGTACTGAAGTAATACTTAAGTGGTAATGTAGTCAAAGCTGGTTTTTACTCTATCCAAACCCAATAAGGGATTAACAAGCCTAATACAAATAATGCATACGCCGTACTCTGATAGCATCTGATTAACGAGTGACAAATGGTTCATAATAAAACTTGAATATAGGAAATCCTTAACTCGAAGATTTGAACTTTCATGCTATTTATAAATTATAGGAATGAGTGTTTCTGGTAAATATTAAAAGCAGCTTTCACAGGGGATTGATAGTACTCAATTGATTATTGAGAGAGGAAAAACATCCGACTCAAGAATTAACAAATTACTAAGTGACCTTGAACCTTGGAAGCTTAGTTGTCAGTTATGATATAATACCAGTCATTATTTTGATTTCATGATCCCCAAATTGTAATCTAAGAAATCACAAACCAACTGTTACCTACGGTAACCTTAAACATAGCCCTAGACTGTACTCTGAACTTTTTAACCAGTTTTCACAATTTTGTGGCTCTAGTTGGTTGTTCAACCAGCCAACCAACAACAACAAGCTCCAATCACCATCAACGGGAGAAACCTAAAGGAAGTAGTCTCCTTCACCTATCTAGGCAGCACTGTTTCAACTACAGGCGGCACAGACGAGGATGTCAAAGCCAGGAACGGAAAGACAGCAAGACAGGCCTTCCTTCATTAGTCTGAAATCAGTGTGGAGATCTACTGCACTCAGCATGCGGAACAACATCCGCATTTTCAACACCAACATCAGTCAAGTCAGTGCTTGTATATACCTCAGAGACTTAGTGCGTCACGGGAAGCATTTCCAACAAACTTCAGACATTCATCAACAAATGTCGCCTACACTGGCTCGATACTGAAGATCAGATGGTGGGATAGAATAAGCAAGAAGGAACTCTGGGAACGAACCAGCCAAGAACCTATCACTCAACAAATATGTACTGGAAGGAAGTGTATATGTATTGGACATAAACTGAGAAGTCCGACTGGGGAGATCACGCGTCAGGCCAGGATATCAAATGGAACCCAGATGGTAAGTGAGTAGTTGGGCGTCGGAGGTGAGTGTGACATGGAGGAGATGGTGTGAGGAAGAAGTGGAGGGTTGTGGACAGTTATGGAGCGAGGTTTGGAAGATTGCAGAGAAGAGAGTGTAATGGAGACGTTGTACTGAATCCCTATATTCCATAAGGAACCCAAGGGACAAATAATAATGATAATAGTTGGTTTTTCATTGTCATCTGAAGTTTCATCCTATCCTTCAACTTCTTAATTGGTTAGTATTCATGACTATTCCGAGAGTAAGACTAGGGAAAGCAAAGCTCCTTAGTGTCTATGTATACTGTTCACCTACTTCCTTAGTTTGATTCCAGTTGTTTGTGTTTTCACCATCAATAAACTTGAAATTATGGTACGATTTATCTTTCAGCATCATGTAAATTCATGTCAAGAATCTACAAAATTCCTAAATATTCTTTGACAGCTGTTCTTCATTGTAATAACTCTTTGATACTGTAAACAAGTTTCAGTATAATGAGTTACAATCTTCAGGTTGAGCTGTTTTGTTCATCATCATCATAATCAATGATTCCTTGTGATGCATTGATAACGATATCTATCTAGCATGATATTGAAACGTCTGGTGTTCAAAGCCTGAGCTCACAAGATAACCTATTCTGAATACATCCTGATCCTGAGGTACAAACACTCTATACCATTTCTAGATTAAGGCGTATGTTGCTGGTGCTTTAGGCGGCTTTTTTAAGATCCTGAGAAATATCCTAGATTCATTTATTGAGCCAGTTTTAATCAGTAAGGGGAACGGTAATCCGTGAGTATCCTCATTAGTTTATAGATAATGTTAACTGATCGATTACTACATGACGCTTGTTCTTTTCTTGCTACTTTGCGTTAGCGAACATGTAATGCATTTAATGACGTAGTAATCTCATATTTGACCTTCGAATACTGATAACATTATTCAATAGAACATTATCTCGACTTTTTTTTGTTGTATAATAATAATAATAATCATATTTCAGTTTATTGTCATTCTACTGGCATTCATATCATGTTTGTTTAACTGACATACATCTATTTTCAATTTCATTTAGATAAATGTGTTCCACTGTATGGCTGCGAAACGTGGCCCTCATTAAAGATGGAAGACATGAGAAGGCTGGCTTCAAGTGTTTGACCACCGTTGCCTTCGTAGTATAGACCGTATTCTGTGGTGTCACCACGGGAGTAATGCAGAAGTCAGGAGTAGAGGTTTAGGGAGTAGATGTAAATCAGTTGACGAGGTTATGAACCTTCATCGATTGAGATGGTTGAGGCACGTACCACGTATGCTCAGTCACTGATTGCCTCGTCACACCATGTTGGCCGAAGTAGGTCTAGGCTAGAAAAAGGCCCTAGGTGGCCAAACTAAAACATGGCACCAATGTATGAAGTCTCTGACTGTTGGCTTGAGCCGTGTATGGGGGGCGATGCAGACTAGGTGGTTGGGGTTCACAGGACAAGAGGAACCAGTGGTTGGAGACTCTTTGTAATCACATGCCTGAGAACCAATGTCAGTGGCGCAGATGTATCCCCGCACACATTATCCTCATCTTAACGACACTATACCGAATCTCACCATTTCGTCATTCCTCCTTTCTTGCTTCTCGTACTTTATGTTTCTTTTGACTGCATTCTCTTATCTTCTTCCTTCACCTCACTACCTTTCTACTTGATGTAGTGATATGTGGTGTGGCAAGTTGGACCGTTACTCAGTAATGCCTGGTCCTATGTTGATATTGATTGATTGATTGAAATGTGTTATAAAAAAGAAGTGGACACTGAGATTCTCTCTGAATGTGTCTATGCTATCAATATAGATCACTAGACTACTTTTGGAGAAATTTGTTGATACTGACTAAAATGACATTGAAAGTAGGCCGATTATACTCAACCAACTCATGAAACACTACACTAGCGAGGGATATAGCTGAAAAACTTTATCATATTCTTGTATACAATGCTTACTGAACAATACATATAGTTATGATAGATAGTGGCTAGCAGTGGAATCCAGGACGCACTCCCCAGTCCGAATCCCGGTGGAAACAACACCACTCACTGGGAGGCAGGTACATCCACCTGATGAGTTCCAAATAGGACGAAGTGCGTACCCATCATTACTAAATAATTAAGAACACAGGCAATATCGAGGCATCCGCACAGGATCCCATATGCCAACAGAGACTGATCAATTCGGTCCAATCAACGACGGTGTAATACAATGAATTATACTAAATACCTACAGTTATTATGATTTCACAATCTAAGATAGCCGTAGACTAGTATTTGTACTGCGTGATGATTGAATGTCAGATGAAAATCTAGACCGCTGTCGGATTTTAACCACCGACCACCGGGTTACCGGCCCGGTGCTCTACCAACTGAGCTACGAGGTCCGACTGCTGAACAGAATTTTATTTCACTTTAATCACCAAGGTTTTCGCCCGACTACCATGTGAATCCGTGGCGCGTTACTACCGTTTGATCGGATTCACACTGGCTGCCTAGTCAGGTCTTCTTATCCCAATCCAAATTCTGGTCAGCAGTCGGACCTCGTAGCTCAGTTGGTAGAGCACCGGGGTCGATAACCCAGTGGTTGCTGGTTCGAATCCGGCTGCGGTTCAGATTTCCATCTCACCTTCAATCATCATCCAGTACATATAGTTATGTAGCTTTAGGTTTATGAGAATTTAAATTTTGACGCTGTATTCATCATGGTTTGAAATCAGTTAGGTAATCATTGAAAACCGAAGAGCACTGGACAACTGTTTTATTATAAAAAGGCACTCGTCACGAGTATGTGCCCATGATCCCACCACACCAGGAGTCGAACTCAGGGTCTTTTGGTTTTAAACCGAATACGTCAACCTATGACCTTTGGGATCTGCCAGTCAAAAGTGTATTCGATGACAACTAAAGAGGTTGGCAGTGACCGCAGTTCGACCCCTGGCAGGGTGAAGCCGTGGGTGCGTACTGCTAAGCAGTCCCATACTAGAACGAAACAGCTATCCAATGCTCCCGACTTTCTAATGGCTCTTCAACTGACATCAGTCAGTGATGAATACAACCTTTAAAATGGATACAGTACTTTAATCGTCTATCCAGGACATAACACTAGTGCATCTCCTTACACAGTTGAAGTTGAATATGAATTCAATTTTCGAATCAGTAATGAAATGTAGTATTACTCGTAATTCACCGTTGTTTTATTGGATCGCATTGTGCCACCTCTATTAGTATATGGGCTCTTATGCGTATGCCTGAATGTTAATTACGACAATTTGGTTGGTTATGGCCACCAGCGGAATCCAGGTAGTACGTTCCGTCCTACTCGGGACTCACTGACCAGCTGGAAGTACCTGTTCCCCCAGTGTAGAGTAATGTTGTCCCCACTGACACTTGAATCTCGTACCCATCGCATCAAACACCAAGCCGTTATCCACTATACCACCGAAGGACGGTAACCTCTTCTTGTACAACGGGTATTGGTTATTACTACTTATTGATATTCTTGTAATGTAGTATTACTATAGAATAAAAATTGATTTCCATGTGATTGTTCAATTTTACCGTTCACTATTTATCGATATTGTACTTTATAATGATCACGTGAATGTGCATAATTCACACAAAAACAAATCGATAAACTAACGACAATAAAATTGTGATGACTCAGATATTTATTACACTGACAACATGCAAGATGATTGGAACTTCAAGGCTAGACAAACTCACAAAAACTCTTCTAGTATAATTTCTTACATACAAATAGTAGAATGAGGAAAGTAGAAAAATGTGAACCACCTGATTTCAACCTATAGACAGAATAGTAATCTGCCAAATGATGTGACGATTCAGAGCTCAATGTCTCATGAGGTCAAGAGTGCGCACTACTCAAGAGTCCTATTATTTTTATTTTCCCTTGGGTTCCGAGTGGAACATACAGCTTCACTAGCACGCTTCCATTGCACTCTCTTCTCTGAAGTCTTTCCAACCTGGCTCCATAACTGCCCACAAGCTTTCATTTCTTCCTCACATGATCTCCTTCATCTCACATTCACCTCGGACACCCAGCTCGTCGTTCCCCATTTGGCTTCCACTTGAGGGACTGGCCTGCGCGTGATGTCCCAAGTCGGCCTTCTCAGTGTATGCGCAATATATCTCCACTTTCGGGGTGTCGGGTGATAGCTTCTTGGTTGGTTCGTTCCCAGAGTTCCTTCTTGCTTATTATTTCTCGCCTTCTCATCTGATCTGATCTTCAGTAAGGAGTGAGCGTAGGCGGCATTTGTTGATGACTGTCTACAGTTTGTTGGAAATGCTTTCCGTGAGGCACTAAGTCTCTTAACCACCACATAGAAGTACTGACTTGACTGATGTTGGTAGTGAAAATCCAGATATTGTTCAGGCCTTATGCTGAGTGGAGTGCAGTAGATCTCCACACTGATTTCAGGTTAACGTAGCAATGCCTGTCTTGCTGTTTTTGGGATCCTGGTTGGCTTTGACATCTTCGTCTGTGCCTGTACCACCTGTAGTTGAAACGATGCAGTCTCCTAGGTAAGTGACAGAGTCTACTTCCTTCAGGTTTCACCTGTTGAAGGTGATCGGTGCTTGTTGTTGATGCTATCGTCGGTTGGGTGGTATCTTCATCATCTCCGTCTTCTCTACGTTCACATGAAGTCCTGTTTTCGCTGCCCTGCCCTGTCCCTTCTGTCAACTTGTTAATTTTCGCCTGTACATCTTCGAGTTTGTGCGATATTAGACACAGATCATCGGCGAAATCTAAAGCTTCTAAGGTCTTTTCATTGTTGGAGGATTTGCGTTCACTTGTAGTTTTGTGGCTGGACTGCAGATGGTATTTCTCGATGAGTTGGAGGTGGTGGTTGATTCAAGAGCTTCTTGAAGTGGTCAGCTCATCGTTTTCTTTGTTCCTCTTCTTTGGTGATTAGATTTCCTTCATCATCTTTTATTGGTTTCATCTGTGTTAATCTCTTCCCAGATAGTAACCTGGTTATTTGATATAATGTTGTCAGGTCTCTATCTCTCCTACCTTCAGACTGTTCTGCTTCGCTTGCCAATGTGTCATAGAAGTGTGTTTTGTCTTTCCATGCACTCTTGTTCACTTCTTTGTCCAGTGTAGTGTTTTATACGTTGTACTCAGTTCCTCTTTTCGTTGTGCATCCTTGCACTGGTTTGTCTTCTGCTTCACCATCTTCCTCTCCCTTCTCTATCAGCTTCCATGCGTCCATCGAGATCCGTTCCTTGTCTTCCTCCTTCCTAATACAGTTATGCAGGTTTCTTTCCATATGGCTTTCAAAGAGTTCCAGTGTTCATCCACACACGGGTTTCTTCACGGATGTTGCTCAGTGTCTCCCATTTTGTCTTGATGGATGAAGTGAAGATGTTCTTTGTAGTTTTCTCCTTCAGTTCCTGTGTTGTTCTGGGTGTTCAACTTGAACTGTGGTCTATCACCAACTTATGTGAAGGTTTTCAACTTGACTTTGAAGGTAGGTTTCTTGCACTAGATGATGAGTGGTGTGAACCTACATCTGCTCCCCCTCTTGATCTTGTGTGCTGTAGGCTGGTTGCGTCTCCACTTTCTCCATATTGATATGAAGTCGACCTGACTTTTGGTGTGTCCATCTTGTGAAGTCCATGTCGCTGCCTTGTGAATATCCTTGTGTTTGTACACACTGCCTCACCTCCAATCAACAAATCGTTGAGTGCACAGAAATCTGCAAACAATTCTCCATTCTCATTCATTTCACCGAGTGCCTCTCGACTCATGATGAGTTCTCCTTCTGTGTTGTCTGCTCCGATTTTGGGATTCATGTCACCCAACCCATTAGAATTTTAATGTCGTCATCTGTGGTGAAGTCTTGTCCATTACTGATTGCTGTTGTCTGTAGAATTCCTCCTTCTTCTCTTCATTTGCATTATTTGTTGGCACGCGGCATTGAAGGATTGTGGCTGTCCTTCCTTTTGAGTTGAATCTTGCTGTCAGGATAGTGTTGTGGAGGAGAACGATGCCCACTGCATGAGAGCCTTTGATCCTCTCCAAGGGGACATCATGATAGCCACTCCGAAAACTTAGTGTGCTCATGATTATCGTCTGGGTGACAATATCGGAGTAGATTATTGACTCTCCAGTTGACAGTTTGGAGGGTCCACTTCCATTCCATCTACTTTTGCAGATTCCAAGCACTTCACTGCCATACCTTCTCATCTGTTTTGCAATCTGGACAGCCTTGGTAGGTTGATACATGGTGCGGACATTCCGTGTCCCCACACTTACTTTCACTTTCATCGCGAGAAGACGCATCGGCCAATTGGCTTCCCGAAGGCTTTCAGTAGCTGGCGTCATTTCGTCTCTCCGATCCCAGCGAGGAATAAGTTTGTTTTCATTTTTTATATTTTATTTGTTCTTTGAAGTTTCTGTAGCGATTGGATTTATTTTTATGGGGTAGGGTTGTCAGCCCTACGCCCAACCTTCCCTCTTTACCCGGTCTTAGGACGGGCTAGTAACTAGTGAACTAGTTAACCAGGAGTCCGATACAGGGATGAAATATGTAGTCAATACTATCAAGTTTTCATTAATTTGTTAACTGATGGCAGTCCTTTGTAAAAACGACGTTGGAATGAACTGTTAGTGAATAAGTTAAGTACATGATCATTACAATGAAAACCAATACATCATATTTAACGGTTAAAACTTTATGTTCTTAATCTCAGCAGTATTATACAGTAATGACTGAATTTGAAAGAATTTCTAAGCATTACTGCGTAACTGCAATCTCGACGATAATGATTTATGTCTAATATCTATTGTCGCACAAACTCGAAGATCTACAAGTGAAAACTAACAAGTTGGCAAAAAAGACAGAGTAGGGGCAAAGAACACGGCACTTCCTTCAGGTGAATACAGAGAAGACAGAGTTGATGAAGATACCACCCAACTACCACTAACAACAACAAGCGTCAGTCACCATGAATGGGATAAATGTGAAGGAAGTTGTCTCTTTCACCTACCTACACACCTAGGCAACATCGTTTCAACTACAGGTGGCGGCAGCGGCATAGATGATGCTGTCAAAGCCAGCATGCTTTATAAGCTGGTATTCATCGTGAACTGACATTAGTTGAAGGAACATTGGAAAGCCGGGAGGATTGAACAGCTGTTTCGTACTAGTATAGGACTCTTCTACAGTTCGCATCTACGACCCCACCCCACCAGGGATCGAACCCGTGACATTCAGGTCCCGTGACCAGTAGGTTACTTCTGAGTGACTGGGTCGGAATCCAATGATCCATATTTCCAACTTCTTTCAGCTCACGATGTAGCGTGACAATCACCTAATATCATCGTTGAGTATTTGTTCCTCATGGCCACCAGGTTTGCCCTGCTAGTCACGACTTTTGTTGAATGATCAACTGCTATTTACGCTTCTGTCTTGTGTGTTTACACGCTTACACACATTCAAAGTTCTCACTTAGTTCAGATACATATTAACTAGAAGAGTTTTGTATATTTCTACAAAATGTAATCCTCTAAATTTACTCCTAATCGTATTACTGTGTTTATCACTTCTGCATATATCTTGCAAGTTATTCAGGTTGCTTGGTTTGGTGTAATACTCCTGACTGTTTGAATTTTTTAGCGAACAATTCAGTCAAGTTGTTACTGCATATCAACCAAAACTACCAACTATACAAAGGAAACATAAAAGAGATAAAGGGACAGATGTTACCTTGAATGTGGAGTTGGAAGTGCACATTACACTAACCCATTAGTGTCTACTAGTTGTGGCAGTTGTTTTTTCAGATTATATCTTTACCACTAAACTGGAAGTTTAGTATTAAGAGTGAGAGCAGTCATTGTATGCGTGAGAACAATCTGTACTTAGTAATGATGGCTGGTAGCTAGCAGTGGAATCCTATTTGGGACTCACCAGTCACCTGGATGTACCTGCTTCCCAGTGAGTGATGTTGTTCCCCCGGGATTCGGACTTGAGATCGATCGCTTCAAACTCCAAAGCGTTATCCACTATACCCGTCGCACAAGAAGTGGCTATCGTGGCTTGGTGGTCTAGTGGATAACGCTCTGGTATTTGAAGCTATCGATTTCAAGTCCGAATCTCGAGAGAATAATATCCTCACTGGGAAACAGGTACATCCAGCTGACTGGTGAGTCCCGAATAGGAGGAAATGTGCACCCTGAATTCTACTGCTAGGCACTATCCATCATTACTATGCATAATTAAAACGCAGGCATTATTGAGGCATCCACACAGGTGCCCATATGCCAACAGAGACTGATCAAACCGGTCCAATCATCGACGGTATAATACTGAAAGAAAGAAGAAGATAGGTAAGAAGGAGGGAATGTCTGTTGTCAACAAGTGGGACAGTGGTCGTTAAACATGGTACCCCTTGCACTAAAACCGTCATTTGCAAAATGTGATTCATTTCATCTTCTGCTTCTTTCTTGATTTGCTCTTCATACGTCTGCCTTGTCTCTTGTGTTTCTCTTGGCGGAATCCTCACTTATTGCTGGTAATTCCCTATGATTCCTACCACCCTCTCAACACATACTACTTATATCCATTCTAATCAGCAACGTCCACTACAATACAAGGAATTATACTCATAACCTATAAGGCGAAATTGAACTATTAAGTAAACAGATATATAATGGCAGTATGGTGATCCCGTCGCATGACTAGCATTTTGTCGCTATAAGATATTCCTATTTCAGTAAGTTAGTGTTAGGAGTGTTCAACTGTAAAACATGGATTCTAATCTATTCTGTAGTTACTCATAGTTGGTGTTATTACTGTTTAGAGAACAGACACAACCTTTCAAAGGTCATATAAATGACTGGATTCAAACAGGTATTACTCAGGTTCAGTAGTCAAGTTAAAGCAGTTTACTTTATGTTCCAGCTACTTTCAGAATCAGTAACGCTTTATAGTCTTCAAAGTTAAAGAATTTCAGTCACGTGAAGACCTTCTAGGAGAACTGGAGTTTCTCCCAATTTTCTTCTTACCTGTATTCTGCATTTCCTTCATCTCTTTCTGCTAACAACTCTACAGTATCTTCAAATTGTTGTGACTCTTTAGCTTGTGCTAACAGTTTGAGTATCTCTATTGCCTGAAACGGCACGAACTGTTGCAGTAATCGAACTGTAGAATCTCACGCAATGGATTTATATTGTATTTATAAGATACGCTTATGTAATCTAATTATGGTTAGTGAACTTGTTTCATTCCAGTAGTCTGGTGAGCTAGTCTATGTTTTTTTCTTCTTCGGCCATCTGAACAGTCGAATAACGTTCGTTGCAGTAAAACTGTGATGATAATTATGCCACTAAGTCTCAAGGTAAAAAGTTCACTTCTCTACTGGATCTCAGAAAAAATTTTCTGTGAGCTGTTCAGTTGAGTGTCACAGTAAGTAATAAAAAAAAGATTTTGACACAAGTCAATGTCTTTTTGTGTCTATTCGTTGAAGTTGGAATGCAATGGGATAAACTCTATTGGAATATATCCATCCTTGAGATAATAGAGAAGATTCGTAATTCAGGATGATCACGACACTCCATGAATAGTAAATAATAAAATAAATATATACTGGGGAAATATACCCCTATGATCGTGTGCATGTAAAACCGCCATTGTCCTAAAACGTCTCCCGTGTTCGATGACGTCCTGTGTATGTATGAGGGCAATGGCGGTACCTCTCAGTGTATGGGTTCATCTGCGTATGCGTGACATGAGAGGGCCGGCTTGAGCAGACGGAACGGACTCGGAAGTCGCAACATGCACGTAGGCTACCTCCTCAGGCTTTATGTGGACCTATGAGAGGCCCGGGGCAGACCGAAATTGCGTATCCATTGTGAGGAAGGAGAATGCCTTCACAGTACCGAAAGGACGGTGGACGATGTCCGGGGGCTATTGAAGAATTCCATTGAGCTTTGTTTCCGGTCATCGGGGATAATGGTAACTCCAGCGGGCCTGAAGTGAGGACAAGCAGACGACGGCCAATGGCGTCCGAAACGGCAAATCAAGGTGTATGGTATGTTTGCCGGATGGTGGCGATGAGGCTTGGTAATCCAGAGGCCTGCCGGAAAGTCTCCATTGTGGCGCATCAAGAGGGTGTTCCCCCGTGCAAACACTGGTGACCCACAGGGAGCACGCACTTAAACAGAGTGAGCATTACACTTTGTATGTGTTATACTTGTGTCCCAAGTCGACGTACGTATCAAACCTGCACCTACCGGGAGCAATTTTAGTGTACTGTCGTAATCCAAACGCTTTGGTGTTTGAAGTGATTGGTATTGCACTCAAGTTTTAGTGATAACAACATCACTCACTGGCGTTCAGGTACCTCCAGCTGATGAGTGAGTCCCGAATGGGACGAAAGGCGAGTCTTGGATTCCACTGCTATCCATCAAGTAGACTATAAAACAAGACACGAGTTGTCATCCTAGAGAGAAAACCTGTAAACCTCACCGTTTACTTCTCTTACTGCAGTATAGTACGGTGCAGGTTTTAAAACTCTGATGAAGCATGAGTTTCTATGAGATTTCAGATATGTCACGAATCTTGGTTAATCAGACTACCAACCATTTATCTACCACTTTTCAATCGACCCTTGTGACATCCAAGTGATCACAATGAGATTGAAGTGTAATGCCGAAATAAGCCAAGTTCCATTACTTTGGGAAAACTTGGTTTCTGAAACTAGATTATATGATGTTACAAGTATTTTATCCAGTGATCTTTGAAATAACCTGCGTCTGTTTGTTGCTCAACTTTATTTGTGACGTGCAAATCAATAAATGAAGTTCTGAATCAGTATTCGGTAGCATAAATGGAATGCGTTTTCTTAGTCATCCCAGCTCTAGAAACACACAGACATATATATACCCCTCTGTGTAAGCACATGCAACAATAAGTGGAGTTTCAGAAGAATAGGAAAGATTAACTATGTTTTGACCGAAATATAAACTATGAAGTCTTTTTCTGTTGAGTAATAGTGAGGCAGAAATGATTGGCTTTCCAGGGTCTTTATGATAGCAGGAAGTGATAGAAGCTTAGGTGAGAAGTGGTTTCGTTGATACACGGAGAGTCTTCTTAAATCCTAAACTGACTCACAACCATTCTACAATTAGCTATATGTATTTTTGAGATAAATAGGGAATTTCTAAGCTAGAGGTAGTGTGTTCTTCATCATGGACTGAAGTCAGTTGGGGAACCATTGAAAATCTGGGAGCACTGAACAACTGTCTCGTCCTATTATGGGACTCTCCAGCAGTACACACTCACAATAGGGCTAGGGACTAAACTCAGGACCTTTAGGTCTCACGGCGAACATGCCAACCATTCAGCCACTGGGTAGGTTTCCAGTGATTCACAATTTCCAACTTCTGTCAATTCACGATGTAGTGTGACTGTCACCCAAGGTATTCAGTTAGCATCCACTTCACTTCCGACTGATTGACCTCACAGATCACGACTTCTCATTACAGCTTCATAATATCCATCTGGAAGCAAGTCAGTAATGAGGACTATACAGTAATGTATTTTTCAGATGAATGGGGATTTTTAATTTAGAGGTGGATGGATATCACGAAGTTCTAATGCGAAGCCATGACCTGTGCGGTCAACCGCTCGAAAGGGAAGACAATGCCATTTAAACACCTTGGATAATAGTTGACAGAAGTTGTGGACCACTGAAAAACGACGCAGTGGCTGAGTGGATAACGCGTTCGTCGTGAAACTTAAAGCTTTTCAGTTGGATCCCTAGCCAGGTTGTGGGTACGTACTGCCGAGGAGTCCTATAATAGGACAAAAAAGTTGTCCAATGCTTCCAAATTTTCAATAGTTCCCCAACTGATATCTTTCTGTGTTGAACACTACCTCTAAATTAGCTATATAGTTAGAAGGGCCTTGTAGTGGAACCCTGGGCATGCATTTCGTTTTAATCAGGACTCATCAGCTGAATGTATCTTCGTCCCAATAAGAAGTTGATGTTTTTATCATGATAAGCCAAAACAGAAATCAATAGTTTAAGTCATTGGCCGTTAAAGAAGGTTTTATGATTCAATTTTTGAACTATGCTGCTGTTTGTTCACTACGACCTTACTTGATAGATGGACATTTCAATCGACCAATCAGAATAGTTTATTTCACCTTTTTTTTCTGAACGTATTTGTATAAACGTATTACACATGCAATTTCTCTCTGTTTCGTAAAAATCGTTCTCATAGGCAAAGATTAACCTTCATCTTTTGATATTTTTCATGGTCTGGTGGAGCATAAGATATTAAAGGGGCGGGGGTAAAGTGGGGTAATAGTGACTATTAGCATACAACTGGAGTATTTCTGCGTATTCACTTTTGTTATTTCCTAAAATCCACAAATCCACTCAAACCTCACATCCATCTATATTCCTAGCATTATCCCACTTTAGTGTTATTGCTTGGATTACACCATCGTTGATTGGACCGAACTGATAAGTCTCTGTTGGCATGTGGGCTCCTGTAAAGATGCCTGTGTTCTTAACTATATAGTAATGATGGATGGTGGCTAGCAGTGGAATCCTTTTTGGGACTCACCAGTCAGCTGGATGTACCTACCTTCCAGTGAGTGATGTTGTTCCCCCCGGGGTTCGGACTTGGGATCGATCGCTTCAAACGCCAGGGAGTTATCCACTAGACCACCAAGCCACGATAGCCACTTCTTGTATGATGGGTATAGTTTTAGTGGTATTTCTTGTATTATCCCGTCGTTGATTGGACTGAATTGATCAGTGTCTGTTGGCATATGGGCTCCTGTACGGATGCTTTGATATTGCCTGTCTTCTTAACTATATATAGTAATCATTATTATCCCATTTAGTTAGATTCAAAACTATCCAAAAACCTGGTTAGTTTGACTGTGATTAAATCAAATTTGAAGGAGTATAAAGAGAAAAATTTGTTAGTTTCTCGATAGACACTGTAATCTCTGGTAATCGATTTTGTAATAGAGTAAAGGTAATGGAATAACACTTGAGAGAGCTATATCTGTAAAAGAGTCTATAATCACAAAGCCAAAACTATACAAACGGTACGTTCCAAATGTTCTGATAAGCTGTCAGATGAGATTAAAACAATGAATATTCATATTCAGAGGAAATTCTTTCCAATTAACCTTTCATTAGACTTATAAGAGTAGGTAAAAGAACTTTTTCTCTTTCTATTCGAAAGAATTTCACTAGTACTTCTAATGATATCCACCATCTACTTGAAGGTGTGTAATGTTAACTGGAGTTGGATTACATTGGAAGAGAGTTTATGGTGGTGAGACCAAAACCTGAAATAAATCTATGAAGCCTCTAATCCTTGATTTAAGCTTTGTGGGCGAGGTGTAGCTTATCTGACTTGGATCTTCATATTGATAGGAATCACGGGTTGAAGACTCCTAATGATATGATTGGAAATCGATTAAAATAATGCAAATTTATTCACTCTTTAAAATATTCACTGTAACCTTTATCTTCAAGTTATTTATTCTGTAAGATATATCTGTCTACTTATATATCAGTCTTGTTCTGTCCACCTGTAAAATAATCATGAGTTGAACTGATACACTTTTAGTATCTCATATTTCACGATAAACAGTTACATTGTAAAATTCTCATCAAGAATTACTATATGGAATATATTTATTGTATAACATGAATTCAAACTTCTTATGAAACTATGTCATCTCATGGATAAACTGATTTCGAGGTTTTTGGACAATCGTTTAACTTGAAGGTAGTATTCATAATGAAGTGACATTAATTGGAGAACCACGTAAAAATTGAAAGTCTTCATATCCATGATCTGACCAAGAATCAAGCTAAAAACCGTCAACTAATAAGGTCGATATCCAACAGTTCATTTAAAATATAGTGAGAACATCATTTAATGCCATCGGTAAGTCTTTGTCTATATACCTACCTCATATTGGTTGACCTCACAGGTCAAAGTTTCTCACTAAAACTGATGGCAACCCGTAATGAATACTATTTTTATGCATCTAACTGATCAATAATCTGTTTTCTAATTATTAGAAATGATTATTTAGCGTATATTTTTGAGATGAATGGGGATTTTTTTAAATTTAGAAGTAGTATTCATCATAGAGTGACGTCAGTTGGGGAACTATTGAAAATCTGGGAGCACTAGACAGCTGTTTCGTCCTGCTGAGGAGTCTCATACTAGGATGAAACAGTTGTCCAGTACTCCCAGATTTTCAATGCTTCCCCAACTGACGTCACTCTATGATGAATACTACTTCTAAATTTAAAAAAATTCCCATTCATCGCAAAAATATATTACTATATAGTCCTCATTACTGACTTGCTTCCAGATGGATATTATGAAGCTGTAATGAGAAGTCGTGACCTGTGAGGTCAATCAGTCGGAAGTGAAGTGGATGCTAACTGAATATCTTGGGTGACAGTCACACTACATCGTGGAGTTGGAAATTGTGAACCACTGGAAACCTACCCAGTGGCTGAATGGTTAACGCTTTCACGGTGGTACGTTCGATCGCCAGCCGTATTGTGAATGTGTACTGCCGGAGATTCCCATAATAGGACGAGACAGTTGTTCAGTGCTCCCAGATTTTCAATGGTTCCCTAACTGATGTCAGCCCATGATGAATACTACTTCTAAATTATTTATTTATCATTTGATTATATGAGATAGATGTAGTTTGGCAGACTATTATTTATACTGGGTGAAATGAAAATTTGGATTGTGGTCGAATTCGAACCAGTGGCCACTGCGTTACCGGCCCAGTACTCTACCAACTGAGCTATGAGGTCCGACTGCTGACCAGATTTTATTCCACTCCAATCACCAAGAGTTTTGCTCGACCACCATGTGGATTTGTGATGCGTTATCGCCGCTTGGTCGTATTCATATTGGCTCCCCACCAGTCAGGGCTTCTCATCCCAATCCAAATCCAACTGAATTAGAGAGGTGGGGTGGGGGAGCATGATGTTGATTATCATTTGACTATCTCAGATAGGAGCCATGGTTTGGCAGACTAGTATTTATACTGGACAGTTGGACCTCGTAGCTCAGTTGGTATATCATCAGTTCGGTAAACCGGTGGTGGCTGGTTCGAATCCTACCGCGGTCCAAATTTTCATTTCACCTTCAATCATCACCCAGTATAAATTATTTGTTTGTTGACTATATCCGGTCTATTGCAGGTTTACCATCCGTAGTTGTGGTAGGCTCAGTAAAAATCTCTCTCTCCCTCTCTATTACTCTACTAGAATGGCTGATAGGATAAACACCCAAAAAACATAAAACTTACATACACACACACATACGTGATCCTCACCTCATAAATCATGACCTCTCTCATCTAGGAAGTGATAAACAAAGTGTTACTGGGCTGATAGTGGAAATGTTTTTATCACCTGTATTTATCATCTATTAAAATAAAACTTTATAGGACATACCATCTATTTGAAGTGATCGGTTCTGAGTTCGAATCACGGTGGAACCAACATCACTCACTGGGAAGCAGGTACATTCAACTGACAAGCCTGGAATAGGACGAAATGTGCGTTAGCCACTACCCATTATTAGTAAGGAATTGAGTCTCTTTGTTTCCATATGTTTGTTTTCTGTATGGGAATTCATAAGAATTAGACCCCATAAAGGTTGCTAATATATGTGTATGAATATTACATCATTATTATTTTTCCCTTGGGTTCCTAGTGGAACATATAGCTTCACCAGCACGCTTCCATTGCACTGTCTTCTCTGGAGTCTTTCCAACCTGGCTCCACGACTGCCCACAAGCTTTCATTTCTTCCTCACACGATCTCCTCCATGTCACCCTCACCTCGGAAGCCCAACTCATCGTTTCCCATACGGGTTCCACTTGAGGGACTGGCCTGGAGCATGATGTCCCAAGTCGGCCTTCTCAGTGTATGCTTAATCCATCTCCACTTTCCTCTTTTGCATATTTGTTGGGTAATAGCTTCTTGGTTGGTTCGTTCTCAGAGTTGTTTGTTGCTTATTCTTCTCATCTCATCTGATCTTCGAGACAGTGTAGGCAGCAGCTGTTGATGAATATCTATGGTTTGTTGGAAATGCTTTCCGTTACTCACCAAATGTCTCAATCATCACATAGAAGCACTGACTTGACTGATGTTGGTGTTGAAAATCTGAATCTTGTTCGACATGCTGAGTGCAGTAAATCTCCACACTGATCTTCACAGATTAATGAACGCCTGTCTTGCTTTTTCGATCCTGGTTTTGACATCCTCGTCTGTGCCGCCGCCACCTGTATTTGAAACGATGCTGCCTTCTATATAGGTTGGTGACAGAGACTACTTACTTTTGGTTTCTCCCGTTCATGGTGATTGATGCCTGTTGTTGTCGATGCTGTTGTTGGTTGGGCATCATCAACACCTCCGTCTTCTCTACATTCACTGGAAGTCTCGTTTTCGCTGCCTTGCCTCTTCCGTCAACTTTTTCGTTTTCGCCTGTACATCTTCGAGTTTGTGCAACATTAGACATAGATCATCGGCGAAATCCAAATCTTCTAGGATCTTTTCATTGGTCGAGCAGAGTATATCTATCTTCTCGCTTCTCACGTTTTGCTGCATGATCCAGTCGACCACAATCAGGAAGATCATTAGTGATAGTAGGCAACCTTGTCTTACTCCTGTCCTCACTTCGAAGGCATCACTGGGCTTCCTATTGTGAATCACTCGGTATGTGGCCTTTTCATATAGCTGTTGAATGAGGTTGATAAAGATTTGTGGTACTAAAACCGTTGTGTAGAAGGAGTTGGCAAATTACTTCTCGGTTGTTGCTATCGAAGGCCTTTTCAAAGTCGATGAAGTTGAGGTAAAAATTCAGTTGACTGTCATTCTATGCTCTGTTCTATGATGATGTGTAGCGTAGCATTGCAATTTGATGCGCATATGATTTGTACTTCCTGAATCCAACCAGCCTGTTCCGGTCGTATATGTATGAATACAGAATAATTTTTTTTTCAAAAAAAAGAAAAACAAAACCAAAAATACACCTCTAAGAATTAATGAAGCGTGAAATTATACTCTTAATTAATTAATCAGTCCTGTTTTACTACACGCATAAATACTAGGTAAAGGCAAGTAATCATTCAGTTGATGTAGATGGTCTCAGTTATTTCAAGTAATTTACTTATCTAACTGACATTCATTTACATTCGGGTGTAATCCGCGCATAGTTAAATGCTCTTACTATGCGCGGATTACACCCGAATTCTTCTCCATGGTATGAGCACAGGAGTACACTTGATGACCACTCGTGTATTCATGCGATGTACACATGTATATACATACATATACCTACTTATGCACATATATGTCACGCATACATAGAGAAGACAGAGGTGATGAAGATACCGCACCAACAACTCCAACAACAACAACAAACTCCAATCACCATCAAGGGGAGAAACTTGATGGGAGTAACCTCCTTCACCTATCTAGGAAGCACTGTTTCAACTACAGGTGGCGCAGGAACAGACGAGGATGTCAAAGCCAGAATCGGAAAGACAGCAAGACAGGCGTTCATTAACCTGAAACCAGTGTGGAGATCTTCTGCACTGCACTCAGCATGTGGAACAACATCCGCATTTTCAACACCAACATCAGTCAAGTCAGTGCTTCTGTATGGTTTAGAGACTTGGCGCGTTACGAAAGGCATTTCCAATAAACTACAGACATTCATCAACAACTGCCTATTTCTCACTCCATACTGACACTTAAGATCAGATGGCCGGAAAGAATAAGCAGCAAGGAACTCTGGCCGGGTAACGAACCAAAGAAGGAAGAAGCTATCGCTGAAGAAATATGCATTGTAAGGAAGTGGAGATGGATTGAATTGGCATACACTGAGAAGGCCGACTGGGGACATCACGCGTGAGGCCGGGCCGTCGAGTGGAACTTCGATGGGAAGCGAGGAGTTGGTTGTCCGAGGCAAGGGTGACATGGAGGAGGTTGTGTGAGGAGGAAATGAGAGGTTGTGGGCTGTCGTGGAGCCAGGTTCAAAAGATTTCAGAGAAGAGAGTGTAATGGAGACGTGCTAGTGAAGCTGTCTGTTCCATTAGAACCCAAGGGACTAATAATATAATAATAATAATAATAATAATAATAATAATAATAATAATACATATACATAGATGTGTGTAAACACTAAGGTCATACAATGCTGTTTTTTCACTGTAGATCAACAAATAACATACTAATAGTGAATGAAATTAGGCATATATTCTGTCTGATATATTGACTGGCACTGGAGAGTAGCTTATTTCATATTTTCTAGTCTTGAGCACTAACTGAATTCCACTGACTGTTCTCTTGCAAGCTAGAAGGCTCACCATTGCCGTGTACTTCCATAAATAGTAGTTAGTTGGATGTAATCAGCAGGGAGCTCCGTCCTATTTAGATTTCAGGCTTATCTTCACTTGTCAGTGAAATGTATCAGGAATCTCGACGATCCGAAACTGTGGTGCTCTATCTTCAACTTATTTTTATATGATTAGGATGAGATGAAACACTGGACCGAACAGCTTCCAGAATTATGACATTTAGATGCTGACCAAATTTTAACTTTGAACTCATTCATCAGCGGATTTGACTCAACTTTCATGTGGATACATGTTGATTAACTGTCTATGTTTCGGAATCACACTATCTACCTTGACATAATTTCTCATCAAAACTTCAATCAAGCTCAATCAAAGAGAAGAAATGCTGAAATGAATGTGAGACTGTCTTAGATAACGGTAGTTTAAAAGACTGGTAATATAGATATTGACAGCCATTGGGATTGAACCATATAAAACAGAGAATGATTTAACACTAAGCAAAACTTCTTCAATCACCAAAATCAATTTATGTCAACGATGGATCGTGGCTAGCAATGGAATCCAGCTTGACGCGCGTTTCGTCCTACTTGGGACTCGTCAGCTGGACGTACTCACCTCTTAGTGAATGATGTTCCCACCGGGATTCGAACGCAGGAGCAATTCCTTCAAACGCCAGTGTGTTAGTTAGAACACAGGTAATATCGAGGCATTCACACAGGAGCCCATGTGCCAACAAAAACTGATCAGTTCGGTCCAATTAATGACGGTATAATACAAACAATTGTAGTAAAATTATAACTAACGCATAAGGAGTGGATATGGTGACTCGGCGGTCCAGTGAATAACACTTTGGCGTTTGAAGGAATCGCTTTTGCGTTCGAATCCCGGTACCTGCTTCCCAGTGGGCTATGTTGCTCCTACCGGGGTTCGGACTCGGGAGCGACCGCTTAAAACGTCAGCGCGTTATCCACCACACCACCAAGCCACGATAGCCACTTCTTGTGCGACGAGTATAGTTTTTAGTATAATTGCAAATATACTTAACTGTGATTATTCATCTAATTGAAAGTTATATAATAAATAAATGTTACATTTAACAGATAATACAGCTGATACTTGATGACTATGTCGTCCATTGAAGTTGTTTATAAAGCGTATTACCAGGGTTATCAACATCATCTACAATATGAATGATAGGTTCACTATTGACAACAACTTAAACGTCAATAACATGACATAAATAAACATCATAATTCGACCCAAGTATTTATCAATATTATGTGACAAGTTCAGCAGATAGGCAGACACACACATACAGACATACAAGCAGACAGGTAGATAGAGAGACACACACACAGTAAGCAGATAGGCAGGTAGATAAAAACAACGTAGAAACCCGTACACTTCACATATATTCAAGCTTTAGAAGATGTCGAAGAGTGAATACATCTGAGCCTTTGTGACAGATTTTAAGCCGTTTCACTAAGATTCGCCAATCACTACATTCCAATAATTTCGTGGACTTTAGCTATGTAGTCCACACCTTTTCATATGATATGCCGTTATCAAAGTGTATTTACATATTCAAGTTTAGCTGGGGTAGAACGTAGTACAACAGATTCATAAATCTATCTATTTATCTATAGTTTATAAAAAACCTATATGAAATGATTCTGTTATGCTTGTGTAATAGTAGTACTGTAATGAAATACTCCCAACGTGTATACCAAATTATTGAGTGAGAAATATGAAGAATATATGAAATATAGACGTAATTGGTAGTATACAGCTTAATCAATCAAGTGTTCGATTTCAGAATGCGCATACGCATATCAAAGGTTACCGAACCACAATAAATTATTGTTATTATTTCTCCCTTTGGTTCCTTCCTAGTAGAACATAGAGTTTCACCATTTCACTCTCTTCTCTCCAGTCTCTTCAACCTGGTTCCACCGCTGCCCATAGCTTTTCATTTCTTCCTCACATGATCTCCTACATATCACACTGACACGCCAAACTCGTCGTTTCCCATTTTCGTTCCACTCAACGGCCTGGCCTTCTTATGCCCAATTGAATCCAATTCGTCTTCACTCTCTTCTTTTACCTGTTTATCGGGCGACAGATTCTTGCTTCGTTGCCAGACCACACTTCCTCCTTCTTTATTCCTTCTCGTCTTCTCATCTGATCTGATTTGATCTTCAGTGTGGAGTGAGCATAGGCGGCAGCTGTTCATCGTGTATGTGTGCAGTTTGTTGTAAGGAAATGCTTTTCGCAAGGTGCCATGTCTCTCAACCATCCCATGGAAGCACTGACTTGATTGACGTAGTGTTGAAAATCTTGATCTTGCTCATGTTTTATGTTGAGTGTAGTGCAGCGCAACGCAGTGGAGTGTAGTGTAGTAGATCTCCATAGATTAATGAGGGAAGGAGTGTCTTGCTGTCTTTCCGATACTGATTTTAACATCATCATCTATGTCGCCGCCACCGCCGCCTGTAGTTGAAACGATACTGTCTAGGTAGGTGAAGGAGACAACTTCCTTTACATTCCTACCATTCATTGTGCTTGTTGTTGCTGCTTGAGTGATATCTTCATCACCTGTGTCTTCTCTACATTTTCTTGAAGGAAATCCCATCTTCACTGCCTCTTCTGTCCCTGTTCTGAGTGACTAAACCCAGTTGGTGATGAATTGTGCAAATTTCTAAAAACCTTGTAACAGCAGTGCATAAATTAATCGGAGGTCCGATTTACTTCTTAACGAGGTCAATAATAAGACCTCGTAAAGTGTTGAATTAGTTCGAATCACTACGCTGTGAACCAATAGAATAGGATGTGAAGAAGAGCCAAGAAGAGTAGATCCCTGATGATATGAATTACATCGATCACAGGGGGATGAGGTAACAGCTTTGCCTTTTTTAAGTACTATAACTCTCACCTGTACATAACTGATGTAACATCACATACTAGTTAACAACTAGTTAGTCAGCAACTACTCACACCAATCTGTAGATTTCGCCAGCCAGATCATAACGATCTAAATGCGTGATGGTTATTTCACTACTCATCTGAGCCCAAGCTGAAGCTGCGACTATCTGACCTAGATTTTCTTCTTGTTGGTACTTACCATCAAGGTGTATGGTCAAACCATGGAGAAGTTGATGTTCGATCAATGACTCCAACCTGTGTCATTACTCAGTGATAAAGTCAGAGACTTGATGCAAATGATGAATATTGGCTAGCAGTAGGATCCCTCTCTATTTGCGAATAGTACACACGCGATAACATAGCCAATTACTATTATATCTCTAAACTTTATTGAAGCAAATTATATCAACATATGGAAAGTTTATAAATCGATTTGGTTTCTTAGATATACAGAGATCAGCTGAGTTTTGAATAACATTCTATCATCACATTAATGATATTCTCTAAACAGAGTATACTTCAAACATGAAATCAATATGAGCATGATTCCTATTTAAAACCAACAAGCTAATGTCAGATGTGCTCAAAATCTCAATATCTAACACTAAAATATAAGTTACTGATGTGTCACGTCACTTAACAGATTGCATGGATGTGATCAACAGATGTCAGACAATATTAGTGATGCCAACTGTTGGTTATACAGCTGTATCACTAACCAAGGGAACACTAATCTTCTCATCACTGCACATCTCCCTTCCTGGTGAGTAAAAACAAGCATGAAACCAAGGTTGAGAAAGATTTCCTATCAGTTGACTCCTAATAACTAACATCGAAGTTGGATGATTTATCTGGAATATTTAGTGTACAGTGGTTGGTAATTTACTTGAGTGTGACTAACAGAAGAAACTAGGACGCGCGTTTCACCAACACCCAAGTAAATTATCATAATGAATACTCAGACAATATCGAGACATCCGCATAGGAGCTCATATGCCAATAGAGATCGAACAATTCGATCCAATAAAAACAACCATGAATTACAAGTTTATCAATAAATAGTACAAGATGTGGTTATCGTGCCTTCGTGGCCTGGTAGGTAATGCCTTGATGTTTGAAGGGATGGATACGAGGCTCGAGTGTGTTTAGACTATATGGAATTGTGTACAAGACCACTTAAATTAGAAATAATGTAGCGTTTTCATCGCTTTTTACACATTTTGTACATTCTTCTTAATATAATGTTATTGCTTGTATTACACCGTTGTTGATTGGACTGAATTGATCAGTTTCTGTTGGCACATGGGCTCGTATGCGCATGCCTCGATATTGCCTGTCTTTTTAACTGTGTATAGTAATGATGGGCAGTAGTTAGCAGTGGAATCCAGAATGCGCATTTCGTCCTTTTTCAGACTCGTCAGTCAGCTGAATGTACCTACTTCCCAGTGAGTAATGTTGTTCCCACCGGGATTCGGACTCGGGATCAATCGCTTCAAACGCCAGCGCGTTATCCAGTACACCACCAAGCCATGATAGCCACTTCTTGTGTGATGGGTATAGGTTTAGTGTTATTGCTTGCTAGTGGATAACGTTCTCGCGTTTGAACCGATCGATCCTGAGTTCAAGTCCCAGTGGGAACAACATCACTAACTGGGAGGCAGATGCATCCAGCTGACGAGTCCCAAATAGGACGGAATGCGCATCCTGGATTCCACTGCTAGCCACTTCTCATCATTAATATACATTCTTCTTAATACTTGTAAAACCGAATGTTGTTTATCTGTACACACGTTTTGGTTGTGGTGCTTACTATTCACTTGCATGTGGCTGAGAAACGTGGAGATACAGCCTACTGCACTCAGCATGTGGAACAAGATGTGGATTTTCAACACCAACATCACTCAAGTCACTGCTTCTATGTGATGGTTGAGAGACTTGGCACGTTACCAAAGGCATTTCCAACAAACTACATTGGAAGGAAGCTGAGATAGATTGGGCATACACTGAGAAAGCGGACTGGGGACATCACGCGTCAGGCCAGGACATCAAATGGAACCCAGATTGGAAGTGACTAGTTGTGCGTCGGAGGTGAGGGTGACATGGAGGAGATCGTGCGAAGAGGAAATGAGAGGTTGTAGGCTGTCGTGGAACCAGGTTTGCAAGATTTCAGAGAACAGAGCTCATTGGAGACGTGCTACTGAAGCCCTATGCTCCATTGGGAACACAAGGGACAAATAATAATAATAAAAATAATAATCTATCCATTCCAACTTCTGTCTCTGTGACTATTGTCTGTCATCAATACTCATTGATTATCTTTGCATTTTACAAGACCTCTTCATCCTACTTCCAGATATTACGACAATCAAGCCAACCAACGTCGATTGGACACCTAATAAGTATCGTCTTCTGAGATAACATTCAATTAACCAGTTAGTTATTACACACAACATTGACATTACCATGGTGTGTTATAACACATAACTTTTCATATTTCTGTATTAGTCAATCTACTTTTCCTTATAAAATTATACATAGTTTATCATTTTGGTTTACTTAACATTTGTTTGGGTCCAGTGCAAGTGTCAGTGGAGACAATATCACTCCATACTTGGGTTATAGGTACATCCAATTGACCAATGAGTCCTAAATAGGATGAGATGCGCGTCAAGCTGGATTCTTTAGCTAGCCACAACCAACCAACTTATCATAATTAACATTGAGGCAACATCGAGGTATCCACATAGGAGCTCATATATCAATAGAGGTCGAGTAATTCCATCGAATAAAACAACGGAGAATAACAAGCATATCAACAAATAGTTGTACAGTGATTGGTTGTAAATATACCTATGACTTCTTGCCTTTTCAAGGATTTAATGAGTACGTGAATCACAGCGTCTGCATTACCCAATGTCCATTGTATTACTATTTTCCTCAAACTGGAAATTGTAATGAAACACATTGAACAGTTACACAGTCAAGTACTACTGCTATACATTTTGAACATATTATGTTCTGAATTTCAATCCAGGCATCATCATCACTTAATTAGATCACCATTGTTGATTAGACTTCATTGACTGGTAGCTTCCAATTGACCTTTCTTCTTATGCATCATATATATCATATGAAAATCGTTAAGATATATGATATGTATGCAGTGAAAACATGCATTGCTATCGATTATGTTTTAAACCAATAGAAGTTCAAGGTCAGAGGCATAGAGAGAGAGAGCTTGTTCAGTTACACTTGAGCAACTATATTGTATACACATGTTTTAGCGAGTTAGAACAGAGCAGTAACTGCAGTGTAGCCAAAAATAGTGCACTTGATATACACAAATGTACCTGGATGTATATTGTCTGGTCCAGAGAAAAGTGTGAAAACTAACGGTACATCTCTCTACGGACTAATATAAAATCCACAAAATGAACGATGAATTGATGCCTTCGTATAAAGCAGACTAAAAGGCAAAACTGGTAGAGGAAATCGGGTGCTTCTGGATTAGCGTTCAGTCGTAAACAGTGAACACTTATGTAATATAGAAGTAGTATTCATCATGGACTGACATCAGTTGGGGAACCATTGAGAATCTGAGAGCACTGGACAGCTGTTTCATCCTAGTATAGGACTCCTCAGCAGTACGCACCCACGACCCGGCTAGGGATCGAACTCAAGACCTTCAGCAGAGGTTGGAAATTATGAACCACTGGCTGAATGGTTAACATGCTCGCCGTAAAACCTAAAGGTCCTGAGTTCGATCCCTAACCGGGTTATGGGTACGTACTGCCGAAGAGTCCCATAATAGGACGAGACAGCTGTTCAGTGCTCCCAGATTTTCAATGGTTCCCTAACTGATGTCAGTCCATGATGAACACTACTTCTAGATTAAAAATTCCCATTCATCTCAAAAATACTTGCATAATAATTTTAATTCCTCTTTTGATTATTTGTATCTTAATATCTAAAAGGCAAAATATCGGAACTACAGGACAACACTCATTGGTGGACTGGCTCATGGCTATGGACAAAAATATTCCCTTATTATTTTTAATAAGGCTTCTGTTAGAGTATCCCATGATGAGCTGATGAAGAAACTTTCTTAACTGAAGATAGACTTCAGCTGTTGATTTGGGAATGCTTATACAAGAGAAGGCAAAGAGCAGTGCTTGAACAAGTGGTATCCTTCAGGACATAAATGAGACACCAGATACACTTAGGTAATCATCATCATCACTGTTATCTAGTGATCCAGATAATATCTGAAGGGTTATTTGTGATAATGATGATAGGTCTGCACTCCACAATGAAATCAATAAACTGGTTAAGTGATTCCGATAAAAGTAATGGAATGCACATTGGGCATGAATACTCTGCTGGTTACTCAGTAAATGATCACAACCCATATCTCAGGTATTAGAATAAACAATAAAACGAAGGGATTATATCCAGTCACCAGTTTATAGGCTATTGCCGATGTTCTAATCACTTTTCGAAAAATAGCACCACTTATACGTTTTTGGTCTTATCTAGACACAAGCCAGTTGTGATTAGTTTAACGAAAGGATTTTTACAAGCCACACCTAGTTATGTTAACAGAACTATGAGACTAGGAAACTTACGCGTCAATGGGTAGTAACCTAAATTACAGATTTCTAGGTGAGAGTGTAGCAACTAAGACCATCAACACATGTTGGCTACTACTTAAGCAATTCATACAAGTGTTGAACTATTATAGGTAATCGTGACGATCACCCACCCCCACCCCCCGTACCTTAATTATTAGGACTCGTCAACAATACACATTTGCAGCATCAAGGAGATCATGGAGTGCTACATATATATTTTACTACTCATTTCTAATTAGACAGTAACTAAGAGAATGGAGTGACACGCCTTACAAGTGAACACTAACAAATAGGAATTTCAATCAAAGTAGGGCAACTTGACGACCTCCTCCCATAGTATAACATCAAATCTACTGTGACATAAATCTTCAGTCATCTAGCTATGTGGTCACATTGCACAAAGGACTTATTAGTCTAGTATTATTTACCATCTCAACACCTATGCTGTGAAAAGTAATATGATATCAAGTTCATAGGTAACGCGTGTTCCACCTTCAAATGTCTATGATGGTCGTGAGGACGGTTACTCAACGATGACATTGGGTGACAGTTGTGCTATATCGTGAGCTAACAGAAGTTGAGAATATGGACCATTGGATTCTGAACCAGTGGCTAGCTCAATGGTAACATGCTGGCCACAAAACCTGAAGGTTGCGGGTTCGATCCCTAGCGAGATCGTGGGTGCCATACTAGGAAGAAACAGCTGTCCAGTGCTCCCAGGTTTCCTTTGTCTCTCCAACTGATGTCAGTTTGTGATGAATAACAACTTGAAATATTTCCAAATTCCCACGACTCCCTCAAAATTCAAATATGTATGAGCAAAATAAAGGGAAAAAGTTGAGGTAAACATTATTAATGGTGTGTGATAGACAAGTTTTCTCAGTATTTCACAGAAAAAAAGGCATAAATTCTCGATCAGCAAAAAGCTAAGCTACGCATGTTACTCGGTAGTATATATTTTCGTCAGAATCTCTTAAGGTTGCCGATAAATATTAACTTAGTTGAGTAAATGAGGTGATAACCAGTGTATGAGAATCATAGTTGGTCCTAAAAGACTGGTTCAGATCACTGATCCTTCCAGTTCATAAGAAAGGAGATTAATTTTCCAATAACAACCACGAGGGAATCCCTTTGATGAGCAAAGTCTAAAATCATGCGGTAAATAGTCATTCAATGCTTGATTAGATCTCCAGAACAAACGCCAGGTACCCAGGTAGATCTCGGAATAAATAGAGAAAGAACCGATTAGATATTAGCCCTTCGAATGATGAAATAAACAAGGAAACTGATATTACTGTGTAATGGTTCAAGTTGTCACACATTATATCAGTACATCAAGCAAAAAAGCACTAAGATGCATGATTAAGAAAAAAGAATCGCTGAAGGGCAGCAGAAAGAAGTGAGATAGAGGAAAAAGGAATTAGAAAACATTGAATTCAGTGTGAAAATTCAAATGGAGATAATAAGTGGATAAATGAGTCACACAGACTGATTCTGAATCATATCACCTACACCTTTCAACCATTGGTCTCTGTTGTCATGTGGACCTCCCCCTGGGAAATCAATATCCACCCCCACCTCCACCCACCCCCACACACGGCTCAGTCAACCAGTCAAACACTTCATGTAGTCATGTCATGTTATAGCCTGTCCACCCCTGACCTTCCTCCACCCACAGCGCACTTCAGACAACACTGCGTGACGAGGCAGACGGTGACTAGGCACGTGCAACATATACACCAACCCACCTCAGTCGACTAAGGTTCACTCTCTCTCCTCTCTCCTCTCCAACTCCACACCTGACTACTGCCTTACTCACGTCCTCACACCATCACATAACTTATGCTACGTAGGCAATCGTCGTCATATCCCCTACCTTTAATGGCCATACTAGAACGAAACAGCTGTCCAGTGCTCCCAGGTTTCCTTTGTCTCTCCAACTGATGTCAGTCTATGATGAATAACAACTTGAAATATTTCCGAATTCCCGCGACTCCCTCAAAATTCAAATATGTATGAGCAAAATAAAGGGAAAAAGTTGAGGTAAACATTATTAGTGGTGTGTGTGTGTGGTGTGTTTCACACCCATATAGTAGAACAGAGCGAAAAGAGGTGCAGTGCACTCTACTCTCAATCAACAATTGCAGATCACGGCGGTGCCATGAATGACATAAATTGGGGGAAATCTAGTCATGCCTTTTGTATGAGTGAACAGATTTCGTTAGAAATCAACTCAACATGGGTGATCCAACTTCTCAGGTAAGTGAAGCCTTCACACCACTCAACCACTTCACTATCTATTGTTAGACATGCTACCATTGAACACCAGTCCTCCAGTAGCGAAATTCCCATTCAACTAGTGAGAAACCCATACACAACATTCTCTCAAATTGCCCTAAAAAATTATAAAGAAGACTGCATCCTTTCAGCATCTTCACCTAACACGATTATCTCGTCTGTCTACTCTACATCCATTAAGGATTCTCGTGTGATATCATCAATCCCTGTAAACTTGAAGAGACGAAGATCTCCACAAGAACGTCGATGACAAAACTGAACACGAATGGAGACAGTGAGCATTTTTCATACACACCACTCGTTGTATACACCTCACCTGACAACTCATCATCGGCTGTAACACACCACCAGGTGTTTGAGTACACAATCTTTAACAGAGTGACGTGTTTAATTCCTATCTCTTTCAGTCAGACACTAACATAAGACCATCATACGGTACAGAAATACACCTAGTGTCGGGCGCTGGTAAGTGTGTCTGTGTTCCATAACCTGACTGACAGTGAATATTTGGTAGACACATCCACCGTCACATCAGAAGCCTGTGTGTTTTTCGCGTGTTTGCTCTTCCACAGCTCCACTCACACCTCTAGTGATTGTAGAACCCAGACCTGAATCTCACATATCATCTTCATCACACTGATTCCCCTATGGTTGTCACAAGAGGATTTCTCAACCTTCTTCAAGACCCGGACAAACAGTGATCGAGACCAATCAAACGCGATCATATCTGACTGCCATCCGCTAGCTGTCACCTTCTGTTAACCTCACCAGTCATCTTCCACCAACATCCTCACATACCTCTGGTAAAAGTCTGTCTGATCATACTGCTATTCCACATTTCAGATTATCTACACCTTTCTCCACTTCTGTGAGTCTTCGCAGTCCTGTCTCGATGTTCCATTCAGAATCCAACGAAACAGTGGGCAACGAGATAATGGCTGGAGGCAAGTTCAACTGTTCCTCAGAGTGTCCCACCCATTGTTCCATTCATCTCATTCAATTGTGGGAGAATCTAAGACCCAGCCTTCTCTCCTATAGTCTCACTAACCACTGACTTTTTCGCTTCAGTTACCTTAACAAGTCTAAATAATTGTCTGCAGTTACCTGTCACCGCCTCCTCTTCCATCATCCCTTCAGCCATCGCTGTCCGCCAGTGTCTACCGTCATTGCGTTGACTTTTTGTCAGTCTACATTTGAGTTATTTGTGATTGCCATTGTTCACGGAGCATGCAGGGATGCGTTTGCATTCATGCATAAATTCAGAAGAAGCTGCTGATTTTTACTGACTTTTCAACCACTTTCTGACAGTCGACTACAGTCTTCAACACTGTTTTTACAACAGACTGGAGATGGCTTTTTCCAGATGACTGATAGGTTTGGCACCATAAGCATCGCTAGTCATCTGAGAGAAACAACTTATTGCTGTTGCGCGCTCGTCAAGCCAGTGGAACGACTTTACCCTCTGAACTTTCACCATAGTGTAATGAGTTACACTATAACACTAAATGATTTTATACTCACCACTATCCAATCAATCTTTCTGGTACGGTGAGACAGGAAGGGAATAAATTTTCCACTAGAATGGCTGGTTGGATCATTAGGATATGCGAGCCTGACCACCAAATCAGAGTAACAGACATCAATCGAGGCTACTTTTGTTCTGATAGGTAGCAACAAAAGGCAGCCAAGTAGAGAAGTTGTTTTCAGATCATGTTCAGACCATGATTTATGTATGCGTTGACATGAGAACCTGATAGGAGAAATTCGACGTCATACAACAAATCGGATTGGCTCATTTATGGCTTCATTTTCTGAGAGTTTTGTAGATACATATATATACATACCATGTATTTGCGTAATAAAAATGTTGTTCTTGCAGTCACATGCCGTATTTTGTCTTCTGATTTTTGTGGCTCAGCAAGGCGGGAAGTACTGAGAGAAGTTAGTCCGTAACAGTATTCGGTTGAGGTGTCGATTGAGTCTGAGTATCATTATGCCCACGCTCGTAATTCCACTCGGTCACAACATTTCCTCGTTTCTTTATCTTTCTTTTTGGTACATTTCTGCTTGATGTGCTGCTGGTATAAAATCCCGTCAGTCTTTGGAGCCATCATTCTGCATACACTGACTCATAATCACACTGTACGGTGGGGAGAGGGTCATATTTCTAAAATCCAGAATAGGTAAGTGGAAGGAGAGATTTATTAAAGAGAATTTGTTCATTGAACCTCGCCTAATTAACTAGTTCACTAGTTACTAGCCGGTCCTGAGCCCGAATGAAAGGGAAGGTAGGGCATAGGGCTAGCGAGCTTACACTGGAAAACCAATCTAACCGCTAAACAAACTTCAAAGCACACAGAAAATATAAAACATAACAACAAACTTATTCCTAGCTGGAATCGTAGAGATGAAATGATGCCAGTTAGTCAAAGCCTTCGGGAAGCCAATCGGTTGATGTGTCTTCTCCTCCCTCGATCAAAGCAAGAGTATGGATGGGGACATGGAATGTCCGCACCATGTATCAACCTACCAAGGCTGCTCAGGTTGCAAAAGAGATGACGAGGTATGGCGTAGAAGTGCTAGAAATCTGCGAAAGCAGATGGAATGGAAGTGGACCCTCCAAACTGTCAACTGGAGAGTCAATAATCTACTCCGATATTATCACCCAGACGACAACCACGAACACACTGACTTTTGGAGTGGCCATCATGATGTCCCCTTCAACAACATCGAACACTCTCTCTCATGCAGTGGAAACCAATCTCCTCCACGAGCATGATCATGTCAGCAAGATTCAAATCAAAACGAAAGGAAGTTACAGTCATACAATGCCAATACTACGCAACTACAAATAACGCAGACGCAGACTCACACGCAGACCAAGAGAAGAAGGAGGAACTCTACAGACAACAGCAATCAGTAATGGACAAGACCCCACCACAGATGACGACATCAAAATTCTAATGGGTTGGGTGACATCAATCCCAAAATCGGAGCAGACAACACAGAAGGAGAACTCATCATGAGTCGAGAGGCACTCGGTGAAATGAATGAGAATGGAGAATTGTTTGCAGATTTCTGTGCACTCAACGATTTGTTGATTGGAGGTGAGGCAGTGTGTACAAACACAAGGATATTCACAAGGCAGCGAGATGGACTTCACCAGATGGACACACTACACTAAAAGTCAGGTCGACTTCATATCAATATGGAGAAAGTGGAGACGCAGCCTACAGCACACAAGATCAAGAGAGGGAGCAGATGTAGGTTCACACCACTCACTATCTAGTGCAAGAAACCTACCTTCAAAATCATGTTGAAAGCCTCCAAAGAAGTTGGTGATAGACCACAGTTCAAGTTGAACACCCAGAACAACACAGGAACTGAAGGAGAAAACTACAAAGAACATCTTCACTTCATCCATCAAGACAAAATGGGAGACACTGAGCAACATCTGTGAAGAAACCCGTGTGTGGATGAACACTGGAACTCTTCGCAAGCCATATGGAAAGAAACCTGCATAACTGTATTAGGAAGGAGGAAGACAAGGAACGGATCTCGACGGACACATGGAAGCTGATAGAGAAGGGAAAGGAAGATGGTGAAGCAGAATATAAATCAGTAGAGTAGAGTAGAGTAGAGTAGAGTAGAGTAGAGTAGAGTAGAGTAGAGTAGAGTAGAGTAGAGTAGAGTAGAGTAGAGTAGAGTAGAGTAGAGTAGAGTAGAGTAGAGTAGGGTAGAGTAGAGTAGAGTAGAGTAGAGTAGAGTAGAGTAGAGTAGGGTAGAGTAGAGTAGAGTAGAGTAGAGTAGAGTAGAGTAGAGTAGAGTAGAGTAGAGTAGAGTAGAGTAGAGTAGAGTAGAGTACAGTACAGTACAGTACAGTACAGTACAGTACAGTACAGTACAGTACAGTACAGTACAGTACAGTAAAAGGATGAACAACGAAAAGAGGAACTGAGTACAACACATAAAACACTACACTGGACAAAGAAGTGAACAAGAGTACACGGAAACACAAAACACACTTCTACGACACATCGGCAAGTGAACCAAAACAGGCTGCTGGTAGGAAACATCTGACAACACTATATCAAATAACCTAAATACTATCTGGGAAGAGGTCAATACAGATGAAACCAGTGAGAGAGAGTGAGGGAAACTTAGTCACCACCAACTGCTGAAACAAAGAGAACAATTGAACAACCACTTCAGAAAACTCTTGAATCGACCACCACCATCACCAAAACCACTACAACTACCACCTGAAACTGGTCCAGAATTACCACCAGCATCCCAGCCACAGAATTACCAGTGAACACAAGCACTCCGACAAAATCACGAGTGAAATCCTGAACACCATCAAGTTCGTGAAATCCGCGAAACCAGCAGGACCAGATGGAATCCCCCCAGAAGCACTGAAAACAGACGTAGAGACAACAGTGGACACCATCACACCACACCACTATTGAGGAAGGTTTGCAAGGAGGGAAGGAAGGAAGGAAGGAAGGAAAGGCACCTGCCCTGCTTCCCATCATCATATAACAGAGCATAGAATGCCAGTCAACTCAACTCTCTACCTCAACTTCATCCACTTTGAAATGGCCTAGGATTCAGGCGTCGACCGACAAGTAATTTGTCAGGCAGCTGCTTCAACACTATGGAGTACCACAAACCTTTACCAACCTCATTCAACAACTATATGAAGACGCCATATGCCAAGTAATTCACAATGGGAATCTTAGTGGCACCTTTGAAGTGAAGATAAGAGTAAGACAAGGCTGTCGCCTACTATCAGCCATGATCTTCATGATTGTGGTCGACTGGATCATGCAGCAAACCATGAGAGACGAGGTGAGCATATGGTGTTTGACTGATGAAAAGACCCTACATGATTTGGATTTCCCCGATGATGATTCATGTGTAATATCGCACAAACTCGAAGATGTAGAGACGAAAACTAACAAGTTGACAGGAAAGGTGAGGTAGGGCAGCGAAGACTGGAGTTCCTTCGGGTGAATGTAGAGAAGACGTAAGTGATGAAGATACCACAAAACCAACAACAACAGCATCAACAACAAGAGGCATCAATCACCATCAACGGAAGAGACCTAAAGGAAACGGTCTCTTTCACTTACATATACAGGAAGCAGCATCGTTTCAATTACAGGCGTGGTGGCACAGATTAGGACATCAAAGCCAGGATCGGAAAGACAGCAAGACAGGCCTTGCTGCATTAACCTGAAATCAGTGTGGAGATCCACTGAACTCAGCATGAAACGTAAAGTAGATGCGGATTTCCAACACTAAGTCAGTCAAGTCAGTGCTTCTATATGGTTCATAAATTTGGCACGTCACGAAAAGCGTTTCCAACAAACTACAGATATTCATAATGGGTGCCGCCTACACTCCCTTCATACTGAAGATCAGATGAGATGGCCATAATAATAAGAATAAGGAAGGAGGAAGTGTTTCCTGGCGATTGACCAATCAACGAAGCAAGGAGCTGTCGTGCAACAAATATGCAGATGGAGAATGTGGAAATGGACTGGGCTGGACATACACTGAGAAAACCATTCGGAGATATCAAGCGTCAGGTGAGGCCGTCGAGTGGAATCCAAATGAGAACGGACGAGTTGGGCGTCAGAGGGTGACACGGAGAAGATTATATGAGGAAGAAATGAAAGCTTTTGGACAGTCGTGATGCTAGGTTCAAAAGACTGTAGAAAAGAGGGTGAAATGGTGACGTGCTATGTTCCACTAGGAACCCAAGGTACAAATAATAAATGATAATAATCTGTTCATTGAATCAATACTCGACACATATGTAGGAGGAATGATTCATTACGAATAGCAGACATTTCGAACACTCCTTCCACTGAAATAAAAAAATGAAGAACTGTTAGACTATAATATTAAAGACTGAAATCCATCTGATTACTTTGGTGTGTTGTCAAGCGATAAATTTTTGCCAACATGGATTGAACTTGGTAGCTAACAGTGGAATCCAGGACGTGGTGTTCGACCTATTTGGGGCTATTCAGCTGAATGTATCTGCACCTCTGCAAGTGATGTTTTTCCCGCCTAGTGGGGTCCAGAGTGATAGTTACTGGGTTCCAGTTGCAGTGGGAACAACAATACTCACTGAAGTGTGGGTAAACCCAGCTGATGTGTCCGAAATCAAATGAATCGCACATTCTAAGTTCCACTGCTAACCACCAAGTACGTTACAACATAATGCATATTCGGTCAATATAGAGGTGACCGCATAGAAGCCCATCTGTCAACAGTGGTAGAGCAATTCGGCCCACTACAACAATGGGAAATTACAAGTAACAATAAATCTGACACGGAATTTCCAATATCTTGTTTCCTCCCTAACCTTTTCTATGAAAAAAACAATTATATAAATTACAGTAAATTGAAAATGTCTATCGTGAGCCTCATCCATTGAAAGGTAACTTAAGGATTTCAAGACTAGAATGTCCATTGAATGGTTTGAGGTTTCGCAATCCCATCTCATCACTCCAGTATCCATTGGTCAAGTAGTTTAGGCTACGATGTAAAGACTAAGCTGTTAAGTTTACCTTGATAGTCCAGTTTACGTGACTTTGGGATGAAGGTCATTCATAAGGAAAACTATGTACCGTAGGTTATACTGAACAAGCCGTATATATTTCACGATGCGGACGTGACGCTTAAATTAGTATTTGCGTGAAAAAATCTATTCATCATTTTATCCGACGAACATTTTTATTCCGTAATCCAATTTTAAAAATAACAATTCTGTGAGATTAATGTCTTTATTGTGATATATAAACAGATGCACGTACCTATACAGACAGGTATGTGGATAAACACACAGACACGTACGCTTACTAGTACACACACGTACAGTATTCACATAATTTCAGGATGCAAACCATGCACAGGCGCAGAGACAATTTGTGAACAGAAAGTACGCTGAAAGAACTACGGCAATAAATTTATTGGTTAGCTTGCATAAATGATACAAAGGTAACACAGGCTGTTTGAATGTATATATATATATATATATATATATATATATATATATATATATATATAATTACGTTTTCGAGTGACAGTTAGAAAGCGAAGAACAAGCGCGAGATTTAACATTTTGTCACGGTGCCTAGTAAGGCACACCATGCAACTGAATGCACGCACATAAACATATGCTTATAATAAAATGTGTAGATGACATCATGTACCAAGAATAACAGAAACACAGACGAATTTGTGACCGAATCAATTATAACCAACGTGAATAGTATTATTATTATTAGTAGTAATGCTTATTTACAGTGTGTCTGTCATTAAGTAATATGCATTAACCTATAGCTATAGTAACAGGCTAGGCTAGATTATTTGATTTCAACTGTTCATTGGTGGCTAGAAGTTAAATTCAAGAGTTAGTTGGTGAGAAGCAGTCGATAGGAAGCCCTGAACCTAGGTTTCGTGCTTGCTAGCACTCGTCAGCAGGGTGTATCCGAAAACTCGACGGAACTGATGTCCCACCTCAGATTCAAACCAGCATCACACAGTGTTGTAGCCAACGTCTTTATTGTTATTTGTCCCTCGGGGTTCCTAGTGGAACATGGGGCTTCAGTAGCACGTCTCAGTTTCACTGTCTTCTATCCAGTCTTTTCAACCTGGCCCCAGCACTGCTCACAAGATTTCATTTCTTCCTCACACAATCTCCTCCATGTCAACCTCACCTCAGACGCCCAACTGGTCCTATCCAATCTGGATTCCTCTCGACGGCCTGGCCTGACGTGTGATGTCCATAAACCGTCTTCTCAGTCTATGTCCAATCCATCTCCACCTTCTGCATATTTGTTGAGTGATAGCTTCTTGCTTCGTTGGTCAGTTCGTTGCGACGCCACACTTCCTCCTTCCTTATTATTTCTCTCCTTCTCATCTCATCTGATCCTCAGTACGGAGTGAGCATAGTCGGAAGCTGTTTATGATGTATGTGTGAAGCTTGTTTGAAATGCTTTCCGTGAAGTGCCAAGTCTCTCAACCATCACACGGAAGCACTGACTTGACTGAATTAGTGTTGAAAATCTGGATCTTGTTGTTTATGTTGAGTGCTACAATGCAATGCAGCAAATCTCCACAGATTAATGAACGAAGGCATATCTTACTGTCTTTGGGATGCTGGCTTCGACATGGTCATCTGTGTCGCCACTGCCGCTGCCATCGTCCGTGTTTGAAACGATGCTGCCTAGGCATGTACGTAGGGGAAAGAGACAACTTCCTTTACATTTCCCCATTGATTGTGATTGGTGCTTGTTGTTGTTTTTAGTTGGGTATATTCATCACCTGTATCTTCTCTACCTTCACCTGAAGGAAGTTCAGTCTTCGCTGCCTCTTCTACCAACTTGTTAATTTTCGCCTATACATCTTCGAGTTCGTGCGATATAGGACATGTAGACTCAAATCACCAGCGAAATGCAAATCTTCTAGTGTCTTTTCATCTGTCCAACGATTTTACCATTAAGCTATTCGGGCTATTCAAGAGTTGTGCTTTGGCCTGCGTGCTGAACTCATCATATGCAGTATACCATTGGTAGGTAACTCAAACCTAGAACCTTGATTTAGTGGTTGGGCTTGTAGCATATCACAATGACCTGACCAGGTATGCTAGTGTAACCTTTGTTCCCTAGAGGTCTTATCACACCAGAAAGGTCTATTAGATGCAAAGAAATTGCTGTTATAGTGTGAATTGCTACGCTATGATGGCGGTGTGAGGGCGAAGTTGAACTACTGACTGAACGAGGGCGTATGTGACGGCAGTAAAATGTTTCCCATGTATGACGAGCAGTGGCACTCCGATGCTCCCTTCCTAGTAGGAAGGTGTTGGTTTGCAATAAGGCAAAATCGCGATCCAAATGAGTTACCGTGGGTTTTGTGTAAGATAAAATCAACAGATAACTTTTGAACTAGCTATAACGCTTGTTGACATGCATATATGAGACTTTATTCATAAGTCTGCGAAAAGCCTATTCTTCCTGTCGATTGCCTCTATCCAAATATCACCTTTCTAATTGTATTGAGAAAGTGAGTCTCCTAGCCTGATGACCATAAGGCAAACTAATCGATAAAATTCAATTAGCACTAAGGAACAGAAAACAGCAAGTCAACTACCAACCACGGGTCATTCAATGCATTTCTTCGTTTCATTTGCTACGTTTAACTTCACATGAATTGATCTACTCACCAGAGGGAATCTGCTTATAGAGACGAAGACATTGACCAAATCCAGTCCCCAGAATCCCTTGAACGGAAATCTGAATATGTTCGGAAAGCATGTATTTTCCATCTGTCAAATATAAAGTGCTTCTCTACCATCGTTCTGCGTTTACTCCAACTTCAACGATACCAAGTGAAGTACTGTACTGTACAGCACAGCACAGCAGATTTTCGGCTAGTCAGACAGTAAATATCAACAAGGGGACCGTATTACCATCCTGCTTAACATTCCTAGTTGTTACACCTGACATCAATACATCAAGGTTACAGCAAATTAGATGAAGACAAACAATTATCAATGACAAGGAGAAGAAGAAGAAGAAGAAGAAGAAGTCGAGAGTGGTGCTCATGAGAAGAGGGGAAGGGTAGTGGTGGTGGTGGTGGTGGGGGTGGGGGGAAGGTAAGAGGCAAGCGTGCAATCATAACGAAATGTGATATGACTATTAGGACGAAAATAATGTCTAGATGCATCTGCACCACACAGATCGATTCACAGGGATGTACAACCTACTCTCGAATCAACAATTTTGACTGTCACATGAACTTCAGTCAGACACCCTACATTTCCCTATCACGTCTGACACCATGAGTCACATGGCTCATTTCAATTTTCTGTAACATCCATCTCATCCTCAGCCTACTTTATCATAATGAGTTTGGCTAGATGATGAGTGTCAGTGTGTAAGACATAGGTCAGTCATGTGAGTTATTGAAGAGTGGGGAGGTTATAACTTACTGACTGACAGTTACCTGTTTTGTCTGAAACTCTACAACTACCTAAGTGGTGATTCACAGTTAAGCTAAAGTCAGTTCAGTGTGGGTAATAATAGACCGAAGCAGTGCAAATGCATCCGCACGCAGTCTTCGTTATTTAAACTGCCCGCTTCTCTCTCCCTTTCTGCGACTTTCGACTGCCATCTTCACATCTTCTTCCATTCCTCTATCTTTAATCTCTGCCGATAAGAAATGTGGCAAGTTGGACCAAGTCATATGTTGATATTCATTTGGTTGACCAGGCTGGAGCCTGGATTCTCTTATCGACTGTAAAAGTGCGCAGTCCTGTGTGAACGGGAACAGATGTTCAAACAGCCTTACTTCCCCCCTTTAAGGTCATTTGTAATCCACTCCAGTCATCAGTCCATGTTGACGAGTACAATTCGTTGCAGAGGATATCGCTAGTCGATATTAGCTCAACTGACAACTCACCATAATGTGTTGCATGATTTCATACCAGTTCGAAGAGATAGCTTTAGGTGAAAGATACTTGCCTGCTAATCTCTTCACAGTTGAACATTTTTTATAAAAACTCTCAGTTGATGAAATCAAATAACTTCATTGAAAGTTAACCAATATGCTTGGCGTGGAAGCAGCGTTTTCGGCGACTCAAACTGGTACACAGTGGTCAGAATTTCAACCAACGACAAAAAGCAGCTGACCGATATAAAATTACCCTACAAAGACAAATTTGAAAATTCTCATTTGGCTATCTGAGATAGCAGCCGTGGTTTGGCAGACTAGTATTTATACTGGGTGATGTTTGAAGGTGAGATGAAGGTGATGCACCATCAGATATCCTGAAAAATCGTCCTTCCAGATCAATCAGTACGACTTTATTCTCAGAGAAACTTCACTTGATCTTTACTAGTCATAAATTGTTCTCCGTTTATACAAAAGACAATATCCCTCAACAGGCCATATCTATGTGTATTCACCAGTTCACTTACTCCTGTCAAGCAAAGTACATCGGCCGTAGTCAGAGATTACTGTCAACACTTATACGAGAACATATTCCTACCTGGTTCTATAAGGGTGGAAGGAAATGCATCAGAAGTCCTATCCTTGAACATCTAATCAATTCCAATCAATCAACCGACTGCTGACAATGATTTTAAGGTTGCCTATCGAATTCGCTCAAACATCTCACATTTCCTCTATGTTCAGCTTTTAAAAACAGCACAGGCCTTGGCTATCCATGAAGTGAAGTCAGCCTGACATTTGTATGTAAAGTCTTTGTCTCTACCTTGACCTTGATTTATTTTAGTCTTGGTGTTCTGAGTTCCTTCTTTCATTTTTCATTCATATTACCTAATCCTTTGGTTGTTCATTAACTGTACCACGTTTTCATCCCCTTTTTAATCCATATGAACTTTGTAAAACATTTGAAAATCTTACATAACCCTCATAGCTCAGTTGGTAGAGTATTGAGCAGGAAACTCAATGGTCATTGGTTCGAATCCGGTCGCGGTTCAAAATTTTCATCTCACCTGAATCATCATCCAGTATAAATTTGAAAATGACAATTAAAAAGTAATACAGTTCGTGTGTAACAGTAACAATGACAAAAAAAGGAACAATTAAGTAAACAGTTGAGCAAAACTTTTGTATAACACAGTGAATTTATTTTCCGTCAGGTTGTTTTAATAAGCATTTCAAGAGCTTCATCACATAAATGTTAGTTTACAATGGTGACTAACATTTCAAATTCTAATGGAGAAAATTTGTTTTTCTAATATTCATTACTTTTAGATGCATTTTTATACTGAACGATTTTGTACTTCAAGATTTTACAAATAAATATCCCATGATTGAATTCAGAGGTTCATGGGGATTCACTGAATTTACTGCTCAAATTCTGGATAACACCCTGTCTATAGTCTGTGGAGATTTTAACTCATGTGACTACAGTTTTCTAATATCATTGGGTCAGGAAAATATGATTAACTTTCCCACTCGTCTTCACAACACTCTAGACTTTGCATTTACAAATGAACCTGGCATATATGAAGCCCGTCAACGGACTCCACTGATAAATCCCGATCAGTGTATTGTTCGTGTTTTGTCTAAAGTGTACGGCAAATTACACAAGAACGCTTTCGGATACCGTTCGAGGAAAGTTCAGAACAGATGTTATTCGCAAGAGAATATATTACGTTTGAGAAGCATGCTTACAGAAACAGAGTGGGATATATTTGCTGATGAAGTTTTAGACAACACTATGACAAGCTATCTCAGATTCTGTTTCGATATTTGCTGGCCAGATGAAGCAATCTACATGAGATTTGACAGACTTTCCTCTCCTCGTCCCAAAAGGCTTCCGAGAGAGAAGAAAATGCTGTGTAAGAAGAGGGATCACCTTGGCGTTAAAACACTTAACTGCCTAATTAAGTCTGTAATACAACGTCTGAATACTATTTACAACCAGAAGTTCCTATTGTGTAAGAACTCTCCTAATATATGGAACTTAAGGGGCTTACTGGTAGAAAACAGGTAACAGAAGGGGCTAGTTCGGATGTCTGTGCGTTAAACAAGTCATTCACACGTCGGCAAGCTGATTTCACCCTTCACAATGTCCAAAGTCAAATGGATAGCTGCTTTCCAGGTTTTAATATAAATGGTGTATGTAAATGTCTAAAATCCTTGAATCCATCTCAAAGCTTAGATCTTGATGGTGTTTCTAGGATTATATTTACAGAATGTTCAGATATTTTATGTCATCCCCTTCCAGATATCTTCAATGTATCATTTTCTAAAAACATAATACCCACTGCCTGGAAGAAGATCAAGATTGTACCTGTGCCTAAGCCCTCTTCTGGATCAGATGTTACTTTTCGACCATTGCAATAACTTCTCCTTTTCTGAAGACAATGGAGAAATTACTTCTCCTTGTGATTGAGCCTTCATTAATGGCCTTCAGAGATCCAAAACAGTTTGCTTACAAACACAGGAGAAGTGCTTTAGATGCTGCCACTGTCTTGCATCGTAATATTGTATCTAGTCTCGAAAAAGGTGTTAAGTATGTTCTCCGTGCCTTTTTGAATTGATTAATCAACAGCCTTTGACTCTGTTCCTAGACCACTTTTGTTGGCTGATACTAAGCCTTGGGTTACAAAGTGGCTGTACTCTTACTTTTCTGAAAGGAAACAGTATACTATCTATAAAGGGAAGCGCTCGACTTCATTGTTTACTGAAGCTGCTATACCTCAAGGTGCTGTACTTTCTCATTTTCTGTTTTCTTTCTTTTCGCACGATTTACCTTATTCTGTTGAAACAAATTTTATCAAGTATGCTGATGACCTGATCGTATCTATTCCAGTTAGCTCTCACTTACAATGGACTGAATTAAATGGATTCTTGTCTGTAGTTGGCCAATGGTCTCTCAAATGGTCTCAAGTTAAATTCTTGTAAATATCAGACTGCTAATTTAGCCTCAGACGTGAACAAGACGGACTTGTGTGAGCTGCTTAAATCTCATGACGCCTGCTGCACCGATGGTGTTTATGGAGGAAATAAATCGAGTGTTAACTATCTTGGGTTGGGTTTCACTTCTGATCTTTATTGGTCGTCTCATAACTTGTTCACTTCTAAGAAAATCTTTCGTTTAAGGTGATTACATAAGGAAACTGAGACTGTCTGGTATAAGTCAATTTCTACTTTTACAATTTATCAATTCCTGGTCTTCTAAAAAATGAGTAGGGTAGGTAGTGTGCCACTGGCTTAGGTGATTAACACTGTAGTTGATAGACATTTAAGTCTTCGCAAGCAACTAGCTACAGTTATATTACCTAACACTGAATATTCACTTCACGCACAGCTCTCTCCATGTATCTCCTCTCAGAGGGGGGGGGGACAAGAATAAACTAAGTATGACTATTTGCTCGTACAGCCAAGTTCTTGTGTTAACACTATTCGAAATATTTCAAGTTGTTATTCATCGAAGACTGACATCAGTTGGAGGAACAAAGGAAACCCAGGAGCACTGGACAACTGTTTCGTCCTAGTGTGGGACTGTCCAGCAGTGTGCACCCACGACCCCACCAGCAGGGATCGAACCCGCGACCTTCGGGTTCCACGGCCAGTGCGTTACCATTGAGCCACTGGGTCAGAATCCAATGCTCCATATTTCCAACTTCTGTTAGCTCACGATATAGCGCAAACCGCCACCCAATGTCATTCGAAATGTTGTAAAGGAGTATATACATACACGTATACTTTGTTGTTGTTGCAATATACCAAGAAGAGAATTCCAAATTGTACCACAAATTGTTTGGACTAAAGTGAATTATTATTATTATTGTTTACCTTCAAAGAATAATACTGCATGCACACACACACACACATACACACAGATAGACAGAGAAGCAATAGAGTTGACAATTGCGCAGTCTGAAAATGGCAACAATTTTGTGAAATTGTTTCTTCCTGTACCCGTTAAATGGTTACGGCTATAATTTCGGGTGACTGAAGAAACATTGTGTTCCTGTTTTGGAGTTTTTAATTAATTTATTTTTCGTCTTCAATGTCTCTTACTCCATTTTTATTTCATATTCGACAGTTTACTGACTGGAGGATGCATGTATGTATGTGTGTGTGTGTGTGTGTGTGTGTGCGAGAGAGAGAGAAGAAAGAGGAAAGGGAAGAAGAGAAGTACATAGCACGAAAGTAGTGCTAGAGTTTTATGTCAGCAAACTTTATTCAGTTTTTTCTGCATAGAACAGGTTTTCGTAACATACTAGTGGTGCGGTTGAAAGAATTCTAGTTTAATAATCTCACTGTAAGGATTTACTGACTACTGATCAACCACCTCCCTACAGAATCTTTGTTTGACTGTTTGATATACAGTTTAAACTCCTTCCACGTTAGATTTGTTTATTGATATTATGTGTAATATAGAAATGACTTAACACATATACCAGGACTATGAAAATTTGATGTTGAAAGTGGTGTGATTGTACACTAATATGATTATGTGGCGAGTTTACAGGTCACCTTGGCAACGATTGTAATGACCAATCGGGTTTCGGCTAGAAAAGTGGTTTCTTGTATAAAATCTAGAGGTTCAATTGATTATCTCAGCAATTGTTAAGGTGACCTTTAAAATCGCTGTGATTATGAACAATAATCTCTGCTCGAAACGTCATCATCACTGTATGTATGTGTGCGTGTGTGTCTTGTATATCAAACAAACAAATCTGATATGGAATTGAATTCTATCACAATGCTCAAGTTTTACACTTATATTCGTTTAAAGTTCTGTTAACTATTTATTAATATTTGTCCCTTGGATTCCTTCCTAGTGGAACATAGAGCTTCAGTAGTACGTCATCATTTCACTCTCTCCACTACATTCTTATTAACCTGGCCCCGCCACTGTCCATAACTTTTCATATCTTTCTCACACTATCTCCTTCATGTCACAACTCGTCCTTTCCCCTTTGGTTCCCCCTGGAGGGCCTGACGCGTGATGTCCCCAGACGGTCTTCTCAGTATATACTCAATCCATCTCCACTTTCTTCCAGTGCATATTTATTGGTCGATAGCTTCTTGCTTAGCTGACTGGTTGGTCCGTTGCCAGGCCACACATCCTCCTTCCTTATTCTTTTTGGCTATCTGATCTTAAGTGTCAGTATGGAGTGAGCGTAGGCGGTAGGTGTTGATGATGTATAACTGTAGTTTGTTGGAAATGCCTTTCGTAACGCACCAAGTCTCTCAACCATCACATAGAAGCACTGACTTGACTGACTTAGTGTTGAAAATCTGGATATTGTTCACACTTTATGCTGAGTGCAGTAGATCTCTACACTGATTTCAGGTTAATGCAGCAAGACCTATCTTGCTGTCTTTCCAATCCTGGTTGGCTTTGATGTCCTCATCTGTGCCACTGCCGCCTGTAATTAAAACGATGCTGCTTCCTGTATATGTAGGTGAAAGAGACTACTTCCTTTAGGTTTCTCTCGTTGATGGTGATTGGTGCTTGTTGTTGGTTGTGTGGTATCTTCATCACTTATGTCTTTTCTACATTCACCCGAAGGAACTCCAGTCTTCGCTGCCCGGCCTCACCTTTTCTGTCAACTTGTTAGTTTTCGCCTGTACATCTTCCAGTTTCTCCGACATTAAACATAAATCATCATCAGCGAAATGCAAATCTTTTGGGATCTTTTCATTGGTCAAACGGTATATGCCTCTCTTCTTGCTCCTTACAGTTTTTTGCATCATCCAGTCCAGTCGACCACAATCACGAACATCATCGGTGATAGTAGGTAACCTTGTCTTGTCTTAGCTGTCAACCTGTCTTCAATTCAAATGCTTTACTGTGCTTTCCATTGTGAATCACTTGGCATGTAGCATCATCATCATATAGCTGGTGTTGAATGAGTTTGATAAATGTTTGTGGCACTCACTATGTAGTGTTGAAGCAGCTGGTAAGTAACTTGTCGGCCGATGCTTCGATCGAAGGCCTTTTCAAAGTGGATAAAGTTGAGGTACAGGTACAGTTGACTGACACTCCATGTTGTGTTCTATGATGATGCGTAGCGTAGTGTTACAATTTGATCCGCATATGATATGTTTTTCATGAAATCAGTCAGCTTGTTTCAGTCATAATTTTGTTAATTCTGTTAACTAAGTCACATAATTTTGTTTGTCTCATTCCAATAGTGTTCAGTTTTAGATTAATACTGACCAATAGTTTCGACAGTGGTATTCATTCCGTTGAACTGTGAACATAACTAGTGTTTCAACATATTAGTAAGCCTACATTATCCAGTTTTGTATGGAAGTATAAAATTGAATCGCCTGTTCTAGTGACATTTTTTTATTATATCAACTGAAAGGTGTAAAACGTGTACCTCAGATCAGTGTCATTGATTATATTATTTTACTAATTATTTTAATTGATAACATTACTCCATAGCTCGATCGGTTCAAAAAACTTTCGATCGACCCCTTACTCATTTCTGTATGACCTTTATTTGACAAATAATTACATCATGTTGAGTGAAATTTATTATTGTACATCATTGTATATTTTCTGCTTGAAATTGCTGGTTTCATCTTTAGAAAATTATGATGTGTTGTGGTCAGGTAATTTAGAAACATATACAGATGGTTTAGATCGCCAAAAATATATGGACAGTAAACATCAGAGAGATAAAGGTGATGATGATATCCAACAACAAGCTTCAATCACCATCAACGGGAGAAACTAAAAGGAAGTAGCCTCTTTCACCTATCTAGGAAGCATTGCTCCAACTACAGGCAGCACAGGCACAGACGAGGATGTCAAAGCCAGGATCGGAAAGACAGCAAGACAGGCTTTGCTGCATCAATCTGAAATCAGTGTAGAGATCTTCTGCACTCGGCATAACGCATGAACAACATCCGGATTTTCAACACCAACATCAGTCAAGTCAGTGCTCCTGTATGGTTGAGAAACTTGGATAGTTACGAAAAGCATTTCCAACAAACTTCAGACATTCATCAACAACTGCCTACGCTCACTCCATACTGACACTTAAGATCAGATGGCCAGAAAGAATAAGCAACAAGGATCTCTGGCCTGACAACGAACCAGCCAATGAAGCAAGGAGCTATCGACCAACAAATATGCATTGGAAGGAAGTGGAGATGGATTGGGCATGCACTAAGAAGACCATTCGGGGACATCACACGTCAGGCCATACACTCGACTGGAACCGAGATGGGAAACGGTGAGTTGGGCGTCTCAGCTGAGGTTGACATTGAGGAGATTATATGAGGAAGAAGTGAGACCTTGTGGGCAGTCGTGGAGCCAGGTTCAAAAGATTACAGACAACAGAGTGGAATGGAGACATGCTACTGAAGCCGTATATTCCACTAGGAACCAGAGGCTTTGTATTCTTTTGTACGAGGTGTGGAGGGTAGAAATGCATGACTCATCGTATTCAGTCTACGAGACTGGGCAAGTATATTCGAGAACAAACACATTCAAGGTCAGCTGTGAGACTGAGTAGACAGTATCATATGTTTAAGACAATTACAGCCAAAGAAAGTTATCGAAAATTGGCAACTGGGTTAACTCAGGAATCATAACATATTTCACTGGATTTCACCCTGGTAATCCTCCCTTAAATGGCTTTAAGAGACCTCATCAGTGGACACACGTAGATAATATCACCACCAGGTATCGAAGCATCGCATAATTAATTTGCATACACATACTTCGGAAGGAGGGTCGATCTCCCAACAACTCTGGGCCTCAATGCATGTAGATAAGTTATAACCGGAAGACTTTTCCCAGCACATTTCGATGATGGTGTTGACAAAGCTTTTTTAAAAGAGAAACTGACTATGCAGTTAGTGAAACAGGTTAAAGTTACTCATCTTAGAGAAGCCTAGTGCTATCTGTAGTTTGTTACTACAACAACGTTGAAAACCTCAGTCAACTCTCAGACTGATTAGAAAAGAATCAGTGAATACGAGGATCCTCTTTTGAATTGATGGATCCACGTGAACGTATTCCTGTTGGCTATAAGTTTATGTAATGATCTTCAGCATTGGTGAACTGCATGCCTGTCTGCCTGTCTGCTGCCTGCCTGCCTGCCTGCCTGCCTGCCTGCCTGCCTGCCTGCCTGCCTGCCTGCCTGCCTGCCTGCCTGCCTGCCTGCCTGCCTGCCTGCCTGCCTGCCTGCCTGCCTGCCTGCCTGACGAAAACAATAACCAATAAGAATAAGGTAATCATATGTGCCAGTACATTTAACTGACGAATTTAAGATAAAAGGACATTTTCATAACACCTTTTAAAAAATAATCAAAGGATGTTTACTCATTCTCAACTAAACTGTATATACCATAAATGAATAACAACTGAGTTATAATTGAAGGTGAAATGAAAAAAGATTCGAATAAGTGCTCTTCTAATAGTTACCGTTCTGATGGTCTACCAACTGAGCTACGAAGTTCAACTGTTGACCAGATTTTTATTTTATTTCAATCATCATTACCCGATAACTATTATATGAATTCATGACACATTACTACCACTTGATCGTATTCACACTGGCTGCCTATCAGTCAGGATTTCTCGTCTCAATCCAAGTCAACTTGAATTAAAGACAAGTAGCTGCATATTGATCATCATTTTAACTATCTGAGATAACAGAATACCAAGTCGGTAATCTGTAAGTCAATGGCTGGAATTCTGCTACGGATAAGATTACCATGGATACCTTCAATCATTACCAGCAAATCATGACTATCTCACTGAGATAGTTAAATTGTGAATAAAAATTAGTCATATTTTCATATGGAGTTATGTGTTGATAAACTAGTGTCATGTATGTTATTACCATGGGCTTCTCTTAGAAGAAGCGTCTGTTATCAAGCTGATATCTGTAGAGTGAATATAGAGTCATTAACTGATTACTTGTTCGGTATCAGACTGAATCAATAACAGAATAAATTTATGGGTCTATGGCTCAGAGATTTGGCCCGTTACGAAAGGCATTTCCAACAAACTACAGACATTCATCAACAAATGCCGCCTACACTGGCTCGTTACTGAAGATCAGATCGCCAGAGTAATAAGAATAAGCAAGGAGGAACTCTACTGTGGCAACGAACCAACGAAGCAAGAATCTATCGCTCAACAAATATGCATTGGAAGGAATTGGAGATAGATTGGGCATACACTGAGAAAGCCGACTGGGAACATCACGCGTCAGGCCAGGATATCGAATGGAACCCAGATGGGAAGCGACGAGTTGGACGTCCGAGGCAAGGGTGACATGGAGGAGATCGTGTGAGGCAGAAATGAGAGCTTGTGGGCAGTCGTGGCGACAGGTTCGAAAGATTGTAGAGAAGAGAGTGGAATGGAGACGTGCTACTGAAGCCCTATGCTCCACTAGGAACCCGAGGGATATATAATAATGATAATAGTAATAATACTTCTTGAATATGATATTCTAATGAGAGAATATGATTATGTAGAATAAGTGAAGCAACATCATGATTCGAGCACAAAAAACCAGTAAAGAGAAGTCAACCTAATGCGTAATGTCATCTGAATCTTAGCTCTGGTTCAAACACTACTCCTGAGGTACTGAATAAGTTCTGTTAGTCTTCATTCCTTGTAACTGCATAACTGAAGTACATGAAACTGTTCGAAATGGCCTTAGTTAAGCAGATTGATTTGAATGTAATAGAGTGGTAAAAGAAACTCTGGATTGTCCAACCCTAGAGGTTTCATTTCTTTTGTAATCACCGTTTCCTTTCACCCTATGAAACTTAAGTTTTACTGTACTCCAAACAATTAACTAAAAACCTATTGCAACCTTAGAAATGCGTAACTCACTCTAGTTTAATTTTATATCATCACTTGAGTAATGCAGTGCTTACGTAGTTGTAGAGTTTCAGACAAAACAGGTAACTCTGTAAGTCAGTAAGACATAACCTCCCCACTCTTCAATAACTCACATGACTGAACTATGTCTTACACACTGACACTCATCATCTAGCCAAACTCATTATGATAAAGTAGGCTGAGAATGAGAGGGATGTTACAGAAAATTGAAATGAGCCATGTGACTCATGGTGTCAGACGTGATAGGGAAATGTAAAGTGTCTGACTGAAGTTCATGTGATAGTCAAAATGGTTGATTCGAGAGTAGGTTGTACATCCCTGTGAATCGATCTGTGTGGTGCAGATGCATCTAGACATTATTTTCGTCCTAATAGTCATATCACATTTCGTTATGATTGTACGCCTGCCTCTTACCTCCCCACCCCACCCCCCGCACCACCACCACTACCCTTCCCCTCTTCTCATGAGCACCACTCTCGACTTCTTCTTCTTCTTCTTCTTCTCCTTGTCATTGATAATTGTTTGTCTTCATCTAATTTGCTCTAACCTTGATGTATTGATGTCAGGTGTAACAACTAGGAATGTTAAGCAGGATGGTAATACGGTCCCCTTGTTGATATTTACTGTCTGACTAGCCGAAAATCTGCTGTGCTGTGCTGTGCTGTACAGTACAGTACACTACAGTACAGCACATTTTCTGCTAACCAGACAGTAAATATCAACGCTGACTTCATCTGATCACTTCCACACAGGATGAAAGGCATCATTTATGTGACTCCTGATAGTCTAAACAAATACCATGTTATCTTTCAATCCAGGTGAATACAACACCAACTCTCATAATGCAATGCTAAGCGTTTCAACTATTATACTTTCATTGAGTTCCTATGACAAGCATATCCAACTGCTATGTCAATATTCCATTTGTCTATTGCTTAACGAAACATCATAGTACACGAGTACATTGTTTTTTTAATGGAGTTTTGTATAGGAAGTACTACTCATGACTTCTGAATCTCAGATATAATTTTACTGACAATCTGGATTGCAGAGAAGGAATGGGCAAGTTGGAAAATCAACGTAGAACCTCGTACAAAAGTGTATCACCTCAAGTTGCTACACTTCATAGTAGTATAGGAAGAACAAGTGTATAGGAAAGGAGTGATATCAAAGTAGGGAGGAGGAAAGGTCAGGTCAGTGGAAGTATTGAAACTTAATGATGACGATGTTGAAGAGTGAATGTATCTGGATCAGTGTGACCAATTTTCACTCATACCTATCACCAACATACCTCAACTACTGATTCTTTTCGTCTTGAGGATCTCATCCAGGTCATCTGCACTTGTCTACAGTTACAACTCGCTTGCGATTTATTACATTCGTATATAATACACTAGACTTTTTCCTAATTCTCATATAGTGTAAGTTTTTGAACATAGTTTTATTGGTTCACGCAAGTACTTGTGATTAAAATTTTCCATGTACTAAATATAAGTAACGTGCTACGTTCACGATTGTTTGTTTTTAGAATGTTAGTGCGTAACTGTTTCCTAGTTAAGCAAAACAATCTATTAACCAATGACATCAGTTTATTATAATGTCTGCATATTGTCCAATCAACGCTTAGTAATTTCATGTGCCCTAGATGTCGTATGATTTTATAGCATATACAATGAAAAGCAGATAAATATGGCCATTTGATTTAAGGGTAATTTGAGTTCTAATAAACTTAGTAGTCATTGGTTTGAATCTTCCTGTAGCATAGATTTTCATTTCACCTTCAATCTTCCCTCCTTGTCAATGTAAGTCTCAGATAGTCAAAGAAAACGAATTATTTGATGGGTGTTAAAGTATACCTAAAGGTTTTCATTAATTTACGTACATTATATCCAATAACCAGGTTACTATCTAGGAACAGATCAACACAGATGAAACCAGTTAAAGACAGTGAAGGAAACTTAGTCACCACCAAAGAGGAGAAACGAAGGAAACGTTGGCCTGACCACTTCAAAAACTCTTGAATAGACCACCACCAGACCAGCCACAGAAATTTATCAGTGAATACAACACCTTCGACCAAAGCAGAAGTGAAGTCCTAAACGCCATAAAGTTGCTGAAAACTGGAAGAGCAGCAGGGCCAGATGGAATTCCTCTACAAGTACATAGGGCTTCAGTAGCACGTCACAATTTCACTTTCTTCTCTCCAGTCTTTATAACATGGCTGCACCACTGCCCATAAACTTTCATTTCTTCCTCACACGATAATCTCCATTTAACCCTCGGATATCCACCCCGTCCTGTCTCATTTCAGTTCCACTCGATGGCCTGGCCTGGTGCGGGATCTCACCGAACCGTTTTCTCAGTCTATGTCCAATGAAATGAAATGCAATTCAGTCTATCTCCACTCCCTTCTTCTGCATATTTGTTGGACTACAGCTTCTTGCTTCGCTGGTTTGTTGGTCCGTTGCCAGACCACACTTCCTCCTTGCTTATTCTCTCTCGCCTTCTCATCTCATCTGATCCTCAGTACGGAGTGAACGTAGGCGGCAGCTGTTCATGATGTATGTATGCAGTTTGTTTGAAATGCTTTCCGTGAGGTGCCAAGTCTCTCTCGACTGACATTAGTGTATTGCAGTGTGGTGCAGTAGATCTCCACAGATTAATGAGGGAAGGGGTGTCTTATTGACTTTCCGATCCTGGTTTTGACATCGTCATCTGTGCCGCCGCCACCGCCCGTAGTTGAAACGATGCTTTCAAGGTAGGTAGGTAGGTTTGTAGGTAAAAAACTTCTTTCCGATTTCTACAGTTGATGGAGATTGGTGATTGTTGTTGGTTGAGTATCTAGACGAAGATGCAGTCTGTGACTATAGGTGTGAGCCAAAATGATAGAAATCAATAGTTGGAGATCTTTGGTCATAAGACTGAAAATCGGTCGCAATGACGAAGACATATTGACTATTTGATATATTCTAAAGTTTGAGCACTTTCATTAACCAAGATTTTTCGAATTTCTCTGTCTTAGCATAGACTTCTGTCTACTTTAATGTCAATGTTTTTCTGATGCCTTACTGTTTTCATGCTGCTGTTAAGTGTGGTAACTTCAACTGATGAATTTATGTGCGGTGTTCTACGTTGCTTTTATCCATATGTCTGTCTGGTCAGGAGTGTCCTCTAAGGAAGTATACATCAAGTATAATGGTGTAATTCGATGTGACAAAAAAGTATGAAACAACATTCATTGAAATATCAACCTGAAAATCTTTATTACTTTAGTAATATGAATAACAATTACAGTAGATAGATGTGACTTTAAAGGCCACTGTAGCAAATGATGAAACAACCAATCACATTTCTCTATTCAATGAAAAATTCTTTCCAGTCAAAATACCGTAACCTGATTGGTTATTTTGACAGTTATCAGGGTGACCTTTAAAGTCGCCCATAAATAGTCATAATTTATGTATACGTCATGTATACAAGACCTTATCGCTTGCTAACTTAATCGTGAGAGCGACTTTAAAGGTCACCCTAAAAATGATTGAAATAACCAATTAGGTTTCTACAGTTCAGCTGGAAAAGCAGATTTCCATAAAATAGAGAAGTCTAATTGGTTATTTCATTTGTTGCTTGGGTGGCCTTTAAAGTCGCTCTGATCGTGATAATTCAAAGATCAAATCATCCTTACTATTTTTTTAAAGTCTTTTTCATCAACTATAGGGACCTAAAATTATTGATCTCAAGCAGACTGATTGTTCAAACTAAAACATAGTTTCTAGTTAGTTACTTCAATAGCACAACTGCTTGTATTATACCGTCGGTTGATTGAACCGAGTTGATCGGTCTCTATTGGCATATGGGCTCCAGTGAGGATGCCTCGATATTCCCTGTGTTTTAATTCTATGTGGCTAGGATGCGCATTTCTTTCTGTTTGGGACTCATTAGTCAGCTGGATGTACATGCCTCCTAGTGAGTGTTGCTCCCTCCGGGATTCGAACTCAGGAACGATCACTTCTAACGCCTGAGCGTTATCTACTATACCCATCGCATAAGAAGTGGCTATCACGGCTTGGTGGTCTAGTGGATAACGCCCTAGAGTTTGAAGCGGTCGATCCTGAGTTCGAACCCCGGTGAGAGCAACACTTACTGGAACACAGGTGCATCTAGTTGACTGCTGAGTCCCAAATAGGAGGAAATGCGCATTATCGATTCTACTGCTAGCCACTATCTATCAGTTACTTCAATTCGATATAATAATTTCATGAGTACAAGAGCATATTTACATTTTTGATGAAGTTGGGGGGTATCATTCAGCATCACACTTTCTAGTTTGTATATTTTAGTTATCAAGTAAAATAAACAATACAATTTCACAACAGTATGGTCCCAGTTGATTTTGTGGATACTATTGTAGCGGGTGCTGCTGATAAGTATGGATATAAGTAGTATATGTTGAGCGGGTGGCGGAAATTATAGGAGATTAGCAGCAATGGGTAAAGATTCTGCCAAGAGAAACGCAATCAACAATGCAGGCGTATTAAGAGCAAATCAAGAGAGAAGCAGAAGACGGAATGAAGCACATTTTGCAAATGACTGTCATAGTGGAAGGTGTCCAATATTTAATGACTACGGTACCACATGTTAGGTACCAGCTAACGCCATCTTACTTACGCCAAATGTGGCGCTGCCGTGATATCCTATTCTCTATGAAGGGTCGTACTGTACTGTACTGCAGTCCAATTTGTTCTACTGTATGACTGTGAAACATAGCCAATAAAGACATGAGAAGGCTTCGGGTGTTTGACCACTGTTCCCTTCGTATCATAGGCCGTGTTTCGTGGTGTCTCGTCTCTGTATTCGAGTCTTCATAACTATCAGCATCTTGTATGATACTAAATTTGCATATATTTAATAATCTTTGATCTTGAATGTTCTTTTTCATCATACTACAGAAGTAATGTAATAGTAGTGTTTGCGTACATGATAGTGAATTAACGAAAACGATGCCCCAATTAAGGTGATTCACTTCTAAGGTTGGTCGGGATCGATTGATTTCTAGGTAGTATTCTCATATCATGGACCGATATCATTTGGAAGAACATTGAAAACCTTAGAGCATTGGCAGCAGTTGCATAATAGTGTGGAATGAAGGTCTGAGTATATTGTGAATTAACAGGAATAGAAAAATGTAAACTACTCGACTCTAATCCACCGGTTCTCAGTTCTAGATCCAAACCCTGGTAACGTTGTAGATGTGCACTATAAAGAAGTTCCCTAATGAGACAAAACAACTGTCCAACGTTTCCGAGTTTTCAGTGATTCTCTAATGGCTTTCAATTCTGTGATGAATACCACCATTAAATTAAGGTATTCATCTGAAAGATAATCTTAGTTATGTGTCTTCTTAATTGTGGTTGACTGGATCATGCAGCAAATCGTGAGGAGTGAGAAGACAAACATACGCTGTGTGACCGATGAAAAGACCCTATATCATTTGCATTTCGTCGATGCGATTTATATCTAGTGTCTTATGTAGCACAAACTCGAAGATGTACAGGTGACTATTAACAAGTTAGCACTTCCTTCAGGTGAGCGTAGAGAAGACACAGGTGATGAAGATACCCAGGCCAACAACAACAAGAAGCACCAATCACCACCAATGGGAGAACCCTAAAACAAGTTATCTCTTCCGCCTACCTAGGCACCATCGTTTCAACTACAGGCGGCGGTGGCGCAGAAGAGGACGTCGAAGTCAGCATCGGAAATACAGCAAGACAGGCTTTCATTAATCCGAAATCAAAGTGGAAATCGACTGCACTCAGTATAAACAACAACATCCAGATTTTCAACACTAAGTTAGTCAACTCAGTGCTTCTGTATGGTTCAGAAACTTGGTGCGTCACGAAAAATATTCCCAACAAACTACAGACATTCATCAATCAACAGCTGCCTACGCTTGATGTTGACGATCAGATGGCCAGAAAGAAGAAGTAAGGAGAAAGTGTGGCCTGGCAACGAACCAACCAAGAACCCATTGCTTAACAAATATGCAGAAGAAGAAAGTGGAGATGGCTTGAGTATACACTGAAAAGACGGTTTAGGGAGACCACGCGCCATGCCAGGCTGTCGAGTGGAATCAAAATGAGAAACGAGAAGTTGGGCGTTCGAGGCAAGGTTGACATGGAGATGTTGTGAGGAAGAAATGAAAGTTTGTGGGCAGTGGTGGAGGCAGGTCAGTAAGACTGTAGAGAAGAGAGCGAAATGACGACGTGCTACTGATGCCCTATGTCCCACTAGGAACCCAATGGACACAGTAATAATAACAATAATAATGTAAATCTGCAGTTTGTAGAGTAAGTGAATTGATGATCAGAGAGTAATCGATAGAAATATCAAGTTTTTAATACTCAGTACTAACGAGAATTCTTCGATCAAAGATGAACTAGAAATCCAGGGGTTTTTGAAAACTGACCACTACAGTTTAAACTTTAATGGTATCGGTTCAAGTTGCCACACTTCATTGTAGTATACAAAGAACAGATGAATAGAAAAAGACTGATATCAAAGTAGACAAAAGTTATGTGAGAGAACAAACAGTCTATAGATAAAAGGTGCTACAAATATTCAAGTCTCACTGACACCAATTTTCATCCATGTCATCAAGTGTCCTTAACTAGTGATTCCTATCACCTAAGGGATCGTAGCCAGGTAGTCTACACCTACCTACACAATTCAGGCCAACAGTCGGGTACTTCATCGACTGGTGCTACGTCGTGGCCTGTTCACCATGAACCTTCTCTCAATCTAATCCAGATTCGCTTAGCACAGCACTACGAGGTACATATGTTAGCTCCAAGGTGAGATTTCGTCACAAACTAGCCTCTTCGGGCTGATACAACTCGGCTTATCCTTAAAACTGGGAGTAGGTGCAAACCAGTCTTGAAGCGAAAAAGTGTGCCAACCAAACATACTCATATTTCTGCTTAAAGCATTCAAAAGATCCTGCATTTAGTCAACATCTCCACCTAGCAGGAAAATATAGTCAATTTACTTTAAGTTAACCAGACTAACTCGAGGAAATGGATCAATCCCTAAAGTTATCTCTATTAGTGCGTCGACATCGAATTTAAACAGAAACGCTGACAGCCTGCATATTTGTGACAGACATCACTGGTTGTCGTCAATTCAGATGATAACTCTGTATAAGTTCTAGGACACCTGGATGAGTTCGAGTAAAGAGCTTTGAATAACGTGATATACATTCTCGGTACTGCCTTAACAGCCAGTCACGTCACGTCACGTCGACAATGCCAAATACGCTACCTTCAGGTCAGCAAATACGGCAAGTAAGTACGCCAGTAAGTTAAGTTCTGACCAATGCACCCTATCAGATTGTAAACGAATGGATCAGTGAAGGCACACTCTTCAAGAGAATATTAAGGTTTTGTTTGTGTTGCAGTTCAAATCTTTACTATGCACTGGAAGAAACTTGAGATGGATTGGATTGGATTGGACTGGACAGACACTGAGAAAACCATTCAGAGACATCACGCGTCAGGCCAGACCGTCAACTTGAATCCAAATGGCAAATGGGAAACGATGAGTTGGACATCTGAGGCAAGGTTGACATAGAGGAGATGATATGAGGAAGAAATGAAAGCTGCTGGGTAGTCATGGAGTTAGGTTAGAGTGACTGTAGAGAAGAGAGTGAAATGGTGACGTGCTACTGAAGTCCTATATTCGACTAGGAACCCAGTGGACAAATAATCATATTAATAAGAAATGCACAGAGAAGTATTTCAAGGTAATTGGAACATCCTGTTCAGGGGATAAAAGAGTAATAGGTCAAGTAGTTCCGTTTCAAGAGTATCATAATGAAACTTCCTCTAAATTACTTTCTACATTCCTACAAATGTCTTGATCAAACTTGATACACAGCATAATAGTCTCTATGATCAATTAAAGCTACTTTATTTGAAAAAAAAAATGTATCAACTCGTGGGAAAAATCAAAATCTGTGTGAATAGGAACATAATGATCACGAGCTTTATGTAAGATAATGTTAGGTGTGCGTCTTTACATCAATAATAGTAATAGTAATGGTAATAATAATAATAATAATAAAGTGACCGTTTGACATACAATCAACACCGTACTCTATTCTTTTTGTGTTTTCGTTGCAAACTTATTCTAACTTTACAAGGTATAATAAATTATTACCATTTATGAATGTGCTTGTTATTCTCCATCGTTTTTATTGGATGGAATTACTCGACCTCTATTGATATATGAGCTCCTATATGGATGCCTCGATGTTGCCTCAATGTTAATTATGATAAGTTGGTTGGTTGTGGCTAGCTAAAGAATCCAGCTCGACGCGCATCTCATCCTATTTAGGACTCATTGGTCAATTGGATGTACCTATACCCCAAGTATGGAGTGATATTGTCTCCACTGACACTTGTACTGGACCCAAACAAATGTTAAGTAAACCAAAATGATAAACTATGTATAATTTTATAAGGAAAAGTAGATTGACTAATATAGAAATATGAAAAGTTATGTTATAACACACCATGGTAATGTCAATGTTGTGTATAATAACTAACTGGTTAATTGAATGTTATCTCACAAGGCCATACTTATTAGGTGTCCAATCGACGTTGGTTGGCTTGATTGTCGTAATATCTGGAAGTAGGATGAAGAGGTCTTGTAAAATGTAAAGATAATCAATGAGTATTGATGACAGACAATAGTCACAGAGACAGAAGTTGGAATGGATAGATTATTATTTTTATTATTATTATTTGTCCCTTGTGTTCCCAATGGAGCATAGGGCTTCAGTAGCACGTCTCCAGTACACTCTCTTCACTACAATCTTTTGAACCTGGTTCCACGACAGCACACAGCCTCTCATTTCCGCCTCGCACGATCTCCTCCATGTCACACTCACCTCCGACGCACAACTAGTCACTTCCCATCTGGGTTCCATTTGATGTCCTAACCTGACGCGTGATTTCCCCAGTCCGCTTTCTCAGTGTATGCTCAATCTATCTCCACTTCCTTCCAATGCATATTTGTTCAGCGATAGGTTCTGGGTTGGTTAGTTTCAAGCCAATCACAGTTCCTTGTTGCTTATTCTTTCTCGCCTTCTTATCTGATCTTGAGTAGCGAGCCAGTGTAGGCGGCATTTGTTGATGAATATCTGTAGTTTGTTGGGAATCCATTTCGTAACGTGCCAAGTCTCTCAACCATCACATAGAAGCAGTGACTTGAGTGATGTTGGTGTTGAAAATCCACATCTTGTTCCACATGCTGAGTGCAGTAGGCTGTATTTCCACGTTTCACAGCCACACGCAAGTGAATTGTAACCACCACAACCAACATTCGATCTTACAAGTATTAAGAAGAATGTATAGTAATGATGGGCAACCAATTCCTGTGTGACAGGTATAGTTTTAGTATAATTAGTTTTATATCATACCGTCATTGTTCCCACTGAATTGATCAGTCTCTGTTGGCATATGGGCTCCTGTATGGATGCCTCGATATTGCCTATCTTCTCAACTATATATAGCAGTGATGGATGGTGGGACTCACTGGTCAGCTGGATATACCTGCTATGCATTCTGGATTCCACTGCTGGCCACGATCCATCATTACTATACTTAATTAAAACACAGGCAATATCGAGGCATCCACACAGTAGCCCATATACCAATAGAGACCGGTCAATTCAGTGGGAACAATGACGGTATGATATAAAACTAATTATACTAAAACTATACCTGTCACACAGGAATTGGCTGCCCATCATTACTATACATTCTTCTTAATACTTGTAAGATCGAATGTTGGTTGTGGTGGTTACAATTCACTTGCGTGTGGCTGTGAAACGTGGAAATACAGCCTACTGCACTCAGCATGTGGAACAAGATGTGGATTTTCAACACCAACATCACTCAAGTCACTGCTTCTATGTGATGGTTGAGAGACTTGGCACGTTACGAAATGGATTCCCAACAAACTACAGATATTCATCAACAAATGCCGCCTACACTGGCTCGCTACTCAAGATCAGATAAGAAGGCGAGAAAGAATAAGCAACAAGGAACTGTGATTGGCTTGAAACTAACCAACCCAGAACCTATCGCTGAACAAATATGCATTGGAAGGAAGTGGAGATAGATTGAGCATACACTGAGAAAGCGGACTGGGGAAATCACGCGTCAGGTTAGGACATCAAATGGAACCCAGATGGGAAGTGACTAGTTGTGCGTCGGAGGTGAGTGTGACATGGAGGAGATCGTGCGAGGCGGAAATGAGAGGCTGTGTGCTGTCGTGGAACCAGGTTCAAAAGATTGTAGTGAAGAGAGTGTACTGGAGACGTGCTACTGAAGGTACATCCAGGTGACCAGTGGGTCTCAAGTTGGATGAAACGCACGTCAAGCTGGATTCCACCTCTAACCACTAACTATCATTAATAATGTATTCAAAGATTGAAAAAAATTCTTGAGTTACAATGATAGAACTCTACTGTGCTTTATTAAAAAGGTTTCAAAAAATAACCTTCAGCATTTTCAATAGAATTTTTCAAAGACACATATACTACACGATTGTTTGAAGAGAATGGAATTAAAACTCTAGAATGAAGTTTATGCTGACTTTATTCAATAGAAATATAATCCAGTTGAAAAAATAACAACAACTCATAAAAAGTGAAATATGGAAAATGTTGATTACGAAGATGTATGAGTAGTTTGTTCATCAATTGATTGACAATAGAACGCTCAATGATCCATTTCAAGTGAAGATAGCAGTAAGACAAGTAAGACATGATTGCCACCTACTGCCTTCATTGTGATCGACTAGATGATGCAAGAAACTGTGAGGAGGGAGAAGATGGATATACGCTGTGTGACCGATGAAAAGACCCTATATCATTTGCATTTGTCGCACAAACTCTAAGATGTACAGGTGAAAACTAACAAGTTAGCACTTCCTTCAAGTGAATGTAGAGAAGACACAGGTGATGAAGAAACCCAGGCCGAGAACAACAATGAGCACCAATCACCATCAATTGGAGAAATGTAAAGGAAGTTGTCTCTTTCACCTACCTACACATCTAGAGCAGCGTCGTTTCAAATATAGATGGCGGTGGCACAGATGACGATGTTAAAGCCAGCATCCCAAAAACAGCAGAATACACCTTCCCTCATTAATCTGTGAAGATCAGTGTGCAGATCTACTGCACTCAGCATAAAGCGTGAACAACATAAGGATTTTCAACACTACATCAGTCAAGTCAGTGCTTCTATATGATAGTTGAGAAACTTGGAGCATTACGAAAGGCATTTCCAACAGACTGCACATATACATCATCAACAGCTGTCGCCTACATTCACTGCATACTGAAGATCAGATGAGATGAAAAGGCGAGAAACAATAAGCAAGGAGGAATTCTGGCCTGAAAACGAACCAACCAACGAAGCAAGAAGCTATCACTCAACAAATATGCAGAAGGTGGAGATGGATTGGATATAGACTGAGAAGACGGTTTGTGGACATCACACGTCAGGCCAGACCATCGAGTAGAATCCAAATGGGAAACGATGAGTTGGGGATCCGAGGTGAGGTTGACATGGAGGAGATTGTGTGAGGAAAAAATGAAAGGCTATGGGCAGTTGTGGAGGCAGATTGAAAAAACTGGAGAGAAGACAATGAAATTGTGACGTGCTACTGAAGCCCCATGTTCCACTAGGAACCCAATGGACAAATAATAATAATAATAATAATAATAATAATAATAATAATAATAATAATAATAATAATAATAATGACGAGTACCACATTGAAGTTAACTAGTTTCCACAAATCTCTGATTTGAGTCAGCATTTCAGTCATATCATGAAATAGCCCCTAACCATAGACGCATAATGACGCCAGATCTTCAGACAAATATCCTATACATGTATACACATATCTGCTATATCTCTGTTAAGATTGTCGATAAGAATAGACGATGGGTCAATATGACTGGCAGATGTCTAGAATTATGTAAGCTATTCCCGATTAGTCAGAAAAATATCTTCATAAGCTTAGTTAGGAATGATTATCATCACAACAAAGTAAACTTATATCTGTATTCCACATACATAGAGGAGACAAAAACTCCAACTGCCAGACAACGGGATACTGTATCTCGTATACAGTATACAGTAATCTCAAGACATGAGAAACACAAGTTCACTTCTGAGAATGATGATAATAAATAAGCGCACTGCTGTTGAGAAGTCACAGAATATGTTGTAGGTGTCTCCTTTAAATAGTCGGTTATAGTCTGTCACCTTATTCATATCAGTTTGTTGTAAGTTCCCTTCAGAGTAACTAGTACTTCCTATCATTCCAAATAATCATTCATCAGTACTAAGAAGTGACCAGAAGTTTTTGATCACATGCTTCTTCTAAGGGTTCTGTTCAAATAAGGAAGGTGAGTAAATGAAGTTGTTAGCTTTCATCGACTGATATGGGTTGGACATGTACTGCACATATCAAGTTACCGCTTACTTCAACTTTTAGTGCTGAGGAAAGCTGGATTACATAACAATGGAGTTCATAGTGACCAATTCAAGAAATGGTACCAATCCATGAAGTCCCTAATTGTTGGTACTGAGCCATGTCAGGAGGTATCTAGTCGAGGTCCTTGAGACGATGAGAATCAGTGGTTGAGAACTGGTCACAACGGTGTAGATGTATACTTTTACCAACCTTAATTTCACTCTATGCCCATAACGCTTCATCTACTTTGATATCAATCTTTTCTATTCTCCCGTTTTTGTACACTACTGTGAAGTGACCAACTAATCCAATGTACCATAACCACAAGAGTTAAGATACTAAGCTGCTGATGAAGATTCGCTTACTTCTTCGACATCAAAATCATATGAAATCACACATATCTTATAGATCCATAAAAACTAAGGAGTGATGAAGAACTGTTCGACACCAGTTTGTTACTTGGACTGACCAGCCAACGACAAGAACCATTTCTAAATTCATTTAGTCGTAAAAATCACTAATTAGTTTGACAACTTTGTCGTCAGTAACGAAAATCTCTCTACACAGATGAAGTTAAGAATGAGGAGAGAGATACCACCTTAAGATAACAGTATAGTTGATGACGAAACCTTTTGCCACTGGCTTACAATAGTACGCTTGCTATGAGACCTAATACCATTTCATTTGTTGACAACTAACTTTTGAAAGAATCAAATAGACGGGAAAACAAACATATCTCGCAGTTTAATGCTGTACAATGGGAAAGCCAGTCGGTTGTATGGTCTTCTTTTATAAAATTAATTTTGATAAGCAAACCACACAACGAACTACCTCCCAGAATCACAGCATTGCACAATTACTGTTAAATCCATTAGTCACAATAATATAATGATAATAAAATGGCATCTGTAGACGAACCTGTTCATTTTATGATGATAACAGCCATTTTCTCACAAATCAGTATAACACTAACACCAGCAGTAGTAGAGTAGGCTTATCTATTTTTGTAATAAACAAATTCACATCATCTACTTTCAGTCAAACCTATAAGCGCATTGAACAGCCAATCACCTTACAAGGTTATCAGTCTGCTTAGAAAAAAACAAACGCGCACATCTCTGATTGGCTTTCTCTGAAAGCCAATGTATGGAATTCACATTCCGGGCTGAAAGCATGTGGCATTTATGTCGCATGAAAGTGTTCAGTAATACCTCGTGCCTTGATTATTATGCTGTACATTGTAAGATATCAAAATCAAGTGTTTTATAGGTGGGTGGAAGGTTGAATGACAATGGGGGAAGAAAAATCAGACAGGCGACTTTGCAATGCAATAGAAGACTGTTTATCTAAAGTATAGTAAAGTCTACACTGCCACGAGTAGGTATGAGCGTATATATACACACACACCTACTTGCATGAATATTCACAACGCATATATATTTATATATCACACAAGTGTAGGCAAGAGAGAATTTGTCTGACCACAATCGATCAGTATGAAAAGGACAAAAATCATATGCATCGATTTCGATGCCCATTCTCTCTTTCTAAACAAAGAGAGAATCTTTTTTTCCAATGTACTAAAGATAAAATAGTCTCGACGCCCCACTAGTGGTAAAATAAATGTAACCTTACTATTTCCGTGTACCTCAACAGCATATGAATGTATAACCATCAGTTTATTTGGTTACACAGTATTAGATGTCATTGGAGTTTAATAAAACAGCACATAATTACTCTAGAACTCCAGTATTTTTCATCAAGTTGTCAAGTATTAACCACCATTTTAGAATATAGATAAGAATTCAGCTTTCACCCAACCGGTCATAAGTTCGAACTTTGCTCAACGTATTTAGGCCCAGGTAACTGGATGTAAGAACCTCGTTTACGTAGCTACTTCACTAGGTACTAGCCGGTCCTAAACCCGAATGAAAGGGAAGGTAAGGCATAGGGCTAGCTACCCTACACCAGAAAACCAATCTAACCGCTAAACAAACTTCAAAGCACACAGAAATTATAAAACATAACAACAAACTTATTCCTAGCTGGAATCGGAGAGATGAAATGATGCCAGCCAATTGGCCGATATGTCTTCTCTTCCTCGATCAAAGCAAAAGGAAAACATGGGGACATGGAATGTCCGCAACATGTATCAACCTACCAAGGCTGTCCAGATTGCAAACCAGATGAGGAGGTATGGCAGTGAAGTGCTAGGAATCTGCAAAAGTAGATGGAATGGAAGTGGACCCTCCAAACTGTCAACTGGAGAGTCAATAATCTACTCCGATATTGTCACCCACACGACAACCACGAACACACTGACTTTTGGAGTGGCTATCATGATGTCCCCTTCAACAACATCGAAACCTCTCTCTCTCTCATGCAGTGGCAACCAATCTCCTCCACGAGCATGATCATGTCAGCAAGATTCAAATCAAAACGAAAGAAAGTTACAATCATACAATGCCAATACTACGCACCTACAAATAACGCAGACGCAGACCAAGACAACAAGCAGGAACTCTACAGACAACAGCAATCAGTAATGGACAAGACCCCACCACAGATGACGACATCAAAATTCTAATGGGTTGGGTGACACCAATCCCAAAATCGGAGCAGACAACACAGGAGGAGAACTCATCATGAGTCGAGAGGCACTCGGTGAAATGAATGAGAATGGAGAATTGTTTGCAGATTTCTGTGCACTCAACGATTTGTTGATTGGAGGTGAGGCAGTGTGTACAAATACAAGGATATTCACAAAGCAACATGGACTTCACAGATGGACACACCAAAAGTCAGGTCGACTTCATATCAATATGGAGAAAGTGGAGACGCAACCAGCCTACAGCACACAAGATCAAGAGAGGGAGCAGATGTAGGTTCACACCACTCACTATCTAGTGCAAGAAACCTACCTTCAAAATCATGTTGAAAGCCTCCAAAGAAGTTGGTGATAGACCACAGTTCAAGTTCAACGCCCAGAACAACACAGGAACTGAAGGAGAAAACTACAAAGAACATCTTCACTTCATCCATCAAGACAAAATGGGAGACACTGAGCAACATCTGTGAAGAAACCCGTGTGTGGATGAACACTGGAACTCTTCGCAAGCCATATGGAAAGAAACCTGCATAACTGTATTAGGAAGGAGGAAGACAAGGAACGGATCTCGACGGACACATGGAAGCTGATAGAGAAGGGAAAGGAAGATGGTGAAGCAGAATATAAATCAGTGCAGTGCAGAATAGTACAGTACAGTACATTATAGTACAGTACAGGGATGAACAACAAAAAGAGGAACTGAGTACAGCACATAAAACACTACACTGGACAAAGAAGTGAACAAGAGTACACGGAAACACAAAACACACTTCTGCGACACATCGCCAAGTGAACCAAAACAGGCTGCTGGTAGGAAACATCTGACAACACTATATCAAATAACCTAAATACTATCTGGGAAGAGATCAATACAGATGAAACCAGTGAGAGAGAGTGAGGGAAACTTAGTCACCACCAACTGCTGAAACAAAGAGAACAATTGAACGACCACTTCAGAAAACTCTTGAATCGACCACCACCATCACCAAAACCACTACAACTACCACCTGAAACTGGTCCAGAATTACCACCAGCATCCCAGCCACAGAATTACCAGTGAACACAAGCACTCCGACAAATCACGAGTGAAATCCTGAACACCATCAAGTTCCTGAAATCCACGAAACCAGCAGGACCAGATCGAATCCCCCAGAAGCACTGAAAACAGACGTAGAGACAACAGTGGACACCATCACACCACACCACACCACTATTGAGGAAGGTTTGCAAGGAAGGAAGGAAGGAAAGGCACCTGCTTATTGAGTGGAAGAAGGGTGACCTCGTCAAGCTCCCAAACAACGGAGATCTAAGTCTTTGCAAACACTGGCACGGAATCATGCTCCACTCCTGTTCACACCAAACTAAATATTAAGTCGCATCATACTGGAGTAACTAGGAGATGTGCTGGATTCAAAATTACCACCAGAACAATCTGGCTGGCATCAGGAAGAACAAGTCATGTGCGCATCAAATTGCAACACTATGCTTCCCATCATCATATAACAGAGCATAGAATGCCAGTCAACTCAACTCTCTACCTCAACTTCATCCACTTTGAAATGGCCTAGGATTCAGGTGTTGACCGACAAGTAATTTGTCAGGCAGCTGCTTCAACACTATGGAGTACCACAAACCTTTACCAACCTCATTCAACAACTATATGAAGACGCCATATGCCAAGTCATTCACAATGGGAAGCTCAGTGATGCCTTTGAAGTGAAGACAGGAGTAAGACAAGGCTGTCGCCTACTATCAGCCATGATCTTCATGATTGTGGTCGACTGGATCATGCAGCAAACCATGAGAGACGAGGTGAACATATGCTGTTTGACTGATGAAAAGACCCTACATGATTTGGATTTCCCCGATGATGATTCATGTGTAATATCGCACAAACTCGAAGATTTAGAGAGGAAAACTAACAAGTTGACAGGAAAGGTGAGGTAGGGCAGCGAAGACTGGAGTTCCTTCGGGTGAATGTAGAGAAGACGTAAGTGATGAAGATACCACAAAACCAACAACAACAACAACAACAACAACAACAATAACAAGCTCTGATCACCTTCTACGGTAGAAACCTAACGGACAAAGTCTCTTCCACCCACCTATGAAGTATTATCGTTTCAACCACAAGCGGCGGTGGTGGTGGCGGCACAGATGACGATATCAAAGCCAGGATCGGAAAGACAGCAAGGCAGGCCTTGCTGTTCTAACCTGAAATCAGTGTGGAGATCTACTGCACTCAGCATGAAGCATGAACAAGATGGTGATTTCCAACACTAATATCAGTCAAGTCAGTGCTTCTATGTGACGGCTGAGAGAATTGGTGTGTCACGAAAAGCATTTACAACAAACTGCAGACATTCATCAATAGCTGCCGCCTACGCTCGCTTCATACTGAAGGTCAGATGGTCAGAATAATAAGAATAAGGAGAGAGGAATTGTGGCCTGGCAACGAACCAACCAAGAATCCATCGCCCAACAAATATGCAGATGGAGAATGTGGAGATGGATTGGGCTGGACATACACTGAGAAAACCATTCGGAGACATCAAGCGTCAGGTGAGGCCGTCGAGTGGAATCTACAGGGGAAACGACCAACTGGGCATCCAAGGCGAGGGTGACATGGAGGAGATCATGTGAAGAAGAAATGAAAGCTTATGGGCAGTGCTGGTGCCAGGTTCAAAAGACCACAGAGAACAGAGTGCAATAGAGACGTGCTACTGAAGCCCTATGCTCCACTAGGAACCCAAGGGATATATAATAATAATAATAATAATAATAATAATAATAATAATAATAATAATAATAATAATAATAACTGGGAATAACAACATCCAAGATGCGTGGATCAGGGCCATGAATTGCTTTGTCACCATATCAGATACTGATATTTAGTTTTGACCAACTCTTAATGACCCCAGCATGTTGTCACAGCGACAGACAAGGGTTCCTTTTTTCTGTATTAAGTGCAGTAGTTCGCTTCGAGCCTTGGCCCTGTAGGGTTTTCGAAGACATCACAGTTTATTAACACTGTGACAGTAAAAATAAGTTTCCTTTATTCTATTTAGTAAACATCAACAGAGCGGAACAGCAACAGGTTATGGACAGACCATATTACATGGATGTCAGTAATGCTATCTGACTCGTCAAAACTCGATAGATCAACTAACTTGAAACAGTCAGTTGACGTCACTATATGGCCTGGCATTACTGCTTACCTATCCAATTTGCCACTCTTCATGCCAGTAAAGCAAGATACAAGACATCAAGGTCAAAGGTAGGGAATTAGGGAAGAAGGTATTCAAAAGGAGTAGAAAGTCATGAGACAATAGAAAGAGGGCTAAATAATAACGAGATGCGATATGAAGATTAGGATGAAGACAATGTTTGGATGTATCTGAGCGAATGGAACCGACGCTGAGGCATATCACCAAGAATCTCTAACCATCTATCTCGATTGTCGTGTGAATCCTAACATGGAAATTTGTATTGCTCTTACACGGTTCATACTAACAGTTACAGACTGATGTCAGATTTCAGTCCACCTGGCTTGATTATCTTTTGCTGCCTAAATACACCCCAGTTAACATTGAGTGATGGGATAAACGGTGACTAGGCATGTGAACTATGTCTACTAGCCATCTTACTCGATGAAAGTTTACAGTGTCACCATCCGATTTGTTACTTTAATCGAAAACTCAATGTTTCACTCATATGATGGTTCAATGGCCTAAGTTACGAAGGCTTTCTCATACCCTTCACCTTTAATGAGCATATTTTAGGGTGAATTACTACGTCGTACACTTGGCCAATCATAGTAAGCAATGGAAAATTCTACCAGCCCCGAAGTTGGAAAAAGTCAACTGAGCCTTTCATATTCTTGTTGAACACTAATTTATTATTGCTGACTTGACTTGTAATTAAGTGAAATGGTTAAGATACCCAACCTCTTCACTTCCTTTACTGCAAGACAAAGTATCACAAAGCAGGTCAGTTTAAAAGTAATAATTTGCGATATACATCGAAAATATTTTCAATTTACCAATCAAGATGTCCAGAAGACTCTATATCTTATCAGTAAATTTATCACCTACAATGACTAGATCTTTTACATACTCCTATAAGTTGACGACTATAGCATCAATTGTGATAAACTCAATTCTTGTAAAACTAGACCTTCACTAGCACATTAATGACAAATTAAATAAAAATGATAAGATTGAACAATCCTGTTGAATACCACCCAAAGTACATATATATGGATGTTGAAGTATAGAATCGTCAGCAGGATGATGTACTTATCTGATGACATCTACTTCAGTAAGAAAACCCTTTCATATACCTAATGCTTGTCTTAACCACCACTTGATATATAATTTGACTCAAAGTTCATTCATTAATATGTTCATTTATGGTAAACAAAGATTATTATTGAACACAACAAAATTGTCTTACAAACTTAGACAATTCACTATCCACAGTTCAGGAGGACATTCAACACAACAACTGTAATGCTTCTTGAATGTTATCCTTCCTAAAATTTCATAAGATAGTACAGTTGATGATAATGCTGATGAATCTTTCTACTATAGTTAATTTACTCCAACTGTTCCCCTCTATTGTTGTTTGGATTTCGATGAAATGACTAGACTTTATTGTATAGTAAAGCGAATGGTACACTATTAACTGAATGCTGATAAATGGAGTCATAGATAGGCATTTGATCTCTTATAGACTTGTGGTCAAAAATGTTTTATCTCATGGATGACAAGTATCATCTCTGTGTCTATATTCAAGGGAGAAAACAAGCAAATATTTAACCATATCACCTAATTTCGCTTGTCTACTCTGTGAAGAAAATCATGTTATACATAGTTTTATAAGTGAGGTTTGCAATAGTGAACAATCATCATCTCTTTGAAGTCATGAAACATTTTCACAGTCATGTTATTCTTGATCGTATATTGTTAAACAGTAACAGTTTTAGGATATACAAAGGGTAGGACTGATAAATAATCATATGCTGAGAATTCTGTACTACAAACATAATTATGGTTAAGAATAAAACAGATGAATTCAACCGAAAGTAATCAGCACTGGGGAATAAAAAAATATCCAAAAGAATCATTCCTTCTTTGACTTTTGGCTTGTTGATATGTACAAGTGAAACCGCACAATAACTAAATGAATTGAAACAAGAGGAATCCATGCTGGAAAGGCTAAAATTGTCCCCATTTACGCTTCACAGTACAGTAATTCCGTGATTACATCATACTGATTGGTTTGTGGACTTCGATCAACAGTTATGGAAAAAATATGGCCTTGTTTACTACACAAGGTAGCTATTTCCTTTGGAGTTGACTATGGATTTCTGTTCTCAGTTAAATAGGATGTGTATGAGTTAGTCATTAACAGTGAACTTAGGGGTTACATAACTTGAAACTGCCTAAATTTAGCCAGTATCCGTCCTCCATCCAAATCAACACAGAACCAGGTGTTACTGCTTAACGGTCCGAGTTGCTATACATTATATCAGTAGATCGAGTAAAACGGCAATGAAGTGGAAGATGAAGAAAAGAAAATTCAGTCGAAGAAAATATAAAGTAATGAAAGGTAGAAAGGAAGAATGAGAAAATGGTGAGATTCGGTGTAGTGTTAAGATGAGGATAATGTGTGTCTATACATCTGTGCCACTGACATCGGTTTTGAGACATATCACCTACAGTCTCAAACCACTGGTTTCTCTTGACCCACGGACCCCAAATAGCTAGTCTCCGTCGCCCCATATGGCTCAAACCAACCAGCCTGAACCTACTTCTACCAACATTGTGGGATGAGACGACGGCGACTGGGAATACGTAACACATGTCCCAGCCAGAGATCCTTGTCGATGGAGGTTCACAACCGTGTCAACTGGTTTACCTCTTCTCCCTCCCTAAAACTCTGTGCCTGACTTCTGCGTTACTCACTTGGTGAATACAGTCTATACTACGAAGGCAATGGTGGTCAAACACCTGAAGCCGCCTCATGTCTTCCACCTTCAATGGTCATGTTTCACAGTCATACAGTAGAACAAAGTGGACTGTTGTTCAGTACACACAACCCTTAATATATAATCGGATATCACGGTGGCGCGTTAGTTGGTGAAATTCAGCCAATATGAAGGGAACTGAGTTTTAATTATTCGAACGTTGACTTTTTAGCTATGAATGAATTCATCTTTTCAACTTGTTAATGTAAACTGGTCTTGTTTACTGTACCGTTGCTTTCCTGTGTCTACATGATATTGAGTACAAAAGTGGATATCATAAATACCCGTTTTTTTTACTAACGCTTCTGCAATGTATGTTCTAAATTCAAATATCCATAAGTGGTTACGTAATAACCATAATATTTAGAAATATCTGTTGAGGCTTGAAGTGAATTAATGAAATAATAAAAACTACGAGAAAGATGCAAATGAAATGAGATAATTGAACTGGATACGAATAGCAACTGCCCTCCCCCATAACATCTTATACTTTACTGAGCCACAAAAATATTAGTGACAGACACTGGTCTATAATTGTAAGGAAGGGACATTATTTAGCAGAAGTATATCATTTGATTATCTGAGATAGGCGTAGTTTGGCAGACTAGTAGTTATACTGGGTAATGATTGAAGGTGAAGTGAAAGTTTGAACCGCGGCCGGATTCGGACCAGCGACCACCGCGTTTCCGGTCCGATGCTGTACCTCGCGGACCTACGTAGTTCAGTTAGCAGGACATAGAACTGGAAACGCGGTGGTCGCTGGTTCGAATCCGGCCGCAGTTGAAATTTCCATTTCACCTTCAGCTATCACCCAGTATAAAAATATATTACTTTATATACAGTTTTCATGAACATATAAAACGGCAAGGTCAAGAGTTATCTAACTTATTTTGGTTGTAAAATTTGAAACAGTCACGTAAATTGAGAGGTTGATTTGAACACCTTCATTTTAGCGGGAAGTCTGTCCCAAATCTGAGAGAATCTTATAGTGAAGAAACTTGTAGAAAGGCAGAATTTAAATCGGTTCGATATGACACTGTGGGCATGGTTGCACAGATTGTAAAAACTATTGTGTTTTAACTGAAACTCACCACTGACTGTTGTAAACGTGAGGTTGTGTGACACATTGAAGAAGAGTATCAGGTTGATTCTGAGTCGTCTCATCCGAAGTGGTTCTGCATCTGCAATTGTAGTCCTGTATAGAATCGTATCCTACAAACCAAGCTGTAAAATAACTTGGAAAGACTATTTTTAGTTTCTCTTTAATGTGCATACCATTCAACATAAATGGACAATATTCTAATGGTGAACGTACGCAAGTTTCATATAGAGTAGTGAGTAGTAATTTGACTTCTTTGAGGTGAAAGTTACGGACTATATATATATATATATATATATATATATATATATATATATATATATATGTATATATATATATATATATATATATATATATATATATATATATATATATATATATATATATATAATCTATCACCACTCAGTTAGTGGTGTACCATTCGCTTTACTAACACCCTTCAAAATCCTATAACAATACAGTGTCGTCTTTTCCCCGGAGTCCACAGAACAATAGAGAGGAACAGTAAGTATAGGCAAAACACAGGAGTTAATAGAACGTAAAAGTAGAAGTTGAGTTATGCAAAACAGGAAGTATGAGTTTCTTCACATGAAAGGTCAAGTGAAGGGTGTCTCTGGAAGTCAGTAAGGTAAGAAAGGAGTAAGAAAGATCTGAAGGAAAACATAAGCCACCAAAATAGATCACGCTTCCTTAATTCTCTACAACATACAAGCAAGAGTCATGGAAGTGAAACTTCAGGTAAAATCAATCATCTGACATTTGGAAGGAATGAATTGTGTATGAGGTGATTTAAGAAAGATCAGTGACCAGACCAATTTTGGTTAGGAAGTTATTAAACTGAGAGAAATTTGAAGAGGTTATGATTGGCAATGAATATTGTCTGTTAGATCATCGGCGTATTACTTAACAAAGTTAGATTTAGTTGACGTTGGTAAGTAATGCAAAAAGTAGGAGGAAAGAAAATGAGAAGGAAGAGCACCATGAAGCACACTATCTCCATTCACTAAGTGGTGAAGTGGAACGCTTCCCTCTTTCAGAGTGTGATGTCTTCTCTTCGAAAAATGAGAATCAAGTTAGTTCGCAATCTAGGAGACTGAATGTGATTCCTGATAAGCTTGTCTACTGATAGGGGTCTAGAGGCCGAATGAAAGGCACAAGTCTAATCTAACTTAAGAAGGCAGACGAATTTGTAGTCAAATTGATTTTTAGTTCTCTGAAAGTCTCCAAATGAGTTAGAAGCACACGAAGCAAGTTTTCCCTCTGCTTTTAGGAGTGTTGAGGTTATTCTGATCAGCCGTAATCTCAATTCCGCTTCAGAAGATATGCACTTAGGTACCGGAACTATTTTAATTTCTTTCCAGGCGGCTGGTACATCATTTCTGGCAAAGAATTCATTAAATAGAACAGCTACTGAATTGAAATTGGTTATTCTGCAGTAATAACCAGCTTACTTCATTTTAATGTTAGGCTTTTTTTCGTCATGAGATAAATCCAGTAGTATCGAGACTCAGTAACGGGTACGGTAACCTTTGAATCAATGGATATGATTCCATCGTTGAACATAAATCTAATTATTGAGCAAATAAGAACAACAGAAAAAGCCACCACTACCTTGAGATCGATTGAATAAATGATGCCCTATATACAAGTTGAAATGAATACATTATTAAACGTAATGGGTATATAGTATCAATTTATACTGAATACGTGTCCTGATGAAGTTTCATAGGACGAAAGATATAGAATATTCTCGTACCGCAAAATTTATGTAACACGAATTGATTACAAACTGATGCAGCCTAAATAGAGCGTTAGGCAGAAGAGAGAGAGAGAGGCAGACAGACAGACAGGCAGATAGATAGACAGGTAGAAGCAACGTGTCAAACTTCACACAGAAGTCCATCAGTGCAAGTTGCCAAGTGGATGGCAAAAGATTTATATAAAAGTAGACTAAGGTGTATGAGAAAAGAAATTCGGAAACTAAGGTTGCTGAACTGTTTCAAGCTTTAGGAGACATCAAAGAGTAAACATATCCGCAAAAACTCTCACTGATTTTCAGCCTTGTCACTAAGAGACCCCGACACCTGATTCCTATCTTCATGATGATCACAATCACGTAGTCCATTATGAGCCCCTTGGGTTCCCAGTGGAACACAGGGCTCCAGTAGCAAGTCACCATTTCACTCTCTTCCCCCCCCCTCCCAGTCTTTTAGACCTGGTTCCACCACTGCCTTTAAACTTTCATTTCCTTCGCACACCATCTCTTCCACATCTCCCTCACACACCCAACTCTTCCCTTCCCATTTATGCTCTACTCAAGGGCCTGGTGCGTGATCACCTCAAACTGTCTTATCACTCTATGTCCAATCCAATCCAATGCAATTCAATCCATCTCCACACCACATGCAAAGTAATTCACAATGGGAAGCTCAGTGATGCCTTTGAAGTGAAGACAGGAGTAAGACAAGGTTGCCTACTATCCCCCGTGATCTTCCAGATTGTGGTCGACTGGATCATGCAGCAAAACGTGGGGAGCGAGAAGACGGATATACGCTGCTCGACCGATGAAAAGATCCTAGAAGATTTGGATTTCACTGACAACTTATGTTTAATGTTGCACAAACTCGAAGATGTACAGGCGAAAACTAACAAGTTGACAGAAGAGGAGAGGCAGGGCAGCCAAGGAAGACGGGACTTCAAGGGAACGTAGAGAAGACGGAGGTGACGATGATACCCAACCAACAACAAACTCCAATCACCATCAACGGGAGTAGACTCCTTCACCTATCTAGGCAGCACTGTTTCAACCACAGGCGGCACAGGCACAGACGAGGACGTCAAAGCCAGGATCGGAAAGACAGCAAGACAGGCGTTAATTAGCCTGAAACCATCATAAAGCGTGAACAACATCCGGATTTTCAACACCAACATCAGTCAAGTCAGTACTTCTATGTGACGGTTGAGAGACTTGGATCGTTACGAAAAGCATTTCCAACAAACTTCAGACATTCATCAACAACTGCCTACGCTCACTCCATACTGACACTTAAGATCAGATGGCCAGAAAGAATAAGCAACAAGGATGTCTGGCCTGACAACGAACCAGCCAATGAAGCAAGGAGCTATCGACCAACAAATATGCATTGGAAGGAAGTGGAGATGGATTGGGCATACACTGAGAAGGCCGACCAGGGACATCACGCGTCAGGCCATACAATCGACTGGAACGGAGGTGGGAAACGGTGAGAGTGACATGGAGGAGACCGTGTGAGGAAGAAATGAGTGGTTGTGGGCAGTCGTGGAGCCAGGTTCAAAAGATTACAGAGAAGAGAGTGTAATGGAAACGTGCTACTGAATCCCTATATTCCATTAGGAACCCAAGGGATAAATAATAATAATAATAATAATAATAATAATAATAATAATAATAATAATAATAATAATAATAATAATAATAATAATGAGCTACACCTTCACAACCTGCCATCTAATGTTAGTCTGAATGAATTGTCAATCTTTTAATGAAGTAAAAAAGTCTTTAAGAATGCCAGTCAGGAATTAGCAATTAGACTAATTGAACTATTACACGAAGTACGAGAATCACTGAAAGTTCTTGTCAAACTCTTCCAAATCGTTGGATTCTCAAGTTTAAATGGAAGGAGAGAAATTCTTGTGTAGTAACCATAAAAGAATTACAATAACTAACTGAGTTGACCGTAATTCAACATGGAACTAGACAATGGGAACATTGATCTCAAGCATACTATGTATAATTGAAAGAAAATCAATCAGATTTTTACCCTTCAGTAGGCTCTGTAACAGACATACAGACTGATGTATATCACATCACTAATTTTCCCGATTACTCTGCTCTGCTAAATAATTCAAGAATAGGAAGTCAACTCGTTGAGAATTTCTGTCAGTTAAATTATTTAGAGGGGGTGGGTGCGTGGGTTACGTCAGTCCTGATGAGTTGATTACAGAAGAAATTCATATGTAGAGGGGCTTAGGAGGTTTTTTCACCGTACACATATTCAAAATATGACTCTAGTGTACCAAAACTACAGCATGAGATAAAATTTATGAGAAAAAAGTTATACCAGTGGTCAAAAATGGACCAAAACACATGTCATGTCTATCAAGCAACAACTTATCTTGAAGAACGATATCAAGTGGAATAGTATTAGTTTAAAAGAATACGAAGGTTGATCAAACCTAAAGATGAAACTGATCCCTAGGATTCCCTGACTATTGGTGTAAACCGTGCAGAAAAGCATAGGCAAACTTCAGATCTCCAGATGTTGGAAAAAGAAAAGTAAAGACGTTGAGTGAAGTGATTCTAAATTGATCACGATGATACCTTACTCATAGTTCACCTCGACTAAAATTTCTTCCTTCCTTTCATAACATTATCTTCCCATCTTCTGATGCATTATTTTTTTTATTTATTATCTGTCCTCTAGGTTCTCAGTGGAACATAGGCCTCCAGTAGCAAGTCACCATTTCACTCTCTTCCCCCCCCCCTCCCAGTCTTTTAGACCTGGTTCCACCACTGCCTTTAAACTTTCATTTCCTTCGCACACCATCTCTTCCACATCTCCCTCACACACCCAACTCTTCCCTTCCCATTTATGCTCTACTCAAGGGCCTGGTGCGTGATCACCTCAAACTGTCTTATCACTCTATGTCCAATCCAATCCAATGCAATTCAATCCATCTCCACTCCCTTTCTCCGCATATTTGTTGGACAATAGGTTCTTGCTTCGTTGGTTGGTTCGTTGTCAGGACACACTTCCTCCTTGCTTATTCCTTCTCACCTCACCGCCTCATCTGATCTCATCTTCAGTATGCAGTGAGTGTAGGCGGCAGCTATTCATTCATGTATGCCTGCTGCAGTTTGTTGGAAATGCTTTTCAAAACACGCCAAGTCTCTCAACCATCACACAGAAGCACTGACTTGGCTGAATTAGTATTGAAAATCCAGATCTTGTTGTTTATGTTGAGTGCCGCAGTGCAGTGCAGTAGATCTCCGCACATTAATAAAGAAAGGCCTGTTTTGCTGTCTTTCCGATCCTGGTTCCCACATCGTCATCTGTGCCGCCACCGCCACCTGTAGTTGAAACGATGCTATATCTAGGTAGGTAGGTAGGTGTGGGGTGGTAGGTAGGTAGGTGGATGAGACAACTTCCTTTACATGTCCCTCGCTCTTGGTGGTGCTTGTTGTGGATGGTCTTGTTCATTGGGTGGTATCTTCATCACCTCTGTCTTGTCGTCTATGCTTACCTGAAGGAAGTGTCGTCTTCACTGCACTGCCTCACACTTCTTCTCCAGACTGTTAGTTTCCGCATCTACATCTTCCAGTTTCTTCGACATTAGACATTCAACATAAAGCATCATGAGTGAAATTCAAATCTCCTACGGTATTTTATCGGTCAAACAGTGTGTGCCCCTCTTCTAACTTATCACAGTTTCTTGGATCATCCAGTCCACTCCAGGCAACCACAATCAGGAAGATGATCGGTGATAGAAGGCAACCTTGCCTTGCCTGTCAACCTGTCTTCACTTCAAAGGTGTCATTGACCTTTGCATTGTGAATTACTTGACATGTAGCCTCCTCATATAGAGTATAGCTGTTGAATCAGGTTGATAAAGGTTTCTGTCGCTGAAACCGTAGTGTCGAAGCAGCTGGCAAATTACTTCTCACTCGACACTATGAGAGGCATTTTCAGAGTCCATGAAGTTGAGGTAGAGAGTTGACTGTCATTCTATGATCTGTTATATGATGGTGCGTAGTGTAGTGTTGCAATTTTATCCGCACATAATTTTTTTTCGTGAAGCCAGCCAGCTTGTTCTGGTCGTAATTTTGAATGCAGAGTAGTATTTAGTTTAAAGATGATGATAGGACTTAAGTTTCTGCTTGGTGTGGAAGAGAGTGAAGCATGATTCTGTGCCAGTTCTTGCAAAGGCTTAGATCGCCCTTGTGACGTCGTAAAGTTTACCAATTTGAAATGATACAGTTTCATGCAGTCCTATACAGTATTGTTCTCTTTCCTACGACTGAGACGGATACCCACGAAGTGAATGTGTATGTAGTGGAAACATACACGTTTAAAATGCAATAGAATAACTGTTGTCTACCTTAATCTCAGTTTCACTTCACACAGTCACAGTATGGTAGACAGTTACTTTCACAGAAAATATGACTTTGGAGCGTTAGCAAATGGAGTTGGAAAGAATAAGATTGTTATCTATAGACGGTAAGATAAACAGATGAAATTGGCTTATTGGTTTAAATGCATAGGAAATTTTAAGTCTTATGATCAAGTAGATAGTTTTCGACTTACCTGTATTTGGATTGGGCAGTCAGTGTGATTACAATGAACAGATAGTTGTTTTCCATGAAGTTACACGGCAATTACAGCGAGCCATTAGAGACTGAAGTAAAATAAAGATCTCATCGCCAGTTAGGTCACGTGGTAGAGCACTAGGCCGGCCACTTGGAGGCCGCTGGCTCCAATCCTGCTGTGATCTAGGTGTTCATTTAAATTTCAAATATTACACGCAATCAAAATATAATTATTTCTTAATCATATTCCCTAATGTGTTGTTGGGATGTCAAGAAGTCATCAAGCAACGAGTAAAATAAAAAAACTTGTAAATCCTAGGCAATTTCAGATACATTTTGAGGTTAATCTCGATTATAGTCACAGATGAAGTGCGGGAATGAACCAATGAAAAACAATATACGATTAGGCATAACCACAAAATGCTCCAAGATGTCAAACCTAATACGAAAGCACATAGAGCAGACACATAACAAGACGGAATCAACGTAGGAATTCACACCGACTTGCATCGGTTCAAGTTGCCATGCTTCATTCTAGTATACAAAGAACCGATGGATAGAAAAAGACTGAGGTCAAAGGAGACAAACTTGTATGAGAGAACAAACAATCTGAAGATAAAGGTTGGTGAAAATATCCAAGCCTCATTGACACCGATTTTCATCCATCTCACCACGAATCCTCAACCATCGATTCCTGAAGTCAACGTGACCCCAACCTGACAGTCTACATCTCCCCATACAGCTCACATCAACAATCACAGACTTCATTAACTGTTGCCACATCTTCATCTGGCCACCCTGAACCCTGTCCCATCATAATCCACGTCAAGGTAGGGAGTGGCTCGATATAAATAGTAATTGTCCAAGCCATCTCATTCGACTCAGGTTGACAACCTCATCAGTCGACTTCCCTATCTTGCCTAATACCAGTCGGTTAACCCCTACATTGCTCACACGGTGAGTGATCCCACCAAACCTGAGGAATGCTATGAACACATGTGTGATCAAAATCCTGTAATCGCTTCACATCTTCTATTTTCGAAGGCCATGCATCACAACTGTACAACAAGACAAAACGGACTGTGGCAGAGCAGTATACTCATCTTTCGATGGATAGTCGGATGTCTAACCAGTCTGTGCCACAGATGATGTGAATTGGCAAATGTCGAACAGGTCTCATGTGGTATCTGAGCTGAGATTTCACCACCAACCACTCCGTTCGAGTTGATCTTACTCCCACCATCTCACTTGGTATCACTGAACTGGAAGTAAGTAGGTGCATCATATCAGTCGTGGAGTGTCCTCTTGCATTTGACAGGTGAAGAACGCATGTTAAACGCATATCAAGCATACTCAAATTTCTGCTGAAGGCGTTCACGAAACCCTTGGATTTTGTCAGCGTCTTCACCTATCAGGTCAGTGTCGTCTGCATATTCCGAGTCGACCAGATAACCTCTAGTGAGTAGGTAACTTCCTGTGAAGTCAAACTTTCCTGAGGTTATGTCTACTAGTATTTGTGTGAGGAAGGTAAATAGGAATGAGGAGAGTGGGCATCTGTGGCGGACACCAGAGGTTGACATCAATTCACATGACAACTCATCACAAGCCCTTTCATGGTTGCTTGAGTTCAAGTAGAGAGCTTAACATACCAAACAACAAAGTACTAAGATTAGGGATGACAAAATGAAGAAAGCAGTAAAAGGTACTTAAAAGTAGTAACAGATATCAAGGAGAAATGAGAGAATACAAAATTCAGAATGGAGGTCAGCATAAGAGACGTACATCTGTGTCGCGCAGATCGATTCTCAGCCATTTTACCTACACCCTTTAACCACTGGTCTTTGTTGTCGTGTGGACCCCCCGCTGGGAAGTCAATATCCACTCCCACCCCCCACCCCACCCCAACACACACGGCTCAGTCAACCAGTCAAACACTTCATGTAGTCATGTCATGTTATAGCCTGTCCACCCCTGACCTTTCTCCACCCACAGCTTACTTCAGACAACATTGCGTGACGAGGCAGACGATGACTAGGCACGTGCAACACATACACCAACCCACCTCATTCGAATAAGGTTCACAATCCGATCAACTCACTCTCCTCTCCTCTCCTCTCCTCTCCCTCCTCTCCTCTCCTCTCCTCTCCTCTCCTCTCCTCTCTCCCTCTCCTCTCCTCTCTCTCCTCTCCTCTCCTCTCCTCTCCTCTCCTCTCCTCTCCTCTCCTCTCCTCTCCTCTCCTCTCCTCTCCTCTCCTCTCCTCTCCTCTCCAACTCCACACCTGACTACTGCCTTACTCACGTCCTCACACCATCACATAACTTATGCTACGAAGGCAGGCAATCGTCGTCATATCCCCTACCTTTAATGGCCATGTTTCACACCCATATAACAGAATAGAGCGAAAAGAGGTGCAGTGCACTCTACTCTCAAACAACAATTGCAGATCACGGCGGTGTCATGAATGACATAAATTGGGGGAAATCTAGTCATGCCTTTTGTATGCGTGTACAGATTTCCTTAGCCATTAACTCAACAAGGATGATCCAACTTCTCAGGTAAGTGAAGCCTTCACAACACTCAACCACTTCACTCCTATTGTTAGACACGCTACCATTGAACACCAGTCCTCCAGTAGCGAAATTCCCATTCAACTAGTGAGAAACCCATACACAACATTCTCTCAAATTGCCCTAAAAAATTATAAAGAAGACTGCATCCTTTCAGCATCTTCACCTAACACGATTATCTCGTCTGTCTACTCTACATCCATTTAGGATTCTCGTGTGATATCATCAATCCCTGTAAACTTGAAGAGACGAAGATCTCCACAAGAACGTCAATGACAAAACTGAACACGAATGGAGACAGTGAGCATTTTTCATACACACCACTCGTTGTATACACCTCACCTGACAACTCATCATCGGCTGTAACACACCACCAGGTGTTTGAGTACACAACCTTTAACAGAGTGACGTGTTTAATTCCCATCTCTTTCAGTCAGACACTAACATAAGACCATCATACGGTACAGAAATACACCTAGTGTCGGGCGCTGGTAAGTGTGTCTGTGTTCCATAACCTGACTGACAGTGAATATTTGGTCAACACATCCACCGTCACATCAGAAGCCTGTGTGTTTTTCGCGTGTTTGCTCTTCCACAGCTCCACTCATACCTCTAGTGATTGTAGAACCCAGACCTGAATCTCACATATCATCTTCATCACACTGATTCCCCTATGGTTGTCACAAGAGGATTTCTCAACCTTCTTCAAGACCCTAACAAACAGTGATTCAGAGCAATCAGACGCGATCATATCTGACTGCCATCCGCTAACTGTCACCTTCTGTTAACCTCACCAGTCATCTTCCACCACCATCCTCATATACCTCTGGTAAAAGTCTGTCTGATCATACTGCTATTCCACATTTCAGATTATCTGCACATTTCTCCACTTCTGTGAGTCTTCGCAGTCCTGTCTCGATGTTCCATTCAGAATCCAACGAAACAGTGGGCAACGAGATAATGGCTGGAGGCAAGTTCAACTGTTCCTCAGAGTGTCCCACCCATTGTTTCAGTCATCTCATTGAATTGTGGGTGAATCTAAGACCCAGCCTTCTCTCCTATAGTCTCACTAACCACTGACTTTTTCGCTTCAGTTACCTTAACAAGTCTAAATAATTGTCTGCAGTTACCTGTCACCGCCTCCTCTTCCATCATCCCTTCAGCCATCGCTGTCCGCCAGTGTCTACCATCATTGCGTTGACTTTTTGTCAGTCTACATTTGAGTTGTTTGTGATTGCCACTGTTCACGCAGCATGCAGGGATGCGTTTGCGTTCATGCATAAATTCAGAAGAAGCTGTTGATTTTCACTGACTTTTCAACCACTTTCTGACAGTCGACTACAGTCTTCAACACTGTTTTTACAACAGACTGGAGATGGCTTTTTCCATATGACTGATATTGTTCTGCAACGATAACTGTTTAGACAGTTTTCCACTGGTTGCAGTCTTAGTAGTTCTCTCATTGTGGAGCTACATTTGTAGTGGTTTTGTTGCTATAGTTTCTTACATCCACATAGACATTGACATACACGTGCTCGAGCCTTTGCCCCGTGTCCGAACACGCGCTGCAGAAGGAACGCTACCTCTCACGGACCCTACAGCACTAATTGTTAGCACTGTGGTTTATCCGTGTCAACCTCTGAGTTGAGGTCAGTGAACATCATGCAAGACAGTTTTCCTTTTCAAGTCTGAAGCTTGTACTGGCCAGAAAGAGACGGTTGACTGTGCATAGTTGCACCAGGTGACCACCCTCATCAATTCGTTATACTGGTATTCCGAAAGTGTCACGTAAGTGCCTTCCAGCCTGACCTAGCCATCCATTTATTTATTTAAATCACCCTCTACGACAACCACGTCCGGATGCTCAGCTTTCAGTTGGAGGATAGTCACAGCTTTCTGAAAAACTTCACTTCATCCTGACTGCAGTCATTGAGTGCGTAAGCAGAGATCAAAAAGAGGCAAGCGAGTTTCAATATTTTTTAAGTCTTCACTGTGCTGTGAAGTCGAAAGGTGCACAGACGACTGTCAACTGGTATCCAATAGTGCAATGCACTTTCTATCCTAGCACCTAATGCTATAAATACACCTGCAAGACCCTGAGAACTGATCATTGGATTTGCATATCTCACAAACACAGCATACACCAATGGCCTCAGATGTCAGAGTTTTGGCTAGCGAAGTTTTTTTAAGCAATTTGACTTAGGGTACGGAAATTGAAAGGTTCAATATGTAGTTTGGAGCGGGGTTTCGGGAGATCAAGAATGCTTTTCCGTGAACTCAGGTCACTGTCAAGAGCTGTAGAGCTAGAAGAAATTAAAGGTGGCGTAGGAATATTGACCATGAGACGTGAAGAAATATTAGAAGTTGAGGATGTGGAAGGTGAAGAGTGATCTGAGGGAATTCGGTTGCTGATGGTGACAGAGTTGTGAGGGTGGTTGATAGTTCCTGGTGTACACAAAGTGAGGAACTAGTTCTTTTTGAGATATCTGAAAAAGAAGGGTAAGTGTGTGACCATAGAGTCCAAGCAACACATACTGGAAGTTTGTCACACTTGGCCTTTTCAGAAGTTTGAGATTTTAGCTTGATTTTCAAATTTTACTAAGAACTCATATCACCGGCACCGGTAAAGGCATAGTGTAGTGGGGAGTGTGCTGTTTTTAGGGCCCAGCCTTTCTACCTCTCCTCCCCGTTGGGAAGGTGACATCAGTGTGAGAATCACCATACTGATGTCACCCCCCGTACAGTCAGCAGTTTGGCTTCGCCCTCGGACCCCCTCCAGCATGCAGGAGTAATTTACCCTATAACAGCAATTGCTTTTTGTCTAACGCTTACTCCACTAGCCTTTCTGTTATGGTAGAACCCCCAGGGAACAGGCATTCTATCAGCATATCTCAATGAGTCATTGTGATATGCAAGCTCGATTGCCAAGCCACTGTAGTAGTTATCGGTCTAGAGCATGGGAATCATATACTACCCAATCATACGGTTCAAAAGCCCGTTTTTGTTGGTGTTTAAGAGCAGAACTGAGACTTGTCACTGGGATCTGACTAACGTAGCGGCTTAAAGATGAGACCGACTTCACTACAACCAACTTTATAGAAATGAGGTCATTCAATTTAGTGATCTGACCTCAGACATGAGAATAGCCAAGATAAAAGACATACAACTACCATCCTTATCCTAAACTACAATCCACCATTTTTTGTAGACGAATAACCATTAAAAGTAAGTAGTTGCAGTTACGGCAGTAAGTGATGAAGCTGTCGAGTACAATTTCGATTGAAATAGGGTAAAACTGTAAGCTATGAGAAAGGCGTCGATGAAAAAGTAAAGCCTTTCAAACCAGCACACGGTTTCAAGGTAGCGTTTATCATGAACTGACACAAGTTGGAGAACCATTGAAATCGTGTAAGCAGTGGACAGCTATTTTGTCCTTGAATGGGAATCTTCAGACGTGTGCACCCACTACCCCGTTATGGATCGTAATCAAAACAACCAGGTCTTACGGTTATCACATCACATGGTTTGTACCTATTTGACCTGTTACCATCACTTTAAATTGCTCAAGGTTTCAGTATACTATTTTTATTATTTATCCATTGGGGTCCTAGTGGAATATAGGGCTTCAGAAGCACGTCTTCGTTCCACTCTCTTCTCTACAGTCTTTTCAACCTAGCATCACGACTGCCCACAAGCTTTCATTCCTTCCTCACATCATCTCCATGTCAACCTCACCTAGGACGCCCAACACGTCATTTCCCAAATGGATTCTACTCGACGGTCTGGCCTGGCATGTGATGTCCACAAATGGTCTTCTCAGTGTATGTCCAGCCCAATCCATCTCCACGTTCTCCATCTGCATATTTGTTGGACGACAGCTCCTTGCTTCGCTGACTGGTTGGTCCATCACCAGGAAACACTTCCTCCTTCCTTATTCTTATTATTATGGCCATCTCATCTGATCTTCAGTATGAAGGGAGTGAAGGCGGCACCCATTGATGAATATCTGTAGTTTGTTGGAAATGTTTTCCGTGACGCACCACGTTTTTTGAGTCATATAGAAGCACTGTCTTGACAGACTTAGTGTTGGAAATCCGCATCTAGTTCACGCCTTATGCTGAGCGCAGTAGATCTCTACACTGATTTCAGGTTAATGCAGCAAGGCCTGTCTTGTTGTCTTTCCGATCCTGGCTTTGACATCGTCATCTGTGCCACCACTGCTTGTAATTGAAACGATGCTGTCTAGGTAGGTAGGTGAAAGAGACTACTTCCTTTAGGTTTCTCTCGTTGGTGGTGATTGGTGCCTCTTGTTGTTGATGCTGTTGTTGGTTGTGTGATATCTTCATCACCTCTGTCTACTCTACATTCATCTGGAAGAATTGTCGTCTTCGCTGCCCTGTCTCTTCCGCCAACTTGTTGGTTTTTGCATGTACATCTTCGAGTTTGTGCGACATTAGACATTAAACATAAACCATCATCGGCGAAATCCAAATCTTCTAGGGTGTTTTCATCGGTGGAGCAGCCTATGTCCGTCTTCTCGCACCTCACAGTTTCTTGCATCATCCGGTTGACCACAATCAGGAAGATCATCGGTGATGGTAGACAGCCTTGTCTTACTCTTATCCTCACTTCAAAGACGCCACCGAGCCTTGAATTGTGAATCACTTGGTATGTGGCGTCGTCATATGGTAATGATGGATAGTGGCTAGCAGTAGAATCTAGGATGCACATTTCTTCCTATTCGGGACTCACCAGTTAGTTGGATGTACCTGCCTCTCAGTGAGTGATGTTGTTCCCATCGGGTTCGAACTCAGGACCGACCGCTTTAAACGTCAGTTATTCACTACACCATCAAGCCATGATAGCCATTTCTTTTGTGATGGCTATTGTCTTAGTATCACTGCTTGCATTATACCGTCATTGATTGGACCGAATTGATCGGTCTCTATAAGCATATGGGCTCCTGTGCGGATGCCTCGATAGTGCCTGTTTTGTTCATATATAGTAATGAGTCCCAAAGGGGATGGAATGTGCATTCTAGATCCCACTGCTAACCACTATCCGTCAGCACTATATATAATCGCATTACTGTCAACAAAACTGATAATGCATATCAGTTTGTTGTGAAGCAGAAACAAAAACTGAATTGTGGAAGAGTAGGGATTTGAAGCGCGTTGACTGAAATCCTGCTGTAATCCACGTTCTCTTTTATCAGAGCTCTCTACTCGAACTCAAGCAACCATGAAAGGGCTTATGATGAGTTGTCATGTGAATTGATGTCAACCTCTGGTGTCTGCCACAGATGCCCACTCTCCTCATTCCTATTTACCTTCCTCACACAAATACTAGTAGACATAACCTCAGGAAAGTTTGACTTCACAGGAAGTTACCTACTCACTAGAGGTTATCTGGTCGACTCGGAATATGCAGACGACACTGACCTGATAGGTGAAGACGCTGACAAAATCCAAGGGTTTCGTGAACGCCTTCAGCAGAAATTTGAGTATGCTTGATATGCGTTTAACATGCGTTCTTCACCTGTCAAATGCAAGAGGACACTCCACGACTGATATGATGCACCTACTTACTTCCAGTTCAGTGATACCAAGTGAGATGGTGGGAGTAAGATCAACTCGAACGGAGTGGTTGGTGGTGAAATCTCAGCTCAGATACCACATGAGACCTGTTCGACATTTGCCAATTCACATCATCTGTGGCACAGACTGGTTAGACATCCGACTATCCATCGAAAGATGAGTATACTGCTCTGCCACAGTCCGTTTTGTCTTGTTGTACAGTTGTGATGCATGGCCTTCGAAAATAGAAGATGTGAAGCGATTACAGGATTTTGATCACACATGTGTTCATAGCATTCCTCAGGTTTGGTGGGATCACTCACCGTGTGAGCAATGTAGGGGTTAACCGACTGGTATTAGGCAAGATAGGGAAGTCGACTGATGAGGTTGTCAACCTGAGTCGAATGAGATGGCTTGGACAATTACTATTTATATCGAGCCACTCCCTACCTTGACGTGGATTATGATGGGACAGGGTTCAGGGTGGCCAGATGAAGATGTGGCAACAGTTAATGAAGTCTGTGATTGTTGATGTGAGCTGTATGGGGAGATGTAGACTGTCAGGTTGGGGTCACGTTGACTTCAGGAATCGATGGTTGAGGATTCGTGGTGAGATGGATGAAAATCGGTGTCAATGAGGCTTGGATATTTTCACCAACCTTTATCTTCAGATTGTTTGTTCTCTCATACAAGTTTGTCTCCTTTGACCTCAGTCTTTTTCTATCCATCGGTTCTTTGTATACTAGAATGAAGCATGGCAACTTGAAACCGATGCAAGTCGGTGTGAATTCCTACGTTGATTCTGTATGTTGTCCTGTCAAACTGAATCATAATTCGAATACATTTAGACGAATCTACCCAACTGGTGTCTATCTCCGTTAGTGCAACCGAAAATATCGATTTTAATTAGGATGTATCATTTTGAGGTCATGTTAAACTATTTGTATCCTTTCAGTGCTCTACTTAATGGCAAATAAGTTTATTTCTATGAAAAGATGAAAATAAACATGATGCATCTAGATTATTCTGTCGGTTTACCGTCATACCTAGTAGTAGTTGAAATATGGTTTGCGATTTCTCGCAACAGACAAATAAACAGGAGACAGGTAAATCAGTAAAATATCTGCTGAAAGATTGCCTAACTTCCTACACTCTTTTTTAGGTTATATCTCTGTGATATGAGGTAATATAATCGAAAACAAACATTTTAGTTCGTCATTTAAAGGGGTAGAATTCCTCTAACCCCATGACCCACTTTAGTTCACCACATAAGCTGCACCAGTTGAGCTGTGGTTAATAACTTCTTCTTTGATACTAGTTGATAATTGTCGGTGAAATGAGGAGCTGAATGAGAGCAACATACGAACCAACAGGGTTTGGGTCAGGAGTCCAGCTCTGCATCGACTCAGACTTACTCTGTAGCTCTTCTCACGCTAACGTTCCAGCCACTGGGTCAGTGTTGCTCAATGCTTCTCACTTTCCTACTTCTGTTAATTCTTGATACATCGCGACTATCCAACAAGGCCTTCAGTTAGCATCCGCTTCACTTTAGCCTGGTTGACTTCATAGGTCATTTCAAGATACTCATCTCGAAGCTTTTCACTAATGAGCACTATGTAGTAATGTAGTTTGAGGTTTATGGGGATTTTATTTTTAAGTTTGTGTGCAAAATGATATTAAGTTGGTTTTCATTATGGAGGAACATTGGAAACCTGGGAGCACTGGATAGCTGTTTCATCCTAGCGCAAGACTCTTCAGCAGGGTGCACTTACGATCCCATTAGGGATCGAACCCGCGACCCCCAGGTTCCGTGGCCAGCACGTTACCATTGAGCCGCCGGGTAGGAGTTCAATGGTTACGTTCTGGCCACGGGACCTGAAGGCCGCGTGGTTGACCCTAGCAAGCTGTGGTCATAGGTGAGCACCCCTGAAGAGTCGCACACCGAGACGAAACAGCTATCCAGTACCCCTAGGTCTCCAATGTTCCTCCAATTGATGTCCGTCCATGGTGAAAACCAAATTAAGATATCTCTAAGACCCCAGAAACCCTCAAATTCAAAATGAATTTAACTGAGTCCCATACAAAACAACAGACGGAATAGGTAGCATTATTTTAGTAAAACATGATTTTCTTTAAAACTATCAGTCCGAATGAGAAAAAAGACCTTCCAGCAGAAGCATCCTTATTTTTCTTATTCATGAATAAATGGATAAATCTCGTCAGCCTAAAGACTAAAAGAGACTCTTGACAATTTCATCATCATTCTGTCAAGCTTGTGGAAACGAATATGGGGATGAGGAGGGAAAATTATCTTCCTCTGCCTCATGCACCGTCTGCTTAGTACCGGCTCCTTCGTACTAACCACAGTAAACACTCATAAGGGATACCTTAACCTCAGTTCTTGATAAATGCTAACTCAGTAACGCGCACGGATGAAAATTAACCATATTTGGATGTGTTGGACCAGAATGAAAGCACTTGTAATGGCATAACTTTCACAGTCCAAACTGCAGAGTATGCCACATTGCCCTTAAGAAAATTAGGTTACTATACATTTTAAGTACTTTCATGTAACAACTCTTTCTGACATCAAAAACCTATAAAATATTTACCCATATCACTCGGTTTCTTATTTCCACAACTAATCGAACTACTTAGCGTCAAAAGACATACATTTTGTGTTCAGATTTCTCTACAGGTAGGCAGTATGCAGAAAGTAGTACGCTAGCAAGTGATTTCAGAAACAACACAGACACTACTTTTTATTGCGACTTTAGAACAGAAATTACTTAAAACGTTGGTACGATCAACTCAAACGCTTATTTTCCTATTCATTTTGGTCTGACAGACAGGTACGGTAGTGCAGTGCGCAAAGCTAAAAGATCAATAATCATAGCAAAAGCTGTCTGTGCAACACTCCTAAACATCAGCCCTTATCAGTCGTACTATTGAAACAAACCAATCACATGAAACATCAGCCCTATTGACCACTGTATGTCTGAGTTTATCAGTCAAGACATCAGAAATACGATAACGATTGGCCTAGCAGTAAATAAAATTTTCGCGCTACAATGTCTGTCAAATATACTTAGATTGTCTTTGCTGTGTTATTTAGAACCGCATCTCCTCTACACAATGTTAACGTCTGGCTGTTGGCGTTTAAGTTGTTCTCTAGGGAAGAGATTATGACCATTTCTTGACAGTTCTCGTTCAACTTTTGTTCTTTTCCCCTAGTACAAAACATCCTTAAACTCTCTGCTGACTCGTATTGTAGCAGAAGCTTGCTCCTATTTTGAGAAATTAAAATAATAATGGTAAACCATTTTAGGAATCTTTAAGTCTTTACAAGGATATTCAGAAATGAATAGATTTCTGAATGGAAATCAAGTAAGTAAGAACCGTCGAGCAACTTCAAGCGCATCCACTGCGAGACCTAGTTGTCAAACAGTTTCTGATCTTCTCAAACCTAAGTGTTTTGATAGGCTGTTACATGTACAAAATATACCTTAATACTTCATCACGTTAGCTGTGCCCCGTTCACAGAACAACTGAACAAAGTACTCAACGACTGGTGTAAATTGGAAACTTGTGATAGGAGCAAATTCCAGTTCGTTTATAAAATACATTCCCGGCCTATTTAATTGATCAAACTATAAAATATGCAAATTCGGGGTCACAGTTCACTAACCATCCCCTCTCTGATTTGTTAAGTACTATTATTACATCACGCCTAATAAAAGTGAATATGAATTGACAAGGTATCAAAAGGATCTTTTTACTATAATTAAGTCAGAACAGACATTAGGAATTCAGAATTGCCTTGATATGTCTTCCTATACCCTTTGATCTTCAGAATGCCTTGACCCATGCATAACTTGAACTGATCTGGGTGAGTTATATTTCCACATAGGGCAACTATTTTGGTGTTGCGTTCTCTGAGCTAGATGGTTTAATCATGGAGCTTTCATTGTCAACAACTATCATGCGGAGTGGTTTACCCCTCAGTTGGACGGTATCAGTACAGCAGGAAACTGGGTACTTAGCTCCCCCACCAACTTAGGAGGATCATTCAGCTTGGAGACTTAAATAAAGTAATTGTATACATCAATCTGAGCAGTAAAATGTAAATCACCTGAAAGATAATCCTGAGGAACTAATCCCCTGTATGAAAGATAAGAGTAAATGCCTATATGATATAAGAAACAACTGCACTTGAGTATTTGGCATATAGTGGTCTCAAAGCATGCACATGGCCGGTTATTATCAAGATGAAATCAAGACAATGACACCTAGAATACTGTTGATTAAGTGTGCAGCAGTTCTGTTATTCTCTTGAGATCACTCTTTTGCTGGCACTACTCCCCTTGACTTTCCTCGAAAACCCCAACTATTGACGAGGGTTTGAAAATGGGTGAACCAATGGTTGATAACCCAGGGCCTAAACCCCACTGAACCCTAACACTTTTCACGATCATTCTGGGAGGCGAAAACCACCTTCTCAGTCCTACAGAGTGGTACTGTTAGAGCGTGAATTGCTACTCCAATAACTAAAGTGTACAAGCCATTCGAACATTGTCACAGAACAGGTGAATAGAGAATAAGGTGATTGACCTCAGTTATAGGGCTGGGATACAAGACCCTATGGGTGATTTTCTCTGCTTACCATTACAAATGCTCAAAGATAAAAACCATCTAGGTAATTAATGCAAAATATCAAGGGGTTTGATAGACTCACTCAATTTAGCTATCCCAGGTGGTTTCGAATTTCCAGTGGCTTCTTGCAACTGACCTATCATTTTTGTTTATAAACGTCCCTCCATAAATCACGCCAGACATCACATCAAACTTTTATCTGACATGTTATTTTAATGGATTAAGAACCACCTTTGATCTGTCTTCATGTCTATTAACCGCATCAACCAATCATAAAATGTACAAAATGAAGGTCATAAATTGGTGAGTCAGTTATAAAGCAAAATTATTTGTCTAGTTCACTAGTTACTAGCCGGGATAAGCCCACACAAAGAGGGAAGGTTGGGCATAGGGCTAGCAGCCCTACCCCGTAAAACAAATCTAACCGCTAAACAAACTTCAAAGCACAAACGAAATATAAAAAATAAAAACAAAATTATTCCTCACTGGAATCGGAGAGGCGAAATCACGCCAGTTGGTGAAAGCCTGCCTTCGGGAAGCCAATTGGCCGATGTGTCTTCTCTCTCTCGATGAAAGCGAAAGTAAACGTGGGGACATGGAATGTCCGCACCTTGTTTGAACCCAGCAAGGCAGCCCAGATTGCAAAAGAGATGAGAAGGTATAGTATTGAAGAGCTAGGAATCTACGAAGGCAAGTGGAATGGAAGTGGACTCTCGAAACTGTCAACTGGAGAATCAATAATCTACTCCGTTACTGTCACCCAGACGACAACCACGAGCACACTGAGGGAGTGGCTATCATGATGTCCTCAAGAGCATCGAAGGCTCTCATGCAGTGGGAACCAATCTCCTCCAGGATCATGACAGCAAGATGGATTCAACTGAAAAGGAAGGAAGGTTACAATCATACAATGCTATGCACCTACAAATAATGCAGATCAGGAGAAAAAGGAGGAATTCTACAGACAACTGCTGAAATCAACACTGGACAAGACCTCAGTTGGCGATATCAAAATTCTAATGGGCGCAGTGACATGAATGCCAAACTGGGAGCAGATAACACAGGAAGAAAACTCATCATGGGTTGAGAAGCGCTAGGTGAGGTGATCAACGAGAATGGAGAATTGTTTGCAGAATTCTGTGCATTCAACGATCTGGTGATTGGAGGTGAGGCACTGTGTCCAAGCACAAGGATATCCACAAAGTGACATGAATTTCACAGACACCAGGACACACTAAAAATCAAATCGACTTTATCTCAATGTGAAGAAAGTGGAGATGCAGTCTACTTGACACAAGGTCAAGAAGAGGAGCAGATGTAGGTTCAGACCACTATCTAGTGAAGGAACCTTCCAAATCAAGTTGAAGGCCTTCAAGGAAGCTGGTGATAGACCTCACTTCAAGTACAACACTCGGAAACTGAAGGATGAAACTACAAAGGAGATCTTCACGGCAGCCATCAAGACAAAATGGGAGATGTCGAGGAACATCGCCGAAGAAACCTGTGTGGGAGAACACTGGAAGTCTTTGAAAGCTATGTGGAAAGAAACCTGCACAGCCGTATTAGGAAGGAAGAAGAAAGAAGACAAGGAATGGATCTCAATGGATACATGGAAGCTGATAGAGGACCAAATTGCAACGCCACTCTACGCATCATCATAGAACAGAGTATAGAATGGCAGTCAACTGTCTACCTCAACTTTATCGACTTTGAGAAGGTCTTTGACAGCGTCGACCGAGAAGTAATTTGGAAACTGCTTCAATACTACGGAGTACCGCAAACCGTTATCAGCCTCATTCAACAGCAGCTACATGAAGACGCCACATGCCAAGTAATTCACAATGGGAAGCTCGGTGATGCTTTTGAAGTGAAGACAGGAGTGAAACAAGGTTACCTACTATCCCCCATGATATTCTTGATTGTGGTCGACTGGACTGGATCATGCAGCAAACAGTGGGGAGCTGTGAGAAGAGGGGGATACGCTGGCTGGACTGCGGAAAAGAGCCTAGAAGATCTGGATTTCGCCTGTGATGACTTGTGCCTGATGTCAAATAAACTTGAAGATCTACAGGCAAAAACTAACAAGTTGACAGAAGAGGCAGGGCAGTGAAGACGGGACTTCAAGTGAATATAGAGAAGACAGAGTTGATGAAGATACCGCACCAACAACTCCAACAACAACAACAAACTCCAGTCATCATCAACGGGAGAAAGTTAAAGGAAGTAACCTCCTTCACCTATCTAGGAAGCACTATTTCAACTACAGGTGGCACAGGCACAGACGAGGATGTCAAAGTCAGAATCGGAAACACAGCAAGACAGGCATTCATTAACCTGAAACCAGTGTGGAGATCTTCTGCACTCAGCATGTGGAACAAGATTCGGATTTTCAACACCAACATCAGTCAAGTCAGTGCTTCTGTATGGTTGAGAGACTTGGCGCGTTACGAAAGGCATTTCCAATAAACTACAGACATTCATCAACAACTGCCTACGCTCACTCCATACTGACACTTAAGATGAGATGGCCAGAATAATAAGAATAAGTAACAAGGAACTCTGGCCGGGTAACGAACCAACGAAGCAAGAAGCTATCGCTGAAGAAATATGCATTGTAAGGAAGTGGAGATGGATTGAATTGGCATACACACTGAGAAGGCTGACTGGGGACATCACGCGTGAGGCCGGGCCGTCGAGTGGAACTTCGATGGGAAGCGAGGAGTTGGTTGTCCGAGGTGAGGGTGACATGGAGGAGGTTGTGTGAGGAGGAAATGAGAGGTTGTGGGCTGTCGTGGAACGAGGTTTGCAAGATTGTAGAGAAGAGAGTGTAATGGAGACGTGCTAGTGGAGCTGTCTGTTCCATTAGGAACCCGAAGGACTAATAATAATAATAGTTAGGTCAAAAATCTAATCATCTCAGTGTGTGACTTGCAAGCCATCGACTGACTGTTAGCTCACTGTCTGACTAATCACGTGATGTTAGTAACGTTATCGATTTCGGAGCATAGCTTTCATTATATGGAGTGGTGTGTAATGAGAAAAGGGCTATTTTAATGAGTTGTTGAACAGGGGGGGCTAGAACCAGGGCGACTTTAAAACCGTCCTTACAACTGACAAAATGACCAATCAGGTTGTAGTATTTTGGCTAGGAAGACAATTTTTCATAGAATATGGAAACCTGATTTGTTATTTCATCAGTTTGTAAGGTGGACATTAAAATGGCTCTTAGATGTGAAGTATGCTATTGTGTAGAATGAAGTGAAGTTTCAAATGACCTTACTTTATGTAGTTTCGTAGCATGTATACTTTATTATCCATTTAATCTTAACTTCTACATCACATATATGTTGAAGGTAGTAAATGGAGTAACTCTTGAAAACCAGAGGAAAGTATATGAAAATTGACGACACTATATATGAACCGAAAGGAAGAGTACCCGATGTTCTCGGGAAAATTTGTAATTTACTAAGTAAACCAGATTCGAAATGAGGATAATACGTTAAAAGAAGAGAAGTAAGAGACTTTTTAGGTGATACCATTCTCGAAGCTGCAAAATCTCAAATCAATACACTTTTTTTCTTTTCTCTCCTGTGTTCATATTTGATAGGTAGTAGTGACTTGTAGAAGATGACAACAAAAGTTGTATCCAATTCACAAGGTTTCATTGTCATCAAAAAATTATGATGAATAGTGAAAATGAATGAAAATAATATGACTAGAATTGTATAAAGATGGTGAAGTTTAGATGAGAAATTGCGTGACATAATAAAATATTTGAAGATCTATGGGTGGTCAAGGAGAACTTGGTGACAAGAATGAATAATAAATCCCATAGGAAATGAACAGTATACAAAGAAAGAGATGATTAAAAATAACCTGTAAATTACGACAATTAAAATAAAAGAGGATGGATAATTTTCTTTCGCATATGCAGTCTAAATATCTTCATACGAATGGGATGCCGAGAATACGAAGACAAACAGTCTTTCAGGATTTCTTTTATGAATAAATAAATAAATATTCTATTTTTGAGATGACTGGGGATCTTTTAATTTAGAAGTAGTATTCATCATGGACTGACATCAGTTGGGGGAACCATTGAAAATCTGGGAGCACTGGATAGCCACTTTGTCCTCGTATGAGACTCCTGAGCAGTTAGGCACCCATGACCCGGCCAGGGATTGAACTGAGGACGTTCAGGTTTCACGGAGAACGTGTTAACCAATCAGTCACTGGGTCAGTTCCCATTGTGGTTCACAATTTCCAACTTCTGTCAATTCACTACATATCGTGACTATCACACAAGGTCTTCAATTAGCATCCACTTCACTTCCAACTGGTTGACCCCACAGGTCACGACTTCTCATTAGAGTTTCGTGATATCCACCTGGAAGCAAGTCAGTAATGAGGACTATACAGTAATGTTTTTTTGCGATGAATGGGGATTTTTTTAAATTTAAAAGTAGTATTCATGATGGAGTGATGTCAGTTGGGGAACCATGACTCCCAGATTTTCAATGGTTCTTCACCTGATGTCAGTCTATGATGAATACTACTTCTAAATATTCTATTATCAAATCAACAATTTAACATGAGAGAAGCCAGTTTACAGGTATCATCAAATTGATAATGGTGGAGAAATCTCCATTAACTGAACTGTTCTGAATAATACCGAATAGAGGATATCAAAGTTTATCATGATATGAGAAGTGTCTTCAGGTTATGAGAAGAACAGAAAAATATCATTTTACAGTATTTACAGATTGTTGATGAGTTTCGGTTGTTTCCATTCACCATTCATAATAGAGTGGCACCAGAATTATACAATATTCGACGTTTTGCGTTACATATGCCCGAGATGTTTAACCTGACAGCATAGTTCCGCGTTTCGTCAGATAAACGTTTATTTTATCATCAATTCACATCTTTATAGTTTTATTGGCCAACAAAAACTCACTTCATCTATTTCGGGTAACAGTAAGTGTTAACAAAACTATATAAGTCCACGCATTTCCCACTAGTCATGTCAGCTCACACAGCAATACAGATAGATGTAAGTCATCAGAATCAGTTGTTGCGGTAAAAAGAAGTAAACATTTGAAGGACTATTATCCACATAGAATTCACATTGAAGCATGCAGCATAATCAAAGAGGTATGTTGACTGTTAATTATCTTTTGTCAGATGGAATCAAACTGGTAAACTAGTTCACTAGTTACTAGCCGATCCTAAGCCCGGGTAAAGAGGAACGTTGGGCATTGGGCTAGCAACCCTAGGCCGTAAAACCAATCCAATTGCTAAAGAAACTTCAAAGCAGAAAGAACATAAATTATGTTTAATGTCGCACAAACTCAAAGATATACGTGCGAAAACTAACAAGTTGACAGAAAAGGCAGAGAAGAAGTGAATGTAGACAAAACGGAGGTGATGAAGATACCACACTACTAACAACAGCATCAACAACAACAGGCATCAATCACCATCAACGAGAGAAACCTAAAGGAAGTAGTCTCTGTCACCTACATATACAGGAAGCAGCATCGTTTCAATTACAGGCGGTGGTGGCACAGATGAGGACATCAAAGCCAACCAGGATCGGAAAGACAACAAGACAGGCCTTGCTGTATTAACCTGAAATCAGTGTAGAGATCTACTGCACTCAGCATAAAACGTGAATAAGATCCGGACTTTCAACACTAAGTCAGTCAAGTCAGTGCTTCTATGTGATGGTTGAGAGACTTGGTGCGTCACGGAAAGCATTTCCAATAAACTACAGATATTCATCAATAGGTGCCGCCTACACTGGCTCGATACTGAATATCAGATGAGAAGGCGAGAAAGAATAAGCAAGGAGGAACTGTGTGAACGAGCCAACCAATAACCTGTCACCCAACAAATATGCAGCAGAAGAGAGTGGAGATGGATTGGGCCTACGCTGAGAAGGCCGATTAGAGACATCACGCACAAGGCCAGACCGTCGAGTGGCATCCAAAGGGGAAACGACGAGTTGGGCGTCCCATCTGAGGGTGACATAGAGGAGATGATATGAGGAAGAAATGAAAGCTTGTAGGGAGTCGTGGCGGCAGGTTCAAAAGACTGCAGAGAAGAGAATGCAATGGAGACATGCTACTGAATCCCTATGTTCCACTAGGAACCCAACAGCAAAATCATAATAATAATTGACGGAGTCAAATGAGATAAAGTACTGGAGAAGTGTATTGCATGTGTTTGTTTGCAAATATGTTTTACTTTGAGTCATTAGGTAAGTTTATTTCTTAGGTTTACTTGTTTGTCCAGATTTTCGTATTGATTCACTGTTACCTTCTAATAGCCACACAGGATAATGCTGTTAAACCCTTTCGAATAAAATTGGGATCGAATGACTTGTATACCTAAATCCACAGCAACAGATGAATTGATACACACAGATAGAAGTGATCAGATGTGAAATTTTGTTTTTTTAAGTTGTTAGAAAAAATTAAATGATAGAAAAACACTAGTCACAGTGTTGCTGCAAAAAAAGTTCTACTAATCCAGTTTGATATCCTCCTCTACAGAGTTTTAACGGCAGAATCATATTCGAAATTCGGATTTATATAAAGCATCCTTTTTTGCATGGAGATAGGGTTCTTCTTATGTTCTGTGTATAAAAAGCGATGGGAACCCGTTTTCGATTGTGATTTTTCTTAGAATAGAAATTTCCTTTTCGAGCATATCGGATTCGTTTAATGTAAGTAGCAAAACATGCAATTAAATTTTGTTTGACACCTATGGGGACTTAGGTAATAACAGTTTGTCAAATGGTCATTCGATATCAGTTTTGTGGAAATTGGCCTCCTTCACGTGCCACCAGCTTTATCTTCTTAACTTGGCACATAAAAAAAGAATCTTCAGTCCACTTTTGACATTAAGAGTAAATCTAATCGCTAAGTGACAGCTGTATGTTAGGGCTGCCTGATCCCGAAGAAACCTAACTTATGATGGATAGTGCCTAGCAGTAGAATTTAGGATGCACATTTCCTCCTACTGGGAATTCACCAGTCAGCTGGATGCACCTGCCTCTCAGTGAGTGTTCTTCTTACCGGGACTCGAACCCAGGACCGATCGCTTCAAACGCCTGAGCGTTATGCACTAGACCACTGAGCCACTGTAGCCATTTCATGTGCGGCGGGCATAGTTTTAGTATTACTGCTTGCATTATACCGTCGTTGATTGAACCAAATTGATCGATCTCTCTTAGCATATGGGCTCCTGTGAGGATGCCTCGATATTACCTGTGTTTTAATTATAGTATTGGTAGACAATGTCCCATTGGCTCGGTGGTGTAGTGGATAACAATCTGCCTCTTGAATCAGTAACCCCCGAGTTCGAGTCCCAGTGGGAGCAACACTGACTAGGAGGCAGATATATTCGGGTGACGAGCATTAAATATGAGGAAATGCTCGCCATGTATTCCACTGCTGACCACTATTCATCATTACATAGAATTAAAACACAGGTAATATCGAGACATCGTGCAGGAGCTCATATGCCAATTGAGGCCGACTAATTCTGTCCAATCAGCGACGGTATAGTACAAGCAACAATATTAAAACTAATAATACGCTTACATTATCATTATGAAATTATAAAAAGTTTTTGCGCCATGCTATGTTACTTATTTTTAAGGCTGTTTGGGATACCAAACGCTGATTGGTCCATTCTTCATTTTTAATACGCTATTTTATTTTCCCTGGCCGAGGTCATTTAAGGATATATTAACGACTAAGTACAGTTATGAGGATTCGGTTGAAGTAATATGCTTTCAATCCCATCATCTTCTTATAGTGTCAGCTGAATATTGAGTTGAGAAGTCATTGTTCTATCGTTAATCGTACCCCATTGGAGCATTGTATCCTTGTTTATACCGTAGATGACAACACTGTAAAATATGATTCAGGTCACAATTATCATCACATCATATCATTTACTTACCTTTTATACACTTGAATGATGTTGAAAATGTTAAATAAGAGAATTATACTGGTTGATTGATATAAGAATCTGGTTTTTTCAAGAAAGGTGCTATATTCATTATTGAGACAGATTTATGCCAAGGAACTAGTGACAAATTTATCCTTTATTGATACTTTTAGTTTCCCGTTGTTATTCTCAATCGAACCTTCTTCACTTATTTAGGCAGCACTGTTTCAACTACAGGTGGCACAGGCACAGACGAGGATGTCAAAGTCAGAACCAGAAAAGCAAGACAGGCGTTCATTAACCTGAAACCAGTGTAGAGATCTTCTGCACTCAGCATGTGGAACAAGATTCGGATTTTCAACACCAACATCAGTCAAGTCAGTGCTTCTGTATGGTTGAGAGACTTGGCGCGTTACGAAAGGCATTTCCAATAAACTACAGACATTCATCAACAACTGCCTACGCTCACTCCATACTGACACTTAAGATGAGATGGCCAGAATAATAAGAATAAGTAACAAGGAACTCTGGCCGGGTAACGAACCAACGAAGCAAGAAGCTATCGCTGAAGAAATATGCATTGTAAGGAAGTGGAGATGGATTGAATTGGCATACACACTGAGAAGGCTGACTGGGGACATCACGCGTGAGGCCGGGCCGTCGAGTGGAACTTCGATGGGAAGCGAGGAGTTGTGCGAGGAGATCATGTGAGGAAGAAATGAATCCCTATGTTCCATTAGGAACCCAAGAGACTAATAATAATAAAATAATAATTCTCAATCGAATTGATCTACCTGTGTTGGCACATAGGCTCCAATGCGGATGTCTTGATATTGATTGATTATTCACTATGTTGTAATCTGGTTGGTGGTGGCTAATAGTTGAGTCCAGAAAGTGCATTTCTTCCACCAAGCAAATCAAAACATAATGAATAATCAGGCGATATCAAGACATTTGTATAAGAGTCCAAAAGCCAACAGAGGTCGATCAACGAAATCCTGCATTATTATTATTTATTTGTTGTTTGGGTTCCTAGTGGAACATAGGACTTCAGTACCACGCCACCAACTCACTATCTTCTCTCTAGTCTTTTCAACCTGCCTCCACCATCGCTCATAACCTTTCACTTTCTTCTTCACACCATCTCTCACGCCCAACCCGTCGTTTCCCATTTTGGTTCTACTCGACGACCTAGCCTAACGCGTGATGTCCCTAATGGTTTTCTCAGTGTATGTCCAATCAAGCTCCACTTCTTCCTCTGCATATTTGTTGGGCGATGGATTCTCGATTGGTCTGTTACCAGTGTTCCATGTTGCTTATTCTTTATGGCCTTCCATCAGATCTTCAATATGAAGTGGGCGTAGGCGGTAGCTGTTCATGATGTGTGTGCAGTTTATTGGAAGGAAATGCTTTTCGTGACTCACCAAATCTCCCAACCATCACATAGAAACACTGACTTGACTGACTTCCTTTTGAAAATCCCGATCTTGTTGTTTATGTTGAGTGCAGTTTAGTGCAGTGCAGTAGATCTTCACACTGATCACAGATTAACGAAGGAAGGCGTGTCTTGCTGTCTTTCCGATGCATGCTTTGACATGGTCATCTGTGCCGCCACCGCCTGTAGTTGAAACGATGCTATATCTAGGTAGGTAGGTGTGGGTGGTAGGTAGTAGGCGAGAGACAACCTACTTTACATTTCTCCCTTTGATGGTGATTGATGCTTGTTGTTATTGTTGGTTGAATGGTATCTTCATCACCTCTGTCTTCTCTACGTTCACCTGAAGGAAGTCCCATCTTCGCTGCCTCATTTCTCCTGCCCACTTATTAGTTTTCACTTGTACATCTTCGATTTTGTGCGACATAAGACATTAGACGTAAATCGACATCTGCGAAATGCGAATCGTGTAGGTCTTTTCATTGGTCGAGCAGCTTATGTCCATTTTTTCGCTCCTAACAGTTTCTTGCATCACCTAGTCGGCCACAATCAGGAAGATGATCGGTGTTAGTAGGTGGTAACCTGTCTTGACTCGAAAGGCATCACTGAGCTTTCCATTGTGAACCAGTTGGCATGTGGCATCTTCATATACCATGTGGCTGTTTAATGAGATTGATAAAGGTTTGTTTCTATCTGGTCCTGCTGCTTTCCCGGCTTTCAGCAACTTTATGGGTTCAGGATATCACTTCTGCTTTTGTCGGAGGGCTTGAGTCACTGATAGTTCTGTGCCTGGGCTGTTGGTAGTACTTCTGGACGAATTACAGGTGGTGGTGGTGGTCGATTGTAGAGTATTTTGAAGTAGTCAGCCCATTGTTTTCTTTGTTTCTCCTCTTTGGTAAATAGTGTTTAATTTATTCGTCTTAGCTGGTTACATTATCAAATTGAATTTGGAGGTTTGTGGAGAGGCATTCATTTCAAGATGATATTCATCATGGACTGACATCAATTGGAGAGGGAATGAAAACCTGAAAACATTAGTAAGCTGCTCTGTCGCAGTATGGGACTTCTCAGCAGCGCGCACCCATGACCCCATAGGGAGTCAAAGCAATAGCCAGTGCTCACACATGTTCAATAGTTTCCCGACTCATGTCAGTTCATGATGAATACCAACTGGAAGCAATCAAACTGATTAAGTAAGGGCAAGCATAGTTTGTTTATTATATAAGATTTATACGAAAATCAAGTTACACTAAAATGTTTTCCTATGCCGCATCATCCTAGAAAAATTAAAGAATGCACTGGATTCAAAACTACGACCGGAACAGGGTTGCTGGATTCAGAAAGTAAAAATCATGTGAGGATCAAATTGCAACGCTACGCATCATTAGAGAGTAGAGTATAGAATGGCAGTCAGCGCTCTACCTCAACTCCATCGACTTTGAAAGGCCTTCGACAGCGTCAACTGACAAGTAATTTGGCAGGCAGTTGCTTCAACACTACGGAGTGCCATCAACCTCATTCAACAACTATATGAAGACGTCACATGTCAAGTAATTCACAATGGGAAGCTCAGTGATGCCTTCGAAGTGAGGACAGGAGTAAGACAAGGTTGTCTACTATCACTAATGATCTTCCAGATTGTGGTCGACTGGATCATGCAGCAAAACGTGAGGAGCGAGAAGACAGATATACGCTGCTCGACCGATGAAAAGATCCTAGAAGATTAGGGTTTCGCCGATGATCTATGTCTAATGTTGCACAAACTCGAAGATGTACAGGCGAAAACTAACAAGTTGACAGAAGAGGCGAGGCAGGGCAGCGAAGGAAGACGGGACTTGAAGTGAACGTAGAGAAGACGGAGGTGATGAAGATACCACACAAACAACAACAACAGGTACCAATCACTATGAATGGGAGAGAACTAAAGGAAGTAGTCCCTTTCACCTACATATACAGGAAGCAGCATCCTTTCAATTACAGGCGTCAGAGGCACAGATGAGGACATCAAAGCCAACCAGGATTGGAAAGACAGCAAGACAGGCCTTGCTGTATTAACCTGAAGCCAGTGTGAGATCTTCTGCACTCAGCATAAAGTGTGAACTATATGCGGATTTTCAGCACTAAGTCAGTCAAGTCAGTGCTTCTATGTGATGGTTGAGAGACTTGGTGCGTCACGGAAAGCATTTCCAACAAACTACAGATATTCATCAATAGGTGCCGCCTACACTGGCTCGATACTGAATATCAGATGAGAAGGCGAGAAAGAATAAGCAAGGAGGAACTGTGCGAACGAACCAATGAAGCAAGAATCTATCATCCAACAAATATGCAGAGGAGGGAAGTGGAGGTGGATTGAGCATACACTGAGAAGACCATTTGTGGACATCACGTGCCAGGCCCTCGAGTGGAACCCAGATGGAAAACAACGAGTTGGACGTCCGAGGTGAGGGTGACATAGAGGAGATCGTGTGACGAAGGAATATAAGCTTGTGGGCAATGGTGGAGGCAAGTTGAAAAGATTGCAGAGAAGAGAGTGTAATGGAGATGTGCTACTGGAGCCCTATGTTCCCCTAGGAACCCAAGGGAAAAATACTGATATAATAATAAAATGTTTTACTGTGAATTCATGATAATTTTTTAACTAAACAGTAAGTGAGATTATGAGCTTAGCTAACAGGAAAAATTCACAAATAAATAGTTATTCCAGTGAAACAATTGGAAAAATTAATTGTTTACATCGTCTGGTTGATGAAAAATGAGATTCATGTTAAACATTCTGGAAGTAACTATAATTTCCTCATTAATATCAATACAAAATTAGGATATACAAATTAAACATGTTTATCCATTTTCTAACTCTATTTTTAGATATATTTCATCTCAGTAAATGCCATTGAATTGGACAGTTATTGTTCTGACACATTCACCTTCATTCTACCATGTACTAATTGATAAATATACTCGCATCAGTTTACTTTTTAATTAATGGGTCACAGCTTGGAACACCGTTCCATCTATCGATGTTTAGGCAGCCAGGTCATATTGTTAGCCTTAACACAATAGGTGTGCTTGATTGACTACTGCATGAACTTGCGTGTGGTTGGTGAGTGAGTTTCAGTCCTTTCGTACTCACATCAAGATATGAGTAGGTTACACATTCTGAAATTCATTTAAGCTTACCTATATGATAGTATACTTCAGGTGAACGTAGAGAAGACAGAGGTGATGAATATACGCAACCAAGAAGAAGAAGAGGAAGAGGAAGAAGAAACAGCAAAAACCATCATCGGGAGAAATCTAAATGAAGTTGTCACCTTCAGCTACCTACATACTAACCTACCTAGGCAGCATCGTTTCAACTATAGGCGATGGCGGCGGTACAGATAACCATGTTAAAGCCATGTCAAAGCATCGGAAAGACAGAAAGCTACGTTTTCCGTCATTAATCTATGAAGATCAGTGTGGAAATCTACGGCACCGCATTACACTACACTCATCATAAAGCATGAACAACATCCAGATTCTCAACACTAACCTCGGTCAAGTCAGTACTCCCATGTGATGGTTGAGAGACTTGGCGCCTTACGAAAAGCATTTCCTTCCAACAAACTGCACACATACATCATCAACAGCTGCCGACTACGCTCACTCGATACTGAAGATGACATGAGAAGGTGAGAGGGAATAAGCAAGGAGGAAGCGTGGCTTGGCAACAACAAATATGCAGATGGATCGGGCATATACTGAGAATATGGTTTTGGGAGATCACGGATGAGGCCAGGTCGTCGAGTGGAACCGAAATGGTTAACAACGAGTTGGGAGTGTGAGGATGACATGGAGGAGATTGTATGAATTAGAAATGAAAGATTATGCGTAGTTGTGCAACCAGGTTAAGAAGACTAGAATGAAAAGACTGAAGTGGTGAAGTGCTATTGCACTAGGAATCCAAAGGACAAATAATAATAATGATAATAAAATATAGTGATCTGGTTACCAGTATCTGTAACGTGATATTAATTGATATTAGACCCGTTTATCAGTTAATGGTGACTCACAATAACCAAGTGACAAGTTCACTCCAGATGGTATTTTCCTATGCTAGAATACAGGCAAGAATAGTAAATAATGGTGGTATGATTTTCATCAGCGGAAAGTAGCTAATTTCATCTTCTGTAGTTCTTAATCAGTGATCAAATTTTATCGATCATTATGCAATATAATCACTAAACTAGGAGACTGGGAATCAAGGTGGACTTCAAAATGATGTTAGTTAGTTGAAGGTAATCTTCTAGAGTACATGAATCTAAGTTTTCTGATTGTTGTCATCTATCAGTAAGTCAAATCTGTATCCATGAGATGGTATCATTTTCCTGGGAGTTATTCAATCCTACATGAGGTCATTCACAGCTTGAATAGCTTACAGATAACGTCTTTGATTGTAGTAATGTGTGAAATGACTTCAAATCTATCGACTGAAGTCAGTTTCTTTGACGATGCAAATACGCCGCTTACTGAGAAGTGGCAAAAGTGGAAAAATTTAGATGAAGCACTGCCTTATTTCCTATTGCCTTCAACCTTCAACATTTTAAGAATGACTAACTGGATTAAATACTTTGTTTTTTGGATTAAGAAAAGTTCTAATTACTTGAAATAGTTCTACTTTAACTCCTATGATCCTTTTTAGAGCAAATGTTTAATGGTGACAGTGAAAGTTACTTTGTGTCACACTGTCATTACTGCGTTTTGAAGATATGTAGATTTCCTTAAGAAATGGTTGACAACAAAGGACACATATATGACCCTTTTCAAATGCAAAAGTGACTGTTATATCTACCAGGTCTAATTATCGTTCAGTGAGAAGATTAAATTAAGGTGATAATGTTAGATGAGTCATAAGATGCCGTTAATTCCTTTTTTACTTGGTATCGTTTACCCTATCGGATGTTTCCTTATTTCCTTCTTTTTCATTTTCAGTTTTAAACTACTTAGCATATTTGAGTAGTATAGTTGTTTTCTTTATAATATTATTTCACCCGCAGTCTTGACTGTTCACTGTTTCGTTGTATCTTGCTCACCATTTAACACTCTTAGATATATTCGCTATTTGAGACCCAACTATCGATGTGGATGACATCCTACCTTAGTTTAACAGTTATCACTCAGCGTTGGATCTCACTATTGTGAAGGAATACGCTATTCCTTTCATTGACGTGTTGATTACGAGACGTAGCAATGGAATGCTGAAAAGATCCATCTACAGGAAAACCACGTGGAATGGACAACTCACTAATTTCTATAACTGGGTGCCGATCATGAGGAAGAGAAACCTCATTCACTCATTCTGCTATCGAATACTTGACTTTCTAAGATGGACGCTCACGGAAAACGGCTATCCTCTCCGGTTTGGCGATAAGAATATGTGAGAACAGCATGAGAAACTAGTCATCAGCTCAATTTCTAAAGAGACTTTGTTCATAAATCAGCAATTTTAAGGTCATGCAGCATCAGATATCGTGAAAAATCGTCTTTCCAGATAAATTAATAGCACATTTTTCTTATCTTAACTTCACTTGATCTTTACTAGTCATAAATTGTATACCGTTTCTGTAAAAGACAATAATCCTCGAGAGGTCACATTCATGTGCATCTATCAGTTCACCTGTTCCTGTGGAGCGAAGTACATCGACCGTAGTCAGAGATTGCTGTCAGCATGCATTTACTATTATTTGTCCCTTGGGTTCCTAGGGGAACATAGGGCTCCAGTAGCACGTCTCCGTTCAACTCTCTTCTTTGCAATCTTTTCAACCTGCCTCCACCACTGCCCACAAGCTTATATTCCTTCGTCACGCGATCTCCTCTATGTCACCCTCACCTCGGACGTCCAACTCCTTGTTTCCCATCTGGGTTCCACTCGAGGGCCTGGCCTGGCACGTGATGTCCACAAATGGTCTTCTCAGTGTATGCTCAATCCACCTCCACTTCCCTCCTCTGCATATTTGTTGGATGATAGATTCTTGCTTCATTGGTTCGTTCCCAGAATTCCTCCTTGCTTATTTTTCTGACCATCTGATCTTCAGTATCGAGCCAGTGTAGGCAGTTGTTGATGAATATCTGTAGTTTGTTTGAAATCCCTTTCGTAAGGCGCCAAGTCTCTCAGCCATCACATAGAAGCACTGACTTGACTGACTTAGTGTTGAAAGTCCGAATCTTATTCACGTTTTATGCTGAGTGCATTAGATCTCTACACTGGCTTCAAGTTAATACAGCAAGGCCTGTCTTGTTGTCTTTCCGATCCTGGTTGGCTTTGATGTCCTCATCTGTGCCTGTGACGCCTGTAATTGAAACGATGCTGCCTAGGTGGGTGAAAGAGACTACTTGCTTTAGGTTTCTCCCGTTGATGGTGATTGGTGCCTGTTGTCGATGCTGTTGTTGGTTGGGCATCATCATCACCTCCGTCTTCTCTACGTTCCCTTGAAGTCCCGTCTTCCTTCGCTGCCCTGCCTCGCCTCTTCTGTCAACTTGTTAGTTTTCGTCTGTAGATCTTCGTGCTTGTGCGAAATCCAAATCTTCTAGTGTCTTTTTATCGGTCGAGCAGAGTATGCCCATCTTCTCGCTCGTCACAGTTTGTAGCATGATCCAGTCGACAATCAGGAAGATGATCGTTGATAGTAGGCGACAGCCTTGTCTTACTCCTCTCATCACTTCATAGGCGTCACTGAGCTTCCCATTGTGAATCACTTGACATGTAAAGTCTTCATATAGGCGAGGTTGTTTCTTCTCATTAGTACACATAACTTGCACAACATGAATATTCATATTTGATCTTATGAATGGTTGAAGAATGTTTCGAAATAACGACGAAACAAAAACACTGGTCAACGACATTGTACCAACTGCAATTTGAAAGGAAAAGGAGGCGCGAAATGTATTCCATGCATTCCTTTCATGTTAGAAATGGGTGACTTCAAGGATTAGCCTAGCAACTACTGAAATGACCAATCATGCTTTGATATTTCGCCTGGAAACATACTTCTTTATAAGATACAGGAGTGTGATTGGTTGTCTCATCAGTTGCTAAGGTAGCCTTTAAAGTCATCCTTAGAAATAGAAATTTGAAAGTAGTGACACAAATTTCATTGTCGATATCAACTACTTTTGAAATGACCAAGTGATTAATTGTGAGTCTAGTGAGAATGTATCATATGGCTAAAGATAGACTATCTTCACACAAGATCTGTTACATAGAAAATGAACAGAAATCGAGTACACGGAATTTCTTTATGAGGAAATTTAATTTCCAGGGAAAAAATTGCTTCATTGATATTGAAGTTTAGGCAGTGTAAATTCTCTTTACAACATATTAACAATATAACTTTTTTAGTTCTTTTCGTATCGCGGTAATTGCTTAACTTTTCTTTGATATGGAGGATCCTCAAAGATGCAAACTGTTGTCAGAGCCGTTTACTTCAGAGCGACTATGAACTAGATAACCAAGATGAGTGTCTAGAGGTATATACATTAGTTTGTATCTTAGACTACTGTGTTGATGTAGAGTCATCATCGTCAAAAAGATGATTTCTGATAACATTCATACGTACTGACTCATTACATTCAAGAGATGACCATCTTGATCTCTAAACTAATGGGATATTGAAGGAAGGAATTGTTTCCTAATTGATTGAGTGCAATGCAATTCAATCTTATATGATGAAATCAGTATTCACTTGATAAAAAAGTGTGATGAGTACAGTATAACCTGGAACAGTCAGTGTCATGAGGTATAATAAAGCAGCAAAGCTAGGAAACAGGTCACTAAATGGTGAATGAATTCTTATCACGGTTAAAATGTAGAAGGTTATCAGATTATTCTGAATGACAGATGAAAAACTCATGTAACTTGACATTAGTTTTATAACCTAGACCTCGAATTCAGTGAAACAAAGGCAAATAAATTATGCGTTAATTTCATAAAATTCCATTAGAGTTCTATAAGAATATATTCTTGTTTCTAAAGTGCTGCCTCGAACCCCCTTCTTGGCACTCTTTCTCACGCTACACTTCACTCAGTGATAGTGTAACGACAAGTTATTGATAAGTTTTCATCTAGCCTGTAGATAACCTGTACGTTGTTGCAGGGAGTATGTACAACAGTATGAGTTTGATGGTGACCACAAGAATCTGGAAAAGAAAAGGCAAAGAAGAGAATCAAGGTGAGCCAACGACTCAGCAAGTACATAGGATGTACTTACATTGAATAATAAGAGATAATCGACAAACGGTAGAGTTCGAAAATGAACGAAAGATGAAGCAGTCTGGAAATTGAAACTCTAAGGTGAATGAGTAAGACTTCGAATCCGCTACAAGATTACCTCATAGTTATGAAATAAGTAAAGTTTGAAGATTTTTTGGAGCTTATATTCACTGTTATCACAGTGAAGGCCTTAAGACACATAGGCTTTACAAAACCTTTTGTTCAGGGTATTCAGTTATGGTGTCAGTTTGTCTTTAACCTTAATTAACCAACCCTAACATATGAATAATAATAACAGAAGTTGAGTTTTCCTCTAGTTTGCTAAGTTAGAATTATGAAAGTGCGTGGTTTGTGTAAGTGGCTTACTTAGGATGACTGTTAACTACCGACAGATTCTACAGTATGCTAAACTATCGTTTTTTTTTAAGTCAAGGTTTGTATGAAAGATAACACAGTCCACAAAGTTGAAAATAATTCTAGTGTTATTACTTGTATTATACTATCGTTGATTGGACCGAATTAATCAGTCTCTGTTGGCATATGGGCTCCCGTACAGATGTCTCGATATTACCTGTGTTTTAATTATGTGGAGGTAGGTACATCCTGCTGACCAGTGAGTCCCATATTGGACGAAATGCGTATCCTGGATTCCACTGTTAGCCACTACCCATCATTACTATTGAAAATAATTGCCTAATCTTCATGTTTCTTTCCCCATTGAAGAAATGTTTGGCGTTTCTGTCATTCCTATTCCCATTGCTGTGAATCCTTTTGAAGAAAACAAGTATATTATGCTTTACAATATGGATACTGGTCGAATTCTCACACTTTTTCTTACACTCTGGCACTGGTGTCTTTGTATCATCTGGTTTTCGTTAAAAGAGGATCACATTTAAGACATAGAAATTACATTTCATTTGAAAAATTCGAATCCAGCCTTTAAGGTCTTCTGGTATACTTACTTTCAGCTCATGAGAAATGAGCGCTAGAATTTGACTGTAGCTTACCTAGCACTCATAGAACAGAGTATAGAATGGCAGTCAACTCAACTCTCTACCTCAACTTCATCGACTTTGAAAAGGCCTTTGACAGCGTCGACCGAGAAGTAATTTGGCAGTTGCTTCAACACTATGGAATACCACAAACCTTTATCAATCTCATTCAACACCTATATGAAGACGCTACATGCCAAGTAATTCACGATTGCAGAAACTTAAAGGAAGTAGCCTCTTTCATCTACCTAGGCAGCACCGTTTCAACTACAGGCGGCGGCACAGGCATAGACGAGGATGTCAAAGCCAGCCAGGATAGGAAAGACAGCAAGACAGGCCTTACTGCATTAACCTGAAACCAGTATGGAGATCTTCTGCACTGTACTCAGCATAAAGTGTGAACAGGATTCGGATTTTGAACACCAACATCAAGTCAGTGCTTCTGTATGGCTCAGCAACTTGGGGCATTGCGAAATGGATTTCCAACAAGTTACAGATATTCATCAACAACTGCCACCTACGCTGACTTGTTAGTGAAGATCAGATGGCCAGAAATAATAAGCAAGGAGGAACTCTGGCCTGACAACGAACCAACGAAGCAAGAACTTATGGCTCAACAAATATTCAGAGGAGGGAAGTAGAGATGGATTGGGCATACACTGAGAAGGCCGACTGCGGACATCACGCGCCAGGCCAGTGCCTTGAGTGGAATCCCCATGAGAGCGACGAGTTGGGCGTCCGAGGTGAGGGTGACATGGAGGAGGTTGTGTGAGGAAGAAATGAGAGTTTGTGGGCAGTCGTGGAGCCAGGTTTGCAAGATTGCAGAGGAGATAGTGGAATGGAGACGTGCTAGTGAAGCTGTATGTTCCATTAGGAACCCAAGGGACAAATAATAATAACAATAATGACTTCCTAGCACTCAAGATGGAAAAAGTGTTAGACCACAACTCATATATCAACTTTGTAATAGTTAACAATCTCATTTCAGTCATATAATAAACGATGTAAAAGGTTCTCGTTTTCTTCATTATTTTTTACATTACTTTAGTTTTTATATTAACACAGTTCAAAATATTGTAAAAGGGTATACATGTAATGCACTTTCCTGGCGCCAAAATACAATTAGGGCTAAAATAAATAGATTAAATTAAATTAACTAAATAATCTTCTAACTCGCCTCCGGATACTTAAAGTGTTCCAAGTTTTGTTTTAACCGGCATGCATCCGAGCAGGCTTGGATACAATTTCGCACTCCCTTTGTGCTGATTAGCGTGCACGTACTCAGAGTCCCTAGTTCAGTGATGCGTAGTGACAAAAAGGCAGCCAATAGGGGAGTTGTTTTCAAGTCATGATCAGATCATGATTTATACATGCACTGACATAAGAATCTGATTGGAGAAGTTCGACCTCATACAATAAATCGGATTGGTTCATTTATGGTTTCACTTTCTGAGAGTTTTGTTCTGCATATATATACATACCATGTATTTGCGTGATAAAGATGTTGTTCTTGCTGTCACATGCCGTATTTTGTCTTCTGATTTTCTCGCGGCTCAGTGAAGCAGAAGGTACTGAAGGAGGTCAGTCATAAAGGTATTCGGTTGAGGTGTCGATTGAGTCTCAGTATCATTATGCCCAGGAGCGCAACCCCACCACTCGGTCACAACATTCAGCTATACTAGCCAGATAGGTTGAATAAACTTCTCCCCTATTCATTACTATTACACTTATTCTAATTCAATACATTACTTCTTCAAATATATTCCTGAAACCCCTTCTTCTGATTTGTGGTTCGTTATCAGTACTTACACGTTAGGTAAGGTACTGGTTAAGCAGGTACTAGAGCACATCAAGTTAACTAGGGTTGGTCTAACGTTACGAAATGGTAACACCCCCCCCTCTACATATACATGCATATATCGTTGTTGTTGTTACAGTATGTCATGCTGATAATTCCGGGTCGTACCAAGGATTGTTTACAATAAAGTGAATTATTATTCTTATTATTATCACAGGGACCTTAGATAAACACAAGTCGACATTTGTGTCCAAGATCCTAGCGGTAGCTCTAGACCCATAGGTTTCTAATTTTCATTGAACAACAGTGGGTTGCGCAGCATTATTATGCATCGTAAAGTGGTAATTTCCGCGCACTATGCTTGCTACTGGGGTTTTCTGTCATCATTGGGTGAGTAATCTACATTTTCAAGTGGCACATCCCGGGCTAACAAGAACACTGAAGTCTTAGTGGACTTAACTAAGGCGTTTCAAATAGTAATGCTTTCGAAGTCCTCTTTGAGCTGGAAAGAGGTTGAGGATGCAGTTATTGAGCTGCAGAAAGTATGTGACTGTCGTGTTTTACGATGAAAATAGAAATGGGTTGTTTAAGAAACTGTAATTCTCCCTATTTGTGAAGATAGTCCCGAGTCTAAATTTCGAAATTGTTCATCAATGTTTTGGTTTGCACTGAAGGTGAGCGAGTTGACTGTTTTATCCCACAGAATGGTCCATAATCATCTTTGTACGCAGTCGTTTATAGTTTTCGATGCTTGAAGCCGCCTGTCGTTTCCCATGTAGACACTTGTTTCTGGTACATTTAAAGAAGCCTAGTTTCGAAGGTGTATGCTATTTACTTATTGCCCATTTGAATTTAGTAGCCAGTTGTGTTCTTAGACATTGTCTGTGTGGGTAAACATAAGGCACCTTAAATAAGCATATTATGCTGCTACATGAGTTGAAACACAACTCATAAATGCCATAATATGCCAAGTACATGGACGTGAAGGTTAAAATACGCCTTGAGTAAGCATCGATTTACGTGAACATTCAGTAGACATTGTAGCGCCACACACTCCCCAAGATCAATAGCCTAAGGTTTGACAAGATTCAACATTGATGCTGACCTTGATAGTTTAACTGGACTCGCTAAGCTGAAGGCACCCGGTCAAGCATCCTCGCCATTTGGCACGCTGTCCTGTTACGTTGCACTGCTCGTATTCGACTCTCTAGCCAGTTGGTTGGAACGTATTGGTATCTTGGCACAACCATCCAAATATACTATTCCATCCGACTACGCTATAGTGTTCTTCCTTGGTCTCGTATTCGTGGGTATATAACAAGTTCGAATAATTAGTGATTGGTCTTTGCGTTTGTCAAGTTCGCACCGGGACAGTACCTAAAACATAAAGTTAGTATAACGGAAAGCATAAAACGCCTTATTTCATGTCACCTTGTAGAGTGTGTGTTACCTTCCGTAACGTTTGATCAGCCCTAGTTAACTTGATATGCTCTAGTACCTGCTTAACCAGTACCTTACCTAACGTGTAAGTACACAAATCAGAAGAAGGGGTTTCAGGAACATATTTGAAGAAGTAATATATTTAATTAGGATAAATGTAGTAGTAATGAATAGGGAGAAGTTTATTCAACTTATCTGGCTAGTATAGCTGAACTAGGGACTCTGAGTACGTGGATGCTAATCAGCACAAAGAGAGCGCGAAATTGCGTCCAAGCCTGCTCGGATGCATGCTGGTTAAAGCAAAACTTGGAACACTTTAAGTATCCGGAGGCGAGTTAGAGGTTTATTTCGTTGATTTAATTTAATCTATTTATTTTAGCCCTAATTGTATTTTGGTGCAAGGAAGGTACACTACAACCTGAACGCTATTACGTCACTTGACACTTTTCGTTTTATCACCATTTCATTACAAAAGAGATTATTAACATTCACATGTATTTATCATGCGTAAATCAAATACACAAGTTCTGTAGAACTCTTATGAGAACAGTGTTTTCAATGCAAAAGTTCACTGACTTCATCCACTCTCGTCATTTTATCTGACGTACATCAGCAATGAACCTTATTTGGCTTTAGGTTAACCAAGCAACTTTTTCTCGATCAATATAAGCCCACGCATAAATATAAAGAAGGATGGAGTGAAGTGTATTTCAAACTCTTTCTTTCAAAGTCATTAAAATTCCATAACGTTTCGATAATTCGATTCACTTGGCGTTTTATGATTCCTAATAATTTGTCAGTAAAGTCCTAAAACACTTCTTTACTTGTTTTGCATTGCCACCCTACTTAAAAATATAGCACTGAGCCATAAGTAAATAATTAACACTGAATTTACAGATACATGTAAGAATCAATCCACTATGGTTTAATTTTCTTCAAGACTACATCTAACACCAATTACATAGTGGCTTGAAGTGGAAAGAGCAGTCATAAGTCTTTTTTATCATAATTTTGAACTACATTTACTTTACTTAGATTTATGAGCATCATTCCTCTTCATCTTTTTCACCAAAGATGGTGAGTACAACCAATGCCTTGTATGCGAACAAACCGCATAAAACCCAATCAAATGATAAACGGCTTTTCAGAAGGTGTAGAGCTAGGTAAAATATACCTTCGGAAAACGGACAAAAATGTGTTTGTCACGTTGAGCGCTATCCAGCATCCGATGACATTCAACATCGATAGTGCGAGCAGAGGAAACTTGTAGTTTTTGAGCTCTCATTTCTAGGTCTTCAGACTGGATTCTTTTGTTCGGCTGCGTTCGCTCGATGGTCGAAGAAGTCTGCATTTCCTGCTTATAGCTTTGAAAGTAATGATTGTCTATTTCAAGGTATTTTATTTCCAAATTTTAGCCTGATTTGTTTCGGAAAGGGGGGCGGGCCGTGGGGCTACTGATAAGGTCAATCAACCGTTTTCAACTCCTGTTGTTACGGACACCTTCAGGTAAGCGTTGAGCGTTATTTAAAAAGTGCTAGAAATTGAGTGAGTGGCGGATGGGAAAAAGAGGAGCAAAGAGTACTTACGAAAAGATAAACTTAGCTGGTAATAATATGGAGGAGAGGTGCGTCCTATTGTGGATACTAGGTTGGGGAATACAAGGGTGGGAGGGCGTACTATCAGTTGCTACCGACAAATGTCCGTGGTAAACCATTTGCGCTCATATACTCATCCAGTAGTAGTTTGAGGGAGTTGAATGTAACTATGGCCACTTCCTTCAGCAGAGCTTTCTATACGGCACATACTCTGTGGGAGAAGTTAGATCTCACTCTCGTCTTTGCATTATGGTGGGATATGAGAGTGCGGTTTCTACGGGACTGTCGGTTTTGGACCGATAACGCTGACTTATTTGGGTGGTCCACTTGGTGAATGATCTTGTAGGCTGTTATCAGGCCACCTCGTTTCCTTCAACAGCTTCGTGTGAACAAGTTGACTTGTCTGAAACGTTGCACATATGTTTTGCCTGTTAGTCCGACAACCGAATTTGTCGCTTTTCTTTGTACCCTCTCGAGAGTATTTGCGTCTCTCTTTAGTAGTAGGGGCTTTGATGCTGAACACTTCTAGTTATGGTCTAACATAGGTTTTAAATACCATAAGGAGTAGTTATGAGGTTAACGATCCAAGCTGCTTTCTTAGAAAGTGCATGATGGCGTTCGCCTTCGCTGCCATTCTCTTACAACCGCCAGTAGTATCCAGTGTGTCAGAAAAGTTTAGTCCTTAGCCCTCCTCCATAGATACCACAGTGACTGGATACTTGTTAAGAGTGTAGCTGATTTTCATCACCTCTGGTGTGTGAAGATACATAACCTTGCATTTCTCCAGGTTACAGCTTAGACCGTTCGGAGTTGACCAGGACTCCAGCTGCGACAGGTCGTTCTGGAGTATCCTAGGCTCCTCTTCGTCACCTATCATCCTCCATTTTTTGATGTCGTCTGCGAACAGTAGGATAGATGAAGGGATTTTAATGGGGGGTCATTTAAGAATGGTAAAAGTAGGAGTGCCCAAGGATCGCTCCTTGAAAAACTCCTGTTCTTGCATTCCTCCAGGTTGGTCGAATACCATTCACTTTAGCGCAGAATTCTGTATTTTCTAGGCATGCTGCGGACCATGCTAAGAGCAGTTCAGTGATTCCCACTTTTGCAAGTTTGGTGAGCATGGTGCAGTGTGGGACGCCATTGAAAGCTTTGGCTAAGCCCAAGAAGATAACGTGAACTGGCTGTTTATTGTCCCACCTTGTGATCCAGCCATCCCAAGTGGTCATCAAGTTTGTAGCACATGACCGCCCGGTTCTGAAGCCTTGCTGGGTGGGATGGATGATGTTGTTTCCGTTCAGGTAGTCTCAGACAACATTTACAACCAGGCTTTCCAGTACCTTTGAAAGTATGGGGAGTAATGTTATTGGTTTGCAGTTACATGGGCCTTTTCAGTCTCCTCCCCTGAAGATTGGTGAAAGGATGGTGCGCTTACATTCTTTAGGGAGTTGGCTTACTTTTAACCAGTGCATGAACAGGTTGCATATGGGTATGCTTAGCGCTTTGGCACAGTTGCGCAGGACTACCGGTCTTATGTCATCACAGCTCGGTGGTTTCCCTATTCTCAGTGTTGAAAGTTTCGCAAACACTTGGTTTGAAGAAATCTTCACGGTCATCAGCTTTACATCTCAGTTCTGGGACTTCGTTACATTACTAGATGTTGATGGTGAATGTATTACTGGGTTGAGTTGCTCGTCAAATCGACTGCTCAACAGTTCCACCATCTCACTGCTGTTCAAGGGTTCTCCAGTCGGCCCTGAGATCAGGTTTAAACCCTTATTCATCTGTTTGCGTAGTGACATTAAGCGAAACAAACTTTTCGAATTGTAACTTAACTGTTTAGCCAGGTTGCTCTGGTATGTATATCTGTCATTATAAACTCTTATCTTACATAAGTTGCGTAACGTCTTGTAGCTATGACAGTCTGATTCTTTGCGTGATGTACGCCACCAATACCATGCCTTCTTTTTCCTCTGTATTTGCTTCTGGGTTGTGCGAGTTACCCAAGACAGTTTAAGAGGTGGCCCTCTGGTAAATTTCGGAACACTTCTATCGATAGCGCTGCAGATAATATCTTTAATCTGTATCCAGTGTACGTCTGTCGATAGTTAGTGCCATTCTTGTGGCCATGCAGCCTCCAGGAATTTGTTGTTCATGAGATGGTAGTCTGCTTTTCGGTAACAACACAACGCTTCAGGCTCAACTATTGGTAGTGTCTCCTTGGTTATCAGAGAGAATCTCACCAATGTGTGGTCGCTTTTACCTAGAGGGTTGAATACAGATATCATCCACCAAAAGATCAGCATCTATTAGAACGTAGTCGATTGGTGATCCTTTTCCATCTGGTCCCCGTCTAGTGTTTTCCTCAACCTTCTCGATCAGTCCTGCTGCCGTGAACGTATTTCAAAGTTTGTGTTCGAAAGATTTATGCCCCCATCTTACTTCACATCCCGGGTTGATTGCTGGTGTGCTAAAGTCTCCAGCGAGAACTACATGGTCATAGGCTGCCGAGGTGGTTGTTGAAATGGCACTGAGCAACTGTGCCTTATGCTCTGACATGCAAAAAGAAGGTTTATATACCACTCCTAACAGGTACCTTGTTTGGTTTATGATGAAATAGCGCCATAACGAGTTTGGTAGTAAGCTGAACACGCCATCAGTCGCTTCCTTGACTTTTAGATGAGTGCTAATATGAATGGCAGCTCCTCCGCCTTCTTTGAGCTGCCTGTCCTTTCGGAACAGGATCGTGTCAAGCAAAGATACCTCCTCATCCACGGTGTCTGATAACAGCCATGTTTCCGTAAACAGAATTACATCTACTTGCAGACTATGGCACACTGTTTTTAGATCCAGTAGTTCACTCCTGAGACTCCTTATATTGCTGTGGAAGCATGTCAAGGAGCTGCTTTCTTGGCTTAGTGTGATATGCGAACCAGTTTGGAGGCTGCTGTGCCATCACATCGGACTCTGACTGCCGTTCCCCACTGAACTGGCAGGCCTCCACTCTTCGGTCCTCCTTGACATCCTGCTGCTGGTGTGGCGGTATTGTTTATTGTGCCTACAGATAGTTTGTTGGACCCAGAGGCCTGTGGCTAACGCCATGAACGATTTGCTTCAGACAATCACAACGTAGCAAATAAAAAGGCAATAGTAGAAGTATAAGGCGTTTATTCCAGACACTCTGGCGGGCGAGTTGAGCGGGTAAAATCAAACGAGTGCATTGAAAGTTACTCATCATTCACTTGCAGTCAACAGTGAATATAAAGTTTAGAACAGATAGAAATTATAACCAAGTTTACTGGGCACTACAAGTTCACTAGCTAGTTCTTTTCTGACTGGTACTGTTTGTAGTATTCTCGGAGGTCACCTCCTGTCTTCTAGCCTGGCAGCTCGCAGTTTACCCTCACAGCGTCGTATAGCACCTCCTATATGGCCTTTCGCACGGCACAATGCTGTGACAGCTTCTGTTAGTGATGCTTTGCAGTCAAAGCATACAGCTGGCAATCTTGGTGGGGAGATGCTCTGCAAGTGCGTAGGCCTTGGTAACCTACCTGTGCTGCTGGAAGGTAAATTTCCAAGTCCCATTTTCGCCGCTAACCACCTCCACTGCTCGACATCATGGAGGTAATTATCACACTTTGTGGATCCATCCGCCAGTTCAGGTATGCCATGCACCACCATGGTTGCAGATTTGTGCAGATCGCTAAGCGAGGGCTTTCAGCCTCTTTGTTGACCCAAGGCTGCCCAGTTTCACCCTTATCGGGCAAGAGCCTGCAATGTCTGGTCCATGCGATGGCAGCACTAAGTTCTCCGACTGTTTCGCTGTCATTCCTGATACCCTGAGGGGTGGCGGCCTGTCTCGAGGTGCCCTACTTCCTCGGGAGAGTAGCTATAAGTTAGCTGCGATGGTTTCTATTCCAAACTTTCTGCAGTAGTCGTCCCACTTCTCTCTGTCGGACTGTTCCCTTTTTTCTGAGAGTGAGTCTGTTGGCATGTGGACGTTGAAGGGAATGATGGAATCCGTTCTCTTGTCCTTTGGGTGTAGGGTGTTGGGCTTGGTAACCAGTGCTCTCGGTCTACCCTTTGCCCTACTCACTTCCGTCCATTCGTTCTCAGCACGACCTATTTACTCAGGTTGTTCAGTTCCGTTGGGTCTTCTGGGCTGCAGCGATACATGTGAGGACATCTTTGGTGCCTCACTTGTAGTGGGAGCCAATCTCTTTCTATCTCTCGGAATGACAATTTTGGACACTTGCGGAGCTTGACCAGTTTCTGAGGGAAGATTATTGAAGCTAGTGCTTTGTAACATGTCTGACTGTACCAGGTTTGCCAGTTTGCCAGTGGTGATAGCAGGTGATTTCCAACACTCTGGGCACACATACCACACCCACTCACATGGGCACCCCCTCATGAATCTTTAGTGCTGCCCCCGTAAAGCATTACCACAGTTGCAGTGTACCCACCTGAGACAGATGTCACGAGCAAAGGCTTTTTGGGCCTCTGGCAGTGATTCTTTGAATGTATGTATGTTCGGGGACGTAGTGCTGTCACCCCGCCTACAGGGGTTTGTCAGTTTTGACAAATGCTGTGCCTGGTGTGGCAGCGCTGTGGGGGCCTTAGACAGTGGGGTGTTGCTGCGCCCATCCTTTCTACACACACTAGGTTCTGTCCGCCTGCAGACCTCGTCATTCGATCAAGGGCTTGCTATTTGGTGTTTTGCACCATCATAGTTAAGTGATTTGATATACTAATGATGTAAATGAAGAGGAGAACAAAGCGTAAAGTAGGTAGCTTACCAAAAGGAACTTGGTACTCAGTTTCTCTGACTTTGTCAGCAACTCTGACCGAATACTCCAAGTGCGTATGTATAGACCAAGAAAGATGTTTCTTGGTAAATGGCACCTGAACAGGACCAAAACTATGGCAGTTGAACGATCCAAACGACTACTAATAGCCGGCAGGAAGTACTTACTAGTTAAGATAACTGCATCGTGGTAGGTAGTAATTCCAGCGTCCAGCTGATTAGCTGAAATGCTTCCGCTGTCACTACATGGTTGACAGCTGTTTTTCGGTGATAAAGGCCGTAGCATTGCCTCTAGATTGAAGATGAACAAAGCGTGACCTTATGCAAACTGCACGCGCTTGTTTGCAACGCCTGCGGAAATAGAGGAGAAGGTGTTCTGGGAATGTATTTTGGTGTGTTCAAATGAACACATAACTGTTTGATGCTGAAGGAGAAAAATGTAGGCACTCGGCTAGCAGTCGTAATATTCGGCAATGTTGTGAATCTCTGACTTGAACTGGAATGGAAATACATGAAATCCACAGTTCTGCAATGATGAATTGCACTAAATAACGTGCAACATGCACATATTCCCTCATGGACTTACCGTTGTTCTTAAGCAAAATATACAGGTCATTAGCTTCAGGTTTCAAGTCAGAAACAGGTTATGTTGAGGTGCGACGTAGATGTTTCTTTCGTCAGGTAGGAACCAAAATCCAGGGATTTCAGCCCGAATGCAGCGGGCTGTCTGGGTAATGGTTTCCGATTCTTAGAGCAACTCACGGAGAAAGGTATATTACAAGGACAAACGAACGCACAGTGTGGTAAACCACAAAGTCGGGTAATGAAATAGACACTTCACTACACGAAACCAGTGGGTTTTCCGATGAAAAAAGTGAGATATAATAGCCGAAAAAGCTGATAAAACGAAAACATTAAGTACCTGGAGATTAATTAGAACATCCACAAAAGTGAAGGGCCAAAAGTCGGTCTACAGGAGCAGGATCAGACAACTAAATGGTTGAAGCAGATGGTGAAACAACATTCACGCCAACGTTTTCAACTCAGGATTTCAGGTTAGGTCAAACAATTCCTAAAGTGGATGATAATAGTTGATGAAAGAGTTGAGCTTGGCACAGTTTCTGAGTGACTTTTTAAAGTTGAAGCCTGATCAACCTCCGGTTATTACGGCCAAGACCCAGGTAGAAGCTTTGGAACAAACAGATCCATTTAGGGGTCTACCAGATAATTAACTAAATGCAAAAAATAAATGCAAGAAACATAATAAATCGTTAACAGGTACAGATAATGACTTTCCATTCGCATTGACCAACAAAGTATTCTATGGTACGACCATAATATAGCGTTTCAATAAGATTTCTTCGTTCTGAGTGAGCATACGAAGCATATTTTATATCCTTAGCCATATATTGGACGCGCAAACATTGATAAAAGAGCATTCAGACATCATCGTTCTCGCGGTATAACTGTACGGTTATCCCCAATTTGTTGTTCCTGTTTTATAGTTAGTACACTGTCAGCAAGGTCGCTACCCCATAGAATTTCACAGCTATCCTCCAAAATCGTCCACGCAACCAATGAGACTGGTGGAAAATGCTTTTTATCCGTGTTGTCTGTTAATGCCAACCATAACGACTACACTGCAAAACACTCCAGTCAGTGCAAAAATGTGATCAGTTCAAAGCATAAAGTTCAGTTTAAGAATCACAGACAGAATTTATGGAATTTTAAGCACGCTTTTGCTGAAAGGTTAGCAGAAATTCTTCGTTGTAAGGGGGGCAGGAGGTCATTGAAGACAGACCTTGCTGAGAAGCTTGGGGCGAACTCTAGTGATCTGCGTCGATTCATGACGGAGAGAAAATCTACTAGCTCGCTAGCTTGCAATATGAAAGATTCGAATGGAGACAACCTATATGGACCGGATGTTGCCGAAACTTTTGGTGCTACCTTTGACACTCAACTAAGCATTCCGCCATCCAACCAAAATTAACAACACGTAACCTTCGCTATGGTCCTCGAAGAACTGTTCAAGCTCCACATAGGAAAATCTCATGGAGGTGACGATATCCGGCGGTCTATGTTGGGACAGTGTGGGAATGCCCGATGTGGTCCACTTCTGCAACTCATTCCAACACTTCTGCGATAAATACATGTTCGCATGGGTGTGAAATCGTGCCATTCTCGATACCATATTCAAGTGGGAAGACAGACGGAACCCAAGGTGCCATCGACATATGAAACTTCCTCCAGTATCAGATAATACTGATAAAAAGATGGATAATTAGTGATGCATAGTACAGTATGCGAAAGGGCGGGTCATACGCCTCGAACACTCTGGCAGCCTTCGACAAACTAACAGCAGGCTGGAACTCCCAACTACGTATTCATGGAATTTTCTTGGATTTCGCCAGGGTATCTGACGCAGTCCCACATTCAATTCATATACAAAAGGTGGCAAGATTGGATATCAACGGTCAGTTGCTATCCTGAACTGGGGGCCATTTAGACCGCAGACAGTTCTGCACGAAAGTCAGCATGGTTTACTTAGTGTGGAAAACATGGCCATCCGGTATTCCACCAGGGGTAGTTTTCGGCCTGCTGCTGCTTCTCCTTTATGTGAGTGACCCTCCGTCGGGTTCCAGCTCTATGATCCTGCTTAACGCTTATGACGTTTAGATAGGTATAACTGTGACGTCCGAAACAGAGTAGAACATACTACAAGTTAGCCTAATATTGTTTGCAGAGTGAGTGAAAAATACGGTATCTAACCTGGATAGGTACTAAACCATTTTCATCCTTGCTCCCGGCTTGTAGAAAGTATCCTGCCGTGTCTGAAGAACACAGCCTGCGCACACGACCATATAGGAAGACCTGGGATTAATAAGAACTGACAAGCAATACTCCGGTTCCAGTTATCCAGGAGACGCCTGCAGGGCTTACACATTTCTGCGCTCGCTGTATCGAGAAATGGGTGGCCTCATCCAGGAACTCTTTTTTCAGCCTTACAAAACCTATAGACTACCTCACCTAGAGGTACACAGCGTCACTGCATCGCCGTGCCTGAAAAGAGATGTTAACGTCCTAGGGAAAGTCCAGAGGTAAACATCCAAGGGTGTTTTGAAAATGAGGTAAAAACCCCTCAGGGATAGACGAAAGGATCTAGACCTTTACCCCTTATTCACTGCAGGTTACGCGGGGACTTGATAAGGACCTCCAAGGTAATAGGTAATCCAAGTCACTTGAACAGTGGAATTCTACCAGACGATCACTATTATAATCCTCATGGAAACGCAAATTAAATCAAACACCAGGGGGTGGAAAGTCCAGGTGCGTTCGCACCCTTCTTCTCTAAGCCTTTTTAGTCTCTGAAACGTACTGCTTGCTGATATTACCACTGCCCCGTCTGTCGGCAGCTACTCGGCGGGTCACGACTTACGCTCACTCAGCTTTGATAAGGACTATGTCGGTAAAACAACTAGTTCTGCGTCATTCCAGAATAGTCACCGCAATACCAACTACTTTGTACTGCCACTTTTATCACGGAATTGACCCAACCTTATGCTCCACTGACAGATGTCTCACCTCCATTTAAACATTATTTCTATTCCCATTATTCCTACTACAATATTCCATGCTCCTTTCCTTCCCTCCGACTTCATATGACTCCACCCCATTTATTACGGTCTTCCTAATCATTGTGTTAATTTCCATCTTCCTTTAGTCTACACTAGTTTTACCATTGCTTTCGCTCTGCTTCTTTTCGACTTATTTTTCCTCCCGTCCTCTCCATTTTTGCTGGACATCTTTCCGTCCTTTCTGTCTTCTTTTTAAAACAGTTCCAGCCGAATTTCTAGTGGAACAACACCGTGAGATTTCATCTGCATCACAGTCTCAGGATAAATCATAAAATTCTCTGCAAATTTAACTAACACCTAACCGCCCGTCAGGTATTTAAGGAATACAGCAGGCGACTGAGTAAACCCACTGTTTTGGAATTCGTCAAAGACCTGGAACCGTTTCCCAAGATAAAGAAGCGGGTGCAAGGAAATCAGTTGGTTCACGCAAGCTCGTCAAACAGATATTGGATATTAGCTACAAACTTGTAAAAAGGATATTGGATTTCGAATGCTTATTCCGCGGATTTCAAACTGCACGTAACCGTAAGTGTTGCTACGCGTCTAGGACTGAACCGATAGTATTAACCATAACTTTGAGTAAGTGCATCACACTGAAAGTTTTATCTGTCATCGTCGATTTTAAGTCTCAACATTTATTATTCTGCTTTCACCAGAGTGTTCGACGTGGTATATCCTAAATGGGAAGGAATAGAAATATGATTAATGTTATCAGTAAGGTTTCTGATGGATTTAAGTCTGTAATTTTTCATGAATTTCAACCAGTAGGCTTCGTTTCTGCTTCCGTTGAACTATGGAATTTACGGAACTCCCTTTGATTCAGTCTTGTTTTTCTTGTCTACGCGAAGTAGCAAAGATGGGGTAAATAAACTGGATCAATGGGAAATAATGGGGGCAATCCACGATAATGTATAATTCGACTAAAACGTCTAAGGAAGCATCAACTCATCGAATAGGTGTAATATATTTAATATTTTGGAAGCCTCAATGCATATTGCCAACACTTCAAATCAGCAAATATTCACGCTAACTTCATTAACCGATGTTTTTTCCATATAAAAAAAATATATCGCAATAATCATTATTTCCCATTGATCCAGTTTATTTACCCCATCTTTGCTACTTCGCGTAGACAAGAAAAACAAGACTGAATCAAAGGGAGTTCCGTAAATTCCATAGTTCAACGGAAGCAGAAACGAAGCCTACTGGTTGAAATTCATGAAAAATTACAGACTTAAATCCATCAGAAACCTTACTGATAACATTAATCATATTTCTATTCCTTCCATTTAGGATATACTACGCATCTGATAAGCGCTGGATTATGTATAGATAGCCACTGTGATATTTCACATGTTCAAAATTCTATCGCTGTTATTTTCCGTCTTGAACATTTTTTACTAACTTCGTACTATTGCACTATGGATTTCAAATGTGCTACCATAGTTCTTTATTCATTTTAACCAGTGTATGGATAAAAAGAAAATGTTCTAATTATTCATTGAGGAATATAATAGCAACTCAGCATGAAACATGATAAGTAATTGATGAATAAGGTGTGGGGAAAAATGCGGATAAGTAATAGGGAAAAACAAGCGGGTTATTGACTCGTGAAGGCAAGCAAACCCTTCGCTTATCGATCTTAGTGCCTAAGTTGACTGTCTGGTTCATTCTGGGCAGCTTTTGGAGTCAAATAGTGTTAAATGCTTCCTTAAAAGTTTCTTACTTAAAATCTTACAACTATAGATTCAATCCTCGCATATATATATATATATATATATATATATATATCTGAAAGTAAGTAGTCAGCGATAGTATCCGGCGGGCATTCCTGACATCTTACGCTGTAATATCGTTTTCGCATCGTAATTCCTCTAACTTATCCTTATGAAACGTCGTTATTACAAGTAATAAACAGCATGCTGGTTCTTTTTGTAATATTTCTATTCTATTTTTGCCCACGTCTGATAATAAATGAAGCGGACATTCGATCAGATCATGTTAATTAAAACCAAGAAGTACTTGCGAAATAATGTAAGATGTTTAGTGCCATCCAGCCTTTCTACAAACTATACCTCACAATAAATGTCCATATGAAGCTCTCAAGGGGTACTAGTGCAAGCCCAATCATCAACGTCAGCAGTCACAAGGATACCCAAAGAAGTTCGAAGTATCTGCCCACACATCAAACGAGATAGTTGCTTCGTGTGATAGTGGATTACTATGCCAAAAACACTTTATATCCATACAAGAAAATGGACACCACGACTGTCTGCAAGCCAGCCCCACTTCAGACATAACATCTATTAACCAGTAGGCACCCAAATTCACACACAAATGACAGTACATCAGGCGGTCAAAAGCAAGTCATCAAGGTAGTATACTGTTTGTTGACTATGAGAATTCATTTCACAGCGGAGTACCTTATCATTCAGACCAGCTACACCTAGACTACTCTGGTTCAAACTGGACACAAGATCTCAGGCCGTTATCTAGAAAACAGGCTTATTGGCAAACAGAACCGAAATAGTATGACAGCACTACCTGCTCAAGATTTATTTATTTATTAATAGAACACAAACATAGTTCAACAAGGGCACTGAGAAATGCGGCACACAAAATAATATAACAACATTATGAAGACATAAAGCAAAAGGAAGTAAATAAAAATAAAATGCAATAAGAATAGAATAATTAGAAGGGCAGTCCAGTGAGATACATCCAAAATAAAACATTCATCACTTTTCAGAAGCAGAAGATAGAAGGAGGCTACAGCATGATCGCCACTGGTTTCCATTCTGATAACGTTTCAAGCCACTGAGTTGTGTGATCTCTCGGACCCCACCCAGAGAGTCATGATGAAACAACAAATGCTAACCCGATGGAATTATCCTTTATCTCACGGTGGCTGCGTCATACGTTGACTACTCCTCCGCTTCTTCCATCCAGTCCCAGAGCTAGTAAACGATGAACGGCGTGGAAGCCGTCGGGAGGACATGCGTAACATGTCCAAGCCACCAAAACCGGTGTTCCTGTGAAACTTTACCTATTGAATGACGATCTCCATGATGCCCAAACACACTGTCGTATCTCAGGATTATTTAAATGGTGTTGCCATCGAATACGAGCATTTCTACGGAGATAACGATGGTCGAACACACATAGTCACCGCATATCCCAGCTCGGAGAGGAGCCATTTTTCACAGGCGTAGAGCAGAACTGCTCACACCAAAACGTAAAACCGATCTTTTACAGTCAGACTTACATCTCAACGCTGCCAAAGGTGGTCTAGATTGACATATGCCACTCTGGCTTTCGATATGCAGTTGGAAATTTCACCAAACACCACCAACACACAACTATCCAGGTACGCGAACTTTTCGACTACTTCCAGCTGCTCGCCACCGGGGGTGAGCGCAGACACAGGCTTCTGGTAATCTTACAAGAGTACTTTGCACTTTAATAGTGCAAAGCATATTCCATACTTACGGTTACTAAACGCCAACTGACTGAGTGCGACTTGAGTAGCGTATGTTATCGTACAGTAAGACGATATCGTCCATGTATTCAAAGTGGGATAGCTGTTCTCAGGGTAGTAGATCTACATCAGCATAACGCACTTCCTTCAGAGCTGTTTCAAGAATGTGACGGATGGCAAAGTTAAGAGGAATGTTAAAATCGGGCAACCCTGTGTGACCCCACTGCTGGTTCGGAACAACAGAGACATGTGGTTGTTTGCCCTCACTCTACCTGAAGTGTTGTTATATAGAGATTTCAAGATGTTACGAAATTTCTCGGGTACGTCCCTCTCCAACAGACTATTCCAGAGTACAGCTCCGTCCAACGAATCGAAGTCAGCCCTAATGTAAAGAAACACAACCACCGTTGGTCTGCAATATATGTGACGATGTTCAATAATCTGGCGGAGGATAAATGATCAGTGCGTCTACGACGTGAACGAAATCCGGCCTGCTCCTCGCGAGTAATTTTCTACGTGTTTTGAAAAGTCTGGAAAGTATGCTAGCAGTCATTATTTTCGCTGCTACTGGTAAGGGACTAATACCTCGATGATTGTCATATACATTACGTAGACCCTTTTTAAAGATGGGCACGATGATGGCTTCATTCTAAAGGGTTGGGGAACTCTCAGTCTGCCATACATTCTCAAATAGCCTGGTCAGTTCATTGGCTAGAGTCATTCCTTCACCCTTCAAAGGAGTCGGGAGTGAGTTTTGTGGGTCGGGTGCCTTGTGGCGTTTCAAAACTTGGAGTTCCTTATCGAGCTCCGCCTTGTTAGGTGAGTTAGTGTTAACTGAGGACGGAGCACGATACACCGAAGGTGACAATGCTGGGACCATGGGCCAGCTAAACTGCTTTTTGAAATGCTCCACCCAGCGTTCCAGGCGTCTTTGGAGATTGTTTACCGACGTACCATCTACCTCACAGATCGTCTCATTGGGACCTAGCTTCTTGCCGTTAGTGGCTCGGATGAGCTGGAACAGTTTCCTACTATTGCCAGATGTAGCTGCTGCTTCCATCTGACTCGAACGTTCTGACCACCAAACCTGTCGGTCCCTGGGCGAGCGTTGTGACCTTTCGCGTAAGAGATTTACGCGAACCATTGTACTCGGTATCCACCGGAATGGTTTGACGGGCGTCAAAAAGTCGCAAGGAGCTCGCAGAGACCCAGTGTTTATTATCGAGACGTTCTAAGCCGCAAGCGGCTTTACTCGCCATTTTCATGGCGTCTTGTAAGTGCAGTCAATGCTAGTCTACACTTTCTGGAGGATCGGTACGTAGCCTTTAAGTAGCTGGGATTGGTATTTAGCTGGAATGTTAGGTGGAACTAATTTGCTTGCATCGACCTATTTAGGACGACGATTTTGATTACCAACGGAACGCAAACGAGCTTCGCACACACTAAAGAATATCAGAGTCGAGACAAGTAGTGCATATGGAGTGAAAGTCGTGTGGGCACGCACGCCATCAGTAGTTGACTGCAATATGATCTATTTGAGTCGAGGCTTGAGTGGCAGAGCGAGGATGCGAAGTAGCACAACGGAAATGTGTGTGCTTAAAGTTGTTGCTAGCTAGAAATAGGTTGTGATCTGTGCAAAGCTGCAGAAGACGATCCTCATGATTTGACCTGCAGCCAACTAGTCTCCATTGGCCACCTTAATAACTCATGTGAGTCTAGACGCCTGACCTGCTCTAACGCTACGATATCTGTTGAGCGCACTAAGTTGAGAAGGCCATTCAGTTGATGATAGAATTCACCCTTGATTGCATCCGGATTGCAATCCTTTGGAGCATAAGCAGAGATTTCAAGAGATATCGTTTCTGTTGCCGGTTACTTCTTACTCAAGTTGAAGCTTCTAGCCTAATAGCAAATAGGTGACTGTTGACGGGGATCGATTTGAGTGATGGAGCTTCAGCTTGGTCGTTTAGTGCGACACCGGCACCAACGACGCTGGTTGTCGATGTCACAGGGTCCCCAGATAAGCGCACATGAAACATACCTTTGAGCTGACAGGTTGGGATCTAATTCGAAGGAATATACTGGATCTTGGATACGGGTCTCTGAGATGCAGCGTACATCCATGGGGAGGCTTTCCAGAGTCCTAGGCAAACCTGTTTGTTGTCGGATCTGCATGAAGGTGTGAACGGAGCGGATGTATACACTTTTTATCATCTGTAAAACCCTTAAAATTTTGTTTTTTAAAAATTTATTTGTTGTTTTACATCCACTCGTCCTTGTTTATTTAAGTATGATTCTCTTCCTATTCATTTCCTGCTTTTAATGTTTTGATAAGTGTGGCAGTTTTATTCCACACACTTGCGAGGTTGTATATTCCCTTGTCTATTATTCTCTAGAAGTTAAATATAAAGTAGTGGTGAATGGAAATTATGTCTGTAGTGTTTCAGTTGACTTAACATCTGAACTATCTGTTGGATGCATTCTCCAAGAAAACTAGGTGTAGATGAAGCATTGAACTTTTAACCAGTATGTAACTGGTTCGAACCCCGCTCCAGATATAGAGGTTTGGATATCTAGGTACTATTCTTAGGTTTCACACAATAGAGATGACTCACAGATCATTATATAATGCATGCTTAGTTGCTGAGTTTAACCACTAGAAAGTTACAGAAATCTGAAAATAGGTAGTAACTCATCGACAAGTTGTGGTTCACTGGTCTACTCACACAACTTTCAACGAGCAGGTGTTTGGGCAGCCAGGTGATATCATTAGGTGTTTGTTTCGTAGCACGCTAATCTGCATGTGATTGTTGAGTTACATTGTCCATTATTAGCAACTCAGCATCACCTAGTTTCCTTTCAGCTCCCATGACTGTCGAAACTTCGGTACACAGAACTCGGTTTCAACCTGTGAACCACTGGATGAAAGTTGACCATCAATGGTTTAGGCTTTGTGTAGCAAAGTTGTAATAACCTGTACATGGTTAACTTGCAACTAGTGGGTCGTCGGTGCGGAGCCCACTTCAGCCTCTGGAAAAAAGTGCAACACCATAGACGTTGTTGCAGTAGGTAGTAAGGTATGTTTATTGTGGAGAACCAGGGATACTAGTTGACTTCTCAGACCTCTGTAGCTGGAGCGATATTCAAATCCATGACTCATTGGTTGAAATTCAAATACCTAAACGGAAAAGCCACAGCTCTACACTTCAGCTACTGAAACTTAAGTAAGCAGTTAATTGTCATGCAGCTGCTGTCGTTCATTGCCTAGTATACAGACCTGAATATGATTGCAAAGTATTTTTACGTGTAGCCTGTCTGTTTTTTTGCTATTATGAGATGTACGTGAAACTGATTTCACTTGTACTGGCTAGCTTGAAGGCAGATGATATACTTTTAAAAGATTTGTTAATTTATTGGAAATCGCTGCTCAGTTTTTGCAAAATTCTATTACTATTCCGATTGTTTTACCAAGTGAATACTTTAAGGTATTGTCATCACTGTATACTGATGTTGAAAGAGATCTCGCTCTCGTCACCCGACTACACAGAGGTTGACCTAATCGCAGGAGAATTTTTCATCAGACCTAGAATACTCAGATGACATAGTCCTGTTAGGTGAAGACGCTGACAAGATGCAGAGTCTTCTCGACACACTGAGTGGCAATTTCAGAATGTTTGGGATGCGTTTCTCACCACCCAAATGTAACTTCTTACTCTAAGATTGATCTTCAACAGTGCCTCGGCTAACAATAAAGATTGAAGTGGTTGAGTGTGTTGACCACTTCACTTATCTGTGAAGTAGGATCAGCCCTGGTGGCTCAGTATCTAATGAAATCTCTTCACTCACGCCACCTTTGGCACCGCCGTGATATCCGATTGTCTTTTAAAGGTTATGTGTACTGCACAGCAGTCCTCTATGTTCTATTGTATGACTGTGAAACATGGTCATCGATGGTTGAAGACATGAGGCGGCTTCAGGTGTTTGACCACCATTGGCTTCGTAGTATAGGCCGTATTCTGTGGTGTTACCACTTGAGTAACTCAGAAGTCAGGTGTAGAGTTTTAGGGAGGGAGAAGAGGTAAACCAGTTGACACAGTTGTGAACGTCCATCGACTAGGATGCCTGGCTGGGACATATGTTTTGTATGCCTAGTCGGTGTCTCCCATGTCAAACAATGTTGGGCGAATTAGGTTCAAGCTGAAGGTGGCCAGACTAAAATATGTCATCAATGTGTGAAGTATTTAACTGTTGGTTTGAGTTATGTGGGGCGATGAAAACTTGGTGTTTTGGGTTGGCAGGACAAAAGAAACCAATGGTTGGAGACTGACTCTAAGTGATCATATGGCTGAGAACTGATGTCAATGACGCAAATGTATACATGCACAATTACCCTTATCTTACTTGATGTACTAATATGAACTGTGACAAGTTGGACCGTTCCTATGTTGATTTGAATGGATAGATGAACACTGGTGTTTGAGATGCACTATATAAACCATCATCTGATTGTTGTTATAATATATACTGTTAAATACTACTTATAATACATAATATTGTATTTTAATAAACTAGTGTTTCCTTTTTTTTCTTTTTTCTTATAAATTAAGCCTATCACAATTGAATGTCATCTAACATTGGTCTTATTAGACGTCGATGTAAACGTACTTGTGATCGTTATGTATTTTTTGATCAAAAGATAGCTGTAGAAAAGTTAACCGGTTTAATTTTAATCGGTGAAACAATCGATAATAATAATAATGAATTAATAAAGCCTGGTAAATTAATTATGAAATAATAAAATAATATTTTAGATGATTTATCAAAAAATTCTTCTTTATCATCTCTTCAAAACTTTAATTGTAATATATGTCAATTGAAAATCAATAATTGTATGGATATGGTATGTTTTTTTTTAAAATTGAAAAATGATATACATATTATATAATGATAATAATATTATTTATTATCTTATTTTTTTTTCTCTCTAGCGAGATCATTTCAAAAGTGATTGGCATATTTATAATATAAATCGATATTTATGTGATAAATGCCCATTAGATTATGAATTATTTAAAGCATTACAAGAAGAGAAAGAATGTTTTACACAACATAATAATAATAATAATAATCATATTATAATGAATGATAATAATTCATCATTAAAGTATACAACAGTATCATTATTACCTAATAACAATAATCATGAAAAGAATGAATCATCTAATATAGTGACTAATTCATCGCTTACTGCATCATCACATAAGCATATGTTATTCTTTCGAAATAAGAATTCTGAAATCATTGGAATAAATCGATGTGTTTTATTCACTCGTAAGGTAGGTAATTGATTAGTTTATTATATGACCAATGGTTTTTTTTCTTCTTTTCTTCTTCTTCTCTATAACACTTTTAAAGGTAGTAAGTTATTGCCTGAATAAATAGGTTAGTCTCCTTTGGGTTCCTAGTGGAACATATAACCTTCAATAGCAGATTACCATTTCATTGTCTTCTCTGGAATCTTTTCAACCATACCATACCAATCATACCATCTACTCTATGTTACCCTTAAACGCTTAACTCGTTGTTTCTCATTTCGGTTCCACTTGACAATCTGGCACCTGACACATGATGTCCGCTCAGCAAAACGGTCTTCTCAGTATATATCCAATCCAATCTATCTCCACTTTCTTATTCTACATATTTATCGGATGATAGCTTCATGCTTCAGGCCAGAATTCCTCCTTGCTTATTGTTTCTCGCCTTCTCATCTAATCTGATCTTCTGTATGGAATGAGGGTATTCGGGAGCTGTTGATGATGTATGTGTGCAGTTTGTTCGAAGGAAATGCACCGACTTGACTGATTTAGTGTTGAAAATCCATATCTTGTTCACGCTTTATGCTGAGTGCAATTCAGTGCCGTGCAGTAGATCTCGAGTCTGATCTCCGCAAATTAATGAAGGAAGGCGTGTCTTGCTGTCTTTGGGATGTTAGCTTTGACATCGTCATCTGTGCCGCCACTACCGCCGCCGCGTGTAGTTGAAACGATGCTGCCTACGTATGCAGATAGGTGAAATTGATAACTTCCTTTCGACTTCTCCCGTTGATGGTGATTGGGGCTTGTTGTTGTTGTTGATTGGTTGGGTGGTATCTTCACCCTCATTGTTCTCTCTAGGTCCATCTGAAGGAAGTCCCATCTTCGCTGCCCTGCCTGTTCTGCCAATTTGTTAGTTTTCACCTGTACATGTTTGAATTTTTGTGGCATGAAACACTAGACATAAATCATCATTGGCGAAATGTAAATGGTGTAGGGTGTTTTCATTGGTCAAAATGTATACCCCTCTCCTCGCTCCTCACAGTTTCTTGCATCATCGAGTCGACCACAGTGAGGAAGGTGATCAGTGATAGTAGGCGGCAACCTTGTGTTACCTGTCAACCTGTCTTTACTTCACTGAGCTTTCCATTGTGAATCACTTGGCACGTAGCATCGTATAGCATATAGTTGCTGTTGAATGAGGTTGATGGAAGTTTGTGGTAGTGAAACCGTAGTGTTGCAGCAGTTACCAGATTACCTGTCGGTTGACGCCTCGATCGAAGGCGTTTTCAATGTTGATGAAGTTGAGGTGAAAAGTTGACTGGCATTCTATGTTCTCTTCTATGATGATGCGTAGTGTAGTGTTGCATTTTGATCCGCATTTGATTTGTTCTTCTTGAATCCAGTCTGTTCCGGTCGTAATTTTGAATGGAGAGGATTTGTTAGTGTCTCCAGGATGATGCGGCCTGATATTTTGCTTGGTATGGGAAGGAGTGGAGCATGATTCTGTGCCAGTTGTTTGGGAGTTTGGCACGGTAGCTTTTCTTGCAATCAATGGGAAGGTACCGTTTTCTTCCTTCCTTGCAAAGGTTCTGCAGGAGTTGTGTGGTGTGAGGATGTCTGCTGTTGTCTCTGCGTCTGTTTTTAGTGCTTCCGGCGGGATTGCATCTGGTCTTGTTGCTTTCCCGTATTTCAGCAACTTTATGGCTTGGCGTTCAGGGCTTCACTTCTGCTTTGGTCAGAGGGTTCCTCTTTTCGTTGTTCATCCTTGGACTGAAGTGGTTCATTTTCTGCTTCACCATCTTCCTCTCCTCTATCAGTTCCGGCAATAAGTAAAGCGGGTTCGAATGCCAGAGGAGACATAAGTTCCTCCAAGATTGCAGATATGGCTTGGTGACGAAACCTAGTTTAGGCTGGATCTCGTTTGGAGTGCCACCAAGTAGCTTACCAACTAATATATATATATATATATATATATATATATATATATATATATATATATATATATATATATATATATATATATATATATATATATACTTTGTATAAATTTTATTTTGATAGTTATCTGCAAACTAGAAGTGTGAATAGAATACCTGATTATAAACAGTATACATAACCCTGTGCATATTTGTGCAGCAGGCGATGAGTTACACCTATTGTGTATGAGGCCTAATGATACTAACTGGCTACCCAAACCATCTTGGTAGATGGGACAGTGTTCGAGCCAGTAACCCACTGGTTGAAAGTCAACTCGTTAGATCGATGAGTTACAGCCCCAATTATGGTTTTAAGATGTTAATTTACAGTTCAAAAGTTATTTGTTATAGTCCTGTTAGATATATTCAAATGGATTTTCTATTTTTATTCAATGTCTGTAGTTCCAACTCAGTTGTATGATTTTGTTTTTTGGTTGCTATAATCACAATTTCATTTGAACTAGTACCTGCAATCATTCCAATATAACTAGGTTTCATTGCTTAGAAGTTAGAATATCGTCAAAAGTAACTGTTTAAACATTCAGTACCTACCTTGTTTCTGTTAGTGCAACAATGATTTAAAATACTTGGCAGTTTTTACAATAGACGTCTTGTAAGGTGGAAATTAAGACTTCTAAATTATTATCATTTGACTAATCTGTGATCCGAGCCGTAGTTTGACAGACTTGGAGTATTTATACTGGGTGATGATTGTAGTTGAGATGAAAATCTGGACCGTGGCCGGATTCGAACCACCAACCACAAAGTTTCCGGTGCGATGCTCTATCAACTCAACGAGGTTTGACAGCTGACCAGATTTTTATCTAATTTAAATCACAAGCGGGGTTTTATCCGACTACTATATGAATTCATGATGCTATAATGCCGCTTCACCGTATCCACACTGGCTGTCCATAGTCAGGATTTTTTATCTCAATCGAAATCTAACTGAATTAGAATGAGAGGGAGAGCATCATATTGATTATCTTTTGACTGTCTGAGATCCGAGCCGTAGTTTGACAGACTTGGGGTATTTATACTGGGTGATGATTGTAGTTGAGATGAAAATCTGGACCGTGGCCGGGTTCGAAGCATGAACCACTGGGTTTCTGACCCGATGCTCTACCAACTGAGCTACTGGGTCGTTCAGTCATCACCCATTGTAAATACTTTTGAACCTGTTACAAATTTAGACTGAAAAAGTTACTGTTCACCATCAGTTCTCTTTGGATGGAGATTTTCCAAGTTTCTCACATTGAAGCTTGAGTCCATGGTAGAACACAAACATTCCTGGTTATAAGTGATTGGAACTGCTTAGAAGCAAGATATATGAATCCCTTTCCCAAGTACTACGGAAATGTGTTAGGGATGCCCATATCCTTTATGTTCCATACTTACAGTCTGCATATATTTGAACTGGTTTACTTGTCACTGTCTTCGCGCACATGGGTCATACTTCGTATAACCGGCTATTGTTCTGATTGGCTCCCGCCTCTTTAAATGTACTACTTATTCCTTGCCTTTAAGGTTACCTTAAACTCTATAAATAGGGTCCATTTTAACTAATAAACGTTTTCAGTCCGAGATAGTATAAACTCATCTGGTCTCCAGTTTTGTGATTTCTCTTTTGCGAATCATTCAAGTTGAATCATCTCAACCCTCGTCTATCAATCGTTAAGTATTTTCGTTCATTCTTACAACTTCGCATCATAACTGTTTGACTGTTTGATTTTCTCTGAACTTTGTTATTTAATTGTGAATATTTATTCATTAGGCTTGAGGCAATTATGAGCACAAATTCGATGAACAAGTGAGGTATAATACTGCCAATAACTTAATTGACTAGAATCAATATTTTTTGTTCTTACGAAAAGGTAAAGTTTAGTTTCGATGCGTTGATGACACTTTTAATTTCTAAGGCAACTGGAACGGAAAATATGTTGAAACTAATCAATAAAAGATTTTCAGTAGTTCGTTTTACAAAGGAGGAGGAGAGAAATAATGAGATTCGGGTTTTTTAATTGTCTTCACGTCAGTTGGGTACACATGTAACCTTATAGATACAAGTGTACGGGAATGTTAAATGTTAAACTACAACAACATGTACTCTACAGTTCACAAGAAGTGTTGTATTCAAACAACAACAAGAAAGGGAATTCGGGATAATTGAGAAGGTTCTTATAGAGAATTGATATCCGAAGAATTCATCATGAAGCATGGAAAAGAATATATTAAGAGATCAAGACATCCAACTGTTGACAAGAAGCCTGTTTCCTTCGTCTAGCATTCAAAGGTGATGAGACATGTGAAAGAATGGATAGAAGAATAAAAGCCACATTGAGAAGAAGCTTCCCTCTTGCCAGACTGATATCAGTTTACAATAGATTATGCTGAATAACACAGTTGAAAGTAGACAAGCAGATCCATCTCACGTCACCTCCAACTGTGTATACCAATTCACTTGTGCTTGTGAAAGCAAGTAGATAGAACAGACTGAAAAAAGGACGTCTACTCGATTTAATGAGCATATTCCGAGAGATTATGTCTGGATGGTAGCAAGGTAGCAATCACCAGGCATTTGATGGAAACAGGACATCAAATAGATGTTTTTCAATCTTTCAGAATAATCAACAAACAAATGTTTTGCTGAAGCTTTCATCATCGAAGATGTTCAACCTGACGTATGTACTCAGAAGGAGACTGTAGTTAACCTTTCTTTTCCTTGGTAAATGTATATAATGTTTTGCATGTGTATGTATATAGTCTTTCCTTCTCTCTTGATTACTTCATCTCTTCATTGATTACTTACTGAATATTACTACTGTATACTGTATATTACTGTATACTACGTTTACTTCATCTACTTGGAAGGGAAGTATTACACAAACCAACGGAATCATCAGAAGAACTTTCTGTGAAAACGAAAAAAACCCTTGACAAGGGGAAAAGAAGGTAAGTGTAATTTAGGAAGTCAGCTGTTTGCAAGATGACACTTGCCAGTGTGGTTGCCGTATTATTCTAAGAATTCATGAATACCAACTAGCTATAAAGCGATACGATGCATCATTCCTGGTTTCAGTGCATGCAGACAACTACAATCAGCGGCAGAGATGAGGACATCAAAGCCAGGATCGAAAAGATAGCAAGACACACCTTGATTAATCTGAAATCAGTGTGGAGATCTACTTCACTGCACTGCACTACACTGCACTCAGCATGAAGCGTGAACAAGATCCGGATTTTCAACACTAATGTCAGTCAAGTCAATGCTTCCATGTGATGGTTGAGAGACTTGGCGCCTTACGGAAAGCATTTCAAACAAAACAACAGACATTCATCAATAGCTGTCTACACTCCATACTGAAGATGAGATGAGAAGGCGAGAAAGAATAAGCAAGGAGAAAGTGTGGCCTGGCAACAAATATACAGAAGAAGGGAGTGGAGATGGATGGATTTGGGCTGGACATATATTGAGAAGACGGTGCGGGGATATCACACGTCAGGCCAGGTCGTCGAGTGGAATTGAAATGGGAAACGACGAGTTGGGCGTGTGAGTACGACATGAAAGAGATGGTGTGGGAAAGAAATGAAAGGTTATGGCAATGATGCAGCCAGTTTGAAAAGACTGTATAGAAGAGAGTGAAGTGGTGATCTGCTACTGAAACTTTGTATTCCACTAGGAACCCAAAGAACAAATGACGATACTAATAAACAACCGCAATTTTGATATAAAGAATGTGAAAGTCTTAAAAAGGGCAAATTCAAAAGTTGTAAAAGAATTTCTAGACGTCTGTCGTTTGGATAAGCTCTTAATCAACAGATCCAGTGGATACCTACCTAATCTACTGTTTGTTTAAGACATTTTCACTACTGTAAAGATTATTTTTTACTGTGACCCAATATAATTTGAGCTAATCTCTTCCCTAACATACGCAAGTAAGCAAACACATCACTTCAATATTCATATAACCTTAAAACACGCATATAACTTCTTCATTAGTTTACTGTTGATGTCATGAAGCCTGGTGATTTAAACATCTACAATCAAATAACAGAGCTGGATAAGTACCAATCTGTTATCATCTTTATATTGAGCCGAAAATATTCTTGATTATTTCAAGAAGTAAACATTGTTTTGTATGTCAGATGGTGGGAATTAATTGATAGGGAGCCTACCTAGGTTTCGGGCTTGTTTGCACCTATCAGCTAGAGGTGTACAGGCAACTATAGGGAAACTTGTGTTCCCTTGGTGAGTTGTGACTGAGCGCTGAAGTCAAGTAGTTAGCCATTAAACTGTTCGGATCTCTGACTTCAACACTGAGTAATGGGTTCGAACCACCAGGGGGACACGAGTCTCCTCATGGTTTCAGATTCACTTCACTGATATGTACCAACAAGCTTGAAAGCTAGGTGAGACAGGGCTTTCTGCTGACTGACTCGTCATACTTAACACCAAAACATATTGCATTGCAGTGTCGTATCACTTCACTAAGTGTCTATATTGGGTGACTGGAACCGTAGACTTCGATGAGTACTAAGCACTAATGACTAGACAGCTTTATGGTTTGTCCACTGTTGAGCAATTTGTGGAGATTCATTTCCTTTTGTAGAATCATTTGTAGCCGTAGTCATTTCCCTCCAAGGATAATAAATGTTTGAATGTTTTGTCATTTAATTTTTAAGTATTATTGTCAAGCGTATTCAGCAGGGCCTGAAAGTCATCTACTTGAGGTCTGTCATACATAACCTTTATGAAAGTTCAAGGCTTAGTTGTCACTGCATTGAATTCGGGCTTTAATATCTCATACCATTAACATTAGATGACCACGGGGATAGAAGGAGTGGCCTAATTTTAGAGCTAACCTTCTATAATTCCTATTTCCCCTTGCTGAAGCCAGCCAGCATTATGACTCCACCTTCGGATTGTCATGAAGGCGTAGGCTATCTGCAGTATGATAGTAACAACATTCATTCTTATCGTCACTATCCAACAGACATTTCTGGTATGGTAAAACTTCAAGGAACATTTACTGCAGTCAATATAGTTTGTTGGGTCATTGCGGTATACCGACCTGATCATCACATCTAGGCAGCAGTTATCGCTTGGGCGGCAGTATGTAGGGGTATTTCTTTTTCGTAGTCGTATGTGCTACTAGATGTTTTCACAAGTTTTGGTTGTATTGTGTTTTCTGAGCTGAGTTGTTTAATCGTAGAGAAGCCTTCATCGTCTTTCTAGACGACATCATCAATACTAACTTCAGTTTGAAGTGAGCTATCAATATCTCTCCATGAGTGATTTGATAGCTTGTCCTGACCAACTGGTTTGTAATTGGTTGCTGTGTCATTGACTGACTACATAGACCTTCCTGTTGGCTGTTCCTCTGCTTGACCTCTGACTTGTCTGTTGTTTGTCACTTTTCTCACTAGTTGATAGATTGGGTGTATGTCTATACACATCTACTGATTGCTGACTGATCTGAATGCCAAGCTTCTAGGAATTCTCTGATATTGCATGTGTTTTCTCTTCCCATCCAACATTTCTACATTGTCAAAATTGAATTCATGTCCATAGTTGTTATGCATGTGCATTGAAATGAGTGATGAAATGTTGTGTGTGACGTTTAATTTAATAGCTAATTGGTGTTCATATAGGCTGAGGTGAAGGTGGGCGACCACTTTGTCCAGTGTAGTGTTAAATACAGTTATTGCAGTTGATTTTGTAAATGATATTCGGTTTGTCTTCTTTGGTTATTGCGTCTTTTGGTCTCCATAATAGTGTTTGGAGGGAATTTATTGGTTTGTGAGTGCTGAGGATGTTGTCTAGAAAGACAATGAAAGGTTCCCGATTAGAGCTCAGAGAACACAATACAATCAAGATCACTCACCTGGGCTCTTTTACGAATTTACTTCTAGATCAGTCTGATGTTCATTTCTGACGGTAAAGTTTTCTAGTAAACTACCCATAACAGGATACGAATCTCGGAGGGGACATTTCTTCCTTTGCAGATACACCTTGCTGATGAGTACCAACAAGCATGAAACCTAGGTGAAGAAGGGTTTCCTACCGATTACCTCTATCCAACTAACAGTGAGATTTTATTCTACAGCAGTTGAAAAAAACTATTTTTGTTGTATAGTATTAAATATTCCAAAGTTGAAGGCATTTTGGTTTCCTATTCTCTGTTATTGTTCTTGTTATGCATAGACAATGCCTGTGACAATGGATGAATTATTGGCGTGTGTATCACGTGTTCGACAGAGTCGAAGATGGGCTATTCTTCTCTATTCTGGTGGCAAATTCGCTGGTGGTATTTTCGATGGGTAAGTTACCTTTAAAATATATTGGATTCCGAGCCAGTGGCTCAATGGCAACGTGCTGACCGAGGAACCTGAAGGTCGTGGGTTCGATCCCTGGGGGGAGGGCAGTGGATGTGCAGGTTTGCAATGTTTCTCCAACTGATGTCAGTCCACGATGAATACCAACTTGAAGAAAAAGATAAGTATTACATACAGAACTTTGAAAAGTTCTAGTCGAATAGACACCAATTTCCAATTGTCCTCGTTTCTTCCTATTTCGGACTCGTCAGCTGGATGCACCTGCGTCCTACATTCCACCGGTAGCCACCAAATACTATTTTCGTTTAGTGCTTGTTATACAGGTGAAATTAATACAGTGATATACAGATTTTTTGTTTGTTTAACAATCTTTACTATATACGCACTAGTAGTCATGGTTACTAGGTGGTACTTTCATGATAAATTTTTTTTGCCTTAATAGATTTTTTTCTCTGTTCACCAGTTAACCTTACCACTGGTAAGTGAATTCTCAAGGATAAAGCATAAGATTTACTATCTTTTGGATCAATCTTCCTGACTTTTAGTTCTTAGAATAAGAAGACAGTATCACGTCAAGATGCTTTACTATGTATGATACCATCAAGATATACAGCGAAGAGGAGATACTGTTTAATGGAAGTAATCAGAAAGTATAAAACTTTACAAGAAGTTAATTCGAGGAAGCATTTGTTATCCTCTTTAAAAGGTTTACTTTAGTGTTTGAGTAGTTGATGAGTAATATCAATTATCGGCATAGTCTCATTAGTTCATTAAAAAAAAATAACAAAAGACGATTTAACGAAGAGAATCTACTTTTCTTAGAAGCTGTACATTCGTATTTATAGTTACAACAGGAATATATCTCCATCGATGAATAATCGGTCAACACAAAGTCACCAAATATTGTTTCTCGGAGTACATAGTGATTAATGTTGTTCAAACATACGTCATGCTAAGTACTATCCATCATTAATGTACATAGTAATTGTCTAATTATAATCTGTGACATGATAAGATATGTAAGAAAAGTGGGACATTGTTATGACCGAGTGGAATTGCATGCTTGGGTATAGTGATACTGAGACCCAGTAGACACTTCAACCGAATACTGTTACGGCTGACCTCCCCTCATTTCGTTTTGCTGCACTGAGCCACGGAGATATCAGAATACAAAAGACCGGCCTGGGACTGTAAGAACAATAACACCATCTTTACTAGACAAATACATGTATATATATATAAAACCCTCAGAAAATGAAGCCATAAATAAACCAATCAGATTGTTTGACTTCGAACTTGTCCAATCAGGTTATCATGTCAGTACATGCATAAATCATGATCTGAAAACAGTTTCGCTATTGGTTGCCTTTTTGCCCACTACATATCACCTCCCCCCTTAAAATTGTATGTCTTCTTTCTTAAGATCTATTTGAAATTTTTTAAATCTTATTCTTTGTCGAACTTATCTTTGAGTGGGGATGAATTGGGTCCTATTCGATGCTTCTAGCTGCTGAAGATTAAAAGTATCCATTAAAACTTCTAGTGTGAAGTTTTGTTTCTTTTTATCGTCTGTGTCGGCCGCACTTAGTATATGATTCGTGTCTGGTTCATATCTATCCTTCTACATTCACTTTGTATAGAACATTCCCTTTACGTCCAACTGTCTGTCCACCAGTCCATCTTGAAGGTGAATAGTGACAATCATTCACGTAGATATGCTGATGCAAATTGAAGGTTTGACATTTAGCCCATGGTGACGATTAAACTGACTTTCCAGTTTAGTATTTCTGCAGCCCTTCTTTATTCGTTTAGGTGGGATTGCACGAAAACGATTTAGACTTTTCGGACAAACAATTTCTGTTGGAGGTGAGTGATTTGGTGCTAATGGATTCGGTGTCGTACGATAAAGTAGCCAAAAGTTATCCAAGATTTTGTCTGTCGTCCTCTCCCACTTCGCCTTCATGAAAGCTCTTTTGAAAGTATCAACGGACCATTCAGTTTGACCATTGGACTGAGCGTGATATGGAAGGGTACGAATCTGCTGGATACCAAACTGATTGCGGAAATCTGAGAATACCGACGATGTAAACTGCAACCTATTGTTGAATATCAGAACATAGGAAATGCCAAAATGACAGACTAGTTGACGTAACTGGTTCACTGTTGACTGCGATGTGATGGACTGTATTGGAAAAATCTCTGGCCATTTCGAATATGCATCAACACATACTAAGAAGTACATACCGTCCAACGGTCCAGAAAAATCAACATGGAGACGGGAGTATGATTTTTCTGGTAGCGGCCAGGAACACAGTTCTGTCTTGTGTGGACATTTTGACGTTTGAGCACCTTTGTTGTGTTTTCGAACGACGTCTACGAAATGTTTATCAATGTTAGGCCAGTACACATAACTGCGCTCAACTGCTTTCATTCTCCCAACGCCAGGATGTGACGAATGAAGTTGACAAAGTACATAGCTGCAAAGATTTGCTGTAACCATAACACGATCTGAAAACATTATGCAGTCATCAACAATGGATAAAAATTATCGTCTTTCATACAACGTTTTGAGATCAGGCGAAAGGACATGCAGGGGCCAGCCACATCGGATGAACTTGGAAACCTGCTGCAGAAACGGATCACGTTAATTGTAGATAAAAACCTGTGCTGCAGTTACCGGAAGAAGCTGAAATGCGTTTATTAGAATTCTACGGACATCGACTTCGATAGAAAGTGATGCAATGAGAACGTCTTCATTTTCTAACTGATAATTACTCGGCAATCATGATAGACAGTCCTGTTGAAATAAACGATTGCAGAGTAAGGGAAGGGGGTGAGAATAATACTGTTGATAAATTGACTAAATAAAATGTCTTAGGGAGTTGATGATCTTAGTCATAGGCAGCGTAAAGGGTGTTCTATTCAAACGCATCTCCAAACACTATCCTGTATAGCTGTTTAAAGGAGTGCAAATCGATGAGCAGCTCGATTTTCGAGAATCTAAGTAACTCTGGTCACTTGGTTTCGTTAGAAACATCCTTCAAAGTCGTTTAGAGAGTCAAATCCGAACATTTCAAAGGGAGTGCGGATTCGCCACAGCCGAAGTTTTGGTAATTCATCAGTTCAAGCCTGATCTCTGCATTCACCAGAGGTACGCCAAATCTCTAATTTTGCCTTGATCAAGGTCTCCCAAAGACATTTTACTGATTTATTACTTTTATTTTGACTATCTGAGACAGTCATAGTTTGGCAGACTAGTATTTATACTTGGTGATGATTGAGGGTGGTTGAAGGTTCGACTCCGACGGCGGTCCAAATTTTCATTTTATCTTCAGTCATCACCCAGTATAGATACTAGTCTTCCAAACCACAGCTGCTATCTAAGATAGTAATCAAAATGATAATCAGTATGATGCTCCCCCTGTCATTTTAATCCAGTTAGATTTGGAGTTGGATGAGGAGTCCTGACTAATGGGTGGCCAATGTGAGTACAATCAAGCGGTAGTAACGCATTATGAATTCACATGATAGTCAGGCAAAATCCCACTTGTGATTGAAGTGAAATAAAAATGTGGTCAGTAGTTGGACCTCGTAGTTGAGTTGGTAGAGCATCAGGCCGGAAACCTGGTGGTCGCTGGTTCGAATCCGACTGCGGTCCAAATTTCCACTTCACCTTCAATCATCACCCAATACTTATTATTTGTTCATTTATTTATTTTATTTCATTTGTCAGTATTGTCAGTAGGAGGATTGCTCCACTTTTCTTACCTCTTCTATCATATCATAGACTGTTACGCAATCACCATATCAATGACTGTGTATTGACCTTTCAGCCATTGATTACCCTGTTGTAATCCTACAAACGATATTTGATAGTCTTGTATGTTGACCCATTAGCCACAGGTGGACATATATTCCCATTATCAGTATGAATACGAGTGTACAGCTTTTCAAAATAATTTTTTTGAGAAGGAAATTGTCTTTACTGAATTATTTTTTATCAGTTAGCGAGGGGAACTGTTTTCAGTGTTAATCTTGCAAAAGTTGAATTGTTATTAGAATGAAGCCTAAAACTTGTTTTCAACAAAAATTGAAGTCAAGCTGGTGTATGTTTATTTACTGATGTATGGGCCGCACTGATTATATTAAGGCTGAGTATATTACCAAATACATATCCTAGATTTGTTGAGTAGGTCTTTCAAACAACCGTTAGCACGTACCTTAGTTATCTTCAAATGATTGATAAAATATGTGTGATATACATGCTTCCCATGTCACCGTGTCTATAAGAATGCCGTATCTCCTGTAAGCTGATTCTGTTTTCTATGGGCTCAACTCACTTGATCTTCCTCATTTGTCTGAAATACCCTACTCTATCCTGATTTAATAGGATCTGATGCACTGTCTTGCAACATGTGGAGGCCATTCTGTTGTTATTATTCAAAAGTGAACCTTCCAGCTAATCCACTTTTTCACGCCTTTTGAATAACACAAAGCAACAACTCAATGCGACCACCATGTGGGACACAACAATCGATGAGTCAGAACCTACTTACTTTCGAGCAAATAATCGGATCCTCTAAGGTTATCGGTTAATGCGTTTACAAGTGAATGTCAATGGATGAATTATGAATTACATAAAGATTTCTCCAAGTGACCATCACTTCGCCTCTTTTATCTTAGCACTGTCAATGCAATCGTCATTATTTTGTTCCGCTTATACTTCAGTATGCTATTCAGCTATCTCATTTCTTAGGAATTTATATCCAAATTAATCTGTATACACGAGTTCTACATACCTCGACTTTAATCCTCATTGTATATTATTATTATGTGTTATTTATCCTTTGGGTTCTTAGCGGAACATTCAGTTTCAGTAGCACGTCGCCATTTCACTCTCTTCTATACAGTCTTTTCAACCTGCCTCCACCACTGCCCATAACCTTTCATTTCTTTCTCACACCATCTCTTTCATGTCGCACTCACACGCCCAACTCGTCGTTTCCCATTTCAATTCCACTCGACGACCTGGCCTGACGTGTGATGTCCCCAGACGGTCGTCTCAGTCTATATCCTATCCAATCCATCTCCACTCCCTCCTGTATATTTGTTGGACGATAGCTTCTTGCTTCGTTGGTTGGTTGGTCCGTTGCCAGGCCACACTTCCTCCATGCTTATTCCTTCTCGCCTTTTCATCTGATCTGATCTGATCTTCAGTATGGAGTGAGGGTATTCGGGAGATGTTGATGATGTATGTGTGCAGTTTGTTGGCAATGCTTTTCGTAATGCACCAATTCTCAACCATCACATGGAAGCACCGACTTGACTGACTTAGTGTTGAAAATCCAGATCTTGTTCACGCTTTATGCTGAGTGCAGTGAAGTTTAGTGCAGTAGATCTCCACAGATTAATGAAGGAAGGCGTATCTTGCTGTCTTTGGGATGCTAGCTTTGATATCGTCATCTGTGCCGCCACCACCGCCACCGCGTGTAGTTGAAACGATTCTGCCTAGGTAGGTAGGTCGGTAGGTGAAAGAGATAACTTACCTTAGGTTTCTCCCGTTTATAGGGATTCGTGCTTGTTATTGGTTGGGTATCTTCATTGTCTCTGTCTTCTCTACATTCACCTGAAGGAAGTGCCGTCTTCGCTGTTTCGCCTCGCCTTTTCTGCCAACTTGTTAGTTTTTGCCCGTAGATTTTCGAGTTTGTGCGACACAAGATGTTGGACATAAATCATCACTGGCAAAATGCAAATGGTTTAGGGTGTTTTCATCGGTCAAACAGTGTATGCCCTTCTTCTCGCTCCTCACGGTTTCTTGCATGATTCAGTCGACCACGGTCAGGAAGATCATCGATTCAAGAGTTTTTCGAAGTGGTCAGCCCATCATTTCCTTTGTTTCTCCTCTTTGGTGGTGACTAAGTTCCCTTCACTATCTTTCATTTGTTTCGTTTGTGTTGATCTTTTCCCAGATAGTAGCCTGGTTATTTGATATAATGTTGTTACGTCTCTGTCTCTCTTACCTGCAGCCTTTTGTGCTTCGGTTGCAAGTGTGTCGTAGAAGTGTGTTTTGTCTTCGTGTGCACTCTTCTTCACTTCTTCGTTCAGTGTAGTGTTCTGTAGGTTGTAGTCAGTTCTTCTCTTCGTTGTTCATCCCTGCACTGCACCACACTGGTTCATCGTCTGCTTCACCACCTTCTCCCTTCTCTATCAGCTTCCATGTGTCCGTCGAGATCCATTTCTTTTCTTGTCCTTGTCTTCTTCCTTCCTAACACGGTTATGCAGGTTTCCTTCCACGTCTCTTTCAAAGAGTTCCAGTGTTCTTCCACGCAGGTTTCCTTAGGGATGTTACTTAATGTCTCCCATATTTTTTTGATGACTGACTGACGTGAAGATGTCCTTTGAAGTTTCCTCCTTCAATTTCTGTTCTGGGTGTTGAACTTGAATTGTGACCTATCACCGGCTTCTTTGAAGGCTTCATGAGCCATACTCTACTCATAAATGGGATCAACCAGGATCACAATAGCCTACTGGTAAGGTTTCCACTTCAGCATTGAGTAACATGAGTTTTAATCTCTGAAAGAAAATGAATATGAATTGTTTGGTTACTGGAGGGTAACCAGCTTCACGTTGTCTAGTCCTATATGCTGATCGAATACTAGCCATGCTTGGGGACTCATCATTATGGTGGACTGATAGATGTTATTTGGTTGGAGGTAATTCACAGATATCCGAGATCTTAGGTTTTCAAGCTTGCTGGCATGCATCAACAAGGTGTATCTGCAACCTCAAGAGAACTAGTGTTCCCTCCTGGTTTTTGAAGTCATATTGCTCACAAGTGTCAGCTTCCTATCGATTGCCTCCAACCAACTAACATATTTATATTAGTGTTATTCAACAAATATGCTAGTTAATTAACTGAATTTCAATCAATTAGCGATAATCTAATTATTATTGTTATTGTATCAAAAAAAAATACTATCTGCTCTAAAAGGATGAATGAAGTTGCCCATAAAACTTTACAACATTATACTGTACGTGCTAAACAAGGTGGTGGACAATCATCTTATGATTCATTGTGTGGTGGTCTACGCGGGTCCAAATCGGCTGGTGCTAATCTCCGACGTCATGGAGAAACAGCTATCCGTAATGTAAGTATTGTTGTTGTTATTATTATTACTTCGTATATTTATCGCTGTATTATTATTACACTTGAGATTTGACTTGTTAGCTCAGAATCTGGACTTTAATGCTATGGGTCACGGTTTTGATGAACCTCACTCTACTGTCTGACAATGCTTATCAAAGCTGTCGACTCGAACTTATGCAGCTGTATTAAGGGCTTATGTAAAGTTGTCATATGAATTGACGACAACTAGTGGTGTCCGCCAAATATGCTCACTGTGATCGTTTCTGTTTAATTTTGTCATAGATGTACTAATGTATATAACTGCATGTACGTCTGACTTCTTAGGAGGCCTGCTGGTTGATTTAAGTGTGCATACAATATTGTCGTGCTAGGTGAAGATGCTGGAAAAAAAAATGCAGGGTCATGTGGACACGTTGGAAAGAAATCTGAGTTTGTTTGGCATGTGTTTCGCACCTGTCAAGTGCAAGATTGGTCTGCTGCAACTACTCCTAGTTTAAGGATAGGGAGTGAAGTGGTGGAATGTGTCGACTGCTTGACTTACTTCTAGGAGTTGCGATAACAGGTTGGTTTGTTGGAAAATCTCACCTTGAATACAGAAGGGTAGTTTGAGATTTGCCAAGTTGTATTATCTGTGGCTGTGACTGGTGAGATATCTGACTATGAGTATACTGTATTGGAGTCAGTTGTGTCATGTGATACAACTGACTATGAAACATAGTCGTTGAAAGAAGAAGAGGTGGAGCGGTTGTAGGTTTTTGAGCAGAAGTTTCTTCATAGGATTGATTTGTCATGTTTTATGGGAATATCGTGTGAGCGATGTTGATGTGAGGTGATGGGTGGTAGGCAAGCGAGACAAGTGGATTGATTATGTATTGAAGCTTCATGGTGTGAAATGGCTTGAGGGGATATATTGCACATGCTGTATCATCGCCTACATGTACTTAGCATTGTGAATGAATTTGGATTTGGTTGGTAGAGGGTTGAGGTTGAGGCAACTGAGATGTTAGGGGGAATGCCAGAAGTTGGTGACTGCTGGTCTGAGTTGTGTAGAAAGGGTGGGGGGTGGGTAGGTGTATACTACGTGTCTGGGGTTGATGAGACGATAGGAATCATTGGTTGATGACTTGTTGATAATATGGTTGAAAATCGATGACAATGGTGCAAGTGTTATTCACTCTTCGATTTCTTATAAAGCCTGAATATTTACACGAGGCTTTATTTTAAAAATCGTTTATTCTCTCACACGCAACTTTATCTACTTTAGTATCATTTTTATTATATCCACTTGTATTTTGTACACTACTGTAAAGTGTGGCAATTTGAGTGAGAAGTTCTATATTGATTCTGTTTTTCTATTTGTCTGGTATTATAAGCCATCTTGAAAGTAGTGCGACTTATAGCCTAGTACATAAACATGTACCGAGTTGTATAAGCTTCCTCTGAATAGTTTTTAATATCAGCTATCTAGACTCTCTTCAGCTGATAAACAGTTATAACATTAAGCGTGTTGTGTGAGGATGTCTGACTACTTGACAAAGTGATGATCTCTGAGTGATTGAAATAGATTCTTTGTGTGTCTGTAAAGAGTTTTCCTGAATTTCAAGTTAAACTAAGTTAATAGAAAGATAATTAAGTTTTCGAGGTTGCTTTTTACTACTTCTGTTCTTTTAAGATTTTTCCTAGCTGTAGCTCACTGGTTTATACCGATGACTTTCAGACGACGAACAAATTGGGTTCGAGTCCTACTTTGTCTATCGAAGTGTCATTAACCTTCAGTCTCACGTAGCTAGTGACTAAGTCAGTGAAATCAGACAGGTGATTTACTGATGGGATGACAATAGTTGGGTGTGTGCCGATCACTGATCCGTATGATATTATCTTTTCAGGCAGCATTATTTTCAAGATAGTAAGTAGAAGGGGGGGGGGTAAACTGCTGTTTGCAGCTCTCTTCTTGAAGTCTTTCCTCAGGATACTGTTTTACATCCCCAATATTCTTATTTGGCTTTCTCGAGGTCGTCCGGGAATATAATTCCTCTTCATTTGAATAGTTTCACTGATATGGATGACGACTTCAACTCCACCTCGGAGTACTATGATATACTGTTAATTTTTCGCAATGAAGTGTCTCTACATTAATGGAGCAAATCGCATTGCAGCTACAATTGGCATCATGGGGGTCTCGAACATCCATGGTGGCGTATAGACAGAATCCTTGTCAGTGATAGCTTTGATCTGGAGGAGAATAGTATCCTCATAGTCATATGTGATCATATTCCCATTATTATTATAATTATTGTTATTGGTCGCTTGGGTTCCTAGGGAAACATAGGGCCTTAGTAGCACGTTACCATTTCGCTGTCTTCCCTGCGGTCTTTTGAAGCTAGCTCCACAATTGTCCATAACCTTTCATTTCTTCTTCATACAATCTCCGACATGTCTCCCTCGGACGCCCAACTCGTCCTTTCCCATTTCGCTTCCACTCGACGACCTGGCCTGACGCGTGATGTGCCCCCACCAAAACGGTCTTCTCAGTGTATGTCTAATCCAGCCTTACTTTCTTCTGCTTATTTGTTGGGTGACAGCTTCTTGCTTCGTTGGTTCGTTCCCAGACTTCCTTGTTGCTTATTCTTTCTAACCATCTGGTCTTCAGTATCGAGCGTAGGTAGTTGTTGATGTATGTTTGCAGTTTGTTGGAATGAAATGCTTTTCATAACACACCAAGTCTCTGAACGATATAGCATCTTCTCATTTCTTTTACAATCTTAGCAACCTTGCTAGCTTCAAACATTATGCAGACATTCCATGTCCATATGCTTACTTTTGCTTTCATCGAGCTAGAGAAGATACATCGGCCAATTGGCTTCCCGAAGGCTTTCACCAACCAGTGAGGAATAAGTTTTTTTTATATTTCGTCTGTGTCTTTTGAAGTTTCTTTAGCGATTGGATTGGTTTTCCGGTGTAGGGTTGCTAACCCCACTCCCAACTTTCTCTCTTTATTCGGGTTAAGGATCGGCTAGTAAACTAGGCGAGGTTCATATTTCCATTATTATTTATATTATTATATTATTTTATTAGTCCCTTGGGTTCCTAATGGAACATAGGGCTTCAGTAGCACGTCTCCAGTGAACTCTGTTCGCCGAAATCTTTTGAACCTGGCTCCATGACAGCCCAGAAGCTCTCATTTCCTCCTCGCACGATCTCCTCCATGTCACCCTCGGATGTCCAACTCGTCGCTTCCCTTGGGGATTCCACTCGAGGGCCTGACGCGTAATGCCCCAGTCGGCTTTCTCAGTGTATGCCCAATCCATCTCCACTTCCTTCCAATGCATATTTCTTCAGCGATAGTTTCTTGCTTTGTTGGTTCGTTGCCAGAGCTCCTTGTTGCTTATTCTTTGTGGCCGTCTGACCTTCAGTAACGAGCCAGTGTAGGCAGTTGTTGATGAATGTCTATAGTTTATTGGAAATCCCTTTCGTAACGCGCCAAGTCTCTGAACCATACAGAAGCACTGACTTGACTGATGTTGGTGTTGAAAATCCGGATGTTGTTCCGCATGCTGAGTGCAGATCTCCACACTGGTTTCAGGCTAATGAACACCTATCTTGCTTTTCCGATTCTGACTTTGACATCCTCGTCTGTGCCACCTGTAGTTGAAACATGCTTCCTAGATAAGTGAAGGAGGTTACTTCCTTTAAGTTTCTCCCGTTGATGGTGACTGGAGTTGTTGTTGTTGGAGTTGTTGGTGCGGTATCTTCATCACCTCTGTCTTCTCTATATTCACCTGAAGTCCCGTCTTCGCTGCCTCACCTCTTATGTCAACTTGTTAGTTTTTGCCTATAGGTCTTCGAGTTTGTGTGACATCAGGCACAAGTCATCGGCGAAGTCCAGATCTTCTAGGTTCTTTTCCTCAGTCCAGCCAGCGTATCCCCCTCTTCTCACTCCCCACTGTTTGCTGCATGATCCAGTCCACCACAATCAGGAATATCATGGGGGATAGTAGGCAACCTTGTTTCACTCCTGTCTTCACTTCAAAAGCATCACTGAGCTTCCCATTGTGAATTACTTGGCATGTGGCGTCTTCATATAGTTGTTGAATGAGGCGGATAAAGGTTTGCGGTATTCCGTAGTATGAAGCAGTTTCCAAATTACTTCTCGGTCGACGCTGTCAAAGGCCTTCTCAAAGTCGATGAAGTTGAGGTAGAGAGTTGATTGCCATTCTATACTCTGTTCTATGATGATGGGTAGAGTGGCGTTGCAATTTGGTTGGCACATGATTTGTACTTCCTGAATCCAGCCAGCCAGTCTGTTCCGGTCGTCGTTTTGAATCCAGTCCATTCATTACAAGAGTATAATTCACTTTGATCAAATAATCTGGTATTCATACAAAATCAAAAAATAAACAAACATATACAGTATCTAAATGGAATTATGAACTCAATAGAACATCATGCATTGTAATTATCATCTTAGTCAATATGTGTTCAAGGTGATTTCATTGATTGTGGTCTATATTCTTCATTTTCGGACACTTTTATAAATGATTTCATTGACAACTATGTAATGGAAAATATTTTTAATGAGTAAATTAAATTTATTCTCTTAATTATTAATTAATTTAAGGAATCATTATGTCTTTAATAATGTCTATTTTCTTCGTATTTCAGGAAATCAGTGATCTTTTGCATAATAAATGGCGTACTCTGTTACAATCTTGTCAACTTATATTTCTTTGGTCACCTAAAGTGAATCGAAGTATATTTTTCAATCCACCTACATCATCTTCATCTATTCTGGAGTATATAATCAAGATGTATCAAATAATTATCTTTCAGTTACTACAGATTCTCAAGTATCTTCTAATTCACTTCCAGATCCATTAGCTATAGAAGCTTGTAATGCTCGACTTGGTATGACAATAGATGATTTAAGATTACGCAGGATACCTTGTCGCAGTAAACATATCACATATACACACGTTAAAGAGTTGTACAAGGATTTATCAACATTCGATGTATATGGTATGCATAGTAACAGTAATTTTTTCTAGTGTATAATATGCACTTCATTTTCTACATTAGAACTGATTACCTTTATATTGCCTGATACAACAGATTGAATTCATAGGGGACTATTGTTTAGTTATAAATTATCAGTATCAATACTGATTATTAGGTGATGAAGATACCCAACCAACAACAACAAGAAGCTTCAATCACCATGAACGGGAGAAACTTAAAGGAAGTAGCCTCCTTCACTTATCTAGGCAACAGTGTTTCAACTACAGGTGGCACAGGCACAGACGAGGATGTCAAAGCCAGGATCAGAAAAGCAAGTTAGGCGTTCATTAACCTGAAATCAGTATGGAGATCTTCTGCACTCAGCATGTGGAGCAAGATGCGGATTTTCAACACCGATGTCAAGTCAGTGCTTCTGTATGGTTCAGAAACTTGGCGAGTCACAAAAAGCATTTCTAACAAACAACAGACATTCATCAACAGCTGCCGTTTACGCTCACTCGATACTGAAGATCGGATGAGAAGGCGAGAAAGAACAAGCAAGAAGGAACTCTGGGAACGAAGCAAGAAGCTATCGCTCAACAAATATGCATTGGAAGGAAGTGGAGATGGATTGGGCATGCAGTGAGAAGACCATTCGCGGACATCACGCGTCAGACCAGGCCCTCGAGTGGAACCTAGACGGGAAACGGCTAGTTGGGCGTCTGAGGTGAGTGTGACATGGAGGAGATGTTGTGAGGAAGAAATGAAAGCTTTTGGGCAGTCCTAGTGCCAGGTCCAAAAGACTGGAGAGATGTGAGTGCAAGGGAGACGTGGTACTGAAACCCTATGTTCGACTAGGAACCCAACGGAAAAATAATAATATTCCGCTGATCAGGGGACAGCTGATTTCATTTGTCAACAAGTAATATAAAAAAAGATCAGTATTGGAATATCTGAATGAATGTACCCTTTGTCTTCAATAATCCATAGGAGCGACAAGTGGATGGGATTATCAACAGGTCTAATCTATTCAAACTTATTTTTGGACAAACTGAAGAGTGACGTAAGTGTTCAAGGGTGTCATTAAGAAGCTTGATGTTTTTAATGGTACTTTGGTGACACCGTTCGTTATCCAGTGATCAGAATATGGATACGAAAGTACGCACTTTGAGATACACAGCTTTTTAGTTCTACACCTGCACAATACAAAATAAATCTGATGAAATATCTAACAACTAGAACAAGGAATTCATTGACTGACGCTTGATCTAGGTATCGTGCCTGTTGGCATTCGTCAGCAAGGCGTATCTATAACCTCAACAGAACTGATGCCCCGCCGGAGATTCAAACCCCCTTTACCCAATGTTTCAGACAACTACTTTACCACTGAGCTCTCCGGTGACCAACAAATATATGTAACCCTACAGGAGGTCAGTCGCCACCCGAACAGCTCAGTGATAAAGTCACTGACTACAACACTGGGTGACGCGAGTTCGAATCTCAGGTGGGACATCAGTTCCATCGAGGTTGCGCAGATACGCCTTGCTGACGAGTGCCACCAAGCACGAAACCTACGTCAAGCAGGGCTTGTTGCCGATTGCCTCCAACCAACTTACATCTATTAATGTGCACCGCGATGTTGAACCTCCTAGTTTGATGGCCACATTACAAATGTGATCGATAGGATTCAGTCTGCACTCAGGACTAGACGACATGAGATTGCTCTCCCGTAACCAGTCAATACATATTTCAATATTTAGCTCCCTTAGGGATTACAACTAATGTTACTGACTACTACTAGGTGGTTTCAAGTCAAAACTTTAGAAACCACTGTTATGGTTACTGAGTATAGTTACTCAGTTATGAGAAAGTGGTCAACCCAGAATCTGTAGTTCATCAATAAAACTTGTTAATTTAGTTTGAAAGTTTTTGACGGGTTGATTAGTTTCGAAGGCGATTTTCATCACGAACTGACATCAGCCATAAAACCATTGGGAGCCTAGGAGCATTGAGCGGCCGTTTTATCCTAGAATTAGAACGCCTCAACAGTAAGCATTCATGATTGCATTTGGGATCGAACCGAACATGAATAGAAAATATAATGTATATCATGAATCGACAGATGTTTGAAAACATGGGCCATTCTATTTTCACTGAGTGACTGATTGGTAACATACAGACCACTTCACTTGCCTAGGAAGTAGGATCAGCCTTAGTGGCTCAGTGGCCGATGAAATCTCTGCACGGATACAAAAGGCTCGGTTGGCTTTTGCAAGCCACCTGTGGCACCACCGTGATATCCGATTATATATTAAGCATGGCGTGTGCTACACAGCAGTCCTCTCTGTTCTATTGTATGGGTGGGAAACATGGCCATTGGAGGTGGAAGACATGAGAAGGTTGGCTTCAAGTGTTTGACCACCGTTGCCTTCGTAGTATAGGATGTATTCTGTAATGTCACCACTTGAGTAACGTAGAAGTCAGGTGTAAAGTTTTAGTGGGGGAGAAGAGGTAAATCAGTTGACGAGGTTATGAACCTTCATCGATTGAGATGGTTGAGACACGTACTACGTATTCCTAGTCACCGACTACCTCATCACACAATGTTGCCGAAGTAGGTTGAGGCTGGAAAAAGGCCCGAGGTGGCCAGACTAAAACATGGCACCAACGCATGAAGTCTCTGACTATTGATTTGAGTCATGTGGGTCGATGCAGACTTGGTGTTTGGGGTTGGCGGGACAAGAGGAATCAGTGGTTGGAGACTCTAGGGGATATGGGTGGGAACCGACGTCAGTGGCGCAGATGTATCCCCCACACACATTATCCTCGTCTTAACTACACTATACCCATTCTCACCATCTTCCTTTCTTTCTTCTCCTACCTTATATTCCTTTCGACTGGATTTTCTTATCTTCATCTCGCACCCCACTGCCTTTTTACTTAGTGTGTTGATGTGAGGTGTGGCAAGTTGGACGGTTACGCAGTAATGCCTGGTCCACTGGTTCGAGTCCAGTCGCGGTCGAAATTTTCATTTCACCTTCAATCATCACACAGTATAAATACTAGTCTGTCAAACTACTACCGCTATCTCAGATAGTCAAATGATAAACACTAAATACATCCCTTTAACCTAAGGATCAGTGCAAATATATATAGCGACAGAGATGAATGACAAAGTTCACGATCTAAACAACCAATACAGAGAACAAGTCAGACTAACAGAGTCGATAAGTAAACACAAAGCAAACTACAACGTGATAGTAGTACAGGAATGTGATTACAGCTCAAGGTAGTAGGAATTCTAATGAAAGGGGGAGAATAACAAAGATGGTATGCAAAGTATATGAGTTAATGATAGACGAATAGAAAAGGATATGCTAACAAACATGATAAAAATATAATGGGTTAAAATGAGTCAAAAATGATGGGGACATGAATAATGTTTGAGAATAATATTGCGCAAGGCAATAAGATGAAAGAATAAAATAGTAAATAAAGCCGTAGGAAAAGAACAAGTTACCAAGGCAATGGAAGGTGAACCACGAACTCCTTTTGTACACATAAGTCTAGTTCCAATCGACTGATTGCTGGTGTTTCTATATAACGTGGTAATCTACTATTTCTTTGTCTATTGATTAACTTAAAAGCTATGTTTGAGCCGATGACATGACCTGTATGGAGTATGTGCTTGACAATGGGGCTGGTTGGTAACCTTCCACTCTCAATGACAGGTTTCTCAATACATGTTCAGAGATTCGTTTAGTAAGGACCGTCTCTGTTCTTCCGATATACATGCTACTGTAAGTATAGGTGAATAAATAAATACAATTGCTAGTAACATGAGAAGGTCTTACATGTAAATTAGTTTTTGTGATTATGTTCTTCATGTCATAGATGACTGTTAATTTCTCAGCTGGATTAGTTAGTGTGATGCATGGATTCAGTTGAGGATTATTTTGTGAATTCAATTCATCACTTCTTCCTAATGGTAGTCTAATGAAGACGTTCTATTTTGGCATGGTTGTATCATTCACTTTATCATTTTTAGGTTTGAAGTGTTCATTAATAAACAAACAAAGTTTTTTGTATAGTATCCAGTTTATTTTTGATGGCTCCCTTTAAATAAAAGTTTTGACTAAACTTCTTTTATAACCGATTGAACAGAAGCTATTAAATAGCGAGTATTGTACAGTCCAAGTAGGCTTATGCTAAATTCTGTGTAGTATAGAACCATCTTCATTTCTTTTAATACTTAAATTCAAGAAATTTATCCCCATCTGATGTTTCATATTCACATGTGAATTTCACGTCTGAATAAACTGGATTAAAAGTTCGGAGTAGGTTCACTGTATAAAGTTCACTCTCATATATCATGAAAGTATCATCTACATGGTGTAGATGGATAGTGGCTAGCAGTGGAATCCAGGATGGGCATTTCTTCCTATTTGGAACTCACTAGTCAGCTGAATGTACCTACCTTCCCGGGATTCGGACTCGGGAGCGATCGCTTCAAACACCAGAATCCCGGTGGGAACAACATCACTCACTGGGAGGCAAGTACATCCAGCTGACTGGTGAGTCCTAAACAGAACGAAATGTGTATCCTGGATTCCACTGCCCAGCTACTATTCGTCATTACTACCAGTAAAACACAGGTATATTGAGGTATCCTCACAGGAGTCCATATACCAACAGAGACCCATCAATTCGGTCCAGTCAACGACAGTATAAGACAACCAATTATACGATCATCTACATACCTTAAATACAATTTTGTCTGTTTGATGGCATCACTTAGTTTGGTATTTTCTAAGTGGCCTAGGACTATGTCTAAGAATATGAGACCAAGAGGACTGACTGCCCGTAGTCATACCTTCTGTCTGTCTGTAATACGAATCATTGAATTGGAATTGAACATTTATTGTGCATAACATCATTAGATCTTTAAATCTGTTAGATGGAAAGTCTAAACTACATATGATATCAATTGTTTCTTCAACTGGTACATTCATGAATTATGATTCAACATCAGAAGAAATCATATGATCTTTGCTTATATTACTATTATCAATCCTATTAACAAATTTAAAATTATCCTTTAAAGTATATATGAACAGCTAGCTCTTTCCTTATAGGCTCAATTAATTGGGCAAGACATCCCCCTTTCCATTAGAATTTCTACTACCTTGAGCTGTAATCACATTCCTGTACTACTATCATGTTGTAGTTTGCTTTGTGTTTACTTATCGACTCTGTTAGTCTGACTTGTTCTCTGTATTGGTTGTTTAGATCGTGAACTTTGTCATTCATCTCTGTCGCTATATATATTTGCACTGATCCTTAGGTTAAAGGGATGTATTTAGTGTTTATCATTTGACTATCTGAGATAGCGGTAGTAGTTTGACAGACTAGTATTTATACTGTGTGATGATTGAAGGTGAAATGAAAATTTCGACCGTGAACGGATTCGAACCAGTGGCCATTGGATTTCTGACTCAATGGTGTACCAACTGACCTACGAGGTTCGACTGGTGACCATAATTTTATTTCACTTCAATCACCGAAGGTTGTTTTACTCGATAACTACTATGTGAATTCTTGACATGTTACTACCGCTTGATCGTATTCACACTGGTTGCCTAGTCAGGATTTGGTGACTGAAGTGAAATAAAAATCTGTTCAGCAGTTGAACCTTGTATCACTTAGTATTGATGACCATTGAAATGTATCAAATGACTTTTACTATTGGAGACTGATAAGTCGCTGTACAAAATATTTATTTTAGTGCGTATAGGTGGAAGATTTTGAGCACATGAAATGAGTTCGATTCATCTCACAGTATTTCTTGTTCTTACTTTTCAAACTTGTGTGTGTAAACTTTATGTGAATTAACGTTTCACAGAATCTCGGTCACCATATTTTCATTCAATTTTTCTACTTTTGACCTAATTCTTCAACACCATTTAACTTAGAAATAACTTTGCTTATAAGTCTGTTTTACCTCTTCTGGAAAATATCAACTTCACCCCTTTTTTTTGTCAAACTATCTACGTTAACTCTAGAATGTATAGTTATAAAAGAAAAATTCAAGTTTGAGGAGTACGCTTAACTGTCTATCTCTTTTCCTACGTTAAACATTTACTGCTATTTTAAGTGGTAGGCCTTAATAATATATATTCATCTCGTTTCTTTTTCTTTCTCCTTCCACAAACAGATCCTGATGCTAATCTTGACTTCCTCAGCAAATCTGGACGTAATCAATGGCGTAAATTATCTGAGAGTGGTGATGAAACCTTGTTAGAGACAAAAAGTGGTCGACTTATTTATGGTAAGCATTTTTCATCTTATTTTCATATTTCTTTTTATGGTTTTTAGTTTCTTTAGCGACTGGATTAGTTTTACGGGGTAGGGTTTCTAACTATATGCCAAACCTTTCTTCTTTTTCCGGGCTTAGGACTAGCTAGTAAACTAAAGAACTGGTAAACTAGGCAACCGATGAAAAGACTTTAGAAAAATTGGATTTTGCCCATGATAAGTTATGTCTACTGTCGCAAAAACTCCGAGATGTACACGTGAAAACTAACAAGTTGACAGAAGAGGCGAGGCAGCGAAGATGGGACTTCCTTTAGGTGAAAGTAGAGAAGACGCAGGTGATGAAGATACCACTCACCCACCCACCCAACCAATCAACAACAACAACAACAAGCATCAACGTCAGAAATGTGAAGGAAGTTATCTCTTTCACCTATCTACACACCTAGGCAGCATCGTTTCAACTACACGCGGCGGCAGCGGCACAGATGACGATGTGAAAGCCAACCTCGGAAAGACACCAAGACACGCCTTCCTGTGGAGATCTACTGCACTACAGCGCGTTGCACTCAGCATAAAGTCTGAATAAGATCCAGATTTTCAACACTAATATCAGTCAAGTCAGTACTTCTATATGATGGTTGAGAGAATTGGCGCATTACGAAAAGCATTGCCAACAAACTACAGACATACATCATGAACAGCTGCCACTTACATTCACTCCATACTGAAGATGAGATCAGATGAGATGAGTAGGTGAGAAACAATAAGCAAGGAGGAAGTCTGGAGTGACAGCGAACCAACCAACGAAGCAATAAGCTGTCGTCCAACAAATATGCAGATGAAGGAAGTGGAGATGGATTCGATTTGACATAAACTGAGAAGATGGTTTGGGGATATCAGACGTCAGGCCAGGCCGTTGAGTAGAAGCCAAATGGGAAAGGACGGGTTAGGCGTGTGAGTGTGACATGGTGGAGATGGTGTGAGGAAGAAATGAAAGTTTATGAGTAGTGGTGGGTGGAGCCAAAGTAAAGAAGACTGTAGAGAGGAGAGTGAAATGGCGACGTGCTACTGAAGCGTTGTGTTCCATTAGGAACCCAAAGCACAAATAATAATAATAATAATAATAATAATAATAATAATAATAATAATAATGGTAATAATAAATGAAACTGACAGATATTTGTGTATTGGCAAACAGATTATTATTATTATTATTATTATTATTATTATTATTATTATTATTATTATTTGTCCCTTGGGTTCCCTGTGGAACATAGGGGTTCAGTAGCACGTCTCCACTTCACTCTCTTGTCTGCAATCTTTTCAACCTCGCTCTACAACTGACCACAAGCTCTTATTTCTTCCTCACACAATCTCCTCCATGTCTCACTCACCTCGGACGCCCAGCTTGTCGTTTCCCATCTGAGTTCCACTCGAGTGCCTGGCATGGCGCGTGATGTCCCCGAATGGTCTTCTCAGAGTATGCCCAATCCATCTCCACTTCCTTCCAGTGCATATTTGTTGTGTGATAGGTTGTTGGTTGGTTCGTCGCTCATTCTTTCTGACAATCCATCTGAGCTTCAGTAACGAGCCAGCGTAGGCAGTTGTTGATGAATGTCTGCAGTTTGTTGGAAATGCCTTTGGTAACGCGTCAAGTCTCTGAACCATATAGAAACAGTGACGACGTTGGTGTTGAAGATATATATATATATATATATATATATATATATATATATATATATATGTACGCAGCTTGAAAATAAATTCGTTGAAAAAGGTAACTTCGCTGAATATCTTGTTCTTGATGTTATAATGGGAATTATTAAATTATTGAATAGTATTCGTTCTCAGTACCGTGATATACTGCCAAAATTAATAATATGAGGGGCATGAGGATATGACTTGTCTACTATGAAGACTCGACTGGACTGGATCATGCAACGAGAAGATGGGTATGAGCTGTTTGACCGACAAAAGATCCCACAAGATTTCGATTTCACCAATGATGGTTTATGTCTAATGTCTAATGTCGCACAAACTCGAAGATGTATAGGCGAAGAGTACCAAGTTGAGAGGAGAGGCGAGGCGATAGAGCGAAGATGGGACTTGCTTCAGGTGAACGTGGAGAAGACAGAGGTGATGAAGATACCCAACCAACCAACAACAACAACGAGAAGCAACACTCACCATCAACAGGAGAAATGTAAAGGAAGTTGTCTCTTTCCCCTACCTGCCTAGTTTCTACTTAACTGATCAACCTAAAATATACAAATTAAGGCAACGATTCAATCAACCAATGGTCAATAATATCAAATTGAAATCAATTCCCGAATTCGATAAAAGAGAAAAGTTATGTCAAGATGAAAAATTATTATTTGTCCTTTGGGTTCCTAGTGAAACATAGGGCTTCAGTAGCATGTCGCTATTCCACTCTCTTCGATACAGTCCTTTTAACCAGGCTCCACAAATTCCCATAACCCTCCATGTCTTCCTCACACCATTCCCTCCCTGTCACACTCACACGCCCAACTCGTCCTTTCCCATTTCGGTTCCACTCGACAGCCCAAACCGTCTTCTCAGTCTATGTCCGATCGAATCTATCTCCACTTCCTTCATCTGCATATTTGTTGGACGACAGCTTATTGCTTCGTTGGTTGGTTCGCTGTCACTCCAGACTTCCTCCTTGCTTATTGTTTCTCACCTACTCATCTCATCTGATCTCATCTTCAGTATGGAGTGAATGTAAGTGGCAGCTGTTCATGATGTATGTCTGTAGTTTGTTGGCAATGCTTTTCGTAATGCGCCAATTCTCTCAACCATCATATAGAAGTACTGACTTGACTGATATTAGTGTTGAAAATCTGGATCTTATTCAGACTTTATGCTGAGTGCAACGCGCTGTAGTGCAGTAGATCTCCACAGGAAGGCGTGTCTTGGTGTCTTTCCGAGGTTGGCTTTATTTCCTGATGCAGAAAAGACAACTTTGAAATTAGTCAATTTTCATAAAATCTCCTATTTAATATTATTTTTGTATAATTTACTTGGTGGCCGATTGTAATGGGATTCAGAATGTGCGTTTCGTTCTATTTAGGACTCTTCAGCTAGACAAAACATGCATGCTGCATTCTATCGTTAATTAGTTAGTTTCCCCCTCCCCCTCACTTCCAAGCAGTATTGAGATATTTGAACAAGACAACTTTCGAAGCTAAAAGAACGATACATTAAAAGATATTAACCTCCCCGTATGCTTTGTGTACAACATTCGAAAAAAGTACTACAGTTCCTCCTGTTGTAATCCCTGCAAACATTAAAATTTTTACTATTCTTTTGTACACAAGCTTACCCTTTTTATCACGTTGTGAATGATGTGCGCACGACACAGGAAGTGATGGGAATGCGGAAAAACTCGGCATAATGTAGACGAAATAGCAGAAGAGTCGTCTGTTACGAAAGCACCCACTCTACGGCTTCCAATAATATTATTAAAAAACCTCAGAAATGCACCAATCAGTTCTAATGTCTCACCGATTATGAAAGTAAAAGCTATAGGAATAGCCATGAAGTTGATGTCGATGACTACTAACTCGTAGAGAAAAAGGTTTTCATTATTAGTCTTTTAATTGCCATCTTGACCCAGTAGATCAAGACAGTTTTCAACTGATCGGCTGTAGCGAAAAAAAATGATTTCAGATCTCCACCCTCTGTGACAGAGAAGGATGCTGATCCACCTTGACTGATTATGTGCCCTTGCAACTTTTCATAACTGCCTATAACAACATCGTTACAAGGGAAAATTCAATTACCGGTCAAATTACACTGAGCGAAGAGGCAATAGCGCATATTGAACACAGCTTGACTATTCAATCGTTTACCATAGTATGCATAGACGAAATCAACAACATTAAATGCAGCCGTTCCGAATATCAGCAACGGCCTTATGCTCTTCAATTGAGCTCCTGTCAACTTCCACGCCCACGAACTATTGTCATAAAGCAGTGAATTGCAGGGATGATTGTGAGTTAACAGCCACCGAGTAACTGTCCAGAAAGCAAGCACGAACGCCCGACAAGAACATTTCAGGGATATTCTATAAACTAAATAATGAAAACAAACAGAACTGACCTTCTTGTCACTACACCACCTATTGACCGGTGTTCACTAGCCTTATAGCAGATAAACTTAACGTATTCTCTTTGGTCACTTTGCAAATGGTTATCTGGCACAACATAGTGTGTATACGTCTGTTTCTCATACTCCTTCAGGTCGACTTTCAAAGACTCTAAGGACGAAAATGCAGCGAGACAAAAACGCTTCATACAAATCGATTGATTTTCGATTACGACACATTAGATAGTATCGTCGGTCATCATGAAAACGAAGTAACCCGTCCTCAATTTGCTCCGTTTTATAGTACGTTTTGATTTTATCCAACCAATAGGACATAGGACATTTCATCGTCTATTTTAATTGGACAACAAGTGACACAGGGAGTTAGGGGGAAGAGGTAGAAAATAACAATTAAAAAAAAATTATTACCATGGACCAAAATGTTTTTCACAAAAGATGTCAATCAACTCCCACCATCATAAAAATGGGAAATTACCAGCATGAACAAATAATAATTTTTCTTCATAGGAAGGAAAATGTAGAATGACAATTTTTCTTTAACATGCCAGTTCTAAAGTTGCATAATTCCCTATTTTTTTTTTCTAGTAACAATTATAAAGTAATAGGGACCAACTTTTATTTGTAATTGTTGTATCTTAATTCTCTACCTAATTTTCCTTCATTTTTCTAGGTCCCCTCAGTTTACTTTCATCATCGTCAGGTAGTATTAAAAAAAGTGTCTTATCATCGAGTTCAGATACATCTGATCTATCAGACTGTGCTAGTTCACATGATAACGAAGAAGATGAAGAAGATGAGGAGGAGGAAGAGATTAAAAGTTTGAAAAATGACTATCAAAAGAATAATCAGATTGTAATAAGTAATAAAATCAATAAATTACCATCATCATCTTCATGTTCTGTCAATAATGAAAATAATACTATAAAAGAAATTATTGATAATTTTGAAGGTTTGTCAACATTTTGTTTCTTGTTATTTTCATCCCCTCTGTTTTTTTGTGTCTCATATATGACTTGTGAGCAATTTTCTCAAACCTTTCTTTTAGTAACTTCTATTCAAACACAATTATTAAAGATTTACACATTAATAAGTGAAATTCTTCTAGCTTCTGGTTGATAGTATTGATGAATAGTTAATAGTTAGCGGTGGAATCCAACGCGTATATTCTGTCCTGATTGATAGTCGTTAGTTGGACAGATAGAACTAAACTTTGATGACGGGAAACCTTGGAGTTGATAAATCAAGTTGTGGGGAGGCTCTATTCATTGTCATTCGTTACGTTCGTTTACCGTGTTACTGACGCTGCATAAACCAACCTTTCAGGTTGGATGTGAAATGCATATATCTTGGCAAATCACAGACTCCTTAGTATACACAACCGAAATACAAAGGGAGGACATTTTCAGTGGATAAATGATCGATCAAACTATCCATCCTAGCAGTAATGAGAAGCAAGTTGGTGTTGGGTACTACAATATTACACAAACACTTAGAAGTCATATATACCTCTATGCAAAATAGTTTACTCCCATCAAGTTATTGTTCATCCTACTGGAATGCACACAAACGACCTTAAAAATATATGAAGTCGTCTTAGAAAGTTCTCAAGACTTTTAAAGGAGTGACAAGGGGAAACCTATCGAAAACCTAAGTATCTTTATTTCTCAGGTAAAACAGATTTATATATTGTACATAAAACATCATTTTTATTGTTCTTCATATTCTTGATTCTGATTGGTCAGTGCATACTTCAATATGATTGATGGTCACTAGGGGTTAGTTTCACCGTTGGCTTTATCTGCATCCTAATAAGGGATGATGTTCTCATTGACACTCCAAACCTTAGTACCCATCACTTTAAGTGCTCAAGGGTTATGCATTAGGCTAGTGAATCATGAGTTTATCATACCTTTTGTAAACACTTGACCAATGACAGATATACATTCACTTTCATCAACTGATACTGTTATAAAGAGGACTTCTGGGGACCGATAAATATGTCTATTGAAAAGTTACACCAATTACTGATAAGATGTTGAAACCTAATATTCAACTTAATTCACACAACTGATATTTGCATTCAGTTTTTAGTCTATTCCTCTAGAATCAATGTTGACTGAATATCGATTCTAATTGCTTATCCTAGTGACATCATGCTGTTTATACGAATTATACATGTTCTTAAAGTGTTATACACTCCAGAATACTTTTTTTCCCTTCATTAACTAAGGAATGTATTTTAGATGTTAATACATTGAGAAGACCTTTTTGCTATAATTACCGGAGAAAACTCTTTTTATCAATACATATGTACGAGATATCTATTGTCAAGCAAAAGATATGCCTACATTATCCCCTGTCTATTCCACTTTTGATATAGATTAACATTAATACTACTATTACTTGTCCTTTGAGTTCCTTCCTAGTGGAACATCAGTCTTTTTAAACTGGCTACACGACTGCCCAGAAGCTCTCATTTCTTCTTTATACAATCTCCTCTATATCACACTTGGACAACCAACTCGTCATTTGCCATTTTGGTTCCACTTGACGACCTGACCTGGTGTATGATGTCTCTAAACAGTCTTCTCAGTGTATGCCCAATCCGTCTGTACTTTCTTCTTCCGTATATTTGTTAGGTGGTGAATTCTTGGTTGGTACGTTGGCAGGCCAGAGTTCCTTGTTGCTTATTCTTTCTGGCCTTCTTATCTGATCTTAAGTTATTGACTGGGTGTAAGTGGCAGCTCTTCATGATGTATGTGTGCAGTTTGTTGGAAATGCTATTCATTACGCGCCAAGTTTCTGAACCATACAAAAGCGCTGATTTGACTGACTTAGTGTTGAAAATCCGGATCTTGTTCATGCTTTATGCTCAATGCAGTACAGTAGATCTCCACAGACTAATGGAGTAAGGTGCGTCTTGCTGTCTCTCCGATGCTGCCACGTTATGGAGGTAGGTGAAAGTGACAACTTGCTTTAGATTTCTCCCGTTGATGGTGATTGGTGCTTGTTGTTGTTGTTGTTGGTTGGGTACCTTTGTCATATGTGTCTTCTCTACGTTCGCTTGAAGGAAGTGCCATCTTCGTTGCCCTGCCTGTTCTGCCAATTTGTTAGTTTTCGCCTGTACATCGAGTGTGTGCAACATAAGTCATCATTGGTGAGACCCAAATCTTGTCGGGTCTTTTCATTAATGAAACAGCGTATGTCCATCTTCTCACTCCTCACAGTTTCTTGCATGGTCCAGTCCAGTCGAGTCGACCACAATGAGGAAGATGATGGGTGATAGTAGGCGGCAACCTTGTGTTACTTGTCAATCTGTCTTTATTTCAAAAGCATCTCTCAGCTCTCTATGGTGAATCACTTGGCATGTAGCATCATCACCACTATCATATATCTGCTGTTGAATGAGGTTGGTGGAGGTTTGTAGCAGTGAAACCGTAGTATTGAAGCAGTTACCATATTACTTCTCGGTCGACGCCACGATCGAAGGCGTTTTCAAAGTTGACGAAATTGAGGTAAAGTTTTGACTTTTATTCTGTCCTGTGTTCTATGATGATGCGTAGCGTAGCGTTACAATTGGATCCGCACATGATATGTTTTTCCTGAATCTAGCCAGTTTGTTCCGCTCGTAATTTTGAACGGAGTGATGTTTTAGTGTCTCCAGGATGATGCAGCCTAATATTTTGCTTGGTATGGGGAGGAGTGGAACATGATTGTGTGCCAGTTGTTGCAAAGATTTGGGTGTCTGTTGTTTGGGAGTTTGACAAGGTATCCCTTCTTTCAGTCAATGGGAAGGTACCTTTTTCTTCCTTCCTTGCAAAGGTTCTGCAGGAGTGGTGTGGTGTGAGGATGTCCGCTGTTGTCTCTGCGTTTGTTTTTAGTGCGGGATTGCATCTGGTCCTGCTCAGATTAACATTAAGGTGGATAAAACTGATGTGAATAATTAAATCATTTTTATTTATTACAAATTATGTTTTTTTTGATATTCTAAACTTTGATCTGAAGTATTTTATTTTCCTTATTATAGATTTATATCTTACGCATCAAAATTGGCATAGACGTGTACGTGTAGCTATCGCTTCTGGTGATCTACATACTTTACGCTATTTATTACCAATGGATACTTCTAGTGATCAGTTGATTGAATCAGAGATTGGGCATAATTCAACTAATATACCATCTCCTGGTCAGTATTCTAATCTGATATATTTATTTATCATTGAATTATTTTGATATAGTCGCGTTAGCTTAAGCAACTGACAATCGAGTAGTGGTCATCATGTTCAAAACCTACTGTGTTTATTTTGATCTAAGCAACTGGATAATGTTATAGCTCATAGTTGAGTAAATAACACCTATATCAGGTTGATTTGTATGATTATTATTTCTTTTTTCCTCTAAATTTACATATTTCTGCTTAGCTGATAATGTCAATGTCGATAATATCAAGATTGATGGATATTTAGTACCTCTAGGAGTTGTGGCTGCTTGTTTTATAAGGAAGATGACTTTCAATTAAATGGGTCACGGGTTTGAACTCCTCTCCATCTACCAAGATTTGAATAGCCAGGTAATATCACCCCTCATACAACAAGTTGTCTCATTGCTTACTGTATGAATGTGTACTAGGATGTTGAATGGATTTCGATTAGTATTTTTTCCATCAAACATTAGTACTAGATAACATTTTTATTGATTAATCAATATGTTTAGTCCAGTGCTACAAGAGATCAATAGCAGCTTGGATGGTTCAGTGTTAACAACTCAGAATGTTGCACTAATTGATATGGGTTGTAATATCTGTGAAGAAATTATTCCTTCTGAGGTTGTTTATGTACCTTTTTGTTGTGTGCCACAACTAGCATGAAACCTTAATTTCATGGCTTCCTATCGACTAACTTTTTTTTACCGACTAATATGAACCCATGAAATACATCTAAAAAATAAACAAATATATTCTGATATGTGTATATCTGTGAGTGATCGTAGAGGTATTACATAAATCTGGTATCCTGAGCTGATTGGATGTTATACAGTTGTACTTGTTTACGATTGAGTTATATATGTATATCATAGAACACAGCGTAGAATGACAGTCAACTCTCTACCTCAACTTCATCGATTTTGAAAAGGCCTTCGACAGCGTCGACCGAGAAGTAATTTGGCAACACTACAGAATACCACAAACCTTTATCAACCTCATTCAACAACTATATGAAGACGCCATATGCCAAGTGATTCACAATGGGAAGCTCAGTGATGCTTTTGAAGTGAAGACAGGAGTGAAACAAGGTTGCCTACTATCCTCCATGATCTTCCTGACTGTGGTCGACTGGATAGTGCAGGAAACAGTGTGGAGTGAGAAGACAGTGATAGGCAAGCTGGACTGGGGAATAGCTCCTAAAAGATTTGGATTTCGCCGATGACTTGTGTCTAATATCACACAAACTTGAAGATGTACAGGCGAAAACTGACAAGTTGACAGAATAGGCGGAGCAGCGAAAACGGGACATGAAGTGAATGTAACCGAGACGGAGGTGATGAAGATATCCACCCACCACCAACAACAATAACAAGCTTCAATCACCACCAATGGGAGAAACTTAAAGGAAGTAGCCCCTTTCACCTATGTGGGCAGCACCGTTCCAGCTACAGGCGTCACAGACGAGGACGTCAAAGCCAGCGAGGATCGGAAACACAGCAAGACAGGCCTTGCTGCATTAACCTGAAACCAGTGTGGAGATCTTTTGCACTCAGCATAACGCGTGAACAACATGCGGATTTTCAACACTAACATCAGTCAATTCAGTGCTTCTATATGGTTGAGAGACTTGGCGCGTTACGATTGGCATTTTCAACAAACTATAGATATTCATCAACAACTGCCTACACCGGCTCGTTACTGAAGCTCAGATGGCCAGAACAATGAGAATAAGCAACAAGGAACTCTGGCCGGGTAACGAACTAACCAACAACCTATCGCTGAACAAATATACAGAAGGAAATGGAGATGAATTGGATGTGCACTGAGAGGACCATTCGGAGACATCACGCGCCATGCCAGGCACTCGAGTGAAACCCAGATAGCAAACAACGAGTTGGGCGTCCGAGGTGAGGGTGACATGGAGGAGATCATGTGAGGAAGAAATGAGAGCTTGTGAGCTGTCGTGGAGCGAAGTTGAAACGATTGCAGAGAAGAGAGTGAAATGGAGACGTGCTACTGAATCCCTATGTTCCACTAGGAATCCAAGGGACAAATAGTTTATATATATATATATATATATATATATATATATATATATATATATATATATATATATATATATATATATTTAAAGAAAATAAACGTAAATCGCCACACATAAGTTGATCTGTTCAAGTCGTCACAATTCACAGTAGTATTCAAAGAACAGGTGAATAGGAGAAGAGTGATACCAACGTCGACAAAGTTGTGTCACAGTAGAGAATTAATAATTTGAAGATAAAGACTAGCGTAAATATTCAAGCTTTAGAAGATTTCACGTTGTGGCTTGGCATGTTCATCAAATGGCGTCTCAGTCGATCAAGGTTAACAACCCAAATTAGGTGAAGTGATCGATATATTCCACCACACTTCCATTCCCTATCCATCAGCAGACCAATGATGGTGTATAATCTTATACTTGACTGGTACAAAACGCATGTCAAGCATATTTATATGTATGTGTATATGCAAAAGTATGATGCTAACCGGTTGCCAACATCTCAGTAGGTGGAGCTGAAGTCATCGTTAGGATCTGTTCTAGCTTATATCTCTATGGATCATCGTCTTGAATATTATCGCAGATGCGTTGGCTATACTTTTGTTCTTTGTGACATTATAAATTGTGACGTAACCTTTAAAGTTTTCTTCTGAGCTTATTCTTACATGAATTCTTTGATAGAATATACGGGTGAAAACGGAATTGAAATAGTGGAGAATATTTGTAGCTCAGGTGGATGGTCTTGTTTGTATTGTGTTCTCTGAGCTGGGTTGTTTAATCCTGAAGCTTTCATCGTTCTTCTAGACAACATCATCATCTGGTCAATAGAACAAATACGGGGAAGCTGGAAACCCAAGTGTACAGGAAGCCAACAATGCACGTGATCATTTACGTTCAAACTCTATTCATAAGAGCGAGAACACACTGCACTTCACTGCAGTGCAACAACTTCACGGAGAAAGGAAGAAAATTACTTGATGTCCATCCTAAAGAAGAATGGCTACTCACGAAACTTTGTCAGAAGATACCTATCCCGTACGTTATGATCTAAGAAGTCATCGACAGAAATCAATAACGCATCATCCTACCATACATAAAGAATATATCAGAAATCACGACAAGATTACTGAAACCACTTGGAATCGGTGTGGCTCATAAACCAACAAATCCCCTTCAAACACTATTATACAGACCAAAGGATGCAACAACCAAAGAAGATAAACCGAATATCATTTGCAAAATCAACTGCATTAATTGTAGTCAACAATACATTGGACAAAGTGGCCGCTCTCTTCGCCTTCTTCTACATGAACACCAATTGGCTGTTAAACGTCACACGCGACATTTCATCACTCATTTCAATGCATGTGGATAATTACGGACATTTTTTCAATTTCGACAATGTAGAAATGTTGGATGGGAAGAGAAAACACAAGGAATATCAGAGAATTCCTAGAAGCTTGGCATTCAGGTCAGTCAGCAACCAACAGATGTATAGACATAGACCCAATCTACAAACCAATAAGAAAATGATAAACGACAGAAAGGTGAGAGTTGAAGCAGAGGAACAGCCAACAAGAAAGTTTATGCAGTCAATGACATAACAATCAACGGAAACAACCAATCATAGACCGCTTCATCAAGGCAAGCCACTAAAGCACTCACGGAGAGATATTGACAGCTCACTACTTCATAGTGAAGTTAGTGCTAATGATGTTGTCCAGGAGAAAGACAATGAAAGCTTCACGATTAAACAATCCAGCTCAGAGAACACAATACAACCAAGAAAACGGAATTCTTGAATGTGAATTTATTAAGGATCAGGAATGAAAGGTACATAAGCAAATCAGCATCTCAACTACATTTCTTTGTTACCGATCAATTATAAATTAGGAATAAGTCACTAAACTTTTCCATACAATATGGATATTGTCCTCAAAGTATAAACTGAAGGAATAATTATTTGTTCTTCAGGAGATTCTTAGAATAAATGGAATATTTTGAGGTATGAGAGAGAATATACTGAAAAGCTCAATTATCTGACTCCTGAAGAGAGAAACCAGTTTTTATTTGTCTGACGTTCAAAGAAGATAAGATAACATAAGAAACAGATGAACAAATTAAGAAGTCAGCTTACAACAATACGTACTCACTAAGTTAATCTAAATTGTTTAACAAACGAAATAATCCCGTTAGATCATGAAAAATCAATGAAATGGAATTCATTTGAGAAATTTAGGATTGAGTTTCTGTGCGAAACGATAAAGCTATTTTATTCGTAATACGCTGAAATTTATACCTATATATTAGCGTATATTATCCTATTTTACAGTTACTTTCTGTATACTGCTTGCGATCCATATTTCCAGTGGTAACGTGCTGGCTAGGGAACCTGAAGGTCTTGGGTTCAATCCCTAGCGGGGTGGGGGTCGTGGGTGCACACTGCTGAAGAGTCTCACACTAGGACGAAACAGCTCTCTAGTTCTCTCAGGTTTCCAATCTTCCTTTAACCGATGTCACTCCATGATGAATACCAACTTGAAAAAGTTACCTTATTGTTAATTTAGTTAGTTGATTCAAAATGCCTTAGGCTTTTCATCAGAACTTCTGAAAAGAAGAATCTTGTTATATATTTAAATTTTATTTGTTTTTCTCTTCAGAGATGAGTAATATATGTATGTAAACATTTTTGTTGTTAGAATGTAATTCATCAGGTTCAACTTTACCACCACGTGATGTTTGTTTAAAGTTAATCAACCATCCATTAAGTGATGGTAGAACACTTTTACATGTGGCTGTTGAACTTCAAAGTGATCCTGAATTACTTCGTGTACTACTTGAATATGGATGTGATCCTGCTGTCAGGTTAGTAATAACAGTTTAATTGTAAAAAGAGATAGGATATGCCTATTTTATATTTCAACCTACTTTTGTAATGGGCGTTGCTAGTGCTTTGGCTTGATCGTTTAGTGCGACACCGATACCAGTGATGCTCGTTGTCGATGCCACTGGGTCCCCGGATAAGCGCACATGAAACATACTTTTGCTCTGACAGGTTGGGATTTAATTCGAAGGACTTTACTGGGATCTTGTATACGGGTCTCTGAGATGCAGCGTACAACCATGGGGAGGCTTTCCAGAATCCTAGGCAAACCTGTTTGTTGTCGGATCTGCATGAAGGTGTGAACGTTGAAGGTGGCTAGCTTAAACGGTATGCTTGGTTTGAGGATATCTGTGTGAGAGAGGGCACTGGAAGACAGCTTTGTGGTGGCAACTGTTTAGCAACTGAAAATGTTACAGGCAGATGAAAAGTGTAAGGAATGGACATCAGCTGAGTGAAGTGAAGATAAAGACAAAAGTGAAAATGGTAATAATAAAAGATACAGTTCATCTATAAAAACAATATAATAGGAGTAAATTGAGTTATTGGTTGAAAAGTTCTCAGTGATTGACCTAAAGTTAGAGTTGGTAATGTTTAGGAAGTTGGCAAAAGGTCAGTTCATGATGGTATATGACTGTGTAAACAATTCAGATGGAAAATCTTTTCTGGAAACCGTGATGGAACTATTTGTCGTTGAGTTCAGCAGCTCGGTGGAAAGACTGTAGTTCTTGAGTACGAAGTTGTGACCGGATGGAGACCTATTGGCGTGGGTACTGACGTTAACTAGTTAGCTTCATCAAATGCTTCGCATTTTGGAATTGGGTCCTCAGGTAAAGTTGTTGGTGTCAGAGTATACAGAAAGTTTTCGGGATACCGCCTAAGGATGTTAGTGAGTCGATTAAAGTAACCAGACAGTCAGTAAATAGGACGTTTGGTGTCGTCAGAGATCAATCAATTAAAGTAAGTAGTAGATGACCTAGATCAGTAGATAGCCATCCTTCAAACGAGCGTCAGTTAGCACGAGTGTTTTGCATTCAAACAGTTCACATGATAGGCCGACATACGTTGAGAATTTAGATCGGAGTTCTGAAGTCATCTCTCTCCTCGTTCTCACTACTCATTGCCAAGTCCTACATCTTTCCAGTCAGTCAGTCAGTCAGTCAGTCAGTCAGTCAGTCAGTCAGTCAGTCAGTCAGTCAGTCAGTCAGTCAGTCAGTCAGTCAGTCAAATCTTCGTTGTATATCTAAGGGGTTACAATGCTAGAATCGAGCTACCTGAATTGTTTTAAAATTAAATTTGATTCTTTAAAGAATACGATCGCAGTACTTACTGACTAGTGGATTTTTTATGAATGATATCATTTCATATAAGTCAATCAATGGCTTTCTCTTCTCATATCAGCAATCTAGTCTAACAAAAAGAAACATCTTGACTGTCCTAAGGTTAGTCGCTACCGGCGTGATTTTCAACAACTTCAAGAATTAAGTCGTTCAAATCCCTTGTACTACACACAATTTGATAGTTTATCGAGTAGATTGACAGTTAGCTAAACTTTGATTGAATATCCCTTTTAAAAAGTGTTGGTCATCAATTATATGATGATATTCTATGGAATGTATAGAGCTTATAAGGTTGGTTATTTTGATGAAGGTGCTGTTTTGAGCGGAAGTTGTCATTAACAATCACTTTATTATACTATTGGATATCATTATCAATTCAGCTTTATTAAGGAGTAAGGTTATTATACTGACTATCCAGTAAATGTAAACTAGGTCAGACTTGACTTTCAAGCGTATGAAAGAGAAGACCTATGGACAGAAACATTAGAACTACTGTTTACTGGTTTGTTTTCCTTCTTACTATCTTAACGTTTATTTAATATTGTAGCATAAACTGTTATTTCTTTGTCAGTGTGTTCTCTTTATTAACTTATATGCAGTGCTTCCTTTTAAATGCTTCATTTTATGTTGTGATCACTTCTTACCTTTTGTATTCTTGACATTTTTTAAAGCTTAGATATTTGTACTAACCGTTGGCTTCAGATTGTTTACTCTCTCCAAATATTTTGATATCACTCCTTTTTTTTTATACTACTTTGATGATGACTTTAAAGGCGACCCAGGAACGATGGAAAAAACCAATTAGGTTTCTCCATTTTGACTGGAGTGACAGATTTTCATGAAATAGAGAAGTCTAATTGGTTATTTCAATTGTTGCTGGGTTGGCCTTTACAGGTACTCTAATTATGAAGTGTAGCGATTTGAGCTGATGCACTTGTATGCAAGATTTCTATATTAATTCCATCCCTTCTGTCTGTCTTTATCTTTTCTGTGTAGATATTACGTTGTTTTGATATGTGCTCAAACATGTTGTTTGGCATCTTCTGTAATTTTCATCTATAATTCGTTGAATTGAACACTCTACTTCTAAACAATGGATAACGAATTTGTGCATTATTGTATCCATTAGAGGCTGGGACAACTAGATAATATCTTTGACATAAACATAACTTATAGTTGATTATACACACGTGCATGTAGTAGTTGAATTACAGCTTCTGCTTTGCCAGTATGGTTAAACCTGATCTGTTATTGTGTTGTGTTCCAGCTTTATTGACTAATGTGTTTGTCCCTTGCGATCTTATCGTATCAATAAGGGTTGGTTGAATGGTGATAAAAATAAAAAGCAGGTAGGTAGTGGATAGCAGTGGAATCCAGTACGCTCGTTTCGTCCTATTTTGGACTCACCAACTGGATTTACCTTACACCGAGTGAGTGATTTTGTTCTCGCTAAGACCTCAACCCATGATCAGTCGCTTCAAACACCATAGGCTACTGAGTCACGGTAGCCAGTTCTTGTGTTACGGGCAATATCAAGACATCGGGACAAGAGCGCATATACCAATAGTGGTTGATCATTTTGGTTCGATCAACAGCGGGAAGTTACAAGCTATAACGTCGAAACTGTACTATACTCTGGCGTTTGAAGCAACTGGTCTTGGGTTGGAGTTTATTGGGAACAACATCAGTCACCAGGAAGCAAGTACACCCACCTGACGAGTTCCAAGTAGGATAAAACGCCTATCCTAGATTCCATTATTAACCTCTGTCTATCATGAACATGAAAACCAAAAATACCGGCAATATTAAGTCATCTGCACAGGAACCCATATACCAGTGATGATGGATCGATTCCGTCCAATGAGTGATGGAGATTTACAAGCTGTAACATCAAAAGTGTGTACCAACAATCAAGTGTTTATCAAGGGCAACTGATAAATTCAACTGATGATGTCTTTTATTGGTCAAGTAAAGTGGTTCGAAAACGCTAACCCTGTTCCCCACGAAGCTACACTTACAGTGGAATAGATTCAGCTCAGTTAGATCTAAATCAAATATATTCAGGAAGACAATTCGTAATCGGTTCCGATCAAATATCCTTCAAGTTCTATGGTCATGTTAATGGATTGATAAAACTGTGTGTACTAATCCAGTTTCTTTTCGAGAAATTTTAGAAAAGTGTAAATTTCTATTATGTTGGTAACAGAAAACCATAGATGACTCTCATATCTCTGGTAGTACCCAATTGTCTTCCGATAACCACTTTCTTCAAGTGTTTGACCACCGTTGCCTTCGTAGTATAGGATGTATTCCGTGGTGTCACCACGTGAGTGATGCAGAAGTTAGATGTAGAGTTTTAGTGGGGGAGAAGAGGTAAATCAGTTGACGAGGTTATGAACCTTCATCGATTGAGGTGGTTGAGACACGTACTACGTATTCCTAGTCACCGACTGCCCCATCACACAATGTTGGCCGAAGTAGGTTGAGGCTGGAAAAGGGCCCGAGGTGGCCAGACTAAAACATGGCACCAATGTATGAAGTCTCTGACTGTTGGTTTAAGCCATGTAGGTCGATGCAGACTTGGTGTTTGGGGTTGGCGGGACAAGATGAACCAGTGGTTGGAGACTCTAGCAGATATGGCTGAGAACTGATGTCAGTGGCGCAGATGTATCCCACACACACATTATCCTCATCTTAACGACACTATACCGAATCTCACCATTTTGTCATTCCTCTTTTCTTTCTTCTCGTACTTTATGTCTCTTTTGACTGCATTCACTTATCTTCATCCTTCACCTCACTACCTTTCTACTTGATGTACTGATATGATGTGTGGCAAGTTGGACCGTTACGCAGTAATGCCTGGTCCTAGGTTGGTATTGATTGATTGATTGATCTTTCTTCTGATCGCCTAAATTTTCTTCATCTGTTTCTGATTATGTATGTATACATGTCGAATTTAATCAGATTACAAGGGTTTTATCCTTGAGATTTAAAGGTAACTTGATGTACTTTCCGCTTATTCTTTTATGAATAGGTGTGATGGGTGATTCAGGTAGATGTATACGACTTTCATGTTTGTTATACAAAGGGTGGTATAATCCTCTACATTATCACCTGGATATATTATTTTTTCTCCTTCTCTCTATCTCTTACCATTGGGTATGACTGAAGATACTGGTCCTTATCATAGGCGTAGTATAGCTGTGCATAGTATCGAGATTCTGTTTATACTTAGCTAAATTACTCTTTACATGTTGTGTAGGCCATTTTTTCCCTGGGTAGTAAGATAGTTTTGATCGTGTACTACAGGGGCCTTTCAAGAATATTTTCGATGGAAAAAAGAAAATACAAGTAACGAAGTCTATCAACACTTCCTCTACACGCCTTCATAGAAAGAGGCAGTTTATATTTGTGTAATTTGGCTTCAGACAATCACTAGGAAGCTTTGCTTAACTTAGGTTCCATCCTGATGTCCCTTGAGAGACTTGAACCTGCATCACCTAATGGTGCAGTCAAAGATCTTACCATTGAAGTTATTACAATGTTGCTTAAATTTATGTGAAGCTGTATTTTGATGGAGCTTTTCTTCTTCTTCCAGTGCAGTGAAGTAGTATTCTCTAATACAACTGATGTAATTGAAAACGATTTTAATAGTATGATTTTTCACTTTGTATTTTAGTGATGGTGATAGTGTAACACCTTATCAGTTGGCTATACGATTGCACAAAAAGGTTATGGCCAACGTATTTCGACGTTTTCGTTTTTACCATCCAGAGCGTTATGATTACGAAAAAGCTCAGGTGAGTTTTGTTTGAACTAGACATGAATTCAAATAGTATTGCATTATTACTTATATGAAGTGCAGTACAATGGAGTGGATCTGCACAGATTAATGAAAGAAGGCGTGTCTTGCTGTCTTTCTGTTACTGGCTTTGACATCGTCATCTGTGCCACCACCGCCGCCTGTAGTTGAAACGATGCTATATCTAGGTATGTAGGTAGGTGAAAGTGACAACTTCCTTTGCATTTTCCCGTTGATGCTGATTGATGCTTGTTATTAATATTGTTATTCTTGTTGGATGGGTGGTATCTTCATCACCTATGTCTTCTCTACATTCACTTGAATGAAGTCCTATCTTCGCTGCCCTGCCTGTTTTGCCAATTTGTTAGTTTTCGCCTGTAGATCTTCTCGTTTTGCGACATTAGACATAAATCATCACTGGTGAGATGTAAACCGTGTAGGGTCTTTTCATCGGTGAAACAGCGTATGCCCATCTTCTCGCTCCTTACAGTTTGTTGCATGATCCAGTTGAGTCGAGTCTTGTCGACCACAATGAAGAAGATGATGGGTGATAGTAGGCGGGAACCTTGTGTTATCTGTCAACCTGTCTTCACTTGGACGACATCACTGAGCTTTCCATTATGAATGACTTGGCACGTAGAACTATCATCATGATAATCATATGGCTGTTGTTGAATGAGGTTGATGGATGTTTGTAACAGTGAAATCGTAGTGTTGAAGCAGCTGGCAAGTAACTTCTCGGTCGACGCCTCGAAGGCGTTTTCAAAGTTGATGAAGTTGAGGTGAAGAGTTGACTGGCATTCCATGCCCTGTTTTATGATGATGCGTCGTGTACCATTGCAATTTGATCCTCACACGATTTTTTTGAATCCAGCCAGCTTGTTCCGGTCATAATTTTGAATGGAGTGATGTTTTAGTGTTTTCAGGATGTCGCGTCCTAATATTTTGCTTGGTATGGGGAGGAGTGGAACATGATTGTGTGCCAGTTGTTGCAAAGATTTGGGTGTATGTTGTTTGGGAGTTTGACAAGGTAGCCCTTCTTCCAGTCAACCGGAATGTGCCTTCCGTTTCTTCTTTTGAAACCTTGTTCAATTGTGGTGTGGTATGAGCATGTCCGCTGATATCTCTGCATTTGATAAATGGCGTTCATTAGATAGGTGAAAACGCACCAACTACTCAGCCTTATTTGAGCATGATGGATTAAGTTACACACGGTATAGTCCATTTGTTAGTTAGATAATAACATCTTTCATCTATATCTTTCTCATGGTTTATAAAGCAGTGAGGTAGATAACTTAACTATCAATTACTGATGAGTATAGGTCAACAGTCTTTCAGATATGCATATCTGATGCAGTGCAACTTCACTGTATTGAATATGTTCACAGAAGGAATATAAACAATACTGTGGTTAGTTAGCATACCCTAATTGACAAAATCGTCAACGTAACAGTTTAAACATTCCAAGCATATAATCCCTTTCATGAATTTCCGTGGCGTAATTAGAAGGCTATTAACATTCTCTTTGACTGTATATCTTCTGGAAACCTCCCGTTCCCTATTACTCCAACTTTTATGAGGGAACTATCATTATTGTGTAGCAACATTTGAAGGCGAACACTTTCAACAAGTTGATGGTGTAGCTAATGGTAGTCCCCCTTGACCATTACTAGCTGATATTGTCATATATCGGAAATCTGGTTGGTGATCTCATCGCTAAAGTTTCTCTTTACAAGTGATATGTTGATAACATCATAGTGATTTGTGAGAGGCATGGGGATATGGCTTGTGTACTAAATAGACTTAACACCGTACAAACTCACATCAGGTTGACTTGTGAGAAAGAGAATGATAATCATCTGCCATTCTTAGACATACTCCTGAGTCGACGAGAAGATTGTTAAATAAGATGGTCTAGTATACAGAAAGCCTACATGGACTGGACAATACCTGGATTTCACAGTTTTTGTCCAATAGAATACAATGCACTTCTGGTAAAATGCCTGTTTAGTAGGATCTATCGCATCAGTACACCAGATACGATGTATGAAGATATCTAATTATTGATCAAAACACTTATGGAAAATGAATATCTGTTGAAATGTATAAACTGTTGTAGAGGTCAAATAGCACCGAAGCCAACTCTATACATGGTTTTTAAGAAAAGCGTCGATATCACTCCACTATACACATGGAAGTTGAATAGCATGGTTTTAAAACGAAAGCTAACATCAGTCATTATGGAAATATATTGTAGAAGAAAAACCCACATATTTCACCAAAAACTGTAACACTGCATCGATGATTACATCATATCCCAATGTGTTTCCTAGTTTAAATTCGAGTATGCTGATATGTATGGGGAAAAGTGATCGAGATATGCAGTTGAAGCTAGGAGAACATGTACCTAAAATAGCATCAAGAATAAATGGAGTATGAAATCTTGATAAGTGTAGTTGGGGGGGGGGGGCAATGACCCTCTTCATCTATAACTCTAAACATGTAGAAACAGATCACAAAACTAATATTCAAACACCTTTCAAAGTTTTGTATAGAAACAGCCAGAGATGTATACTAAGATTTGTGGAAGCGATAGGCATACACAAATTGAAATCACTCTTATGTCTACAGAGACAATTTGTTCTTTCTTATATTACACTTGATAAAGTTTGTTTTCTTATCAAGATTAGGATCAACTCTGTTACTCTTTCTATTTGTTCTCATCTTCCTCAGTTTTAATCCCCTATTATTGTGTTAATTGTTGTATATATCCTCCCACTCCTCAGTTTAATATAAATTGACTTGACAAAGTTGGAAATATGGACGATTGGATTCTGACCCAGTGGGTCAATGGTAACGTGTTGGCCACGGAACCTCAAGGTCACGGGTTCCATGCCCAGTGGTGCGGGGTCGTGGGTGCGCACTGCTGAAGAGTCTTATACGAGGACGAAACAGCTGTCCAGTGCTCCCAGGTTTAAGTGTATGTATACGTAGTGTTTTTTAGTTTGTACACTTTCCAGGACTTGATAATGTAGTGAATAGTCCAATGTGTTTTATGTTTATATACGAATATTAGGAAGTAATCAGTTATTGTAATACATACTTTGATGTTGCTTCAACTTTTTCAAATAAATCTTGCCATTTTTGAGATTTGTTTAGTAGTGATTAGTAGTAGAATGTTAAACTTGAGTTTCATCATATTCAGGATTCGTCAACTGAGTGGATTTATTTACATCTCAGTGAGTGGTGGTGTTCTCATTGATATTCCACACTCAGTATTCATCGCTTGAAACACTAAAACATCATCCATTGGGAGACTGAGGTCACTTATTGTACAACTGGATATCACTTGTTTCTGATTGATACTTTTAATTTCTTCATATTATACTAGATGAAATTGCTTGATCTCTTTGGGAAGATGGGCTCCTGTATGAATACCTATCTACTACTTGAGTATTCATTCGGTTGTAGTTTACTTAGTACCTAGTGCCGCAACCCACGACGCTCGTTTCGTCCTTTTCGGGATTCGTCAACCGAATGGATGTACCTGTAGCCCCGTAGATTGGTGGTATTCCCAGTGACACTTGACCCACAATATTCATCACTTCAAGCTCCAAAACTTTATTCACTAGGTTACTTGAGTTACAACAGCCACCTCTTGTACAACGTCTATCATTTGTCACTTATTGGTGATTGTAATTTTTCGTTGATTAATAAACTCGATCGAATAGATTTTCATGTCTGTTGATATATAGCCTACTGGAACGAATGACTTGAGATTGCCTAAAGTTTCATTCTGATGGTTTTAGCTTGTTGAGCTTTGTTCTAGATTTTCCTGTTTTTTATATTCCACGGCCACCCCCACCCCCGCCCTCTTCAAAGTTCTCTTTCATTATTTCTCTCCAAAATTGTATAAGTTTTTATTCTTATTTAAATGATTTTTATCCGCTTTTATATTTCCTTTGGGATATTTTAGATACCTACTCCAATAGATCCATCGAAGGAAGCTGAAAAAGTGAAAAGAGAACGTGAACGCGCTAAACAACAGAAACAACGACAAAAAGAGAAACGTGCTGCTGAACGTGCACTTGCTGAAGAAAAAGAAAAGGAAGCAGCTGAACAAGCTCGTTTCTTGGCTTTATCAGATCGAGAAAAGGTAAATATTATAGGCAGATGATATTTATTAATATTTGTGTCTATACTGGATGGTGATTGAAGTTGATATGAAAGATTAGACCACGGCCAAATTTCAACCAGCGGCTATTAGGTTTCCTACCCGATGCTTTATCAGCTAACCTACGAGGTCATTGAAACATTTAATCTTCAAATCTGCGAATGGTAGTTCTTTTATCATATTGATTTTAGTAGTTGAAATCCTGAGAATGACAACAATTCATGGTTATTAGTATAAGGGTTTTTATATGATACTGTTGTTGATTGGGCCGAATTGATCGGTCCATCATTCACATAATTTGATTGCTGGCAATATCGAGGCATCCACACAGGAGCCCATATGCTAATAGAGATCGATCAATTCGGTCCAATCAACGACGGTATCATATGAAAACCCTTATACTAAGAGCTATACCCGTCGGACAAGAAGTGGCCATCGTGGCTTGGTGGTCTAGTGGATAACTCCCTGGCGTTTGGAGCGATCGCCTTAAAGTCCGAATCCCGGTGGGAACAACATCACTCACTGGGTAGCAGGCACATCCAGCTGACTAGTGAGTCCCGAATAGGACGAAATGCGCATCCTGGATTCCACTGCTAGCCACGATCCATCATTAATTCATGGTTATCATTTGACTATTTGAGATAACCGTAGTTTTGCAAACGGGTTTCGATACTGGGTGACAGGTGATGCCGGATTTATAACACACAGTGATTTAGTATTATTTAGTGGATAACGTTTCGAGCATAACTCATTATTCCTCATAATCATATCATGATATGATTATGAGATGTCATCAAGTAGTAAATAAGTGATACTATATCACTATGTCTTTATTATTATTATTTTTTATTAGTCCCTTGGGTTCCTAGTGGAACATAGGGCTTCAGTAGCACGCCTCCAGTGACCTCTGTTCTCTGAGATCTTTTGAACCTGGTTCCACGACAGCCCAGAAGCTCTCATTTCCTGCTCGCACGATCTCCTCCATGTCACCCTCGGACGTCCAACTCGTCGCTTCCCATGGGGATTCCACTTGAGTGCCTGGCCTGACGCGTGATGTCCTCAGTTGGCCTTCTCAGTGCATGTCCAATCCATCTCCACTTCCTCCTGCATATTTGTTGGGTGATAGGTTCTTGGTTGGTTCGTTCCCAGAGTTCCTTGTTGCTTATTCTTCCTGGCCATCTGATCTTCAGTAGCGAGCCAGCGTAAGCAGTTGTTGATGAATGTCTGTAGTTTATCCCTTTCGTGACGCGCCAAGTCTCTGAGTCATACAGAAGCACTGACTTGACGTTGGTGTTGAAATATCACTATGTCTGATGTATATTAAATAAACAAATCTAATTTGGAATCTCAAGCAACCGTGTTAATAACACATATTTATAGTGATAGTAACCATTCAATAGGTATGTGGACTAGAGTGATTGTTTGTAGTGAAAGTTCGAACATGATCACAGAAGTACATTCCTAAGCGATTGCACACACCTTCTCTGCTAATAGTTAATAATTATCCTTCATAGTTTATTAAGAAATCAGTAAGAACGCAAAAGATACGAAACAAATAACGGTAACACGAGTATGAATAATAACGACAACATAAGTAGAAAGGAGTTCACAGATACCATTGTGTTACCCTATAAGGAAGGTACGTTGGATAATCAATAAAGCTGGAATTAGTTATGGTGGCATTTAAACCTACAAATTCACTCTGAGATAAGCTTTGTCAGCTGGCTTAAAAACCCGATAGAACCAATTGAGCAAAATTATCTAATCTATCAAACTGGATGTAATGACTGTGAGTCAAATCAAGTACTTAGGTCAAACTAATCACCGGTTAGGGTCAGTTAGAATAGCGGAAAACAGGAACTTAGCTAAATATAGAATGGTAGACCCGAATAAGATCATACTATGTAGGAAAACACTTGGCTATTGTATTGCATGCATCAACACACAACCGCATAATAGGGTAGGTGGGATAAAACCACTGACGAACACAACCAAAGGGAACAACTAATCATAGATCAGTTGGTCAGGGCGAGCTACTAAGTCACTCTCAGAAAGATATTGACAGCTCAATTCATAATGAAGTTAGTGCTGATGATAATGTCGCTGTCTAGCAAGACGATGAAAGCTTCATGATTAAACAAGCCAGCTCAGAGGACACAATGCAACCAAGACCATCCACCTGAGCTACAAATATTCTCCACAAGATCAATAATCTAGAAAGTAACTCGGCTATTGCAATGCATGCACATTAACCCACAACCACACATAGGGTGGGGTAAAACCACTCTACTTCAATGCAATATAATTATGTGGAGAGAGAGAGAGAGAGAGAGATTACTGAATGTCTGTTAATCGAATCAACACCCATCCAACACATGTGGAATAGGAATGATAACGCAACACCCATCTATACCAGAGATATGTAATGTTTAAGTAACAGTAAAAGCGAAGAATATGGGGTGGGTGAGATGACTATCAGAATCAGATGTTGAATGTAGTGTGATTCCGCATTGACATGATTATGAGGAGTGAGGAGTTATGCTCGAGATGTCATGAAGTAGTGAATAGGTGATGCTGTATCACTGTATCTGGTGTCTGTCATATAAATAAATCTAATCTAATTCCAACACAGTGCTGGAGTTTTTTTTCCACCTATATTAGTGATGGGTGATAGTCTGCTAAACTACGGCTAGCTTAGATAGTCAAATGATAACCAGTATGATGCTCCCCCCCCCCACTTCTAATTCAGTAAGATTTGCATTGAGATGAGAAGGCCTGACTGCTGTGCAGGTAGCCAGTGTGAATACGATCGAATGGTAGTAGTAACCTGTCACGAATTTACAAGGTAGTCGTCGGGGAAAACCCTTGATAATTGAAGTGAAATAAAATTCTGATTAACAGTAGTCAGACTTCGTAAATGAGTATTGGTAGAGGGCATCATGCTGGAAACCCGGTGGTCGGTGGTTCGAATCCGACTGGGGTGCAAATTTTCATTTCACCTTCAATCCATCACCCAGTATCTGTTCATAGTTAATCTTTTCGATTTTCACGCGTAACATATCATAGATTAGCTAAAGAAGTTTTCTCTTGTCACGACTACCTGGTTGATAAATAGAATCTTAACCTTGTGTCATATATTTTCAAAGATAAGATCGTATTCTACTTGTGTTTAGCAGTAATATGCTGAGATTTTACTAGAGAATTTTCCACTATTTTGTTAATTTTTGCAATGTTTAAAGTGTATATCGAGTGACAACATACATGAGATTCAGTATTAAATCATAATTAACCTCTGTGTTATTGAAAGAAGCAAAAGAGAGATATGCAGGAAGGGATGTTTGTAGTCATCAAGAGGGACAGTAGTGGTTAAATATATAGTACACCTTGCACTAAAACCGTCATTTGCAAAATATGCTTCATTTCCACTTCTCCTTCTTTCTTGATTTGGTCTTCATAGGTTTGTCTTGTCTCTTGCGTTTCTGTTGGCGGAATCCTTACCCATTGCTGGTAATTCTATGTGGTTCTTGCCATCCTCTCAATATATACTACTTATATCCATTCTTATCAGCAACGCTCACTACAGTATTTCTTATTCATAAAAAGTTTCTTTTCACGTTCATAAATTTTACATGTCTGCTGTTTAAAAAAGAATATAAGGGCTCAGAGTAGCCAAGCCAAGATATGGCAGTAATGCATCATAAAGTCTCTGGTTATTGTTCTTAACTGTCTGGGGAGGTGTGCACTACTTGACTGGGGTCCTCGACACGATAGGAATCTGTGATTTGAGTACGTTTGGTTAAGTGACTGAAAATTGGTCACAATGGAGCAGGTGTTTTCACTTTTTGATATCTTCTGAAGCTTGAATGTTTGCACTAACCTTCATCATCGATTTTTTTAAATTCTGATATACACTTTGCTCTACTTTGTTGTGAGTTTCGTGTTTTATTCACTTTCTCTTTGCTTGCTTCTGAGAAGTGTGTGGTAATTTGAAGGGATGCACTTATGTGCATGGTCTTACTTTAATTTTTCTGTCTATGTTTTAACACACACCTTACTAGGACAATTAATTCACCCTTGTTCAGATAGGAGTGTTCTGCAAGTTGAATATTCCTTTGGAACGTCTTTTCGAATGACATTCTAGGTATCCCATCATCAGTGCAGGTGGAAAGTTGGTGATGAAAATGATTGCTATTTCTTCGGAATCCCATACCTTTACCGATTTCGTCACAATTTCTATAGGAGGAAGGGTTTTTCTGCTTGTACTCATTTACATATACTGGGGTTTACATCTGAAGTAACCGCCAGGACAGTTAAACATTACCACAATACACTTTTCAGTTGATAGAGTTGAGTACCTCCTTCGGGTTAAGAAATATGGCAAATATTGGGTATCAGTGAGCATACCTGTGTCTTGAAGCATGTCAAGGAGTGAAGATTTGATAGATGAACCCGCAACCATGTTTGAAACTTATCTTGCTTCTTCGAGTTTGTTGTTGTCAAGTTCCACTTAAGTGTTGAGTAGCTATGGGCATCCTAGTATCTGAGACACTATGATGGAGTGGACTGGAAGATTCCTCCCCTATCTTATAACCTGAAATAATCACCCATCTAGATTAATTTGATGCGATTATCTCATGTACTAGATATCAGGTATCGCAAATTGGATCGTTGGACTGTATTATCATATCGATATTGATCGACTGACTTTCTCCATAGGGTGTTTATGAATAACACTTGCAAAGGAATATAAGCTTCATTACAAGTGTAATTTTATAAGTACGTTATAGAGAAAGTCAGTCGATCAATATCAATATGATAATACAGTCTAACGATCCTAATATCTAGTGTATGAGAATAAAAGAGATAATCGCTGGACAAAAGGAATTAATAGTTGGAGACTCTAGGTGATCATATGGCTGAGAACTGATATCAGTGACACGAATGTATCCCCCCATACACATTATCCTCATCTTAACGACGCTATACCGAATCTCAACTCGATCCGTTATGCAGTAATGCCTGGTATTATGTTGATATTTATGGTGAAGCGTATATTTACAATCATTTCGAATTTCAGAAAGTAGATATATTCACTGTTCCTATGTGTGTTGATCAGAATTGGTCATTGTGATGGAGTGTAATTTGTAAGTTACACCTATCCATAGTATTTGGTTCTGCAATTAACGATATGCGATCATAGAACTTTAAATAATTTGGCGTGTATGATTATATAGTTTAGCCGGTAGGAGTAGTATCCATAAATGAAGAGATACAGGTTGATTGATAACGAAGTCTTGACATGATTTTGCAAGTAAACTTCGAGTTACAGACTTATTGTTCTACTACGTCATATATAGAATACTATTACTGAACAATTCTAAATCCTCTTGTAGAGCTGTCGAGTGTGAAGTACTGACTACCAACGCTAATTTGTATATCATATGATAACTGGCATAAACAATATATGATCATAATTCCAAAAGAAAAATTGTCGAATGGTTGAGATTCATAACACGTGACTCAATGACTGTTGATTAGAAGCATATCTGTATATCACCCTTGAAGTGGCTAATTAAAACTGAGCGATTCGCGATTCGATTGGAAGAAGGGTTACCTTGTCAAACTGCCGAAGAAAGGAGACCTCAGTGCTTGCAAGAACTGGCGCGGAATCACTCTCCTGTCCACCCCAAGTAAAATATTAAGCCGCATCATCCTGGAGAGGCTTAAAGATGCACTGGATTCAAAACTGCGACCGGAACAGGCAGGCTTCAGGAAGTACAAATCATGTGCAGACCAAATTGCAACGCTTCGCATCATCATAGAACAGAGCATAGAATGGCAATCAGCTCTCTACCTCAACTTTATCGACTTTGAGAAGGCCTTTGACAGCGTCGACCGAGAAGTAATTTGGAAACTGCTTCAATACTACGGAGTACCGCAAACCTTTATCCGCCTCATTCAACAACTATATGAAGATGCCACATGCCAAGTAATTCACAATGGGAAGCTCAGTGATGCTTTTGAAGTGAAGACAGGAGTGAAACAAGGTTGCCTACTATCCCCCATGATATTCCTGATTGTGGTGGACTGGATCATGCAGCAGACAACAGTGGGGAGTGAGAAGAGGGGGATACGCTGGCTGGACTGAGGAAAAGAACCTAGAAGACTTGGATTTCGCCGATGACTTGTGCCTGATGTCACATAAACTCGAAGATCTGCAGGCAAAAACTAACAAGTTGACATAAGAGGCGAGGCAGCGAAGACGGGACTTCAGGTGAATATAGAGAAGACAGAGGTGATGAAGATACCGCACCACCACCAACAACAACAAACTCCAATCACCGTCAACGGGAGAAACTTAAAGGAAGTAACCTCCTTCACTTATCTAGGAAGCACTGTTTCAACTACAGGCGGGACGGACGAGGACGTCAAAGTCAGAATCGGAAAAGCAAGACAGGTGTTCATTAGCCTGAAACCAGTGTGGAGATCTTCTGCACTCAGCATGCGGAACATGATACGGATTTTCAACACCAACATCAGTCAAGTCAGTGCTCTTGTATGGCTCAAAGACTTGGCGCGTTACGAAAGGGATTTCCAATAAACTACAGACATTCATCAACAACTGCTTACGCTGGCTCGCTACTGAAGATCAGATGGCCAGGAAGAATAAGCAACAAGGAACTCTGGGAACGAACCAACCAAGAACCTATCACGCAACAAATATGCAGGAAGAAGTGGAGATGGATTGGACATGCACTGAGAAGGCCAACTGAGGACATCACGCGTCAGGCCAGGCCCTCGAGTGGAACCCAGATGGGAAGTGACAAGTTGGACGTCCGAGGGTGACATGGAGAAGGTCGTGCGAGGAGGAAATGAGAGCTTCTGGGCTGTCGTGGAACCAGGTTCAAAAGATCTCAGAGAACAGAGGTCACTGGAGACGTGCTACTGAAGCCCTATGTTCCACTAGGAACCCAAGGGACTAATAATAATAGAATCTCACGTATATGATCATATGGTTCCTAGTGAATAGTTGGCATACCGTAATTGATTGTAATAAGTTTCAAAGGGAATATTGATTCACTCCATAACAATAAAAAATGTTGAATATCAATAAAAGGATACATTGTGAAGTTAAGTAGTGAGAAGTGTAGTTGGGCATTGAAAGTTAAGATTTAGTTGTACTAACAGATCAACTTTTAAGTTAGACCCTAGAAATTGACATTGGGATCAAGATAAGGTAATTAAATCTTTCTGATGTTATTTAAGTGATATATTTTTGTATTTCAATTTATTTCAACCTAAGAAAGATAGTTATGACTTGTGCTATATTTCCTTATGATATAATTCTTCAATTCCCTTGTGATATTGACTGAGCACTAGATTAACCTTGTACACTTCTGACGACTTGTTGTAGTCTGAATTCATACATGGACTGTTATCCTTCTCGACCTTTGTTTAAAAGAAGACAAGGTTATTACTCACTATCCTTGTTTATATGTTATACTCTGATTGAATCATAGATACAACTAAATTTCAATGTCTTCATTACACAGCAGAGTAAAAAACTGGAGGAAAAAAAAATGCATTTTATGCATAAAAAACTGATTACTATAGAAAAATTAATTTCATCTTACTATATGTAATCATTTTGGAACTATGGGTTATACGGAAATTAGCCAGGAAGTGAATCCCTAGTGGAACATAGAGCTTCAGTAGCACATCATCATTCCAATGTCTGATTCCATAGCTCCCCAGAAGCTTTCATTTCTTCCTCACACCACCTCCTCCATGTTACACTCGAATGTACAACTTGTCCTTTCCCATTTGACTTCCACTCTCAACGGCCTGGCCTAATGCATGATGTCCCCAGATGGTCTTCTCAGTCTATATCCAATCCCATCCAATCCACCTCCACTCTCTTATTTGCATATTTGTTAGGCGATAGCTTCTTGCTTCGTTGATTAGTTCGCTGCCAGGCCACACTTCCTCCTTGCTTATTCTTTCTTGCCTTCTCATCTCATCTCATTTGATCTGTTCTCCAGTATGGAGTGAGAGTAGGCGTCGGCTGTTCATGATGTATGTGTGCAGTTTGTCGGAACGAAGTGCTTTTCGTAATGCTCCAAGTCTCTCAACCATCACATAGAAGCACTGATTTGACTGACTTAGTGTTGAAAATCCGAATCTTGTTCACACTTTATGCTGAGTGAACTGCAGTGTAGTGCAGTGCAATGGAGTATATCTTCGTACTGATCTCCACAGGTTAATGAAGGAAAGCGTGTCTTGCTGTCTTTCCGATGCAAGCTTTGACATCGTCATGTGTGATGCCACCACCGCCTGTAGTCGAAACGATGCTGTCTAGGTAGGTAGGTGAAAGTGACAACTTCTTTTACATTTCTTTCGTTCATGGTGATTGGGGCTCGTTGTTGTTGTTGGTTGGGTGGTATCTTCATCACCATTGTTTTCTCTACGTTCACTCGAAGACAGTCGCTTCTTCACAGCCCCTTCGCTGCCTCTTTTTCCTCTAGATCTTCGATTTTGTGCGACATAAGACATCCGACATAAATCATCATTGCTGAAATGGAAATCGTCTAGGGTCTTTTCATAGTTCGAACAGCGTATACCTATCTTCTCACTCCTTACAGTTTCTTGCATGATCCAGTCTAGTTGAGTCGACCACAATGAGGAAGATGATGGGTGATAGTAGGCGGGAACCTTGTGTTACCTGTCAACCTGTCTTTACTTGGAAGACATCACTGAGCTTTCCATTATGAATCACTTGGTATGTAACATATAGCATCACCATCATCGTATAGCTAACTGTTGAATGAGGTGGATAAAGGTTTGTAGCACTAAAAGCGTAATGTTGTTAGAGCAGTTGCCAGATTACTTGTCGGTTGATGCCTCAATCGAAGGCGTTTTCAAAGTGGATGAAGTTGAGGTAGAGAGTTGACTGTCATTGTATACTGTGTTCAATGATAACACGTAGCGTAGCGTTGCAATTTGATCGGCATATGATTTGTTCTTCCTGAAGCCAGCCGAACTATACAATAGTGCTATGAAATAAGTTTGAAGTAAAATAATATAGTTGATGATGCTCATTAGGCCAGGCCATTAAGTGGAAACCAATAGGGGATCCGAGGATGACATGGAGGAGGTGGTGTGAGGAAGAAATGAAAGGTTATGGGGAGTCGCGGAGCCAGGTTATAAAGGCTGTAGAGAAGGGATTGAAATGATGACGTTCTACTGAAGCCCTATGTTCCACTAGGAACCAAAGAGGCAAATAATAATATAGTAATAATCAAGTCTTCCGTATCGTTGCCGGGTTGTCGTTGATCAGTGATCCATTAGAGCTGATCCAACTTTCCAGGTAAGTGAAGCAATAATCCTCTACCCTTATTGTCCAGCTGTCAACATATTCCATAGAATTTTGTGATGATGAAACTTCTTTGTATACTTCTTTACCTTATTTCCACTTCGTCTATGAATATACGAATTAGCGTGCTTTGGCAGCTGAACGTCGTTTGAATTCTGCTAGAGCTGCAGCTGGTGAACCACTAATAGTGTTCAGGTAAATTTATACATTATTAACAGTTTTATGTATACTGGTATACTTTTGAAATACTGTAGAATATTTATTGCTCAAATAGATGATATGATTTGGATTTCGCCGATGACTTGTGTTTGATGTCACACAAACTCGAAGATCTACGTGCGAAAACTAACAAGTTGGCTGAAGAGGCAGCGAAGACGGGACTTCAAGTGAACGTTGAGAAGACAGAGGTGATGAAGATACCCAACCAACAACAGCACCACCACCAACCACAGAAAGCTCCGATCACCATCAATGGGAGAAACTGAAAGGAAGTAGCCTCCTTCACCTATTTTGGCAGCACTGTTTCAACTACAGGCGGCACAGGCACAGACGAGGATGTCAAAACCAGGATGGGAAAGACAGCAAGACAGGCTTTCATCAATCTGAAATCTCTGTGTAGATCTACTGCACTCATCATAAAGAACAACATCCGGATTTCTAACACTAAAACCAGTCAAGTCAGTGCTGCTATATGGTTCAGAAACTTCAGTATTTCCAACAAACTATAGACATTCATCAACAACTGCCTCCTACGTTGGCTCGTTACTGAAGATCAGATGGCCAGAAAGAATAAGCAAGGAGGAACTCTGGGAACGAATTAACGAAGGAAGAAGCTATCGTTGAAGAAATATGCAGTGGAAGGAAGTGGAGATGGATTGAATTAGCATACACTGAAAAGGTCGACTGTGTACATCATGCTCCAGGCCAGTTGGTGGAGTGGAAGTGAGATGGGAATCGGTGAGTTGGGCGTCTAAGGTGAGGTTGACATGGAGGAGATCGTGTGAGGAAGAAATGAGAGGTTGTGAGCTGTCGTGGAGCCAGGTTGAAAAGATTTCAGAGAATTGAGTGTAATGGAGACGTGCTAGTGAAGCCTTATGTTCCATTAGGAACCCAAGGGAAAAATAATGATAAATAGTTGGTTACACACAGGTTACATACAGGCTATATCATTAACCCTAAGAGAGGGAGGATTTGCCTTATTACTGAATTTCACTACTTTATTACAGAGTATTGGTTTCCCCTAGTGGTGTCTTATAAATATTAAAATTCTTTGATTACTACTGATTTATTATCGATTTCATTTTCTCTCTCCTTTTCGTTCGTTCTTATCTTTTTCAGTCGTTGCTTTCAGTGTGGTTGCGATATAACCGGTAAAGTTCCCTTTACATATATGGATTTTAATTTTTGTACACCGAATTGTTTAAAACAACACCGTTTATCAGCATCGAATAGTAGTAATTCAACTACTGGGAAACATTGAAAACAGAAAAAAAATCTCCAATCCCTTGATGATTATCACCCCCCCCCCCTGTTTACAATACTGATGGCTATATTGTGGAACTGTGTATATTTCAAGCAGGGTGTTGGGTGGGGTAGTTTTCTTTATGTGGATGAATGTTCCTATGATTAATTAATTTCGATGTATCTATTACGTATATATATATATATATATATATATATATATATATATATATATATATCTGCTTGTTGACTGATATGCGTGAATTATGTCATTTGAGTACTTATTTTATAGATTTAATGTTTTCTCCATTCTCCTCCTCTCCCTTAAATGGTTTATAACTGTTTTACACAAATATAGATTATTTATTTTATTATCTTTTGATATAAATCGAGAGAAGAGAGAGAGAGAGAGAGTTATACTTTGTTAACTGACTGGTCTATTTTCTGTTTCATTGTCTCATGTTTTACTTTGATTTAATTATGATCAATAGTAATTGTAAATTGTTTATGATAGTAATTGGATATCACGAGTGAAATAAATTTCTCTCTCATGTAATATAACGATACTGACGATGTAGATGAACACAATTAGAATACTTGAAGTGAATATATGTCAATGATAACTATTCACTGAGTTATGAGATCGTAAGGAGGGTGTCTAGATGTATTACTATTGCCCATCACACTTGATCAACCCTACATAAATTAATTAGCCTGAGTTCCCAACTAATCAGTACCTTTTTTTGCCTTAAAAAAACACGTTATATGATGAGAAGTACTCAAACAAACTGGATTTTTCTCATTTATTAGTTAGAAGTAATATATTGAAGGGAAATGCTCTGGATTGAAAATTAGAACTGGAACAGGCTGCCTTGCGGATCAAATTGTAACGCTACACTGCGTATTATCATACAACAGAGCATAGAATAGCAGTCAACTCTTTACCTCAACTTCAACGATTTTGAAAAGCCTTTCGATCGAAGCATCGATCGAGAAGTATTTTGCCAGCTGTTTCAACACTACGGTTTCAGTGCCATAAACTTTAATCAACCTCATTCAACAGCAACTATATGATGATGATGATGATGATGATGCTACATGCCATGTGATCCATAACGGAGAACATAGTGAGGCCGTTAAAGGGAAGATAAGAGTAACACAAGGTTACCGTCTACTATCACCGTTCATCTTCCTCATTATAGTCGACTCGACTTGACTGGAGCATGCAAGAAACTGTTATGAACGAGAAGAGGGGCATACGTTGGACCCACGAAAATATACTAGAAGATTTTGATTTCGCCGATGCTGATTTATGTCTTATGTAGCACAAACTCGAAGATGTACATGCGAAAACTGACAAGTTGACAAAAGAAGCACTGCAGCGAAGATGGGACTTCCTTCAGGTGAACGTAGAGAAGACACAGGTGATGAACATACTTCACCAAAAGCATTAGCAACAAGTACTAAACGCCATGAACGGGAGAGATGTAAAGGAAGTCATCACTTCCGGCTACTCACACACCTACCTACGTAGGCGGAATCCTTTCAACTACAGGCGGCACTGACGGCAGCACAGATGAGGATGTGAATGTGAGGATCGGAAAAGCAAAACAGTCGGGAGTTTCAACACTAATATCAAGCCAGTGCTTCCATATTGTTCCGAATCTTCGCGCGTTATGAAAAGCATTTTCAACAAACTACAGAAATACATCAACAGCTTCTGCTTACGCTCAATACTGAAGATCAGATGAGAAGGCGAGAAAGAATAACCACCAAGGAACTCTGACAACGAAGCAAGAAGCTATCGCCCAATAAATATGCAGTGGAAGAAAATGGAGATTGATTAGGCATACACTGAGAAAACCGAGTTGCATCATATTGATTATCATTTGACTATCTGAGATCTCAGCCGTAGTTTGACAGACTAGTATTTATTCTACGTGATGATTGGAAGTGAAATAGAAAATTGAATCGCGACCGGATTCGAACTAGAGACCACCGGGTTTCCAGCCGGATGCTGTACTAACTCATCTATCCAGTATCAATACTAGTCTACCAAACTACGGCTGGGATCTCAGATAACCAAATGATAATCAATATGATGCTCTTTCTACCCTCTCTCACCTCTCTAATTCAGTTAGATTTGAATTGGGATGAGAAGTTTTGACAAATGGGCAGGCAGTGTGAATACGATCATGGGGTGATAACACATCACAAATCCACATGTTAGATTTCTGTGATTACATTTATTTTAGGAATTACAACGATTCTGGGGCATGTTAATCATAATTTCAAAAGAAAAAAAGGATGCCTTTTCTTTTAACGACTGTATCTTCTAATCAATGTTTCCAGAATTATTATTAAATTCATCAAAGCAGATATTTTTATTATGATGTGGAGTAGTTGTGAGAATGAACGATAATTATTAAAACTATTCAAGATTGAGATGAGTCAATTGGAGTGTTATTTATAGAGGGTAATCAAAAGTTTAATGATCGATTGAGAGTGTATCGAGCTGAAAATGTTTATTAACAAAAATGGATCCTATTTATATAGAGTGAATTTATAGTAATCTTGTAAGACAACGTATAATTGGTATAATTATAAAGAGGCAGGAGCTAATAGAAATGTCAGTGGGTTATATGAAATGTGACCTATAGGCAAGTGAAAAGAACACAAAGAGAAAACGTTAGTAGTGTACAATTGATGGATACAGACATCCTTACCAGTCTTCAACATCTTCTTCCTCAGACTTTTTACACTTATCAATTTCTGGATACTGTTATGTAATAGTTATTGTAAGGGATAAGTAAGATTATGATTAAAAATGTTAGTACAGTGGTTAGATGTGACAATGAAATCACATTTATTTTAGTATATTGATTATTCTTTCAACACTAACGTCAAATCAGTGCTTCTGTATGGCTCAGAGACTTATCACGTTACGAAAGGCGTTTCCAACAAACTATAGACATTCATCAACAACTGCCTCCTACGTTGGCTCGTTACTGAAGCCCAGATGGCCAGAAAGAGTATGCAAGGAGGAACTCTGGGAACGAACCAACGAAGGAAGAAGCTATCGTTGAAGAAATATGCAGTGGAAGGAAGTGGAGATGGATTGAATTGGCATACACTGAGAAGGCCGACTTGGGACACCATGCTCCAGGCCAGTTGGTGGAGTGGAAGTGAGATGGGAAGCTGTGAGTTGGGCGTCGGAGGTGAGGTTGACATGGAGGAGATCGTGTGAGGAGGAAATGAGAGGTTGTGGGCAGTCTTGGAGCCAGGTTGAAAAGATTTCAGAGAATTGAGTGTAATGGAGACGTGCTAGTGAAGCCTTATGTTCCATTAAGAACCCAAGGAACAAATTATATATATATATATATATATATATATATATATATATATATAATAAGGCATGATGTACATCATGCCTTATTTTAGCCGTTGTATTTCACTTCTCATGGATTTATAACTGTACAGCCTAAAGAGAAGAAGTTATTGAAAACAATATTGTTCGCCATATTATTCTTGTTCTGAATAATTTACGGGGATCTTTAAATTATATAATTGTAAATAAATAGCAATCCTGTCTTTAACAGCACTTACTAACAAAATCAACTTAAAACCTCGAACACAGGTGGATTGGTTCAAGTTGCCATGCTTAATAGAAGTATACAAAAAGAACGGGTGAATGGAAAAGATTAATATTAAAGTGGACTTAATTAAGTGAAACAAGATAAGGTTGATGCAAATATTTAAGCTTGAGAGGAGAGAACACATCTATCTTACTGGTACCCGACTTTCATCCATGTCACCACGAATCCCACCATCGATTCCTGAAGTCAACGTGACCCCTAACCTGACAGTCTACATCTCCCCATACAGCTCACATCAACAATCACAGACTTCATTAACTGTTGCCACATCTTCATCTGGCCACCCTGAACCCTGTTCCAACATAATCCACGTCAAGGTAGGGAGTGGCTCGATATAAATAGTAATTGTCCAAGCCATCTCATTCGACTCAGGTTGACAACCTCATCAGTCGACTTCCCTATCTTGCCTAATACCAGTCGGTTAACCCCTACATTGCTCACACGGTGAGTGATCCCACCAAACCTGAGGAATACTATGAACACATGTGTGATCAAAATCCTGTAATCGCTTCACATCTTCTATTTTCGACGACCATGTATCACAACTGTACAACAAGACAAAACGGACTGTGGCAGAGCAGTATACTCATCTTTCGATGATAGTCGGATGTCTAACCAGTCTGTGCCACAGATGATGTGAATTGGCAAATGTCAAACGGGTCTCATGTGGTATCCGAGCTGAGATTTCACCACCAACCACTCCGTTCGAGTTGATCTTACTTCCCACCATCTCACTTGGTATCACTGAACTGGGAGTAAGTAGGTGCATCATATCAGTCGTGGAGTGTCCTCTTGCATTTGACAGGTGAAAAACGCATGTTAAACGCGTATCAAACATACTCAAATTTCTGCTGAAGGCGTTCACGAAACCCTTGGATTTTGTCAGCGTCTTCACCTATCAGGTCAGTGTTGTCTGCATATTCCGAGTCGACCAGATAACCTCTAGTGAGTAGGTAACTTCTTGTGAAGTTAAACTTTCCTGAGGTTATGTCTACTAGTATTTGTGTGAGGAAGGTAAATAGGAATGAGGAGAGTGGGCATCTGTGGCGGACACCAGAAGTTGACATCAATTCACATGACAACTCATCATAAGCCCTTTCATGGTTGCTTGAGTTCATGTAGATAACTTCGATAAGCATTATATACCTACTTAATACTCCGTTGACAATCAAACACTACCATATTACCACCGGTCAGCAGAGTCAATTGCCGTCTTCAGGTCATGAAATATGCAAGCGTCCACCACTGGTCGGTATGTCTGTGTTCCAGCACCTCTCGAAAAGTAAAAATGGGATCAATGCCCTTTCTTTCCGGTCTGAAACCTGTCTGGTTTTCTCGAGTTCACTTTTCTCAAGTTCCAGTTAGGTGTTGGATTACTATGGACCCTAGTTAAACTAATTTACCTATAGTTGTCACAAGATGATTCCTCCCCCTTCTTATAGACAGAGATGATCAGTGAATTAGATCAGTCTGACAGCACTATCTCCGATTTCCATTCATTACCCATTACCCCCCCCCCCCACTTTAAGCAGCGATTTCCTACCTCCATCCTTGAAAACTGCAAAAGGCAAACTGTCAGATCCTTCTGCTTTTGCATCATTTCGGGTTCGATGCAGCTTCCCCAAGTTCAATGAAAGTTGAAGGACTGACATTTACTTCCAACCCATGCTCAGTCTGGACGCTAGGTGACTTAAGCATTGCTTTGGGTTAGTTTATCTCTGCTTCATGGTGTTCTGCCAAATGTTCTTTCCTTGTCTTGAGAGATTATCAGCGTCTCATCTTCTTCGATGCTGATTTCACTGACCATCATCTTCTTGCTGGTATCCTAAATAAACCTAAACAGATGCTCAGTTTTATCCAATACTGATGCCTTTTCTGTCTCTCTCGCTTTATTTACCCATCACTGCTCATGATCGACAGGAAAACTCTTGTTCAGCTTACGTTTAAGTTGCTTTTGCTCTTCTTAGTAGTGAGAGCCTGCTGGAATCAGTGTTCTCGCATCGATCTGTCCGATGACATCGAGGAAATCCATTAACGTATGCCCGCTTTCTTGTATAATCTACTAACTCTTTTTACTACTATTTCTACAGCAGACTTAATGTTTCGCCAGGTTTCTTCAGGTTGAGTATTGCTGACATGTTCAAATAAATTCCTAAGTGTAATGGCTTTGGTTCATGGAATAATCTCGAAGTTGTTCAAAACCCAGGTAGTTACGTTGATGATTTGCATAGAATGGCAAATATTGAAGTTTTTCCAGTATTCTGTTTTTTGATTATTATTATTATTAGTCCCTTGGGTTCCTAGTGGAACATAGGGCTTCAGTAGCACGCCTCCAGTGACCTCTGTTCTCTGAGATCTTTTGAACCTGGTTCCACGACAGCCCAGAAGCTCTCATTTCCTGCTCGCACGATCTCCTCCATGTCACCCTCGGACGTCCAACTCGTCGCTTCCCATGGGGATTCCACTCGAGCTACTGGCCTGACGCGTGATGTCCTCAGTCGGCCTTCTCAGTGCATGGCCAATCCATCTCCACTTCTTCCTGCATATTTGTTGCGTGATAGATTCTTGGTTGGTTCGTTCCCAGAGTTCCTTGTTGCTTATCTTTTCTGGCCATCTGATCTTCAGCAGCGAGAGCGTAAGCAGTTGTTGATGAATGTCTGTAGTTTATTGGAAATCCCTTTCGTGACGCGCCAAGTCTCTGAACCATACAAGAGCACTGACTTGACTGATGTTGGTGTTGAAAATCCGTATCTTGTTCCGCATGCTGAGTGCAGTGAAGTGGATCTCCACACTGGTTTCAGGCTAATGAACGCCTGTCTTGCTTTTCCGATTCTGACTTTGACGTCCTCGTCCGTCCCGCCTGTAGTTGAAACAGTGCTTCCTAGATAAGTGAAGGAGGTTACTTCCTTCAAGTTTCTCCCGTTGATGGTGATTGGAGTTTGTTGTTGTTGTTGATGGTGGTGGTGCGGTATCTTCATCACTTCTGTCTTCTCTATGTTCACCTGAAGTCCCGTCTTCGCTGCCTCTTCTATCAACTTGTTAGTTTTTGCCTGCAGATCTTCAAGTTTGTGTGACATTAGGCATAAGTCATCGGCGAAATCCAAGTCTTCTAGGTTCTTTTCCGCCGTCCAGTGTATCCCCCTCTTCTCGCTGCCTACTGTTTGCTGCATGATCCAGTCCACCACAATAAGGAATATCATGGGGGATAGTAGGCAACCTTGTTTCACTCCTGTCTTCACTTCATAGGCATCACTGAGCTTCCCATTGTGAATTACTTGGCATGTGGCATCTTCATATAGTTGTTAGATGAGGCGGATAAAGGTTTGCGGTACTCCGTAGTATTGAAGCAGTTTCCAAATTACTTCTCGGTCGACGCTGTCAAAGGCCTTCTCAAAGTCGATGAAGTTGAGGTAGAGAGCTGATTGCCATTCTATGCTCTGTTCTATGATGATGCGTAGAGTGGCGTTGCAATTTGGTCTGCACATGATTTGTACTTCCTGAAGCCTGCCTGTTCCGGTCGTAGTTTTGAATCCAGTGCGTCTTTAAGCCTCTCTAGGATGATGCGGCTTAATATTTTACTTGGGGTGGACAGGAGAGTGATTCCGCACCAGTTCTTGCAAGCACTGAGGTCTCCCTTCTTCGGCAGTTTGACAAGGTAACCCTTCTTCCAATCGTCAGGTACCTTCTCTTCCTTCCACACCTTCTGCAATAGTGGTGTGGTGTGAGCATGTCCTCTGTTGTCTCTGCGTCTGTTTTCAGTGCTTCTATCGGGATCCCATCTGGTCCTGCTGTTTTCTCGTATTTCAGTAGCTTTATGGCGTTCACGACTTCCGCTTCTGTTGAGGGATTTATTTTCACTTGTAGCTCAGAGGCTGCAGGTGGTATTTCTGGACGAAGTGTAGGTGGTGGTCGATTCAAGAGCTTCTTGAAGTGGTCGGCCCATCGTCTCCTCTGTTTCTCTTCTTTTGTAATTAAATTTCCTTCTTCATCTTTTATTGGTTTCATCTGTGTTGGTCTCTTCCCTGATAGCAACCTGGTTATTTGATACAATGTCGTCAGGTCTCTCTTACCTGCAGCCTGTTCTGCTTCACTTGCCAGTTTTTCGTAGAAGTGTCTTTTGTCCTTCCGTGCACTCTTCTTTACTTCTTTGTCCAGTGTTTTATACATTGTGCTCAGTTCCTCTTGTCGTTGAGCATCCTTGCACTGGTTTATCTTCTGCTTCACCATCCTCCTCTCCTCTATCAGCTTCCAGGTATCCGTCGAGATCCATTCCTTATCTTCTTTCTTCTTCCTTCCTAATACTGTTGTGCAGGTTTCTTTCCACATAGCTTTCAAAGACTTCCAGTGTTCTTCCACACAGGTTTCTTCAGGGATGTTCCTCGATATCTCCCATTTTGTCTTGATGGCTGCCTTGAAGGTCTCCTTTGTAGTTTCATCCTTCAGTTTCCGAGTGTTGTACTTGAATTGAGGTCTATCACCAGCTTCCTTGAAGGCTTTTAACTTGATTTGGAAGGTTCCTTGCACTAGGTAGTGGTGTGAACCTACATCTGCTCCTCTTCTTGACCTTGTGTTAAGTAGACTGCGTCTCCATTTTCTTGAGATTGAGATAAAGTCGATTTGATTTTTAGTGTGTCCATCTGGTGAAATCCATGTCGCTTTGTGGATATCTTTGTGCCTGAACACACTGCCTCCAATCACCAAGTCGTTGAATGCACAGAATTCTGCAAACAATTCTCCATTCTCATTCATTTCACCTAGCGCCTCTCGACCCATGGTTAGTTCTCTTCCCGTGTTGTCCCCTCCCAGTTTGGCATTCATGTCACTCCGCCCATTAGAATTTTGATGTCGCCAACTGACGTCTTGTCCAGTGTTGATTGAAGTTGTCTGTAGAAATCCTCCTTTTTCTCTTGCTCTGCATTATTTGTAGGTGCATAACATTGTATGATTGTGACCTTTCTTCCTTTTGAGTTGAATCTTGCTGTCATGATCCTGGAGGAGATTGGTTCCCACTGCATGAGAGCCTTCGATGCTCTTGAGGACATCATGATAGCCACTCCCTCAGTGTGCTCGTGGTTGGCGTCTGGGTGACCGGAGTAGATTATTGATTCTCCAGTTGACAGTTTGGAGAGTCCACTCCCATTCCATCTGCTTTCGCAAATCCCAAGCACTTCGATGTTATACCTTCTCATCTCCTTTGCAATCTGGGCTGCCTTACTGGGTTCAAACATCGTGCGGACATTCCATGTCCCCACGTTTACTTTCGCTTTCATCGAGAGAGAGAAGACACATCGGCCAATTGGCTTCCCGAAGGCAGGCTTTCACCAACTGGCGTCATTTCGCCTCTCCGATTCCAGAGAGGAATAATTTTGTTTTTATTTTTTATATTTCGTTTGTGCTTTGAAGTTTCTTTAGCGGTTAGATTTGTTTTACGGGGTAGGGTTGCTAGCCCTATGCCCGACCTTCCCTCTTTACCCGGGCTTAGGACCGGCTAGTAACTAGTAAACTAGTTAACCAGGCGAGGTTATTTTCTGTTTTTTGATGGAGTTTATTATTTCTCCATGGAACAAATGTGTACATCAATAAAAGGAACAGCTGTAAGCTTGTCACATCTTTCTACCTATACAATTGCCTTCCTGAGTTCAGTTAAACTGATAGCTTATCCTTGTGCTGGATATATCATACATCATATGATAGGTAGTAAAAATTTTGCGCAGTATTGAAACGGAGAACTGATGTAAGTCCGTGATGAATACTACCTCTCTCTCTCTCTCTCTCTCTCTCTCTCTCTCTCTCTATATATATATATATATATATATATATATATATATATATATATATATATATATATATATATATATATATGTAAAATAATATTCTGATTGGTTCTTACTGTTCTATGCTACTGTGTTTGATACTATATCCCATTGGTTATCTTTTAAATGCTACTGTAACTAATAGAGTGCTTGCGTATGTGTAACAATATTCTGATTGGTTCTTATTGATCCATGCTACTATGGTCGATACCATCATCCCATTGGTTATCTTTTAAATGCTACTTATTGTAAATTATTGAAAAATGAGGTTCCTCTGGAAATTATTTCTTACATGATACGTATAATTATTAGTTATCAGGTTTGTTTATTCTTCTGTTTATCCTTTAAAGTGATTCATTTAAGATATATAAAAATACATTAAGAAAAAAAGCATCAGTAGACAGTAAATACTCATTTGTAGAGCCCATCAAAACAACAAAAGTTCTGAAAAATTAATTATGAAAGATGACTTATTTTGTGTCTACAAAAGCAATAATCGTCTAATGAAGCTGATTAGTAAACTAATAAGACTTTATCAAATCTGAATGAAATGATTGTCTATGAAAACTGAAATGAGAACATATTCAACTGATGATTTGCCTGAATTGATTGTTTTATAAGGTGGTGTTCATCAAAGAAATACTATCAGTTTAATAATCTGAAAACAGTTTGTATCCAATGCTTATTTGTGATTTACTTTAAGATGGATTTCTTGAATTACTTATCAGAAGGCATAGTTGGAAAGAAAAATGCTTTCCAGTTGCAGTGAATGATGAGTGTGACTTGTTTGCTGTGATTTCCGATGGCTCTGTGCTTGATCCATAGTATGATCGTGAGTTCGTACTGCTGAGGAGTCCCATATGGGGACGAAACAGAACTGAATTCTCAATTGGCCTTCATTCTGTGTACTTGGGATGTATCTTCCATTTGATGCTGAAGTTTAAAAAAACAACCCTTATCCATTAGGATCTACCAATAGTCTCCTAGATTTCATAAGTACATATTATCATTATGCTTTAAGAACTACAACTGATGCAAGTGGTTCCTCTGCTTATAACTTTGACTGGTTATTCCTGAATTATTCCTATTTGGACGAATTTCTTTGGCATGATTTGATTAATAATATAATTGCTTGTATTCTACCATTGTTGATTGAATCGAATTGATCGGTCTCAATTAGCATATGGGCTCTGGTGCGGATGCCTCGATATTACCTGTGTTCTTTTTTACATAGTAATGATGGATAGTGGTTAGCAGTGGATCAGTGGTAATGGTTTGGTGTTTGGAGCGGTCAGCGCTGAGCTCGATCCCCTTTGGCTACAACACTCACTATGAGGCAGGTACATCCAGCTGATGACTCCCAAATACGAGGAATTGCGCATCCGGAATTCCACAACTAGCCACTATTCATCATTACTATGTAAGAAATGACACAGGTTATATCGAGGCATCCGTACCGGAGCCATATCCCACTAGAGACCGATCAATTCGGTCCAATCAACAACGGTTTAATACAAGGAATTATACTTAAACTATCCCCGTCACACAATTAGGGGCTATCGTGGCTCGGTGGTGTAGTGGATGACGCTCTGGCATTTGAAGCGATCGCTCCTGAGTCCGAATCGCTATGGGGACTGCATCACTCACTGGGAGGCAGGTACACCCAGCTGACTGGTGAGTCCCAAATAGGACAAAATGCACATCCTGAATTCTTCTACCAGCCACTATCCATCTTTACTATGACTAAATTATGTAAACAAAATTATGTTTTACGTTATTTATCAGTTTAGCTTGATTTGACTTCTTATTACCGATATAATTTACATAATTATTCATAATGTAGAAAGGGATGAGAATAGTAATTTCTTCGACATCATATTAGAAAAAGATAAATTAATTTTTATAGTATCAGGAAGTAAATTCCGCTCGTAGGATCTGGTTGTCTGTCTAGATTATTGACAATTTTGAAATGTCTTTCTTTTACCTCACGTGTTACTTTTGTAGCATTATTTGATAAGCTACTTAAATTAAAAGCTAAGTAGTATAATGAGCAACTCTAAAAGTTACCCACAATACACACCAGTGTTATGACTGTGATATTAAAAATCGAAAATATTTTCGTAGGCTGAACAAACTAATCACGCATGCATTGGACCATTAGACAGTGATTCATATCCCACAGCTGACACGAATTCGTTGGATAGATGTGGTTGACTGACATTTTTTATTGTAAAGTTTATCAAGATAGCTAGATCAGATTTTGGCTACTATCTGGGAAGAGATCAACACAAATGAAATGAATGAAAGATAGTGAAGGAAGCATAGTCGACACCAAAGAGGAGAAACAAAGGAAACGATGGGCTGACCACTTCAAAAACTCTTGAATCGAAAACCACAATCACTAGCAACTCGTTCAGAAATACTACCACCAGCTTAGCCGTAGAACTATCAGTGAACACAAACCTCCAGACAAAGCAGAAGTTAGGTTCTGAACGCCATGAAGTTGCTGAAAGCCGGGAAAGCAGCAGGACCAGATGGAATTTCTCCAGAAGCACTAAAAATAGACGAAGAGACATCAGCGGACATGCTGACACCACACCATTATTGCAGAAGGTTTCGAGGAAGGAAGATACCTCCCGATTGGAAGAAGAGCTACCATATTGAACTCTTTGCAAGAACTGGACCGGAATCATGCTTCATCTGTGTTCATCTCAAGCAAAATATTAAGCCAAATCATCCTGGAGAGACTAAAAGATGCTCTGCATTCAAAATCATGAACGGAACAGGCTGGATTCAGGAAAAACAAATCATGTTCTGATTAAATTGCAACTCTACGTACGCATCATCACAGAATAGAGCATAGAATGGCAGTGAACCGGATATTAACCTCAGCTTCACCGACTTCAAAAAGGCCTTCGATCAAGGCGTTGACCGAGAAGTAATTTGGCAGCTGTTTCAACACTACGGTTTTAGTGCCACAAACATTTATCAACCTCATTCAACAGCAGCTGTATGATGATGATGATGCTACATGCCAAGTGCTTCACAATGGAAAGCTCAGTGATGCCTTTCAAGTGAAGACAGGTTGATAGGTAACACAAGGTTGCCTACCATCAACGATGGTCTTCCTGATTGTGGTTGACTGTGCTGGACTGGATGATGCAAGAAAATGTGAGGAGTGAGATGGGCATGCAGTGTTTGACCGATGAAAAGACCATAGAAAATTTGCACTCCCTCGACGATGATTTATGTCTAATGTCTTATGTCGCACAGGCTTGAAGATGTGCAGGCGAAAACCAACAAGTTGGCTTGAGAGACAGTAAAGTGATAGCGAAGACGGCACTTCCTTCAGGTGAGCGTATAGAAGACACAGGTGATGCAAATAACCAGTCAATAACAACAAGCATCAATCACCATGAAGGGGAGGGATCGAAAGGAAGTTATCTCTTTCACCTACCGAAGCAGCATCGTCTCAACTACGGGTGGCGGCACAGGTGAGGACCTCAAAGCCAGGATTGGAAAAGCAAGACAGGCATCCATTAATTTGAAATCAGTGTGGAGATCTACTGCACTGCACTCAGCATGAGGCGTGAACAAGATGCGGATTTTCAACACTAATACCAGTCAAGTAAGCCAGTCCTTCTGTGTGATGGTTGAGAGACTTGGCACCTTACAAAAAGTATTTCCTTCCAACAAACTACCCACATACTTCATCAACAGCTGCCACCTACGCTCACTTCATACTGAAGATCAGATGAGATGAGAAGGTGAGAATGAATAAGCAAGGAGAAAGTGTGGCCCGGTAAGGAAGCGAGCAGCTGTCACCCAACAAAGAGTGGAGATATATCAGGCATACACTGAGACGATGGTTTGTGGACATCACGCGTCAGGCCAGGCCAGGTCAGGTGTCGAGTGGAACTGAAATGAGAAACGAGGAGTTGGTCCTCCTAGTGTGACATACAGGAGATGGTGTGAGGAATAAATGATGGGTGATGGGCAGTGGTGGAGCCAGGTTGAGAAGACTACAGAGAATAGAGTGAAATGGTGATGTGCTACTGAAGTCGTTTGTTCCACTAGGAACTCAAGGGACAAATAATAATCATAAATATAATGAACATGCTCATATAGTCGAGTTGATGTCCTTCTCTGAATTCTTCATATGTGTTTGCTTCCAATAATATATATGGATTTCTTAATACAGTTTGAGGTGATTTGAGAAGGTTAGTTATTGATGAAGCAAATGGTAATTAAATATGTATAGGTCATTTTCTAACAACCTGAGTCGATGAATGTCGATAACGGCCTTACGTCCGCTACATTTCATGGTCCTACTTTACAACGATGTATCATAGCGGTTCTGCAAATAGTATGAATTAATGGAAAGCAGCCGACGTTTTATATCAGTGCTAAGATTTTGTTGATCACTGATTCATCGTGGCTGATCTGACTTCCTAGGTGAGTAAAGTGGTCAGGATGCTAAATCAATTCACTCCCTATTGTTAAACAACGCATTAGTCTTGGAGCATCAATTTAAATCTGGGTAGCGAGAAACACATTTCAAACATTCTCGAATTACTACTCAAGGTCTCCAGAAGACTTTGTATCTTGAAATAATGGAGAATATTTTTAGCTCAGGTGGATGGTCTTGATTGTATTATATCCTCTGAGCTGGGTGATTTAATCGTGAAGCTTTCATCGTCTTTCTAGACGACATCATCAGCACTAAATTCTCTCTCATAGAGAGATATTGACAGCTCACTTTATACGGAATTTAGTGTTGATTATGTTATCTAGGAGAAAGACGATGAAAGCTTCACGATAAACCACCCAGCTCAGAGAACACAATGCAACCAAGACTTTGTATTTTGTCAGCTTCTTCGCTTAACAGTATTTTTTTCATTTGCGTACTGTAGATCTATCTATTAAGTGATTTTCCTGTTATGAGATCAGTCAGTCGATAGACTACTTTCAGGAGATTTGAATGAATTATGTATCACTGAATATCATTTGTTTTTTTAACTTATTTAAACAGTCCATTTAGTCATACACATCGGGGATCCACTTGTCCTAGGCCATGATTACACTCAAATAGTTGATTCTACAGAAGTATTCAATGTATTCATTCTGTTTTTAAACCTATGATCATAAAGTGAACATCTAAGTCTGTGTTCTGAGTACAGAATTTAGTAAGGAGATCTAGTTACTAAAATTTATCACTTTTCATTTAGTGGAGATATGACTTATTGGTTAAGGTATTCGACTTTAACCAACAGGTCATTAGTTAGGAAAACGCTTCACCTATCATGTTTTGAGAAGACATATAGTATCATTAACAGGTAACCAGCAAACTAAATGACTTGCTTTTTGGTACTGATCAGCATGACACATACACAGATATCAAAGGACCAGTATTCCCTCGAGGTCAAAATTACAGGCTACTGAGAACAAAAGTAATAGTGAATAGGATTACACAGTCTTATCATTCAACCTTTTGTCACTTCGGAAACTCAATCCATAAATTTTGGTTACTGGATATCGGTGATTGTGATTACTGTTTCTGCTACTTAAATGATTAAATGGTAACTACTCTTGAGAAGACGGAGGTGATGAGGATACCACACAACCAACAATAGCATCAACAGCAAGCACCAATCACCATTAACAGGAGGAACATAAAGAATCTGTCCCTTTCACCTATCCACCTATGTAGGCAGCATCGTTTCAACTACAGGCGACACAGGCACATACGAGGATGTTGAAACCAGGTTCGGAAAGACAGCAAGACAGGCTTTCACTGATCTGAAATCAGTGTAGAGATCTACTGCACTCAGCACAAAGCGTGAACAATATCCTGATTTTCAACACCAATATCAGTCAAGTCAGTGCTTCTATATGGTTCAGAAACTTAGGGGGTAATGACAAGCATTTCCAACAAACTTCAGACATTCATCAACACCTGCTGCCTACGCTCACTCGATACTGAAGATCAGATGAGATGGCCAGAAAGAATAAGCAACAAGGAACTGTGGTCTGGCGACGAACCAACCAACAATCTATTACCCAACAAATATGCAGAAGAGGAAAGTGGAGATGAATTGGACATAAACTGAGAAGGCCGAGTGGGGACATCAAGCGCCAGTCACTCGAGTGGAATCCAAAGGGGAAACGACGGGTTTGACTTCTGAGGATGACATGGAGGAGATGGTATGAGGAAGAAATAAGAGCTTGTGGACAGTCGTGGAGTCAAGTTCAAAAGACTGCAGAGAAGAGAGTGGAATGGAGGCGTGCTACTGAATCCTATGTTCGACTAGGAACCTAAAGGAAAAATAATAATAATACTCTTGAAACATGTGGAATAGCTATTATTTTCTCTCATTTGTAACTCACTGTATCAATAACTCAAATGGCTTAGTGGCAAACACTTCTGAAATAATACAAAATATTTCATATAAAATGGAGATTTTGACAGTAACTTTGAAATCTCGCAGCTGAGTTTGTAGAGTATCGAGCTGGTAGTCGATTGTTTCAATCTCACCGCTGTCGAAATTTTCATTCCACCTTCAATCATCACCCAGTGTCAATACTTGTCTGTCAAACCACGATTATCGCAGTCAGATAGTCAAAATGATATGAATGTTACCAGTATTATAATCCATTGAGTTCATCAGATCATTTGTTGCTAGTTATCTGCTTATTCAATTCATTCAGCTACGTTACACTTCAGTCCAGTATTGGAAAAGGAAAGATCTATATGATGCCTACATACTTACTGCTCATTTGAAGATGCGTAATATGTTCGACTCATTCATTAGTACCTCTCAACAAGTTTGAAAATGTTTGGGATGCGGTTCTCACCACCCAAATGTAAATTGTTGCTCCAGGATTGGTCTTCAACGGTGCCTCGGCTAACAATAGAGAGTGAAGTGGTTGAGTGTATCGACCACTTCACTTACCTAGGAAGTAGGATCTGCCCTGGTGTGTTGGTCAGTCGCCGATGAAATCTCTACACGCATACAAAAGACTCGATTGGCTTTTGCCAATTTACACCACCTATGGCACCACCGTGATACCCAGTTGTCTATTAAAGATGACATGTACTGCACACCAGTCTGGTCTGTTCTACTGTATGACTGTGAAACATGGCCCTCATTGAAGGTGGAAGATATGAGAAGGCTGGCTTCCACTGTTTGATCACCATTGCCTTAGTAGTATAGGGAGTATTCTGTGGTGTCACCACTTGAGTAACGTAGAAGTCAGGTGTAGAGTTTTAGGAGGGAGTAGAGGTAAATCAGTTGACGAGGTTATGAACCTTGACTGACCGAGAGGTTTGGGACACGCGTAACGTATGCTGATTGTCTCATCACACAATGTTGGCCGAAGTAGGTTCAGGGTGGAAAAAGGCTCGAGGTGGTAGACTAAATCATGGCACCAATGTATGAAGTCTCTGACTGTTGGTTTAAGCCATGTGAGATGATACAGACCAGGTGGTTGGGGTCCACGGGACAAGAGGAACGAGTGGTTGGAGACTCTAGGTGATCACATGGCTGAGAATTGATGTCAGTGGTGCAGATGTATCCCCACACACATTATCCTCATCTTAACGACGCTAAACCGAATCTCACCATTTTGTCGTTTCTTTCTTCTCGTACTTTATATTTCTTTTGACTGGATTTTCTCATCTTAATCTTCCACTTTACTGCCTTGTTTACTTGATGTAGTGATATGAAGTGTGGCAAGTTGGACCGTTATGCAGTAATACCTCGTTCTATGTTGATTTAGATGGATGGATAAGGTGACGCCTGACATGTTTCAAGTTATTATCAGATTTTTTCCTAGATAATACAAATTCCCATCCAGAATAAACTTTTTCTTTCTGCATTTTTGTTTGAAGCGTTGAAGTTGTTTGTATCTCTAGTCTATGAGCTAACCATTAGTTAAAAGTGTCTATACTATCCCATATAAGGGAAAATAACATTCATCATGATAAAGACATCCATATAGCTACATAACAAAATAAGATTCTATGCCATGCTGGTTTCAAAAAGTCGAATCAGATGTTCAGGTCTCCGTAAAATAAATATCTAATTATCTGTTTACAATAAAGCTTTATAATAATGATAATAGTAATAGTGGTAATAATAATAATAATAATGGTAGTACTATTCGTTAAATAGACAGGAAGTGAGTAAAGAAAGTTATCTAGAATTAGGTTAAGCGAAAAGTTAAATGTGATCGAAATTACCATCGACTATCGATACCAGGAATATTATTAGGCAGCTGAAATGTTCAAAATCTCTATGATAATTATTATCTGGTAGGCAATTTATAGATTAGGAATGTAATGATATATAGATAAGTTGGATTGACAAATTATTATATAAGGTTACCAAATAATTAGACTATAAACTATTATTATTGTTATTATTATTATTTGTCCCTTGGGTTCCTAATTGAACATAGGGCTTCACTAGCACGTCTCCATTACACTCTCTTCACTGCAATCTTTTGAACCTGGCTCCACGACAGCCTACAACCTCTCATTTTTTCCTCATAAGATTTCCTGCATGTCACCCTCTTCTCGGACGCCCAACTCTTCGCTTCCTATCTGGGTTCCATACACAGACTTAATGAATTAGGAAATAAACTAGGAGTAAGTGAAATTCTTTTCATAAATCTACCATAATTCTGTTGGCTGGGAATTTTTAAATACATTACCACTAAATGTATTCATTCAGTAGGATTAAAATAGACCATCTTTGATCTGCTCACACCACTATTACAGAAAGTCTCGAAGGAAGTAAAGGTACCTGGCGATTGGAAGAAGGGTTACCTTGTCAAACTCCCAAAGAAGGGCAACCTAAGTATCTGCAAGAACTGTCGCGGAATCATGCTACACTCCTGTCCACCCCAAGCAAAATATTAAGCCGTATCATCCTGGAGAGACTAAAGGATGCACTGGATTCAAAACTACTACCGGAACAGGCTGGCTGGATTCGGGAAGTACAAATTATGTGCGGACCAAACTCCAACGTTTCGCATCAATATAGAACAGAGTATAGAATGGCAGTCAACCCTCTACTTCAACTTCATCGACTTTGAGAAGCAATTTGGCAACTGCTCCAACACTATGGAATACCACAAAACCTTTATCAACTTCATTCAACAACTAGCTATATAAAGACGTCACATGTCAAGTAATTCACAATCGGAAGCTCAATGATACTTTTGAAGTGATGACAGAGTGAAACAAGCTGTCTACTATCTCCCATGATATTCCTGATTGTGTTGGACTGGGCCATGCTAAAAACAGTGAGGAGCGAGAAGATGGGGATACGCTGGACCGCGGAAAAGAATCTAAAAGACTTGGATTTCGCCGATGACTTGTGTCTAATGTCGCACAAACTTGAGTATCAACAGCCGAAAACTAACAAGTTGACAGAAGAGGCGAGGCAGGGCAGCGAAAACGGGACTTCAGATGAACGCTGAGAAGACAGAGGTGATGAAGATACCCAACCAACAACACACCACACCAACCACAGAAAGCTCCAATAACCATCAATGGGAGAAACTGAAAGGAAGTAGCCTCCCTCACCTACCATCCTAGGCAGCACTGTTTCAACTACGGGTGGCACAGGCACATACGAGGATGTCAAAGCGAGGCAGGATTGGAAAAGCAAGATAGGCGTTCATTAACGTGAAATGAGTGTGGAGATCTACTGCACTGCACTCAGCACAGAGCGTGAACAAGATGCGGATTTTGAACACCAACGTCAAGTCATTGCTTCTGTATGGTTGAGAGACTTGGGGCGTTACGAAAGGGATTTCTAACAAACTACATATATTCATCAACAACTGCCTACACTGGCTCGTTACTGAAGATCAGATGGCCAGAATAATAAGAATAATCAACATAGAACTCTGGGAACGAAGCAAGAAGCTGTCGCTGAAGAAATATGCAGTTGAAGGAAGTGGAGATGGATTGAATTGGCATACACTGAGAAGGCCGACTTGGGACATCACGTTTCAGGCCAGTTGGTGGAGTGGAAGTGAGATGGGAAGCGGTGAGTTGGGTGTCTGAGGTGAGGTTGATATAGAGGAGATCATGTGAAGAGGAAATGAGAGGTTGTGGGCTGTCGTGGAGTCAGGTCCAAAAGACTGGAGAGAATTGAGTGTAATGGAGACGTGCTACTGAATCCCTATGTTGCATAAGGAACCCAAGGGAAAAATAATAATAATAATAATAGTCTTTGATCTAGAGAAACAAATTAGTAACCTGTTCGTTGCTCTATCACTAATTGACTAGGTCTTTACTTCACTTAAAACATGGAAAATTCGGTTTAGCTCTCATATAATTGCATGATGCATAAATGATTGTTCATTGTCATCATACTATCTGCATAGCATAGACTTGATATTCCTATTCATATTGACCTAGACTGATAGGATGAAGTATTCGATCTGCAGTTGATGTTATCATAACTGCTCTTCGAATTATTACTGTTATGTAAGACGGATGGATCACTTGGTGTATTTGACTATTGTATCACATCAGTGCGGTTTCCATACACGATATTTCACTCAGAATATCAATCGAAGATTTCTGTAACAGTTAGAAATCATTAGATTACTATTATTAAGTCGATTAACCATATACATTACTGTTATTCCTTGTATTAAAATGAAATGCACGTCAAATTGGATTCTACAGCTAGCCACTATCCATCATTACTGGAATTAGATCACAGGTAATATCGAGGCATCCACACAGGAGTCCATATGCCAATACAGACCGGTCTAATCAACGGCGGTATAATACAAGCAATTATACTAAAACTATACCCATTCTACAAGAGTTGGCTATCGTGGCTCGGTGGTGTAGTGGATAACGCTCTGCAGTTTGAAGTGATTGCTCCCGAGTCGGAATCCCGCTGGGAACAACATCACTCACTGGGAGGCAGCTGACGAGTCCCAAGTAGGCCGATATACACATCATGCATCAAGTGAATAATGTACTGATCAATTAATACTGATAACGACAATAGAAAACGTAGTGAATTCAATTTCGTGCTCCTCTTTCGTCAATCAGTCAATTAAATTCACTTATGGAACTGTCAGCTGATACAATCCTAGAAAATATGCCCATTTGATTCACATGAAAGGTGAGAGAGACTACTTCCTTTAAATTTCTCCCGTTGGTGGTGCTTGTTGCTGTTGTTGTTGGTTAGGTGGTACCTTCATCACCTCTGTCTTCTCTACGTTCACCTGAAGGAAGTCCCATGTTTGCTGCTCGGCTTCTTCTGTCTACCAGTAGGTTTTCGCCTGTGGATCTTCGAGCATGTGCCACATCAGAAATTAGACATAAATCAGTATCGGCGGAATGTAAATCGTGTAGGGTCTTTTCATCAGTGAAACAGCGTATGCCAATCTTCTCGCTCCTCATCCAGTCCAGTTCAGTCGAGTCCAGTCGACCACAATCAGGAAGGTGATCAGTGATAATAGGCGAAAACTTTGTGTTACCTGCCAACCTGTCTTCACTTCAAGAGCATCACTGGGATTTGCGTTATAACTCACTTGACACGAAGTGTCCTCATATAGCTGTTGAATGACGTTGACAAAGTTTTTCACTCCTTTCCACTCTTGTCATCTAAACTTATAGATGAGCTTAAGGTAGGAAGCTAATCTAACATCATCTGACTGTTTCATATTATTACATTTAATACTGTTAGCATTAACATTACCTGGATACTGTAATCATTTCAGTGAATGCATTATTGTTCTAGTAGAGAACTTGCTGAGAATTTCATAATGTAAAAACACTGGAATACAGCGATCACCATTATTAGTATTGTTCCGAGTTATTATGTTCAGGTTGATTCTACTACCATTTACGTGAGATCAAGTGATTCAGAAAGAAGACGAAAATAGACTGCGCAATTATTATATTGTGTGTGGTAATGTTTATATATAAAAAATGCTTATGATCTTAAAGGTGTAGGTGACCTAATAATCAGAATTTCAACGTATGATACCATATGATACCACACTAAGGCCATTCGTAGTGATTGGTTATTATTCTCATTCTTACTGAGATGGATACAACAAACGTTTGACAGTATTCATCACTAGGCTATATCTTCATCTCACAAAGATAATCATCATAGTTGCGCTGATTATGTTTTCCAGAATAACAATGAAAGCTTCACCGTTCAGCTCGGTGAACAAAACATCATCAACATCAAAACTAAATTATTGATTGTAACTCACTCACTCACTCACTCACTCACTCACTCACTCACTCACTCACTCACTCACTCACTCACTCACTCACTCACTCACTCACTCACTCACTCACTCACTCACTCACTCACTCACTCACTCAATCTCACTCAATCACTCACTCAGTCACTCATCTCAATCACTCACACTCGAATATTACTGTTTAGCTATTGTAACGATGCTGTAGTTCATAGTGCTACTGAATCAGGTAAGTTGCTCATTCGCTCAAGATGTTGTTTAGTTTACACAAGTGAAACAATTCCATTATCTCTAGTTACTATAATCAAAGATATTAGTTTGAATCTGTGACTTCTTTCAACGTAATATAGAGAAAACTATTTATGAAGGCACGTGCTTACTGAATTTATTTCAATTATTCACTGAAAGATCAACTATACCATGAAATTCATTCATTCAATGCTAGACAATCCATGCATAAAAATTGGGTCAAATAAAATAATATTGGTTTTCATTTTTTATTATTCACCAATCAGCTTACTTCAGACATATAACACAGGAATAACTAGGGTCAAACTGTACACCATTACCAGTGTTCTGTAGGTAAGCTTCAGTGCATATATACTTAAAATAATCATTTTGTATCTAATGTATAGCCGAATTTATCTCAAAGTTATTCATTGTAGCGGCAACAAGTCTTGTTGACACGCTAACTGGGAAGTTTTAGCGAAAAACGTTTTACAAGTGCCTGAGGTTAAGCAGTTGGGCATAAACTGAAAATGAAAAAGTTATTTTGGTTATGAATGATGGATGGTAGCTAGGAGTGGAACGTCTCATCCTATTTAGGACTGACTGACTACATGTACCTGCGTCTTAATAAGTGATGTTCTCCCTACCAAGACTCGAACCTAAGGCCAAACTCCACGGCGTTATCAACTAGGCCACAGAATTGATCAGCCACTATTTGTATATGTTCCCCTGTTCTTATGCGTCCATATTGCCCATCCAACAGAAAGTGACTATAGTGGCTCAGTGGCTTAGTTGATAATTCTCTAGCGTTTGAAACGATCTATTCTGGGAACAACATCATTCACTGGAAGACAGGTACACTTGGCTGATGAGTTCCAATTAGTATGAAACTCACTTCTTAAAATCCATTGCCATTCACTCTCTATCTCTTGATATCGAGGGTAATATACTGACAATACTGATATACATCCTCACTGGAACCCATAGTGCCAATAGTTGTCGGTTATTTTCGTCCAATCATTGATAGGTAATTACAGTCTAGTATATCCAGTTAAATTTGTTTTTATTTTAGAAGTACACCTTGAAGTGAAGAGATTGACTGATATGATTTCATGATGTAATGAAGTTTGGTAATCTAACAGTACACTTGGAGACTGTATGACACTGAAGTTATCAGGTTGAATCCTGCTATGACTCAAATTTTTGCTCGAAAACCGAATCAATTTAATCTTAAGTTATTTGCATTGGCTTATAAAAGATTTATATAGGCATCAGTCAAGTCAGTGTTTCTATATAGTGGATGAGAAGGTTGGCGCCTTACGGAAAGCATTTCCTTCCAATAAATTGCACACACACATCATCAACAGCTACCGCCTACACTCACTCTATACTGAAGATGAGATGAGACGAGAAGGTGAAAAAGCAAGGAGCAAGTGTGGTCTGACAGTGAACTAACCAATGAAGCAGGAGGCCATCACCCAACAAATATGCAGAAGAAAAAAATGGGTTGGATTGGATTGTACATAGATTGAGAAGATGGTTTGTGGACATCACGCGTCAGGCCAGGCCAGGTCAGGTTGTCGAGTGGAACTGAAATGAGAAACGAGGAGTTGGTCCTCCTAGTGTGACATACAGGAGATGGTGTGAGGAAGAAATGAAGGGTGATGGGCAGTGGTGGAGCCAGGTTGAGAAGACTACAGAGAATAGAGTGAAATGGTGATGTGCTACTGAAGTCATATGTTCCACTAGAAACTTAAGGGACAAATAAATATGGATAAATATGAAAATAAAATCATAATGACGTAATGCAGGTTAAAACTATGGCAGAGTAAGAAGGTGAACAAGGCATTATGAAAATCTATGCACATTTAACTAATGCAGAATGAATCTATTACAGTCAAGGCTTTATGGTAGTCATGGTAAAGATAAAAGTTGGACTTCGTTTTTTGGAATCACAATGCTGTTTTGAACTTCTGGATGGCTTTCACTTCAGCTATAGAGAAACGCCTTGATCTTACTCCCTTCGAGTGGTTTGATCGAACCGTAGAGATAATTTTGAATAGGCTCTAAAAATGAGCTAAGTGATATAAGTTGACGAGGTGATGTGTGGTTGAACTGAGGATACAATTCCATTCTCTCTTTGCCAGCCAGCCAGCCAGCCAGCCAGCCAGCCAGCCAGCCAGCCAGCCAGCCAGCCAGCCAGCCAGCCAGCCAGCCAGCCAGCCAGCAGCCAGCCAGCCAGCCAGCCAGCCAGCCAGCCAGCCAGCCAGCCAGCCAGCCAGCCAGCCAGCCAGCCAGCCAGCCAGCCAGGCTGGGTACTATTCGCAGGCACGTTTAACAAGCAGATGCATGATGCGCTCAATGTACTCAGCTCCACAAGAACAAGTAAACTGGTATACACCACCGATCATGCTCTACCAACTCACCTACAAGGTCCAACTGCTCACCAGAATTTTATTTCACTTGAATCACAAGCGGAGTTTTGCCCCACGACTACCATGTGAATTCGTGACACGTTACTTGTGATTGATCGTATTCACACTGGCCGCCCATCAGTCAGGACTTCTCATCCCAATCCAAATCTAACTGAATTACAATGAGAGGGGGAGTATCATACTGATTATCATTTGACTGTATTAGATAGCAGCCGTGGTTTGACAGACTTGCAGTATTTCTACTGGGTGATGATTGAAGGTGAAATTGAATGGGTAGTAACGCGTCACGAATTCACATAGTAGTCACTACGCAAAACCCTTGATGATTGGAGTGAAATAAAAATCTGGTCAGCAGTGGGACGTCGTAGGTGAGTTGGTAGAGCAGCGTGCCAGAAACCCAGTGATGGGTGGTTCGAACCCGAGAGTGGTCCAAATTTTCATTTCAGCTCTAATCACCACAAAATGTAAATACTAATCTGCTAAACTATAGCTATGTCAGATAGTTAAATAATATGCATATATAATCCTTTTCCTATCTTTTCTCGAATGGTTACTCTATCATTGTATAGATAGTTCGCCTTTGACTTGTCTGAACAATTTCATCAATGTCGGTCGACCTAAGTCTTTGTACCTTCCATCTCAATTCCTATAAAGTTTTGTTGATATATTAAAGTACGTTGTACAACATATTACTCATCATTAATACTCTGTCCTATAAGTTGTACAACAGGTGAGGAGTATCGCCGAAATACATCCATGCTAGTTCTTCTACTATTGTTCTTCATTAAAATCTATGAAATGTCTCAAATCTTTGTGAAAAGTTGCATATTCTTTACCATTGTGAAGTAGAAGATGGAGACGAAAGAAGAAACGTTTATTTTTGACGTGTTGTACAGTAGTCATCAAATATGGTACACCTTCTACTAAGACAGTCATTTGCAAAATGTGCTTCATTCCCTCTTCTGATTCCATCTTGATTTGCTCTTCATACGTCCACATTATCTCTTGTAATTCTGTGGACAGATTTTTTACCCATTCCTGGTAATTCCCTATGGTTTTTGCCCCCTCTCAACATATACTACTTATATCCATTCTTATCAGCGACGCCTACTACAGTAGTGTGAGTAGTAGTTGGGTGAGTAGCAGTGGTATTAGTGGTAGTGGTGGTAGTAGTAATAGCAGCAGCAGTATTATTCAATGTAATAGACATGTTTAGAAATGTTGGATAACAGTAATAATTACTTTTGTAGACTTACATAGACATACATATTGTCAGCATTTCTTTTTCATCCAAATAACGTACTTACGGTATAAACTCTCTTCCATCAATGATTGAATCTCAATTTAATTTGAAGTTTATGGGAATTTCATTTTTGAGGTGGACTGATCATTGAAAATCTGGGAGCAGTGAAGAGCTGTTTCGTCATAGTAAGAGACTACTTAGCAGGAAAACACCCACAACCTCTCCAGGATCGAAGTCAAGACCTTCAGATTTTACGACGAACTCGTTAGCCATTCATTCCCCAGATTTTCAACGGTTCTCCAACTGATATCATTCCATAATGATTACTGCCTTAAGAATCTCAATTGTTAATACTTTGAGTATTATTGATTGTATTATACCGTCGTGGATTGGATTGACTTGATGGGTCTCTAGTGGGATCTGGACTCCTGTTCGGACGCCTCGATATTGTCTATGCTTTAAATGATATACTAATGATGATATTTGAATCAATCGGTCCTGAGTTGGAATCCCGATGAGAACATTGTCATTCACTGGGAAGCAGGTACATCCAGCTGATGAGTCACAAATAGGACGAAATGCGCATCCGGAATTCCACTGCTAGACACTTTCCATCATTACTATGTTAATGTTTTTATTACATTCCCTACAAAGGTCACATAAAGTTGTCCATGAAGAGAAATGAAAATACTTTTCATTCTTACTTGGAGATTCTTTGTGAAGTTTTGACAAGAATGAATACATAACAGTTTGGTTTCATTAAAACCTAATGATAACGAGTTACTTAACAGTATGATAAAGATTGAAGTTTTATTTGGTTTCTTTCAAGGTAAACAATTTTTCAATTACATATAGATAAAATAGGCATCATACTGTATAGATTAACTCAGTTGATTCAATATTTATCCATATTTCGAACATTCTACTCAGACGAATATATATATATCTAAGTCACTGTTGATATAAACTCTCTTTGAAGAAATGCCATAACATTGTCTTCAGTTTCATTTCTACCTTAATATAAGAGTAAAAATTGAGCAATGTAGTCGATTATAATTCCATTCTGGTCTGTTTATTAGAAATATCATACACAGTAATGCCAATAGAGACTGATCAATACGGTCCAAACAATGACTGTATCATATAAAAACAATTATATTAAAGTTTTAATCAGTTATACAGGAAACATGCGTTTTACCCTATTTACTTACAACTTTTAAAACTCTACACAATATAACATAGACCATTTTATCAGACGAGGGAAAATTACATAGAAGTGATAAACAAGCACAGATGAAACACAAAGGTTAACTATTTGTAAAAGAAGAAGCAGTACAATACCGGATAGTCTCACGTTTTCACGTTTTAAAAGTTGTAAGTAAATAGGGTAAAACGCATGTTTCCTGTATAACTGATTAAAACTTTAATATAATTGTTTTTATATGATACAGTCATTGTTTGGACCGTATTGATCAGTCTCTATTGGCATTACTGTGTATGATATTTCTAATAAACAGACCAGAATGGAATTATAATCGACTACATTGCTCAATTTTTACTCTTATATTAAGGTAGAAATGAAACTGAAGACAATGTTATGGCATTTCTTCAAAGAGAGTTTATATCAACAGTGACTTAGATATATATATATTCGTCTGAGTAGAATGTTCGAAATATGGATAAATATTGAATCAACTGAGTTAATCTATACAGTATGATGACTATTTTATCTATGTGTAATTGAAAAATTGTTTACCTTGAAAGAAACCAAATAAAACTTCAATCTTTATCAATACTGTTAAGTAATTCGAGTTGAAAACTCGTTATCATTAGGTTTTAATGAAACCAAACTGTTATGTATTCATTCTTGTCAAAACTTCACTAAGAATCTCCAAGTAAGAATGAAAAGTATTTTCATTTCTCTTCATGGACAACTTTATGTGACCTTTGTAGGGAATGTAATAAAAACATTAACATAGTAATGATGGAAAGTGTCTAGCAGTGGAATTCCGGATGCGCATTTCGTCCTATTTGTGACTCATCAGCTGGATGTACCTGCTTCCCAGTGAATGACAATGTTCTCATCGGGATTCCAACTCAGGACCGATTGATTCAAATATCATCATTAGTATATCATTTAAAGCATAGACAATATCGAGGCGTCCGAACAGGAGTCCAGATCCCACTAGAGACCCATCAAGTCAATCCAATCCACGACGGTATAATACAATCAATAATACTCAAAGTATTAACAATTGAGATTCTTAAGGCAGTAATCATTATGGAATGATATCAGTTGGAGAACCGTTGAAAATCTGGGGAATGAATGGCTAACGAGTTCGTCGTAAAATCTGAAGGTCTTGACTTCGATTCCTGGAGAGGTTGTGGGTGTTTTCCTGCTAAGTAGTCTCTTACTATGACGAAACAGCTCTTCACTGCTCCCAGATTTTCAATGATCAGTCCACCTCAAAAATGAAATTCCCATAAACTTCAAATTAAATTGAGATTCAATCATTGATGGAAGAGAGTTTATACCGTAAGTACGTTATTTGGATGAAAAAGAAATGCTGACAACGTATGTATGTCTATGTATGTCTACAAAAGTAATTATTACTGTTATCCAACATTTCTAAACATGTCTATTACATTGAATAATACTGCTGCTGCTATTACTACTACCACCACTACCACTAATACCACTGCTACTCACCCAACTACTACTCACACTACTGTAGTAGGCGTCGCTGATAAGAATGGATATAAGTAGTATATGTTGAGAGGGGGCAAAAACCATAGGGAATTACCAGGAATGGGTAAAAAATCTGTCCACAGAATTACAAGAGATAATGTGGACGTATGAAGAGCAAATCAAGATGGAATCAGAAGAGGGAATGAAGCACATTTTGCAAATGACTGTCTTAGTAGAAGGTGTACCATATTTGATGACTACTGTACAACACGTCAAAAATAAACGTTTCTTCTTTCGTCTCCATCTTCTACTTCACAATGGTAAAGAATATGCAACTTTTCACAAAGATTTGAGACATTTTCATAGATTTTAATGAAGAACAATAGTAGAAGAACTAGCATGGATGTATTTCGGCGATACTCCTCACCTGTTGTACAACTTATAGGACAGAGTATTAATGATGAGTAATATGTTGTACAACGTACTTTAATATATCAACAAAACTTTATAGGAATTGAGATGGAAGGTAACAAAGACTTAGGTCGACCGACATTGATGAAATTGTTCAGACAAGTCAAAGGCGAACTATCTATACAATGATAGAGTAACCATTCGAGAAAAGATAGGAAAAGGATTATATATGCATATTATTTAACTATCTGACATAGCTATAGTTTAGCAGATTAGTATTTACATTTTGTGGTGATTAGAGCTGAAATGAAAATTTGGACCACTCTCGGGTTCGAACCACCCATCACTGGGTTTCTGGCACGCTGCTCTACCAACTCACCTACGACGTCCCACTGCTGACCAGATTTTTATTTCACTCCAATCATCAAGGGTTTTGCGTAGTGACTACTATGTGAATTCGTGACGCGTTACTACCCATTCAATTTCACCTTCAATCATCACCCAGTAGAAATACTGCAAGTCTGTCAAACCACGGCTGCTATCTCATACAGTCAAATGATAATCAATATGATACTCCCCCTCTCATTGTAATTCAGTTAGATTTGCATTGGGATGAGAAGTCCTGACTGATGGGCGGCCAGTGTGAATACGATCAATCACAAGTAACGTGTCACGAATTCACATGGTAGTCGTGGGGCAAAACTCCGCTTGTGATTCAAGTGAAATAAAATTCTGGTGAGCAGTTGGACCTTGTAGGTGAGTTGGTAGAGCATGATCGGTGGTGTATACCAGTTTACTTGTTCTTGTGGAGCTGAGTACATTGAGCGCATCATGCATCTGCTTGTTAAACGTGCCTGCGAATAGTACCCAGCCTGGCTGGCTGGCTGGCTGGCTGGCTGGCTGGCTGGCTGGCAAAGAGAGAATGGAATTGTATCCTCAGTTCAACCACACATCACCTCGTCAACTTATATCACTTAGCTCATTTTTAGAGCCTATTCAAAATTATCTCTACGGTTCGATCAAACCACTCGAAGGGAGTAAGATCAAGGCGTTTCTCTATAGCTGAAGTGAAAGCCATCCAGAAGTTCAAAACAGCATTGTGATTCCAAAAAACGAAGTCCAACTTTTATCTTTACCATGACTACCATAAAGCCTTGACTGTAATAGATTCATTCTGCATTAGTTAAATGTGCATAGATTTTCATAATGCCTTGTTCACCTTCTTACTCTGCCATAGTTTTAACCTGCATTACGTCATTATGATTTTATTTTCATATTTATCCATATTTATTTGTCCCTTAAGTTTCTAGTGGAACATATGACTTCAGTAGCACATCACCATTTCACTCTATTCTCTGTAGTCTTCTCAACCTGGCTCCACCACTGCCCATCACCCTTCATTTCTTCCTCACACCATCTCCTGTATGTCACACTAGGAGGACCAACTCCTCGTTTCTCATTTCAGTTCCACTCGACAACCTGACCTGGCCTGGCCTGACGCGTGATGTCCACAAACCATCTTCTCAATCTATGTACAATCCAATCCAACCCATTTTTTTCTTCTGCATATTTGTTGGGTGATGGCCTCCTGCTTCATTGGTTAGTTCACTGTCAGACCACACTTGCTCCTTGCTTTTTCACCTTCTCGTCTCATCTCATCTTCAGTATAGAGTGAGTGTAGGCGGTAGCTGTTGATGATGTGTGTGTGCAATTTATTGGAAGGAAATGCTTTCCGTAAGGCGCCAACCTTCTCATCCACTATATAGAAACACTGACTTGACTGATGCCTATATAAATCTTTTATAAGCCAATGCAAATAACTTAAGATTAAATTGATTCGGTTTTCGAGCAAAAATTTGAGTCATAGCAGGATTCAACCTGATAACTTCAGTGTCATACAGTCTCCAAGTGTACTGTTAGATTACCAAACTTCATTACATCATGAAATCATATCAGTCAATCTCTTCACTTCAAGGTGTACTTCTAAAATAAAAACAAATTTAACTGGGATATACTAGACTGTAATTACCTATCAATGATTGGACGAAAATAACCGACAACTATTGGCACTATGGGTTCCAGTGAGGATGTATATCAGTATTGTCAGTATATTACCCTCGATATCAAGAGATAGAGAGTGAATGGCAATGGATTTTAAGAAGTGAGTTTCATACTAATTGGAACTCATCAGCCAAGTGTACCTGTCTTCCAGTGAATGATGTTGTTCCCAGAATAGATCGTTTCAAACGCTAGAGAATTATCAACTAAGCCACTGAGCCACTATAGTCACTTTCTGTTGGATGGGCAATATGGACGCATAAGAACAGGGGAACATATACAAATAGTGGCTGATCAATTCTGTGGCCTAGTTGATAACGCCGTGGAGTTTGGCCTTAGGTTCGAGTCTTGGTAGGGAGAACATCACTTATTAAGACGCAGGTACATGTAGTCAGTCAGTCCTAAATAGGATGAGACGTTCCACTCCTAGCTACCATCCATCATTCATAACCAAAATAACTTTTTCATTTTCAGTTTATGCCCAACTGCTTAACCTCAGGCACTTGTAAAACGTTTTTCGCTAAAACTTCCCAGTTAGCGTGTCAACAAGACTTGTTGCCGCTACAATGAATAACTTTGAGATGAATTCGGCTTTCCGCTCGAAGGAATTATACAGCAAGCAGCTTATGTGAAGGGGAAAATACATTTTCGATCACTTTTTACTTATTACATCCGATAAGCACTCATTCTAGTCTTATGGTTATTCCATTGTAACCATCCTTGTTTGGAATAAAGACATTACTTTTATTACTATTATTATTTTGAATAAGCTTGATGTTCGGACACCGGAGACATTAACGTCTGTGAGGGAAATTCATCTTGGAATTTCTGAACAGAACCCATCATGGTTGAGTAAGGGACAAATTAGAATAACGATAAACAGCTCGATACTTCCATACCTAGTTGACACGAGACATCAAGTGGATACTAGAAATGCTTTGAATATCATCCAATTAATTTACCTCATGAATTATGCACTTATGCTTACTTCAAATAGCAGAGGTGATTGCAATCCACTTTCACAAACCAAACTTGTGTGTGCAAAACCACTTTGTTCGACTTATTTTATTACCATGGCGGTCAACAAGATATAACTTTCAGTATTACTTTGTGAGGATCAAATTGAAACGCTATGCTAGGCATCACCATAGAACAGAGCATAGAATGGTAGTTAACTCCTTACCTCAAATTTATCGACTTCCAAAAATGCCTTGAATCGACGCGTCGACCGAGAAGTAATTTGGCAGCTGTTTCAACACTACGGTTTCAGTGTCACAAACATTTATCAGCTTCATACAACAGATTTATGACGATGCCATATGCCAAATGATTCACAATGCAAATTTCAGTGACGCCTTTGAAATAAAGACAGGTTGACAAGTAAGACAAGTTGGCCGCCTGTTATCAACGATGATCTTCTTCATTGTGATCGACTGGTCTCGACTGGATCATGCAACAAACCGTGGGGAGCAAGAAGATGGGCATGCACTGTTTGACCGATGAAAAGACCCTACACGATTTGGATTTGGCCCATAACGATTTATGTTTAGTATCACACAAGCTCAAAGATCCACAGGCAAAACCAATAAGTTGGCGGAGGATGCGAGGCACGTGAAGGTAGAGAAGATAGAGGCAATGAAGATACCAACCGCCACCACCAACAACAAGAAGCACCAATCACCATGAACGGGAGAAATCTTAATGAAGTTATCTCTTTCATCTACCTACCTACGCACTATCGTCTCAACGACAGGCAGCTGCGGCGGCGGTACAGATGACGATGTGAAACCCAGCATAGGAAAGATAACAAGACACACCTTCATTTATCTGAAATCAGTGTGGAGATCCACTATACTCAGCATAAAGAAAAAGATGCGGATTTTCAACACTAAGTCATTCCAGTCAGTGCTTGTATATGATCGTTAAGAGACTTGGCGCCTAACAAAAAGCATTTCCAACAAACTACAGACATTTATGAACAACTACTACCTACGCTTACTTGGTACTGAAGATGAGATGAGATGAGAATGTGAGGAAGAATAAGCTAGGAGGAAGTGTTGTCGGGTAACAAACCAACCAACAAAGCATGAAGCTATCGTCCAACAAGTATACAGAAGAAGTGAGTTGAGATGAGTTGGTTTGGATATAGACTGAGACCATTTGTGGACATCACGCATCAGGCTAGGCCAGGTCTTCGAGTGGAAGCGAAATGGGAAATCACGAGTTGGGTGTCAGGGGGTGACATGGACGAAAAGGTGTGAGGAATAAATGAAAGCTTATAGGCAGTCGTGGATCCAGATTAGAAAGACTAGAGAGAAGAGAGTGAAATGGGGACGTGCTACTGAACCCTTATGTTCCACTAGGAACCTGAAGGATAAACAAATAAATCACGCTATTTACATTAAGAATAACCTGCTTCATATACTACTAATTTTTAATTACTTTATTGATTAGTTATACCTTTATTTCTAAAACTTATCATCATAAAATCTCTATGATTATTGTTTATCAACCCTCCGCCCCCACCACCACTTGATTAGTATTTTGATTAAATTGTAGAACTATGCATATTAGTGTAGGGGCCAAGATGAAGACCGTCATTAAAAAGGAATACATCTCCTCGATTTATCAGTCTTTTTTCTAAATGTCTAAATGGAAATATTCAATATACGAAAAACAATTGTAAATATTAGCTGAGTCTTAAAAGCTTTGTAAGGAATGAAATGAAAGAATAGAATTTTACAAAACTTGCAAGTAGTAATACTGGTTTTCAGTAGCACAAACTTGGTGTTAGTCTACCTGATGGCTATCGATGGAATCTAGGACGCACGTTTCGTGACAATAAGGACTCGTCAGCTAGGTTTATCTGCATCTCCCCCCCAACCAAATCTCGAACCCATTGTGAATCGGTTCAAACGCCAAAGGTTTGTCAACTTCGTCATTTAGGCACAACAATCATCTCTTGTGCAACTTGTCTCAAGTGTTATTGACTGAAAGTTGTAATTTCCCTTTGCTCGACTTATGTTGGTGGATCGGCTTCTATGTGAATGTCGTAATACTGTATGAATATTCGTTAAATTGTAGTCTCTGAAAAATTAAAAGTGTCAGTGAATAAAAACTGATATCTGTTGCACAAGCGGTGGATATGTGGCTCAAGCCTCAGTGAGGATGACATCACTCAATGGAGTGCACGTACATACAGCTGACGAGTCAGAAATAGGGCGAAACGCTCATCATGGATTCCACTGATAACGATCAAGTAAACTAAAACGTAGTGAATATTTGACAGCATCAAGGCGTCCATACAGGAGCCCATCTGACAGCAAAGGTTGACCGAATCGATTCAGTATAGCAACAAAAAACTATAAGTATCAATGAATGAAGATAAATTTCTTATACTTATATATATATATATATTTCTTATACCTACTGAAGATATCAGCACTTATGGGACTGACTTACTGAGTTAGATCTTCGTGTTTCTGTTGATTATGAAAAGATATAAAAAAAAGTGTGTCAGGATTATCCATCTACTGGTTGTGATTATCGGTTACGGAAGGTTTCTTATGATTCATATGGCTATGCAATTGTTTTTGTAACTGGTTTCCAGGAAACTGTTTTCCATTTGATCTTTTTTTCTCTGCATAGATGTAAAACTATGAAGCGTAATTGTTTAGTTTCAGTCTTTTTACAGATTATTGAAATTTTGTGAAATTGAACAACAAAAATTCATTTTATCCTGAAAATTTTGTTTGTTCTTACTTTCTTTTAACTTTCTATCGTTTTCATTTATATCTAAGTAATTATCTATAGTTGTTTATTACGAAGTTGGATAATTATTTGCGGTAAAAAGATTATAGGGAGAAAAAACTTTTCATGTCATAAAGATAACTTTTTTTTCTCAAATTTTTTACTTCTTCACAAGAAATATTATATACAATACTATTAGTTAAGAGCGGAAATTGTACGCTTCAAATACTTTATAATTTCTTATAACTCAAGAATATGTAAATATTGTATGGAAATCATTGAAAAAGAAAAATCTCCAATCAAATTACTTACCAATGACCTTGTCTCACTCTCTTTTTCTATTGGTCAGTTTTCGCACATGTTACAGTTGGTTTTGTGTGTTTACTTAATTTTGATTGGTTACCTTGTAACTTTTATATATTGAGAATAACTGTAGATTGATAGAAATTTCATAAATATTTTATTTACAAAGAATATATTGTTGTAATTTGAAATTTGAAAAGGAAATATATTCATCTAATAATATTGAATTATTATTGATCATTATTTTTAAAAAGGTTTCAAGACAAAAAAAACAATGAAGTTGATTATCTTTTCAGTTGTGAAAAGTCTTATAAATTCTTTAAAATATCATGAACATTTACATCAATATCAACTAAAGAAGAAATGATTTATGGATAAATGAAATAATTTTCTTCTTGAATGAGTTGAAATCATCTATTACAAATAAGTTTTGGAGAGAAATGTATATTTCCTGTAAAACTACACCTTATCCTTAAAATTTTCATCAATAAATAGTTAGAAAAAAGAAGTTTAATCATAATGATGAATGGAATTATAACACAAAAGATAGTGAGAAATATTGAGGATAGAATATTGCACCAAATTAATACAACTGATAATCAATTATTATGTGAACAAATATATGAACAAGGTAAACTGATAAATTTTTATTACTTATTTATACTGATAATACTCTCTTATAAATATATAGTTGAAGGGATGTTAACATGTTTGTTGTTTAACCTCAGTTTTGACATTCTATTTTGTATTTAAAATGTTTTATTACAAGAAATAAGACTTAGCAGTATGACTGACTAGGTATTCTGATGTATATATATATATATATATATATATATATATATATTGTGAGGAACCTAAGTATTATCATGTTACATTCATGAATGCTTTTTTATGACTGTTTTTCCCTTGGATTCCTAATGAAACATACAGCTTTAATAGCACGTCTTCATTGTACTGTCTCCTCTGCAGTCTTTTTAACCTGGTGCCACAACTATCGACAAGCTTTCATTTCTTCCTCATATCATCTCTTCCATATCATCCTCGCCTTGGACACCCAACTCTTGTTACTTATTCTTTCTCGCCTTCTCATCTGATCTTCAGTATAGAGTGAGTGTAGGCGGTTGCTGTTAATGAATGTCTTAGTTTGTTGAAAGTGCTCTCCGCAACGCTCCAAGTTTCTGAACCACATAGAAGCACTGACTTGACTGATATTGGTGTTGAAAATACGGATGTTGTTCACGCTTTGTGCTGAGTGGAGTAAAGTAGTTCTCTACACTGATTTCAAATCAATGAAAGCCTGTCTTACTGTCTTTCCGATCCTGGTTTTGACATCCTTGTCTGTGCGTGTGTCGCCTGCCGTTGGAACGATGCTGCTTTTCTGTATAGGTAGATGAAAGACACTACTTCCTTCAAGTTTCCCCGGTTAATAGTGATTGGTGCTTGTTGTTGTTGGTGGTATTGGTTGGTTATCTTCATCACTTCCGTCTTCTCTACATTCACTTAAAGTCTCGTCTTCACTGCTCTTCTTCTGTCAACTTGTTGTTTCTCGCCTGTAGATCTTTGAGTTTGTGCGACATTAAACATAAGTCATCATTTGCGAAATCCAAATCTTCTAGCGTCTTTTCATCAGTCAAATAGCGTATGCTCATGTTCTTGCTCCTCACGGTTTGCTGCATGATCCATTCGACCACAGTCAGGAAGATCATTGGTGATAGTAGGTAGCCTTACCTTACTCCTACCTTCACTTCAAAGACATCGCTGAGCTTTCTATTGTGGATCACTTTGCATGTGGCGTCTTAATATAGTTATTGAATGAGGTTGATAAAGGTTTGTGGTATTCCGTAGTGTTGAAGCAACTGTCAACTTACTCCTCGGTCAACGCTGTCAAAGTCTATGAAGTTGAGGTGGAGAGTTTACTGCCATTCTATACTCTGTTCTATGATGATGCGTAGCGTTACCACTTGATCGGCATATGATTTGTTCTTCGTGAGGCTAGCCAGCCTGTTGCCATCGTAATTTTGAATCCAGCGCACCCTTTAGTCTCTCCAGGATGGTGCGGACTTATATTTCGCTTGGGGTGTACAGCAGCATGATTCCTTGCCAGTTCTTGCAATGACTTATGTCTCACTTCTTCGGGAGTTTGACTACGTAGCCCTTTTTCTAATCGGTAGGTATCGTTCCTTCCCTCCAAACATTCTGCAGCAGTGGTGTGAGCTTGTCTGCTGCTGTTATCTCTACGTATGTCTTCAGTGCTTCTGGAGAATTCCATCTGGTCCTGCTGCTTTCCCGTATTTCAGCAGTTTTATGGCATTCAGGACTTCTGCTTTTGTTGGTGGACCTGTGTTCACTGGTAGTTCTGCCGTTGCTGGTGGTAGGTATTTCTGGACGGGTTGCAGGCGGTGGTGGATTCAAAAGCTTTTTGAAGTGGTCAGCTTATTGTTTTCTTTGTTTTATCGATACTTTTAATATCGTATTAATAGCAACTGACTAATTTTGTGTATTCAATGAGTCATGGGTTAGACCCTTCGTCGACTTTTGAGTATGCGCTGTTGAGAAGCACGATGAAACAGCTGCTCCGCTACGGCAAATCTACTAGCTTGGTGGCCGCTTTGCAAAAATACCCAACACTTTCTTACAAGTTAACACAACTGCCCACTGGTTTCCTCCAAATAATAAATTGCGTGACTACTGACTGTAACATCTTGAACTGCAGTATTTTATGTTTTCTGAAGTTACTCCACTAATTTTATGTATTATCTTCCCCTGAGAAACGAATATTATGTTATATTGGGTGATGATTGAAGTTGAAATAAAAATTTGAACCGCAACCGGATTCGAATCATCGATCACCGGGTTACCGATCCAACGTTCTACCAACTGAGCTACAATGTCCAATTACTGCTGGTCAGATTTTCATTTCACTTCAATTACCAAGGGTTTTTCCCAACGACTACCGTGTGAATTTGTGACCCGTGTCACTGAAATAAAAATGTGGTTAGTAATCGGACCTCGTAGGTGAGTTGGTATAGCATCGGGCAGGAAATCCGGTGGCCGCTGGTTCGAATCCGGCTGTGGTACAGATTTTCGTCTCACGTTCTGTCATCACCCAGTATAAAATACTAGTCTGCCAAAATAATCAAATGATACTTAATATGATGTTACTTCACAATTTTCCCTTCTGTACTACATACATCATGATTTATCCTCACGGTCTGAAATACTACCACTTATGTGTATACATTAAGGAACTCTGGGAACGAACCAACCAGGAACCTATCACCTAACAACTATGTACTGAAAGAAAGTGGAGATAGATTGGGCATACATTGAGAAGGCCGACTGGGGACATCACGCATCAGGCCCTCCAGTGAACGAGTTGGGCGTCTGAGGCAGGGGTGACATGGAGGAGATGGTGTGTTGAAGAAATGAGCAGTCATGGAGCCAAGTTGAAAAGACTGGAGAGAAGAGAGTGCAATGCAGACGCTACTGAAGCCCTATATTCCATCAAGAACCCAAGGGAAAAATAATAACAATAATCATAATAAGTGTATACATTATTGAAATCAGCTGATTGATTAAGTTTTTGAGATGTCTGTTCCCAATCGTATAAAATTTCTACGTTATACTTGCATGAATTATTCATAGGGGAAAAATTTATCTCAGTTAAGAAAAGTCTAAATAGTTGTAATTGATTTCTGAGAAGTGTTCAAACAACTTATGCTTAAACTATATGTAGAAGGAGTTGATGGAAACAAAGAATCAGTGTTGATTCATGCTGTACATTCGAAACCGCGTTCATTTTTTAGTTTGATAAATAGATAACTCTACCAGAGATTCTTCTCCTTTTTTGTTTTTTGTTTTTGAGGAACACTCTATCTCAGATGTATTTGGTTAGGCTACTTCATCTTATGTTTAAGATAGTAGTATTCATCACTAACTGATATCAATTGAAGAACCATTGAAAATATGAGAGTACTGGACAGTCTTTGAATGATAATTGGAATTTTTAATAGAAATACTATTGAATATAGAATGTTTGTTTGGAAACAGGTCTGAAAAGAAGGTTAGATTAGGCATGTAATTTATTCTATGCGTAACTGTTTTACACATTGACTTTGCACAATAGCTCATTTTATTAAGTTATTTTTCAAACATTTAAACTAAGGGATATTATTATTATTACCTTATCTAATCTTTCTATTGTTGAGAACTACCGATTTTATTGATTTTGAAACATTATTAATCATAGACTGACACTATTTACAGATCAATTAAGAATCTGTATGATGAACACCATCTTGTGATCATCTAGAAACTACAAAGCACCAGTTAGTGAATTTCTTTGAAATGAACCATTTAATTAAAAGATGATGGTTGAATAGAAACGTGTTCACTGTGGGATAAGATACCTGTAGGCTGGATTTCTTGTAGGATTGTGAGTATACAATGGCACTACTTCAATGGTATAGCAATTGGTGCCACTTCAAGAAGAACAAAAACTTCAAACCATCTATCATCCAACTTATCCGACCTTCGATAGATACGAACAGTTTTGAGTCTTTGCCAATAAACACAAATCAACAATAAGGTATTATTATTATTTGTCCATTGAGTTCCTCCTTCCCTGTGAAACATATGGCTTCAGTACAACGTCTCCACTTCACTCTCTTCTCTACAGTCTTCTCCACATACCTCAACGACTGCCCAAAACCTTTCATTCCCTACCCACACCATCTCCTCCATCTCACACTCACACGCCTAACTCACTCGTCCCTCCCCATCCAGCTTCCATTCAACGACCTGGTATGGCATACCATGGCAAGTCATGTCCCCCAAACCGTCGTCTCAGTCCACGCCAAATCAATCTCCACTCTCTTATTCTCCACATTTGTTGAACGGTAGCTTCTCGCTTCGTTGGGTCGTTGATAGTCCAGACTTCCTGCTTGTTTGGTCTTTCTCACCTTCCCTTCTCATCTCATCTCATCTCATCTGATCTGATCTTCAGTATAGAGCGAGCATATGTGACAGCTGTTGATGAATCTCTGTAGTTTGTTGGAAATGCACCTTGTAAGGCGCCAAGTTTCTCAATCACCATCACACAGAAGCACTGACTTACTCGACTGACATTAATGTTGAAAATCCAGATGTTGTGTTGTTCACGCTTTATGCTGAGTGCAGTGCAGTACAGTGCAGTGCAATGTAGTAGATCTCCACAGATTAATGAAGGAAGGCGTGCGTGTCTTGTTGTCTTTCCGATCCACTCTTTGACATCCTTATCTGTGCCACCTGGAATTCAAACAATACTGTCTACACAGGTGGAAGATACTACTTCCTCTATGTTTCTACCGTTCATGGTGATTGGTGTTTGTTGTTGTTGGTTGAGTGCTATCTTCATCACCTCTGTCTTCCTTATATTCACTTGAAGTCCCATCTTCACTGACCTGCCTCTCTTGTCAGCCTGTTAGTTTTCGTCTATCCATCTTCGACTTTGTGTGACATTAGATATGAGATATAAATCATCAATGATGAAATGTAAATCGTGTAAGGTTTTTTCATCGGTCAAACGATTTATGCTCATCTTATTACAGCTCCTTACAATTTCTTGCATGATCTAGTCGAGTTGATTCGCGTCCAGTTGACCACAGTGAGGAAGATGATCGGAGATAGTAGGCAGCATTGTCTTATTCCTGTCTTCACTTCGAAGGCTTCACTGAGCTTTCCGTTGACATGATAAGGTATGGAAAGCCTCGGTTGAGGTTCATAATGTTATTTTTACTTTCGTTCATCTCAACGTTAGCTGTCTAATAATAATAATAATAATAATAGTAATAATAATAATAATAATAATTCATTTGTCAAACTTATCGAATTTCATTACTATGTGAATATGTATGTTACAAGCTTGAGATAATTTCACTCTCCATAATTATCATATAAAAGTACAGTGCAGGGTTGATTTCAGAGCACTCAGTATGAAGGAAATAACTCAGCACAGAACAATAAGTTTAAGTAATGATTTTTGTTTCACCTTTCAGTCGTCATTAAACAGTATCAATACTAGCCTTTCAAACCACGACTATATCAGATAGTCAAAATGATAATTGTAAGAAGGGTCGATTCGATTATTAATTTATTTAAGATAACCCTTAATTAACAAAGTGATTATTACGTAAGGGAATAAAATAACTGGCTATTATGTCCTGTTGGTATAGTGGGTACCGCTTCGGACTTTGGAGCGATAGGTACGAGGTTCGACTCTCAGTGAGAACAACATCACTCTACACCAAGGTGAAGGTATATGCAGCTGACCAGTGAGTTGCAAATAGTACGAAACGCGCATCCTGGATTCCTCTGCTAGCCACAACCAGACTAATCACCGTAACTAACATTCAGACAATAAGGATGCATTCATATAGGATACAACATGTCAATAGAGGTGGGAAAATTCGATACAATAAAAATAACGGAGAATTACAAGTATATCAAGTTGTTATTCCTCGTAGACTGATGTCAGTTGGAGGAATAAAGCTAACCTGGGAGCACTGGACAGCTGTCTCTTCCGACTAGTATGGGACTCCTCAGCAGTGCACACCCACGACCCCGCACCACCAGGGATTGAACCCGCGACCTTCAGGTTCCGCTGCCAGCGTGTTACCATTGAGCTGACTACTGGGCTACAATCCAATGGTCCATATTTCCAACTTCTGTTATCTCATGAACTAGTGCTCATTGGTGACCAACTTCGAGAGGTAGTCCCGAAGTTCCAATGAGAAGTCGTGACCGGTGAAGTCAAAGCCTGATGGTCGTGAGGACAGTCATTCAACGATGACATTGGGTTGAGGTTGCGCTATATCGTGAGCTAACACAAGTTGGAAATATAGACCATTGGATTCTGACTCAGTGGCTAGCTCAATGGTAACGTGCTAGTCACGGAATCTGAAGGTCATGGGTTCGATCACTGGTGGTGCGGGGTCGTGGGTGCGCACTGCTGAGGAGTCCCATACTAGTTGGACGAGACAGCTGTCCAGTGCTCCCAGGTTTCCTTTGCTCCTCCAACTGATGTCAGTCTACGATGAATAACAACTTGAAATATTTCCAAATCTCCACAACTCCCTCAAAAATTCAATTACAAGTATATCAATAAATAGTAATAAGTGAATGATGATTACTATTGTTGCTTGTCCAAGGTCCCACTAATAGCTACTAGTCATCATTAATATGAATGATAGTTAGGCCAAAAGTTAAGCTACTAAGTGAACTGAAAAAAGCAGCCTCTTGATTACTAGACACATTGGTTGCTGGTTTAACTGTAGAACTCAACTACTAATCACAATCAGTTTGAAGAGATGTGGGAATTAATTGACTGATTTCAAGGTGACCTCCATTGTCAACTAACATTAGATGAAGATGGTAGTGAACTGATAGAAGTAAAAAGATGTGGACTGTTGAATTCCTACCCAGTGACTCAATCACACCATACTCATTGTGAGATATGGTGGTCCTGAGTTTAATCTATGATGAGGTCATAAGTGAGTACTACTGAAGACTTCTATAATAAGTGAAAAAGCGTTTAATGCTCCCAGATTTTCAATGATTCTTCTCCTGGTTTCAGTGTATGGTGACTACCATCTTGAAATACAAAATAAATCTTCTGTCAACCTGATCCAGAATAAGGAATCTAAAAATTCCACTGAAAATCTAGTGTTATAATGATGAATAGAGAATTATGCATAAGTTATTCATATGACTGTGGTTAAATTGACACTATAGAGTGATTGCTACAGGAGTCTTGAAATCCATCCAATTTGTTAATTTATACACAACACTGATTTGAATTCAGTTGTAACTGAACTTTGTATTCACTCACCTTCAGCAGACATTCTCTCTTGGATTAGTTGATTCGAGTTATATTCATTTAAGTACGGTATACTTTAAACTCATATGACGTTGATATACTGGATGACCAATGTTGATATATAAGTTCCTATATAGATGCCTTAATACTGTCTGAATATTCTGAATGTTACAACATGCTTAATGGGTAGCAATTATGAATAAACAGTAATTAATACTCACTATATAAGAGGCAGCTGTTATACCTCAATGGCCTAGTAGTGGGTATTTGATACGAGATTCTTTTACCGATGTAGCCACCATTACTTATCAGTTGAAAATAAGATAAACAGTGTGTCCTTTTATGCACTGCTAGACATCAAGTAAACTACTACACCCTTTTCATTTATTAGTTTGACTAACCTTGAAGAGATCAAGAGTATCACATCATAAATTCTTGAACTATCTATCCTAGTTGTTCTCTAGAAGTAATTTGAATCTTTTCAATTGTTATTCAATTCAACGTATATCAAAATGAGAGTCGAATGTTCAACACGTTCAAGTGATTCATTTTCTTAAAAAAGGTAACAATCATAAAAAGGAATTTTCTTATTCTTCAATGACTTTTTTAAATGTCCCCTTAGGGTTACCTCAATTCACTCAAGTTTATTTTTATTTGAAAGAATACGTTTTTGGTTCTATAAATGAATAGAAAATGTTTCAATAGCTACCTAATGGATAAAAACATGATTATTATCATTATTTTTCCCTTGGGCTTCTAGTGAAACATACGGCTTTAGTAGCACCTCTCCATTTCACTCTTTCCTCTGCAGTCTTTCCAACCTCGCTCCACGACTGCCGACAAGCTTTCATTTCTTTCTCACATGATCTCCTCCATGTCACCCTCACGTCAGACGCCCAACTTGTCGTTTGCCATCTGGGTTCCACTCGAGCAAGTGGTCTGGCACCTGATGTCCCCAATCGGCCTTCTCAGCGTATGCCCAGTCCAATCCATCTCCATTTTCTTCCAGTGCATGTTTGTTGCGTGATAGGTTCTTGGTTGCTTCGTTCTCAGAGTTCCTTGTTACTTATTCTTTCTGGCCATCTCATCTGACCTTCAGTATGGAGTGAGTGTAGGCGGTTGCTGTTAATGAATGTCTTTAGTTTGTTGAAAGTGCCAAGTTTCTGAACCATATAGAAGCACTGACTTGACTGATATTGGTGTTGAAAATACGGATGTTGTTCACGCTTTGTGCTGAGTGGAGTAAAGTAGTTCTCTACACTGATTTCAAATCAATGAAAGCCTGTCTTACTGTCTTTCCGATCCTGGTTTTGACATCCTTGTCTGTGCATGTGCTGCCTGTAGTTGAGACGATGCAGCCTAGGTAGGTAGGTAGGTGAAAGAGACTACTTCCTTTATGTTTCTCCGGTTAATGTTGATTGGTGCTTATTGTTGGTTGGGTATCTTCATCACTTCCATCTTCTCTACATTCACTTGAAGGTCCATCTTCACTAGCCTGCTCCTTCTGTCAACTTGTTGGTTTTTGCCTGCAGATTTTCAAGTTTGTGCGACAAGACATTAGACACAAATCATCATTTGCGAAATCCAAATCTTCTAGGGTTTTTTCATCGGTCAAACAGCGTATGCCCATTTTCTCGCTCCTCACGGTTTGTTGTATGATCCAGTCCACCACGATCAAGGAGATCATGAGTGATAGTAGGTGGCAACCTTGTCTTACTCCTATCTCCACTTCAAAGGCGTCACTGAGCTTTCCATTGTGGATCACTTGGCACGTGGCGCTTTCATATAGCCGTAGAATGAGGTTGACAAGGGTTTGTGGTACCTCGTAGTGTTGAAGCAACTGCCAAATCACTTCTCGGTCGACTCTGCAAAAACATGATGACAAGAGAATAATAGTAAGTAATACGCTGAATCATGCTTGTTGGTTTTCTGTGTGTGTGTGTGAACACATAGAATGGTAAATTCGTTCAGTCACATCGGTATTGTGAAATGTTCCCATTATTGCCATTAGGTGAGCACAGTGTCGCAATGGTGATATTTTCTATCAGATAGATTAAACTCCAATGTTATTTTAATGAATGCTGAGAGCAATAGTAGTGATGATGATGATGATAAGGACTATAAATATACCAAAACAATAAGCATTTTATTTCTGATTTATTATAAATTAAACAATAGTTGTTGTTGGTGATTGACTGAAGTGATAAAATGATTAGTAATAAATAACCGGACGATATTAACGCAGAGACACTTGAACTAGATACGAATAGCTACCGTTCTCTTTTAAAACCTGATACTTCGCTGAGCCACGAGAACCAGAAGACAAAGAACGACCTATTACTGTAACTAAGATACTTTATTCAATAAGAACACATCATTTATATACAGTTTTCATGAATATATAAAATCACTAGGTCAAAAGTTAAATACTTTATTCTGATTGGTCAACTAGAAGAGAAAACTGTCCAATCACGTTTTTGCTGACCATACAGTGACATGAAATAGAAAACTTCTACTTTATCGTCTGATGACATATTTCCTTAGAGTCAATAATAAGAATTTTAAACACGTTGACGTATACATAGTCAACACTTCAATCATACGATTCACTTAATACCATACAACTTTACTGAATATTTTAAAAGAGCCAGGACAAACATTGGAGTAGAATAATATTGATTCAATTCACCATTTTGGTTATTATCGTTACCTGCTCACAATTTAGAACATTGACAATGATAAATTACAATAAAATATTAACTTACCCTGATTGTGGTCGACTGGATCATGCAACAAACAATGAGGAGCGAGAAGAGGGGGATACGCTGGACCGCGGAAAGGAATCTAGAAGACTTGGATTTCGCCAGCGATGACTTTTGTCTAATGTCACACAAACTTGAAGATCTACAGCCGAAAACTAACAAGTTGACAGAAGAGGCGAGGTAGAACAGCGAAAACGGGACTTCAGATGAACGTTGAGAAGACAGAGGTGATGAAGATACCCAACCAACAACACCACCACCACCAACCACAGAAAGCTCCAATAACCATCAATGGGAGAAACTGAAAGGAAGTAGCCTCCCTCACCTACCATCCTAGGCAGCACTGTTTCAACTACGGGTGGCACAGGCACATACGAGGATGTCAAAGCGAGGCAGGATTGGAAAAGCAAGATAGGCGTTCATTAACGTGAAATGAGTGTGGAGATCTACTGCACTGCACTCAGCACAGAGCGTGAACAAGATGCGGATTTTGAACACCAACGTCAAGTCATTGCTTCTGTGTGATGGTTGAGATAGTTGGCGCGTTACGAAAGGGATTTCTAACAAACTACATATATTCATCAACAACTGCCTACACTGGCTCGTTACTGAAGATCAGATGGCCAGAATAATAAGAATAATCAACATAGAACTCTGGGAACGAAGCAAGAAGCTGTCGCTGAAGAAATATGCAGTTGAAGGAAGTGGAGATGGATTGAATTGGCATACACTGAGAAGGCCGATTGGGGACATCATGCTCCAGGCCAGTTGGTGGAGTGGAACCCAGATGGGAAACGATAAGTTGGGCGTCGTAGGTGAGGGTGACATGGAGGAGATCGTGTGAGGAGGAAATGAGAGGTTGTGGGCTGTCGTGGAGCGAGGTTGAAAAGACTGCAGAGGAGAGAGTGAAATGGAGACGTGCTACTGAAACCCTTTGTTCCATTAGGAATCCAAGGGACAAATAATAATAATAATAATAATATAATAATTTAGTTTAGTGAGTTCGGTTACCAAACAACAACATATGATATCCGTTGCAAAAATGGTAGTTGTCTTACTTCAATGGCCTAATAGATAATGCTTTGTCATTTGAAATGAGGGATACTGCTTTCGGGTTTCAGTGGAATACAAGTACCTCCAGCTGACGAGTCGCAAATAGAGCAAAACACATATCCTGAATTCCATAAAGAGTCACTAAGATGAAAACACGATAGAAGGTCAAGCTTTTTCAAGTTTACCTATGTAAAATAGTTACATTTAAGATGATGTAAACAATATTGTCTTCATATTGAAAAAATCTTTTTCAGGTTACATTGACTAGAATTTCTTCAGGGATATTTAAACATCCATCAGTTGAATAACGCCTACATATGAGGCAAATCACTTTTTGAACATGATTGTGCATCATATAGTCTTGTTAATTTCAGTGATTTCCTCTGTGTTCCTTGTGAATATGTCAGTAGAAGGGGGTTTCAGAACTAGTGATATATGTAGAAACTACTGTTATATTATTTATGGAAGTAAGTGAGGTCACAATCCCAAGGTAGTATTCATTACGGACTGATACTATTTGAAGAATCTCTGATAAATTGGTAGGAATGAACAGCTCATACTTCAGAGTAAGAGACTTTCTAGAAGTGTACACTTATATCCTTAGGACCGTTAAGTTTAGCGAGGAGCACGCCACCATTGAGTCATTCGACTGAAATCTAATATTCAGTACAACTGTCATTGGCATCTGATATCTAGTTAGTCTCAAGTGTTTTATAACCATTTCACACAATTATGTGGTGGCTAAGAGTTAACCTGAAAAATTACTCATATGGATTCGCTTATTTTATTTATGACTTCGGTAGGGAATGTTTCTGTCAGTTGATATAAGCAGTATATCAGGAATTCCCGTCATTCATGTGAAACTGCCACATTCATCCAATCATTACTAGCCAATATTGAACTTCAGGTGGAAATGATATAAACATCATAAGAAAAGATAAGACAGTGAGTAGAAAGTTCCAGAATTATTTTCAGTAAGGGGGCAAAATATATTGAATAACTAAAGGCAGTTAATTAATACACATCTGGGTTTAGAATGGGAAAATAGACAAGGGATTATGAGAACAAAACTGTAATGACGTAATTCAGGTTAAATCTATGACGGAATAGGAAAATAAACAAGGGAGCTTATAGAAATACATGTATAGTTACCTAATACAGCATGTATCTATGAAAGTCAAGGCTTTATGATGGCCATGGTAAAGATAAAGTTTGGACTTACATTTTTTAGTTGCATAACGCTGATTTGAACTTGTGGATGGCTAGTGCTTCAGCTACAGATAAATATCTTGATCCTACTCCGTTCGAGTGGTTTAGTCGAACCCTGTAGAGAAGTTTGGAGCTAGGTGGTCTAAGTTCACGGGTGTTCTGTTATTGAACTGAAGATACATTCCTGTTCTCTGTTTGCCAGATAGCTAGGCTGGGTAGTATTCTAGGGGACTTTTTTCCATTCGGACACATGGTACTATCGAGCAAGTAAACTGGTACACACACATTAATGTGTTTATTCAGTATATCTTGCCTTCTTACCGGAAATAATTCTAGAACATTCTGCACACTGTAACATACATTCACGAATATACAGCTTAGCAGTAAATGACTATGTAGAAAAGAAAAATGTATCTTCATTGTAATCACGCCTTGTCTTTTCCTATGATCAAATAGGTGTATTCCCCTGATATAACTTTTCCAATGAAAACAGTATTATTATGATATTGTTGTTATCAGAATTCATCTTTTTATTAATTAAAGGGAAGTTAATAAAAATATTTAGTTGGCCATAGGCTAAACGTGAATGAATGTTTCATTTATTCATTAATAAGGTCAATTTACTGTTTGTATTACTGTTATTAAAGTGCTTTGTCTTTTCAAGTCTAACACTTATTTATATTAAACGATATATCCTGTCTCTAAATGAATAGAAATTCTCTCTATATCTTAACTTATTGACAGAATAACAAAAGTGGATATCAAACCGTATTTCTACAATTGACTTTTATATGTCTGAACATTTCTAAGAGTAACTACTTATTGATATACTTATAATTGTCTTATTGGATCAACCTCATTCAACAGCTATATGAAGACCCCATATGCTAAGTGGTTCATAATGGAAGGCTGAGTGATGCCTTCGAAGTGAAGACAGGAATAAGACAATGTTGCCTACTATCTCCGATCATCTTCCTCACTGTGGTCAACTAGACGCGAATCAACTCGACTAGATCATGCAAGAAATTGTAAGGAGCTGTAATAAGATGAGCATAAATCGTTTGACCGATGAAAAAACCTTACACGATTTACATTTCATCATTGATGATTTATATCTCATATCTAATGTCACACAAAGTCGAAGATGGATAGACGAAAACTAACAGGCTGACAAGAGAGGCAGGTCAGTGAAGATGGGACTTCAAGTGAATATAGGAAGACAGAGGTGATGAAGATAGCACTCAACCAACAACAACAAACACCAATCACCATGAACGGTAGAAACATAGAGGAAGTAGTATCTTCCACCTGTGTAGACAGTATTGTTTGAATTCAGGTGGCACAGATAAGGATGTCAAAGAGTGGATCGGAAAGACAACAAGACACGCACGCCTTCCTTCATTAATCTGTGGAGATCTACTACATTGCACTGCACTGTACTGCACTGCACTCAGCATAAAGCATGAACAACACAACATCTGGATTTTCAACATTAATGTCAGTCGAGTAAGTCAGTGCTTCTGTGTGATGGTGATTGAGAAACTTGGCGCCTTACAACATTTCAACAAACTACAGAGATTCATCAACAGCTGTCACATATGCTCGCTCTATACTGAAGATCAGATCAGATGAGATGAGATGAGATGAGAAGGGAAGGTGAGAAAGACAAACAAGGAGGAAGTCTGGACTATCAACGACCCAACGAAGCGAGAAGCTACCGTTCAACAAATGTGGAGAATAAGAGAGTGGAGATTGATTTGGCGTGGACTGAGACGACGGTTTGGGGACATGACTTGCCATGGTATGCCATACCAGGTCGTTGAATGGAAGCTGGATGGGGAGGGAGAGTGAGTTAGGCGTGTGAGTGTGAGATGGAGGAGATGGTGTGGGTAGGGAATGAAAGGTTTTAGGCAGTCGTTGAGGTATGTGGAGAAGACTGTAGAGAAGAGAGTGAAGTGGAGACGTTGTACTGAAGCCATATGTTTCACAGGGAAGGAGAAACCCAACGGACAAATAATAATATAATTTGTTGGATGGAATTGTTCTAAATCCACTGGCATATGGGCTTCTTTGCGAATTGCTCTATATTGCCTGAGTGTTAATTATGGTTTTCAGAGGAATGCGGGACATGCATTTCGTTCATTTGGGACTCGTCAACTGGATGCTGTTCCCACTGATATTCGAGCCTGGTATCTACCGCTTCAAACACCAAAGCATTATCAACTATGCAACGGAGAAATGATGAGCATCATAACAGTATAACAACAGAGAAATACTAGCATATCAACAAATAGTAATTGCTAATACTGGAGTTCAGGTGCCTCCATCTTACGAGTCTCATATAGGACGAAACTTGCATTTTGAATTCCTCGGCTAGCGACAGTCAAGGAAATTACTAGTGGTGTTATAAAATCTTTTAAAAATATGCCTCATAATCGAATTCATGTCAATCAGTGTTGCAGTCAGAGATGTTGCCGCTGAACGATTGGGGTCCCGATTGAGTTCGCATAGGACTACATTAGCTCATTGAAGGTTAATTCTATTAGCTTTAAAGCCAAATTGCAACATCCTGGATAGTATTCGACCATCATCTGGACTGGACAACATAAAGTCGGTTACCCTCCAGTGACTGACGAATATATTTATCTTTCATTGGAAGACCATATTTAAATATGGTATTATTGACAAGTTTGAAATGCATACTGTGAATCATAACCTACTTTCACTATAAATTTTTGCCATGCAAGTGTAAAAAACATACGAACTTCTTCCTTGTCTATCGCACACTAGTTTCACTAATCAGAAAGGCATTACGACTCAGAACTTACTTATAGAATTAAGATAACGGTTGACGAGATCGTAATGGGCCTACAGTTGTGCCTGATCTCCATAGTCTTCAAGTTTCAGAACATAATATACAGAAGATAGAAGGAGAAGAAATGGGATAGCCAATATCCTCAACTGTAGCAGATATATTTATTCATAGTTGGGAAAACATGACTTTACAAACGTTTAATCCTGCATCTAAAATATAGTGGCGATATGTGGATGACACATTTACTACTGTGTTGAAATCGGAATAAATCGACATTTTCCTCATATATAACATCAACTCAGTAGTGGACGTAATCCAGTTCACTTACGAGGAAGTAGAAAATGAACAAGGAGAATTATCTATGTTAGATTGCAGGATAAAACAAAGAACAGAGGGTGGCTTGAATACTATCCGCTGTATACAGAAAACCAACACATTCCAACAGGTATCTAGACTTCAAGTCATCCCATACAATGTAAGTCAGTTAAGGCGCGTTTAGTTAAATGTCTAAGTGATCGAGTTAGAGAAGTAACTAGTCAGCGCAAGGACCTAAACAAGATACTGACAAACTTTAAAGAAGCGCTAATTATTAACAATTATCCTCCTCAGTTTATCAAGAACTTCGTATGAACACATGAGAAACGGAAAATAACAGTTACACGGGTACGAATAATAACGACAACACGAGTAGAAAGGAGATCACAGTCTTCATTGTGTTACACTATAAGGCAGGCAGGTACATCAAAAACTTTACTTAGGATAATCAACAAAGCTGGAATTAGCTATGGTGGCATTTAAAAATACAAATTCACTCTGAGATAAGGTTTGTCAGCTGGCTTAAGAACCCGATAGAACCAATTGAGCAAAATTATCTAATCTATCAAACTGGATGTAATGACTGTGAGTCAAATCAAGTACTTAGGTCAAACTAATCAGCCGGTTGGGGTCAGTTAGAATAGCCGAACATAGGAATTGAGATAAATATAGAATGACAGACCCGAATGTGATCAATAGTCTAGAAAGTAACTCGCCTATTGCAATGCATGCACATTAACCCACAACCACACATAGGGTGGGATAAAACCGCTTTACTCAAGTTGAATATAATTAGGTGAAGACAAAGAGATTGATTACTGAATGTCTGTTCATCGAATCAACACCCAACCAACACATATGGAATAGGAATGAGGCAACATCCATCTATGGAATATTTAAATAACAATAAAAGCGAAGAATATGAGGTGAGTGAGATGACTATCAGAATCAGATGTTGAATGTAGTGTGATTACACATTGACATGATTATGAGGAGTGAGGAGTTATGCTGGAGATGTCATCAAGTAGTGAATAGGTGATACTGTGTCACTGTGTCTGGTGTCTGTCAATAAACAAACCTATATGAAATTATGCACTGTAACTTTTAAAATTCATTGTCTGTTTTCACGGACAACCACCGATAAATTATTTGTCGTAAATTAAGGAGGAAAATATGAATTATCCCTTGTAATGATGGACTAACTATTTTAAATGTTTATTATCTTTGATAATAACAATGAATAATCTTTTTGGGTAATTATTTTACTTAATATTGATTTGTGCACTGGGTTGCTCATGGAAGATAGGGCTTCAGTAGGACATCTCCATCCCACCCTCTGCTCTGCAGTCTTTTCAACCTGGCTCCACGACTGCCGACAAGCTTTCATTTCTTCCTCACATGATCTCCTCCATGTCACCCTCACGTCAGACGCCCAAATTGTCGTTTCCCATCTGAGTTCCACTGGAGCAAGTGGTCTGGCACCTGATGTCCCTAATCGGCCTTCTCAGTGTATGCCCAGTCCAATCCATCTCCACTTCCTTCCAGTGCATATTTGTTGGTTGATAGGTTCTTGTTTCGTTGGTTCGTTGCCAGAGCAGAGTTCCTCCTTGCTTATTCTTTCTGACCATCTGAGCTTCAGTAACGAGCCAGCGTAGTCAGTTGTTGATGAATATCTGTAGTTTGTTGGAAATGTCAATCGTGACGCGCCAAATCTCTCACCTATCACATAGAAGCACTGACTTACTTGACTGAATCGGTGTTACAACTCCGGATGTTGTTCACGCTTTGTGCTGAGTGCAGAAGATCTTCACACTAGTTTCGGGTTAATGACTGCCTGTCTTGCTGTCTTTCCGATCCTGACTGGCTTTGACGTCTTCGTCTGTGCCGTGTGTAGTTGAAACAGTGCTGGTTAGATAGGTGAAAGAGACTACTTCCTTTCAGTTTCTCCAGTTGATGGTGATTGGAGCTTGTTGTTGTTGTTGTTGGTGGTGTTGGTTGGATGTCTTCATCACCTCTGTCTTCTCTACAATCACTTGAAGTCCCGTCTTCACTGACCTGCCCTGCCTTTTCTGTCAACTTCTTAGCTTTGCCTGTAGATCTTCAAGTTTGTGCGACATTAGACACAAGTCATCGACGGAATCCAAATCTTCTAGGCTGTTTTTATCTGTCCAGCCTATGCATATCTTTTTGCTCCTCACTGCTTGCTGCATGATCCAGTCCACCACAATCAGGAAGATCGTCGATGATAGTATGCGACAGCCTTGTCTTACTTGTGTCTTTACTTCAAAAGTATCACTGAGCTTCCCATTGTGAAATGCTTGGCATGTGGAGTCTTCATATAGTTGTTGAATGAGGTTGATAAATGTTTGTGGTATTTCGTAGTGTTGAAGCAACTTCTTCTTAAATTACTTGTCGGTCGACACTGTCGAAGGCCTTTTCAAAGTCGATGAAGTTGAGTTTACTGCCATTCTATACTCTGTTGTATAATGATGCGTAACGTGGCGTTGCAATTCGATCCGCGCATCCTTTAGTCTCTCCAGGATGATGCGGTTTAATATTTTCCTTGCTCTGGGTGGACAGGAGTGTGATTTCATGCCAGTTCTTGCAAACACTTAGGTCTCCCTTCTTTGGGAGTTTGACAAAGTATCCTTTCCTTGCTTGCAGGCGTTCTGCAATAGTGGTGAGAGCATATCCGCTATTGGCCTTAAACCTCTTATCTTTTTGGGTTACTTCATGAAATTCTTCACCGTACATCATCAAAGTATCCTTACCAATTTATACATTATCAGAGAATATATTCATACAGAAGAGAAAAAAAAGGTAAATTAGTTAATTTCTAACCAGAATTAATCTTTAAAATATTTCACTAATCCTTAATAATCAATCTAATTTTTCTTCTTATTATCTTATCTAAAGAATATTACAGAAAGTTATCCTCTTATGGTGTATATATGTATTTTTATTTTTCAATAGGTGAAAAATAGAATTTATTAGATAAATGTTTTATTTACTTATTTCTTCTTAAATCATACTGTTCTACTGAAATAAATTTATTTCACGTGTTTAAAATCTATACTGAAATGAATTTAGTGGTCGACTAGCAATTTTTATCTACCTATTGGTTATTACATTCTCTTGTCTATTGAACAATTCAGTTTTTGTAGTTTCTAGGGATTTATTTTATTGATCATCAATTGATATCATTTAGAGAACTATTGAAAACTTAAGAGAACTAGACAGCTATTTTTTAATAGTATATGACTTTTAAGTGGCATACATTCCTGACTTCATCAGGGATAAAACTCTCGATTTTCACGTTTCACGTCAAACGCGTTAACGCGTTTATAGCACATCACTATTTTACTCTCTTTTCTCTAGTCTCTTCAGCCTGGCTCCACCATTGCCCTGACATCATCACACCATCTCTACCATGTCATACTAGGGGGACCAACTCGTCGTTTCCCATTTCGGTTCCACTCGACAGCCTAGCCCAGCCTGGCACGTGATGTCCACAAACCGTCTTCTCACTCTATGTATAATCGAATCCAATCCAATCCATCTCCATTCCTTTCTTCTACATATTTGTTGGACGATAGCTTGTTGCTTCCTTGGTTGGTTGGTCCGTTGCCAGATCACGCTTCGTCCTTGCTTATTCTTTCTCGCCTTCTCATCTCATCTGATCTTCAGTATAGAGTGAGGGTAGGTGGTAGTTGTTGATGATGTATTTGTGCAATTTGTTGGAGGGAATGGTTTTCGTAAGGCACCAATTCTCTCAAACGTCACATTGAAGCACTGACTTGATTGACTGACATTAGTGTTGAAAATCTGGATATTGTTCAACCTTTATGCTGAGTGTAGTGTAGTGCAGTTCAGTAGATCTCCACAGATTAATCAAAGCTTGTCCTGCTGTCCTGGCTTTTACATAGTCATTTGTGTTGCCGCGCCTCCTGTAGTTGAAACGATGCTTTTTAGGTAGGTAGGTGGAAGAGAATACTTCTTTCACATTTTCTCCCGTTCACGTTGCATCTGTTTTCTTTACGTCCATCTGAAGAAAGTGCCGTCTTTGCTGCCTCTTTCGTCAGCCTGTTAGTTTTCGCCTATAGATCTTCGAGTTTGTGTGACATTCAAAATAAATAATCTGAGAAATTGTAGATGATTACTTACATTTAACGGTCTGAAATCGTAATACAAGCTGAAATTGTTATGTGTGTTTATTCGTTTGCTAGAAATAGCTAAAGGTAGACAGAGAACATGGCTTACCATTTTGGTTGGATTTCCGTTTACTAGTTACAAAATTCCCTATCATCAAAATAAAACAAATAATGTTAAGGAATTGTACAAACACGGTGTCGACAGACTCCGATGTCAACTGCTAACTCTTCATACATATAGAATACTTACAACTGTAAGACAAAGAAGGAACACAATAGAACAGCCCAGTAGGAATCATATATTTGATAAATCGTGCTCATTTACTGAGAAGGATGGATTAATTTGATAGGGGATCGTTTACTAGGAACGCAATACAACACGAAAACGCGTTGAGTGGCATTGATGTTTGATCATGAGGTTGGCATCAATATCGAATATCTTCGTTGATTTTGAGGAATAATTTACCTCTACATGAGTGTTAAAGTCAACCGATGGTTCAATGTTCCTTTTTAAAACTCAAATGGCCAGGCCCTAAAGCAAAACCTTTTGATAAAAACTTACAAGTAACGCCTTTGGATAAAACTTCAAATTAAAATTTCGAAGGATTCATTTATTCTATGATAATTCCTGAAGTTCCAATGGAAGTCGTGACCAGTTGAGTCAATCAAGTCGAAGATGAGGACAGTTACTCAACGAAGACATGTGATGTAGGTCGCACTACATTGTGAACTGATACAACTAGGAAATATGAACCACTGGATTCCGACCCAGTGACTCAATGGAAACGTGCTGCCAACGGAACCCGCAAGGTCGTGGGTGCACACTGCTCAGGAGTCCCGTACTAGTTGGGCGAAACAGCTGTCCACTGCCCCCAGGTTCCAATGTTCCAATGTCTAAAGTTCATCAACCAAATATATCTGCATCCAAAAAGGGTGACAGTATTTCCCATAAGATTGAAACTTAGGATTTTTCATTTCAAATATCACTCGAACCTTCAGTAGATCAATGATAACATCTACGACTACATCACCGGGATGGAATGGATTCGAATCTCAGGTGTGACACCAGTTCCGTAGCAGATATGTTTTGTTAATGAGTGTCAACAAGCATAAAGTGTAGGTTGAGCAAGGATTCTTATTGATTTCCTTCATTTAACTAACAAATATCAGTGTCATTCATCAGGCTAGTTAATCTCACAACACCTCATTCTACATCTGGTATTGTTAATTACTTGTGTCTAAAATTCTGATGACATATCGAGTCTTTGAATACACACACTGGATGTTTTCAGTTTTATTTCTCAATGCTATTAGCTCAAGAAACTCAGATAAAATGTATATGGAACTTTGAAACATTGGTACTCAGATAGAAGATGAACTACATGTTTATAAACTGAACACAGGATGCTAAGATTTAAATCTAGGTATCAGTGTCAGCTATTTCAAGGAAAACTTCATAGTTACCTGTTTCTTGTCGACCATCAACAGTTATGAATTACAAAGTACTTAGTACAATGGAACATGAGGTTATATACCATTGTGATAACACCTAAGATGATTAAGCGAATTTGGTTGATGGTAAGGATGAGACACTATTTTATTATTTGTCCCTTGGGTTCCTAATATAACATAGCGCTTCAATAGCACATCTCCATTCCACTCTCTTCTCTACAAACTTTTGAACCTGGCTGCACGACAGCCCAGTGACTCTCATTTCTTCCTCGCACGACCTACTCCATGTCACCGTCAGCTGGGACGCCCAACTCGTCGCTTCCCATTTGGGTTCCACTCGAGTGCCTGGTACGTCACTTCGTCTCCTCAATTCCAGCAACGAATAAGTTTATTTTTATTTCTTATATTTTGTCTGTGCTTTGACGTCTTTGTAGCGGTTGGATTAGTTTTCTGGTGTAGGGCTACTAGCCCTATGCCCAACCTTCTCTCTTTATCCGGACTTAAGACCGTCTAGTAACTAGTGAACTAGTTAATCAGTCAAGGTTAGCAATGATGTAAATACAACAATAATCCGCCGCTCACTATTTCATCTCTATGACCGCCTATCATATCAGCATTTATGAGTCGTGTTCGTTCAACACAGTACACATTGTTTTGCTAATATTCTACGTTGAGCATAACCTTTCTTGAGTAAACGGTAAAAAACCAGGAAAACAAATATACGATTTAAAAATATCCTAGACGCTAAATATAAGCAAATACTCCTGCGCTTATCAGTAATCATGTTACTGATAAACTAGTATAACTATTTTCGATAGTCGAACACTGATAATATATTCCTATTTTTTCTACTGTTAGTTAGCTGTTGCTTACAGGGTAACTAGAACACAGATGAAATTTGACATGATACATTGAGTGAATATTATTCTGATAACATTGGAATGTCTTTTTCCCCTCCTCCACTTTACAAATATACACACAAGTATGTTTGAGCAAAATATAATGCTGAGACTAAAGTGGTTTAGAATGACCATATTCATTCATATCTCATAAGAAATTCTGGAAATCAGATAATTATTCAAGGTAGATGGTGTTCTGACTTGTTGATTATTTTGTATGTGATTATGTTATGAAGGGATAACGGTTAAATGAATTGTATGAAAACGATCAGTCTATTGTAAATGATAGATGGTTACTGGGTAGGGTGAAAATATATTTATTGTATACCATAAGTTGCATGAAAACACTATATATTACTTGTTGAATCCCAACTTATTCATATTGGCTGTCCAATTAGCAATTCTCATCTCAATCTAAATCAAACTGAATTGAGGAGGATGAACACCATACTGATTATCAGTTTGACTATCTGACATAGCCGTTATCTGATAGACTTTTATTGATACTGAGTGATGACTGAAGATGAAATGAAAATTTCGGGTCACACTAGGATTCAAACAAGCGATCGTCGGATTTTACAATATAATAGAAATATTATTATTATTATTTTTTCCTTGGGTTTCTAGAGGAGCATATGGCCTCAGTAGCACGACACCATTTCACTCTGTTCTCTACAGTCTTCTCAACCTGGCTTCACGACTGCCCACAAGTTTTCATTTCTTCCTCACACCATCTCCTCGATGTCACAATCACCCCTCCAACTCCTCCTTTCCCATGCAGCTTCCACTCAACGGCCTGGCCTGACGCGTGATGTCCCCAATCGGCCTTCTCAGTGTATCCCCAACCCATCTTCACTTCCTTTCAGTGCATATTTGTTGACCGATAGGTTCTTGTTTCGTTGGTTCGTTGCCAGACTACAGCTCCTCGTTGCTTATTCCTTTTGTCCATCTGAGCTTCTGTAACGAGCCAGCGTAGTCAGTTGTTGATGAATATCTGTAGTTTATTGGTGGTGTTTCCCGTGACCCGAGAGATTTCTAAACCATCACATAGAAGCACTGACTTGACTGAATTGGTGTTGAAGATCCGGATATTGCTCATGCTTTGTGCTGAGTGCAGTAGATCTTCACAATAATTTCAGATCAGTGAAAGCCTGTCTTGTTGTCTTTCAGATCCTGGTTTTGATATCCTCGTCTGTGCCTGTGCTGTCTGTAGTTGAAACGATGCTGACTAAGTAGGTGGGTACGTGAAAGAGACCACTTCCTTTAGATTTCTCCCGTTGATGGTCATTGGTGCTTGTTGCTCATGTTGTTGTTAGTTGGGTGGCATCTTTAACACTTCCGTCTTCTCTACATTCACTTGAGGTCTCCTTTTCGTTGCTTTTTCTGTCACCTTGTTGGTTTTCGCCTGTAGATCCTCGAGTTCGTGGGACATTAGAGATTAGATATAAATCATCATTGGAGAAATCCAAATCTTCTTGACGCTTTCCATCGGTCAAGCAGCGTATGCCCATGTTCTCACCCCTCACATTTTGTTGCATGATCCAGTGCGCCACAATCAGGAAGATCATGGTTGATAGTAGGCAACAGCCTTGTCTTACTCCTACCTTCACTTCAAAAGCATCACTGACTTTCCCATTGTGGATCACTTGGTATGTGGCGTCTGCATATAGTTGTTGAATGAGGTTGATTTGTGGTACTCGTATTATTGGGGCAGTTTTTAAATTACTTCTCGGTGGACGCTGTCGAAGGTTTTTACAAAGTCTATGAAGTTGAGGTAGAGGGTTGGCTGCCATTCTATACTCTATCCTATGATGATGCGTACTTTTGCAATTTGATCCACACATGATTTGTTCTTCCTGAATCCAGCCAGCCTATTCCGGTCGTAGTTTTGAATCCACTGCATGTTACCAAGGCAGATTGTTATGAGTCACTATCATTGAATTCTGAAGACAAAGGGTTAACTTATGAACCTGAATTGTACGGTTCTCTGTGGTTGCAAGCATTGTTTATTTTGTTGTCTGCTGACCAGCGTAAGTCAATCGACAGTAGTGAAAGCAGGTCTGAAGCCAAGTAAATGGTTGGCTACACAGTTTCTTGAAATCTTCACTTCAGAACAATCCAACCATCTAAGCAGTGGTCAGCTGCACAAGTAGACAACCGCCACTCTATACGACCTATGTGTTGGCTACTAAAAACTCATTTGAATTGTTCAGAATGACTTGTTTTCTGAACTAGAGTTCTAGTTGGTAAACGATACAACCAGATGCTAGACGTAATCATCATCATCATCATCAGAGCCTTACAATGCAGCACTCTGAAGATCTTCATCCACTTCAATATGTCGAGAGTGGACGTTTTGTCTTTACCTGATTGCTGTAGTACCCACTTCGTGGTGACAAAAAGCATCTATTTTACAGAATGAGCGGTTCTTCTTATGATTGTAACGTTTCAAGCATACTCAATGTTTTATTAATACAATAAATCCTGCTAATGTAGCTTTTGTGAACAATAGAGATTTTGGAACAAAATGTTGAGAAATTTAATAGGATGGAATTGCACAAGATTGATAGGATACTGAGATATTGGCTGAAACTGAAATGGCCACCTCTTGGATTCTATTTCACTTCGAAAAATGGAGTACTAAACATCATCGGTGTCAATTTTAACCACTGATATCAATTCATGGTGAATATAGACCTGAAATCGATAAATAAATCATTACATACCTACAGATGGAATTACTCTGTAGTGTTCATTAGTGACTTATTTCAAGATATGATTCCCGTATTACTTTATGATAAAAAGTCATGATTCGTGGGGCCAACTAAATCATCCATACTATTTTATTCCTTAAAGTCAACATGCTTTTACGAATTATGTAGTGTACAGATTATATATATATATATATATATATATATATATATATATATAATTCAAGAGTTCCAGAGGAACCCATGATCAGGTGTGACATTTTGTTGCCCAGTGTTTAAGTGTATGAGTATTACACAAAATATGAGTACAATCCTAGAAAATTTAGGAAAATTTATGAATAAAAATGTCAAAATGATAAACTCTAATCACCATTGTGATGTAGAGTTGACAACTGCATCTTTTTCAATGGATAAATTTGGCTCTGAGTCATTTGATAGAGCTATTCCTTTGGCAAACCAAGTCGAATATGAGGATAATTACTCAACAACGACATTACATGGAGGTTGGGCTACATCTTGAGCTGACAGAAGTAAGAAATATGAACCGTTAGATTCAAACCCAGTGGCTTAATGGCAACATACTGGCCGCGAAATATATACGTCTACGGTTCGACCCCTGGTGGTGAGGGGTCATGGATGCGCACTGCTGAGTAGTCCCATAAAATGGTGAGACAGTTATCCATTGCTCCCACGTTTTCAATGTTTCTCCAAGTTATGTAAGTCCACGATGGATTCCAAAGTGAAAAAGTAACAGACTTAAGATTTGGTCCATTGTATTTGTCCATACTGCACTGAGTACCAATTAGGTGATGCACAATCACATTGTACAGAACATTTGAACACTTTAGTCTTTCGTGCTTTGGGGTGTTCTGAGAAATGATAATAGAAATCTTCCTCTCTGTTCTACTAATGTACATACATTACCATGTGTGCGTAACTCACTAGCTTAGGAAGGGATAACCGCATTTGATAGAAATGAGAAATCGTTAGTTAGCTGATAAGCAAATAAAAACATTTTGAAATGTTGAACTCGACTTTTAATGCAAATGCGATAACCACCGTTTGTATGTTATTGAATTCTGGTCAACTATTTGAATGAATGTTCTACTATTTGTTACACAAAGTATAAGTATTTAAGAAGCTTTATATTTATTCCACCTGGAAGCATTTGATACAAAACTTGATCAGAATTCAGCAATTTATAGCTTATCGATTGTATTGAAGTCAATGCATTGCTTACTTAACAGTTGAATCGACAGCAGACCATGTGAATCCATTGTTAAAACTTCAGAATACTAAGACTTTCTAATTCAAATGAAGAATAAAAGCAATGCTAAAAGGGTATGTCGTAGTATTCGGCGACATACAGGAGGCTTAGTAGTGGTAAAAGCGTGATCAGAAGTCTTCATTGTAGTAGTAGTAGTAGTAGTAAGAAGCTAGAAGATACAGGCGAAGGAAGGACCGTTTATTGTTAACAAGTGATACAGTAGTCGTTAAATATGGTACACCATGGACTAGGGCAGTCATTTGCGAAATGTACTTCATTCCCCCTTCTGATTCTCTCTTGATTTACTCTTCATACACCAGCGTCGCCTCCAGCATTTCTCTGGGCAGAATCTTTATCCATGACTGGTAATTGCCTATGATTTCTGTCTCCCTCTGAAAATATACTACTTATATCCATTCTCATCAGCAACACCCACTATAGTGGTAGTGTGAGTAGTAGTAGTAGTAGTAGTAGTAGTAGTAGTAGTAGTAGTAGTAGTAAAGGTAGTATAAAGAGAGGTGATTCAATATCTATCACCTCAAGTTTGTATTTCACCAAGCGACGTTCATGAAAGTATAAAATGTGTTTTTCAAATATGTTGAAGAATTTTTATCAAAAAAATTCGCCGATGAATTGTGTCTAATGTCACACAAACTTGAAGATCTACAGGCCAAAACTAACAAGTTGACAGAAGAGACAGGATAGTGAATACGGGACTTAAGTGAACGTAGAGAAGACAGAGGTGATGAAGATACCACCCAACACACGCCACCACCACCACCACCACCAACAAGCTCCAATCACCATCAATGGGAGAAACGTAAAGAAAGAGGCCTCCTTCACCAACCTATACAGGAAGCAGCATCGTTTCAACTACAGGCAGCATAGGCACAGACGAGGACGTCAAAGCCAGCCAGGATCGAAAAGACAGCAAGACAGGCGTTCATTAACTCGAAACCAGTGTGGAGATCTTCTGCACTCAGCACACAGCGTGAACAACATCCGGAGTTGTAACACCAATTCAGTCAAGTAAGTTAGTGCTTCTATGTGATAGTTGAGAGACTTGGCACGTTACGATTGATATTCCCAACAAACTACATATATTCATCAATAACTGACTACGCTGGCTCGTTACTGAAGCTCAGATGGTCAGAAAGAATAAGTAAGAAGGAACTCTGGCTGGGAACGAACCAACCAGGAAGCTATCGCGCAACACTGGAAGGAAGTGGAGATGAATTGGACATGCAGTGAGAAGAGCAACTAGGGACATGACGCGCCAGGTCCTCGAGTTGAATCGAAATGGGAAACGACGAGTTGGACATCTGAGGAGAAGGTGACATGGAGGAGATAGTGTGAGGGAGAAATGAGGGCTTGTGGCTGTCGTAATGCCATGTTCAAAAGTTTGCAGAGAAGAGAGTGGAATGGAGACGTGCTACTGAAGCCGTATGTCCCACTAGGAACCCAAAGGACAGATAATACTAATAATAATCAAAATTTATCGAATCGAAGAAAATTTTCTTAGCTTACTCCTTTAAAATAAATGTAAACTGAATGTTGGTGGGATAGATTTATAGAATATGCTTTTTTCTCAGTACAGAATTGTTTCTAATGTCTTTCTGTTTGAAACAGATCTTCCTTATTTCTTGATAACTTCCATAGTCTTCCAACTATCATGGCATCTAGCAGTGTTGTACTTAGTTCTGTGTTGTTGTCATTTTAAAACTCTCGTTGATAAAAGACACTGTCATAGAGGTGATCATGGCACTGATGAAAATTATGGTACCTGTTGTTTATGTGTTACTTGTATGATGTCATCATCTATTTGCTTTATTTATTGGTTATAACCTTCAGACAATGTGTATTGTTTACCTTGTCTTCCTTCATAGCTTTTCTGTTTTTGAAACACTGTTGGTTTAATGGTTGTCTACAACCTCCACAGAACTGACATCCCACCCTGAGATTTGAACCTGAGTCACTCGATGCTGTAGTCGGAGATTTCAGCATTTCATTCAGGACTAGATTTGGCTGTTAGAGTGTAATCAGCTGCTTTCTATCTAGTCATAATAATTATTATTGTTTTTTTCTTGGGTTCCTAATGGAGCATAGGGCTTCAGTAGCACGTCTCCATTCCACTCTCTTCTCTGCAAACTTTTGAACATGGCATTACGACAGCCCACAAGCCCTCATTTCTCCCTCACACTATCTCCTCCATGTCACCTTCTCCTCAGATGCCCAACTCGTCGTTTCCAATCTGAGTTCAACTCCAGTGCCTGACGCATGATATCCATAGTCGACCTTCTCACTGTATGCCCAATCCATCTCCACTTTCTTCCACTGCATATTTGTTGAGCGATCGGTTCTTGGTTGGTTGGTTGGTTGTCCGGCCAGAGTTCCTTGTTACTCATTCTTTGTGGCCATCTGATCTTCAGTATCGAGCCAGCGCATTCAGTTGTTGATGAATATCTGTGGTTTGTTGGAAATCTAGTCATAAGTGATGGCCAAATTTCATGAATGATTTCGTAATGTGGCCACCAAGTTAGGAGACTGAGCATCACAGTGCATTTTGACTGATGATTATCTGTTGAAGTCAACCAACATCACAATGTTCCAAAAGCTGATACTATGCTACTTTGTATTATACCCTGTCGGCTTATGGATATTGAAATCTGTAAAGACAATGGTCACATAGATGTATTTATTCATCTAAAAACCGGTTACTTAAAATATCCCAAATTTACAAAGAAAGGTTATTGACTGCTACGATTGACAAATTCAACTGTCACACGATAACCTCACCAAATCTCATTTCTCATTTTCGGATATTGCTTTGTCTTTGCTGATATGACACACACACACACACACACACACACACACACACACACACACAGACGGCAATCAACTCTCTGCACGTAAGTGTAGTGTATGCTATTCATTTGTCTAAAAGAACCGTAGTATGGCAGACTAGTATTTATACTGGTATATACTGATTGAAAGTGAAATGAAAATTTCGACTACGACCGGACTCGAACCAGTGACCAACTCACCTTCGTGGTCCGACTGGTGACCAGAATTTTATTTCACTTTAATCACCGAGGGTTGTTTTTCCTGACAACTACCATATGAATTCGTGACACGTTACTTGTGCTTGATTGAATTCACACTGGCTGCCCACCATTCAGGACTTCTCATCCCAATGCAAATCTAACTGAATTACAATGAGACTATGTGAGATAGCAGCCGTAGTTTGGCAGACTAGTATTTGTACTGAGCAGTCGGACCTGGTAGCTCAGTTGGTAGAGCATCAGGCCGATAACCCTGTGGTCGATGGTTTAAATTCGACCGTGGTCCAGATTTTCATCTCACCTTCAATCATCACCCAGTTTAGAAATTAAGATGAGACGTTTGTTTCCAGTTCTAAGATAAGATGAGAAGCACATATCTTACTTCGTCCCATATCAAAGCGACTGCCGAGCTAGGTTCGAATAACATCTTTCCTCATAGACTCTGTTCACATTCCACTATGTGCAAGAAGCACAACATCTAGATTATTCCCGAAAGTAACTTAGTGGTAAGATCAACCTTTTCACGAAAAAAGTCCTATCTTCTTAATGAATATTAAATTATGTACCAGCGATTCAATTTTTGAAACTAAGCAATTACTGATGGTAAAATAGAACCATGAGTCACAGCTGGATTCGAATCAGCTCCTCTACGTTACCGGTGCGGTGATCTACTAAGTGAGCCACAAGACCGATCTGGTCACGAAAAGTCATGTTCGGCTGTCATACCTAATACATAGGTTTTTGTTAACTGCAACCACAATAGTTTTCCAGCTAGTTTATCTTGTCACTATTCAAGATGAATTACTCAGGCAGAGCATCATATTTATTCTTAACAAGACTATCTTAGATGACTTTGGTTTAACAAACTACTATTATTGATACTGATCGATAATTAGAGATGATTTGAAACCTGGATCATTACTGAATTTGAACTAGTGACCTATCAGTCACCAATACGGTGTACTACTTACAAAGTTATAACTATTTTTACATTAGTATTGTTGTAGGTATATATTTTTTCTGACAGTGGGAAACACCTGTGAGTATACTCTAGCAAAGTTTAAACAAGCCACTTCTTCGATATTTCATCACTGAAAAACAACCCATCCAACATGATGATCAGGTGTAAACATAGGGATTCAATATAAGTTATTAACCATTCATAGAGTGAAACGCTATTCATTTATGTTGACTGATATTATTCAAAGATTTCTTGAAAATTTTGCTTCCATTCTGAACATTTTTGGAGTTAAATAATACAGACTTCATCATCATCACAGTCATCATGACCATCAATATCAAAATTGGAGCAGACATTACTGCATAACGGTCCAACTCGACACACATCAGATCACTACATCAATAGAAAAACAGTGAAGTGAAAGATGAAGATGAGAGAATGCAGTCAAAAGAATTTTAAAGTACGAGAAGAAAGAAAGGAAAAATGACAAAGTGGTGGGAATCGGTATAGCATCGTTAAGATGAAGATAACGTGTGTGGGGATACATCTGCACCACTGAAATCAACTCTGAGCCATATCATCTACAGTCTACAACTACTGGGTCTTCTTATCCCGACAACCCAAACCACCCAGTATACATCACCCCACATGGCTCAAACCAACAGCCAAACACTTCATACATTCATGACATGTCTTAGTCCGGCCACCTCGGCCTTTTCCACCCTGAACCTAATTCGCCCAACATTGTGTGACGAGGCAGACGGCGACTAGGCATATGTAGTACATGTCCCAACCAACCATCTCAATCGATGAAGGTTCATCACCTCATCAACTGATTCACCTCTACTCCCTCCCTATAACTCTACACTTGACTTCTGCATTACTCAAGTGGTGGCATCACAAAATACAATCTATACTACGAAGGCAATGGTGATCAAACAGTGGAAGCCAGCCTTCTCATATCTTCCACCTCCAATGAGGGGCCATGTTTCACAGTCATACAGTAGAACATACCAGACTAGTGTGCAGTACACGTCATCCTTAATAGACAACTGGATATCACGGTGGTGTCATAGGTGGTGTAAATTGGCAAAAGCCAATCGAGTAATTTGTATGCGTGTAGAGATTTCATCGGCGACTGACCAACACACCAGAGCTGATCCTACTTCCCAGGTAAGTGAAGTGGTTGACACACTCAACCACTTCACTCTCTATTGTTAGCCGAGACACCGATGAAGATGAATCCTGGAGTAAGGACTTGCACCTGGGTGGCGAGAACTGCATCCCAAACATTCTCAAATTGTTCAGAAGACTGTGAATCTTGTCAGTGTCTTCACCTAACAGGACTATGTCATCTGCGTATTCTAGGTCTAACGAAAATTCTCCTGCGATTAGGTCAACCCCTGTGTAGTGAGGTGACGAGAGGGAGACCTGCATAAGAATATCTGTGATAAAATTGAATGAGAATGGAGAGAGTGGCCATCCTTGACGGACACCAGTTGATGAGCATAGCTCCCTGGAAATCTCACCATAGGTTCTAACACGCCCAGAAGTGTTGGAGTAGAGAGACTTCAATAAGGTGATGTAGTTACTGGGCAGCCTTTCAGTGAGAAATATTGCCATAAGATTTCTGGATGAACGGAGTGGAATGCTGCCTTCAGGTCGACAAATGCATCTATTATCGGGCATCGTTAGTCGTGTCTACGTCCCAGGGCCTGATGGAGTGTGAATATTTGGTCGATACACCTGTGGCCGAGTGTAAATCCTGCCTGGTTTTCTCGGGCTTGTTGTTCCCGAGCTCCACTCAGGCGTGGAAGAATTATAGAACCTAGAATGTTGGACACAATGTTCGTCAGGCTGATTCCTCTGTGATTATCACAAGAGGCTTCTCGTATTTCTTGAAGACTGGAATAATCAGTGATTTAAACCAGTACTTGATTCCCATAAATTGGTTAACACTTCCATTAACCTGACTAAGAGCATCTTAACACCATCCCTGTATACCTCAGCAGGTAGTCCGTCTGGTCCTGCCGCCCTTCCTTGTTTCAGGTTACCTACAGCTTTCTCGACTTCTGCTATTGTTGGGGGACCTATCTCAATGTTCCATTCACGATCTGACTGGATAGTGGACAACGCAATGTTGGCTGGAGGCCAGTTAAACTGTTCCTCTAAGTGTTCTGTCCATTGTTCCAGTTGTCTACCCTGCGAGTGAATCGCATATTTATAGAGCAAAAGGAGGGAAGTTTCTCGACTATATATAAGTATAGGTTGTCCTCAGTTACCTGGTCATATTCACAAAGGCCTCATCTACTCTGAAACTTAGTGTGAGATTGTTGTCGGAACACAGTTTCTCGGAACAGCAATATGGTGTTCTTACCAGGCATTTCGGATAGGGAATTGAAAAAAAATGATAACTTTTTTTAATGGTCACTTTTATCTTAGGTTCAGTGGTGAATACTTCTACTTTTCCTGTCATCTTCTCCATATCTCATACAGTAGCCAAGAACGTCTAACTTATCCTTTCTATTATAATTTTTTGTAGACTTTGTTATGTATACTGTTGAAATAACAAAGTGGCATAACTGCTTATTAAACGGCTTCACAGACAACAAAGGAAGTGTTCCAATGCCTTGGAGACAGTGATACGTTTTTTTTCAAGTTGGTTTTTTATCAGGTACTGATATCAGTTGGAGGTATATTGGAAAGCTAAGAGGACTGGACAGCTGGGAGTTTCGTCCTAGCATGGGACTCCTCAGCAGTGCGCACCAACGATCTCACACCACCAGGGATCAAACCCGCTATCTTAAGGTTCCGTGGCCAGCACCTTACCATTGACCAACTCCGTCAGAATTTAATGGTCAGTTTACGATATAGCGGAACCACTCCACCAGGTCTACCTCATTGGTCATAACTTGTCATTCGAACTTTAAGAATCTCCACTCAAAGCTAATCATCATTAAGCACTAGTTCAATTGAATTTGGAGGGGGGGGGGGTATGTGGGGATTTAGAGATATTTAAAGTTTTTCATCATGGACTGGCATCAGGTGGAAAAAGATTGGAAAGGTGTGTCCATTGGACAGCTGTTTCGTCCTATCATGGGACACAGTCATATACGGCTATACACTATTTAAAATTGTACAGTTTTTATTTAACTGATAGCTAGAAATGTTAGATTAGAGGAATATGTTAGTTGACAGAGAAACTGTTATCTAATGTCTTCATTAACTGAATCACTCGAATTCACCTACTGGGATTGTATAAACTGATTAAAATTAACTACTATAGCATTTTTCGGTATTCTCTCATTAACTTATTCACCTACATATTCATCTTGGTTGTATACATTTAGTTAGAAACAGGTGAAACACACGGTTTTTATGCCACAAAAAAAATATTTCGAATCAAGTTACCTTAAAGGACTAAAATATTTATGAAATTCTGAAGGTTAAATTTAATTTTATACATTTGCATAGATAGTGATACTACTAAGTAGGGTTATTTCATTGTTGTTTGAACTGTCATGCAAATGTTGTTTATAGTTAATATTGTATGACCTTAACATTCATTTGTTATATTAAAATGATATATGCAAAATGAACTACATGCGGTAACACTCATTGTTGTATACTTAATCAGTTAAGAAAAGTTTGCAATATGATGAATATTTCGATTAAGAAGTACTTCATTATTTCATGGATTCACAGGGCTTCACTAGCACGCGTTTTCAACCTGGCTCAACGACTGTCAATAAACTCTCATTTCTTCCCTACATAATCCCCTCCATCTCACCCTCCAACACACAACTTGTCATTTCCAATTTCGCCTCCACTCAACAAACCCACCCTGGTCTGACACATCATGTCCACAAACCATCTTATCACTCTAGGTAATAATACAATAAAATCCATCTCCACTCCTTTCTTCTGCATATTTGTTGCCCAATCGCTTCTTACCTAATTGGTTGCTTGGTTGATTCGACGGTTGGTCGGTCTCTTGCAACACCACAATTCCTCCTTCCTTATTCTTTCTCACCCTCATCTCATCTCATCTCATCTGCAGTATGGAGTGAGGGTAGGTGGCAGCTATTGATGATGTATGTGTGCAGTTTCTTGGAAGGAAATGCATTCACAATACGCCAAGTCTCTCAACCATCACATGCAACCACTGACTTGATTGACTGACTTGGAGTTGTGTTTGAGATCTGGATGTTGTTCACGCTTTATGCTGAGTGCAGTTCAGTGGGTGTCTACACTGATTTCAGATGAGTGACGGTGTGTGTTGCTGCCTTTCCGATGCTGGCTTTGACATCGTCATCTGTGCCGCCGCCTGTAATTGAGACGATGCTGCTTAGGTAAGTGGGTATATGGAAGAGAAAACTTATTTCACATTTCTCCCATCCATAGTGATTAATACTTGTTGTTGTTACTGTAGTAGGTTGGGTGATATCTTCATCACCTCCGTCTTCTCTGCTTTCAGCTGAAGAAAGTGGCGTCTTTGCTGCCAACTTGTTACTTTTCGCATCATCGAGTGTGTGCGACATAGGACATTAGATATAAATAATCTTGGGCGAAGTGCAAATCGTGTGGGGTCTTTTCCTTGGTCAAACAGCGTATGTCCATCTTCTCATAGCTCCTCTAAGTTTCCTGCATGGTCATGTCGACCACAATCAGGAAGATAATCTATGACATTAAGCGGCAACCTTGTCTTCATTTCGAAGGCATCACTGAGTTTTCCATTGTGAATCACTTGGCATGTAGCATCATCATCATTATATATCTTCTGTTGAATGAGGTGGTTAAGGTTTAAGGCATTGAAACTGTGGTGTTGAAGCAGCGGCCAAATTACTTGTCGGTCAGCGCCTCGATCGAAAGCGTTTTCAAAGTCAGTGAACTTGAGGTACAGGTACGGTTTACTGAGCCTCTATGTTGTGTTCTATGATGATGCGTAGCTTAGTGTTGTGATTCAATATGTATATGATTTGTTTTGTCTGAAGCCAGCCAGCTTGTTTCGGTCATCATTTTGAATGCCTTTTTCAGTTTCTCCATGATGATATGGCCTGCTATTTTGCTTGATATGGAAAGGAGTGAAGCATGATTCTGTGCCAGTTACTCCAAAGAATAAGGTCACCTTTATTTGGGAGTTTGAAAAAGTAGACATTCTTCGAATTGCCACGTACCTTTTCTTTCTTCCTTCCAAACCTTCTACAACAGTGATATAGTGGTATTTGCGTCTGTTTTCAGTAATTATAGAGGAATTCGATGTGATCTTGCTGCTTTTCTGGTTTTCAGTAACTTTATGGAGTTTAAGACTTCTGCTTTTAGGTGATAGTTGATAGTTAATTAGTTAAGAAACCGATGTGTCTAAATCTTTTGAAAAACTACTGATTTTTACAAATGATGTTACTGTCATCATCATTAGTTTGGACGACTGGATTTATCATATTCACTTGCTGACGACTGTCGCTGGGATCCACAGAGTGTATTTCATTCAGTTAGCTGAAGATTTCGACATTCAAATTGATCTTCTGACCATATCCCTATCATTTCAAACTTCAGAAGTTTTTTTATTGGTCTACTGAGTCATTAAAACTTCTATATTGTTCAGCAACTAACCGTTACATTTCAGTATAGAGGTTTGTAGGGACTTAAATATTTTAAGGGTGGTATTCAGCATGGAATGACATAGACTGGAAAACCATTAAGAACTGGAAAGCATCAGACGATTGTTCCTCCTAGTATGAGTTTCATCGGCAGTGCACCCTTATCAACACTGTGGTGTTAATAATTTGCTACAAACTGACAAACTGAAATACTCTCCATTATTTACTAGTGATACTCTTCAAGATGGAATTTCTAAAGTCCTAATGGGAATTTGTAACCTGTGGAGCAAATCAAGTTGAATATGATGACAAGGGGAAGTTGTCTCTCTATGTCATGAACTGATAGAATTAAGAAACTGAAAAGCATTGGATTTCAAACCAATGGTTAAATGACCATATGCTCATTTAGAGATTCGAAAGGATATGAATTCAATCTATGATGAGATTATACTTGCGTACTAGAAAGATGGTTCTCCAACTAGTATCAGTGTGATATCGATATCAGACTGAAAATGATCAGATGTTATTTACAATTTGTATTATTGCTTGTATTATCCCGTCGTTGATTGAACCGAATCGGTCAGTTTTTGTTGACATATGGGCTCCTACACGGATGCCTTGATATTGACTATGTTCTTAATTATATAGTAATGATGGATAGTGGCCAGCAGTCGAATCCAGGATGCGAACTTAGTTCTATTTGGGACTCGTCAGCTGTATGTACCTGCCACCCAGTGCCGAGTGATGTTGTTCCCACCGGGACTCAAACTCGGGACTGATCGCTTCAAACGCTAGAGTGTTATTCACTGGACTGACAAGTCACGATATCCACTCCTTATGCTTTGGGTTTAATTTTATTATAATTATTTGTATCATACCGTCGTTGATTGGACGGAAATGATCAGTTTTTGTTGGCACATGGGCTCCTGTGTGAAGGCCTGTGTTCTAACTACAGGGTGGAGGTTAATGGTGTGATGGATAACACTCTGGCGTTTGAAGGAATCACTCCTGCGTTCTAATCCCGGTGGGAACATCGTCCATTATCCTATAGTGATTTATAACTGTTTGTGATTCCTATCGGTTAGATTGCCGGAACGAAGTGATTAGACTTTTTTAAGCGTATTAGCTACTTAAAGTAGGTATCTCAGTATTACATTAAGTTCCATTTTCATGTGATATACGTTGACTTACTGCAGCCAATGTATGTGATACGTAGCGACCAAAGGCAGCCAATAGAGAAGTTGTTTTCAAATCATGATTTATACATGCACTGACATCAGAATGTGATTGGAGAAATTTGACGCCATACAACAAATCGGATTGGCTCATTTATGGCTTCATTTTCTGAGAGTTTTATAATATATATATAGTATGTATTTTGTCTAATAAAATTGTTGTTGTTCTGCAGTCATAGATCGTCTTTTGTCTTCTGGTTTTTTACGGCTCAGTGAAACAGAAGGCACTGACTGAGGTCAGTAGTAAAAGTATTCGGTTGAGGTGTCTGTTGAGTCTAACTATCATTATACCCACACCCATAATTCCACTCAGTCACAACACTATGCGCCTATACTATAATATATCAGATTTTCATGATGAAATAAGGGAATTCGACAAACAATAGTAATACATTTGTTTAACTCACCTATGATTCTTAATACTGGTTAAAAAGTAATTTCATTTCTAGACATCTATCTGTAGACAAAAGAAAAAACAAATCAGAAAAGAACAGTAGAAATAAATTTTGTTTTTCAGTCTCATAAACAGACGAAAATAGACTGTTTTCTTGTTATTTCATTGGACCAATATATACTTTGACTTCTTGAATACATTGACATGCATAACTGAATGATTGAAAAAACACTGTTAACTAGTTCAGAAAACACTCCTGAGGAGAATAAACTTTTGGTGAAGTCGACCAAATTTGGGTATTATTATTGTCTTAAATTTTTCTATGATGAAACATCCGTTATCGAATTAAAAATGTGATCATTAAACATTTTAACAAGAAGTGAATTTAAAAATATTTTTTCAATGAGTATTTTGACTGATTCTTCTGATGGAGGTCAATTGGAATGTTAATATAAGAGTAAAACTTGGGCATTGTGATCGATTGTAATTCTATTTTAGTCTGTTTATTAGAAATATCACACAGTGAAACAGTAGCGAAGTGGTTGAGTGTGTCGACCATCTCACTTACCTAGGAAAGAGGATCAGCCATGATGTGTTGGTGAGTCGCCGATGAAATCTCTACACGCATACAAATGACTCGATTGGCTTTTGACAATTTACACCACCTATGACACCACCGTGATATCCAGTTGTCTATTAAGGATGACGTGTACTGCACACTAGTCTGGTATGTTCTACTGTATGACTGTGAAACATGGTCCTCATTGAGAAGGTGGAAGATATGAGAAGGCTGGCTTCAGGTGTTTGATCACCATTGCCTTCGTAGTATAGACCGTATTCTGTGGTGTCACAACGTGAGTAATGCAGAAGTGAGGTGTAGAGTTATAGGGAGGGAGTAGAGGTGAATCAGTTGATGAGGTCATGAACCTTCATCGATTGAGATGGTTGGTTGGGACATGTACTACATATGCATAGTCGCCGTCTGCCTCGTCACACAATGTTGGGCGAATTAGGTCCAGGGTGGAAAAAGGCCTGAAATGACCAGACTAAGACATGGCACAAATGCATTAAGTGTTTGACTATTGGCTTGAGCCATGTAGGGTGATGCAAACCAGGTGGTTGAGGTTGGTGAGATAAGAAGACCCAGTAGTTGTAGACTGTAGATGATATGGCTCAGAGTTGATTTCAGTGGTGCAGATGTATCCCCACACACGTTATCTTCATCTTAACGATGCTATACCGATTCCCACCCCTTGTCATTTTTCCTTTCTTTCTTCTCGTACTTTAAAATTGTTTCGACTGCATTCTCTTATCTTCATCTTTCACTTCACTGTTTTTCTATTTGATGTAGTGATCTGATGTGTGTCGAGTTGGACCGTTATGCAGTAATGTCTGCTCCAATGTTGATATTGATGATGAGGGTTTACTGGATAACGTTTCGGACACGATTTGTTCTCCATATTCATATCAGGTAACTTAGTCAATAACTTCGAGACAGACTTATATATTCACAATTTCCTCTCCTTCTCTGTAATGACAAGAGTACAAGAATTTTCGATAGATCTGGGACAAGAGCAGAATTATTTCAACTGCTTCATGTATTTGGTGTTGATTCGATGGTACGTCCACAGTACTGAAATCGGAACACATCAGTAGGTTCTGGCACATATAAATTCAGAAGGGAATGCAATCCAGTTTACTGTGACTTAGAAAGTGATGAAGGTGAACTAGCAATGTTGGATTGCAAGAGTAAACTAACACAAGAAGGAAATCTAGTGACTAGTGTCTATAGGAAACCTACCCATTCGAATTGCTACTAAGACTTCGAATCCTCCTACCCCATTTCACTTAAAGTAGGCCTAGTTAAATGCCTAAGTGAAAGAGCGAAAGCTAACTAGTAGATCGGAAAATCTGTGACAAGAAATTGGACACATCAAGAATACCCTACCTCTCAATAATTACCCATCTAAATTTACAAATGAATTCATGAGAAATAGAAAGAAAAATATTAGCAGTGGTAGTAGTAGTAACACAGGTGTTATTAGTAATAACCCCACTACTAATAGTAATAATGGTGACAGGGTTGAGAGAGAATTCAAAGCCTCTGCTGTGTTGCCATAGAAGGAAGGCACCTCAGAGGCATTACAAAGGGTTCTCAGTAGGTTCGACTTGAATTAAAGTGGCTAGCATTTAAACTAACAAACTCGCCTAGAAACAAGTTTTGTAGGTTAAAAGATCCTATCGATGCAATTAAGCAAACTAATCTGGTTTACCAGATCCCTTGCAATGATTGAGAGGTGAGGTAAATAGGTCAAAGTAGTTGACCGAACAGACTCGATTAGAATAACAGAGCACAGTAACTCAGTTAAATCAAGATTAGTAGATCGTGATAAGATAAGAAATCTAGAGGAATGCTCGACTATATCTCTGCATTCAGTTGCACACAATCACACATTAGGGTGGGTGAAGGGAATGATTCTGCACTTATCCCAGATATATGGAAAATTCTACTACCCTTGTCTGTCATGACAGAGAAGGAGATAAAATTAGGAATATTCCAACTCTATCTCGAAGTTGTTGAGTTAGTTATCTGATATGAATATGGAGGATAAATGTGTGTCCGAAAACTACATAATCCAGTAAATGATACTGTTCCTTTACTGTGTGTGATATTTCTAATAAACAGACTAAAATGGAGTTGAATTGGAGTGGTTACTTTCCGTCTGTTTACTTAAGTGTATATTTTTACAAACGATTTGTATTTGTTGAGAAGTACCTGAAGTTACAGGCAGGGAGAACATGAGTTCCGTACAGGTTGCAGAATTGCTTTTCTGACAAATGCCAAAAGGTAGGTGAAGAAGCAACTTCCTTCAGGTGAACATGTAAAAGACACAGGTGATGAAGATACCCAACTACCACCAACTCCACCACCAAAAACAACAACAAGCACTAGTCACCGTTAAGGGGAGGAATGTGAAGTAAGTTGTCTCTTCCATCTGCATACCTACCTACCTAGGTAGCATCATTTCAACTACACGTGGCGGGCGCACAACACATGAAGATGTCAAAGCCAGCATCGGAAAGGCAGCAACACACACCGTCACTCATCTGAAATCAGTGTAGACACCCACTGAACTGCACTCAGCATAAAGCGTGAACAACATCCAGATCTCAAACACAACTCTAAGTCAGTCAATCAAGTCAGTGGTTGCATGTGATGGTTGAGAGACTTGGCGTATTGTGGAATGCATTTCCTTCCAACAAACTGCACACATACATCATCAACAGCTGCCACCTAGCCTCACTCCATACTGCAGATGAGATGAGATGATGAATGAGAGGGTGAGAAAGAATAAGGAAGGAGGAATTGTGGTGTTGCAAGAGACCGACCAACCGTCGAATCAACCAAGCAACCAATTAGGTAAGAAGCGATTGGGCAACAAATATGTAGAAGAAAGGAGTGGAGATGGATTGTATTGTATTGTATTTTACCTAGAGTGATAAGATGGTTTGTGGATATGACGTGTCAGACCAGGGTGGGTTTGTTGAGTGGAGGCGAAATTGGAAATGACAAGTTGTGTGTTGGAGGGGATTGTGTGAGGAAGCAATGAAAGTTTATGGGAAGTGGTAGAGCCAGGTTGGGAAGACTGTAGAGAAGAGAGTGAAATGATGGCGTACTCCTGAAGCTCTATGTTCCACTACGAACCCAAGGGATAAATAATGATAAAATTATTTTTTTTAGTTATAAGCCAATGATATAATTTCATTGCCAGTGATTTTTCTAATATTTACAATCACTCAGATTTATTACAACTCTGATATAAGTAGTTGACTGTAAGACTACAAACTATCTGGTCATAAAAATAATGACAACCATGATTTAAAGTTTTTGCTACCTAAATTGTTTAAATTGTTCATCATGGCAACTGAAACTCAAAAAGTATTTCTTATTGTGAAAATTTTTCTCAATGAATCCATATTTTGCAAGCTGATTTAACCTTGAAAATATGGAGAAATTAAAATTGCTCAAAGTCAAAGTCATCATCTTCAATGTTCACTGAGGCTTCAACTGAAATCTCACCATTAATGATATCACTATATGGATACATTCCAGTAGGTAGATTTTTATGCATAGGTCACTCAAAGTAGAACATAATTTCATATTTTATTTGTTTATTTGATTTATAACACACAGTGATCTAGTATTATTTACTTGATGGCGTCTTGAGCATAAATTGATATGAATATGGGCAATAATAATTTATGCTCGTAACGTCATCTAGTAAATAATACTAGATCACTATATGTTACAAATCAAATAAACAAATATAATATGGAATTAAGTACCTCCCTCCCTCTCTCCCTCCTCCCCTACCTACCTACCTACGTTATGTGTTTCACTCTGTTGTTTAGGTCATTGCACTGACTAGTCAGTTTTTAGCTCTATGACTTAGGCATCTGACTAAGCCTGCTCTAACTGAAAATGGATGAGATGATTTCGAGTCTGGATGCCTGTTGGAATGTGTCGATTGGGATCAGTTAAAGTAGTGGAACATATGAATTTAGCTAAATATAGAATGACAGGCACCAGTAAGATCAATAATCCAGAAAGTAACTCGCCTATTGCAATGCATCTACATTAACACACAACTATACAATAGGCTGGGATGAAACTACTCTACTTCAATGCAATATAATTATGTGGAGAGAGAGAGAGAGAGAGATTACTGAATGTCTGTTCATCGAATCAACACCCAACCAACACATATGGAATAGGAAAGAGGCAACATCCATCTATACCAGAGATATGGATTATTTAAGTAACAGTAAAAGCGAAGAATATGAGGTGAGTGAGATGACTATCAGAATCAGATGTTGAATGTAGTGTGATTACACATTGATATGATTATGAGGAGTGAGGAGTTCTGCTGGAGATGTCATCAAGTAGTGAATATATGATACTGTATCACTGTGTCTGGTGTCTGTCATATAAACAAATCTATTATGGAATTATGCACTGTAACTTTTAAAATTCATTGTCTGTTTTCACGGACAACCACCGATAAATTAAGGAGGAAAATATGAATTATCCCTTGTAATGATGGACTAACTATTTTAAATGTTTATTATCTTTGATAATAACAATGAATAATCTTTTTGGGTAATTATTTTATTTAATATTAATTTGTGCATTGGGTTGCTAATGGAAGATAGGGCTTCAGTAGGACATCTCCATCTCACCCTCTGCTTTGCAGTCTTTTCAACGTGGCTCCACGACTGCCGACAAGCTTTCATTTCTTCCTCACATGATCTCCTCCATGTCACCCTCACGTCAGACGCCCAAATTGTCGTTTCCCATCTGAGTTCCACTCGAGCAAGTGGTCTGGCACCTGATGTCCCTAATCGGCCTTCTCAGTGTATGCCCAGTCCAGTCCATCTCCACTTCCTTCCAGTGCATATTTGTTGGGTGATAGGTTCTTGTTTCGTTGGTTCGTTGCCAGAGCAGAGTTCCTCCTTGCTTATTCTTTCTGACCATCTGAGCTTCAGCAACCAGCCAGCGTAGTCAGTTGTTGATGAATATCTGTAGTTTGTTGAAATGTCAATCGTGACGCGCCAAGTCTCTCAACTATCACATGGAAACACTGACTGACTTGACTGAATTGGTGTTACAACTCCGGATGTTGTTCACGCTGTGTGCTGAGTGCAGAAGATCTCTACACTGGTTTCGGGTTAATGACTGCCTGTGTTGTTGTCTTTTCGATCCTGACTGGCTTTGACGTCTTCGTCTGTGCCATCTGTAGTTGAAACAGTGCTGGCTAGATAGGTGAAAGAGACTACTTCCTTTCAGTTTCTCCCGTTGATGGTGATTAGAGCTTGTTGTTGTTGTTTGTGGTAGTGTTGGTTGACTTCACAGGTCATAGCTTCTCATTACAGCTTCATGATATCCATCTGGAAGTAAGTCACTAATGACCAGATGCTCTCAGATTTTCAATGGTTCTCCAATTGATGTCAGTTCATAAAATCCTGATTCATCTCAAGAAAACTATTCGTCATTTACAGTGTTCTCAAATATGGAAGCAGAAATCTCATTCACCAAACTGGTGGGCTAGTGCTTTCTCTGCTTATTCTTTTACTTGTATATTTCATATGAGATTATCTAGATACGTAGACGGAAATGACTTTAAAATAGGGGGGAGGGAAGGGGAGAATAGAATTAATAGATTGTGAACTATATAAAAGATTTTAATAGTTGCTTATTCAATATCGATTGTTAATAAAATGCGTCAATAAGTACCCCGGAAACTATTAATCAACCCTATTTAAGATTAATTCGCATTGTAGACCATCGCAGATTATTTATATTCATTGAAAGGGTTACCTAGAAGTTATGAATTTCGTATATGTATATAAGCTTAAACTTTGTATGCCTGTCACAGTAATCAGTTTGTTACTGAGATGATTTGAATGTATATATCTCCTGTAAGCTCCAGAATAATGTGGTTTCTTATTGACCTAGTCTCAAACCTTATCTGTTAGGAAAACATTGGTTCTAAATCAGAAATAAACAGTTTGGTTATCTAAGTATAAAGCAAAACATAATTCAGTTTACCGTTACAATGAAGATTAAACAGAAATATTTATGGGCTAGGAGAAAACGCTTTGACATTTGAAGTAATAGGTAGTGGGTTTAAGTCTCTCTGGGAAGAGAGGAATTAGGAGGAAACGTGCTTACCAAGTAGAATACAAGATATTTACACACGCTATTCTATATTGACTAAGCTAGCCTACTAGCTGATTGTTAAAAACAACCCTATTATCAGACTGTTTTGGATGTAAACAGGGACCTGTAGTTTGGAAGTGTTAAATGATCCGTGTACAGGCTGAATGACATCATGATGGTGTAAACATATTTGTCATTTAACTATTTACAAAAAGCCACATTTAATAAAGGGGTATCATGAATGTCCATGTTTGGCAACACATTATGTATGTACACATTTTTCACCCCTAGTTCATATTCCATAGGAAATTCAAAACGTGCTAATCACTAAACACTATACAAACCAAAACTTATCAGCTACGTTTAATTTCAACTACCTCTTCGTTAAACAGTTCAAAACAGTTCACATGTGATCAATTGTATAAACGTTTTGCTTTCATGGTGGAGGTCTGATTCCTGGGTTCTGGCACTTGATTTTCAGCTACTGGGTCACAAGTTCGAAATGTCTACCGAGTACTCACATATGGGTAGCCAAGTAGTAACATTACCTTCTATGCTGTATCTGTATCTCTTAATTCCCTTCCTACCTACACCTACCTACCTACCTACCTACCTACCTACACACCTACCTACACACCTACCTACTATACCTACCTACCTACCTACTACCTACCTACCTCATCTACCTACCTACCTGCCTACCTACCTACCTACCTACCTACCTACCTACCTACCTACTTATTTACTAGCTTGCTTACTTACTTTACTCTAGTTTACTCTTTGATATGAAGGCTTGAAACTGCCCAGAGTAGACACCACTTTTTTTCCAAATCTTTTTCTGTGGACAGATAAGTTTATGATGCTGTCACTTTTGGTCGTTTGATTCTAATAACAGGGTTAGATGATGTATTCAAGGCCAAAATATATTCAAGATTGTTGGATTTAAATAAAATGGCCTCAAATTAGGTGAATAATACTGTGAGTGTCTTAAAACACGATAATTCCCCTTGAGTACTTTTGTACATTCAAGTTTCGTGTTGCCTACAAAAGCTTAAAATGTCATATTTACTCAATGAAAGCCTTAAGGAAAGTTAAAAAAGATACTAACTTAACTATATTGATGTAAAGAATACAATAGAATATTATCATATATGTTGCCTCATTGAAAACTTTCAGTAAAGGTTTTGCATTAGTTGGATGAAGGAGATCATCAAGCACTCCTGCTAGACCTAGGTTTTGTGCTTGCTGCCACTCAACAGCGGGATGTATATGCGACTGCAAGCGGATTGATACGCTTGTGAGATTCAAACCCACGTGACTCATTACTGTGGTCACAGACTTTAGCGCCGAGCTATTCCGGCCGTGTTTAACCTCCTGAAGGACTGGATTAGTCATAAAAAAGGTCCAAAAGATTCAGTCAACACTCAAAACTGGCAGCACGAAATTAGTTGCTCTCCAGTGGTCAGTCGTTGTATCCAATCCAGTTCTACTGAAGGTCAATCGTTACTCGAATAACTCAGGAGTAACGTGGCTGACTGCACTACTGGTTGACAGGTTTGAATCTCAGAGGGGATACCACTTCTCTTGAGATTGTAGATGCGCTTTGCTGACGAGTGCTAACAAGCGAAAAATGTAAGTGAAACAACATTACCTCTTGATTGCCTCCACATACGTGACAGCTACTTCAACACTACGGAATACCACAAACCTTCATCAATCTCATTCAACAACTATATGAAGACAACACATGCCAAGTAATTCACAAGGAGAAGCTCAGTGACGCCTTTGAAGCGAAGACAGGAGTAGAACAAGGCTGTCTGCTATCACCCGTGAAATTCCTGATTGTAGTGGATTGGATCATGCAACAAACAGTGAGGAGTGAGAAGAGGGGGATACACTGGACCGGGGAAAACATCCTAGAAGATTTGGATTTCACCCATGATGACTTGTGTCTCATGTTGCACAAACTTGAAGATCTACAGGCAAAAACTAACAAGCTGACAGAAGAGACAGGATAGTGAATACTGGACTTTAAGTGAACGTAGAGAAGACAGAGGTGATGAAGATACCACCCAACACACGCCACCACCACCACCACCACCAACAAGCTACAATCACCATCAACTGGAGAAACTTAAAGAAAGAGGTTTCTTTCACCAACCTGTACAGGAAGCAGCATCGTTTCAACTACAGGCAGCATAGGCACAGACGAGGACGTCAAAGCCAGCCAGGATCGAAAGACAGCAACACAGGCGTTCATTAACCCGAAACCAGTGTGAGATCTTCTGCACTCAGCACACAGCGTGAACAACATCCGGAGTTGTAACACCAATTCAGTCAAGTAAGTTAGTGCTTCCATGTGATAGTTGAGAGACTTGGCACGTTACGATTGATATTCCCAATAAACTACATATATTCATCAATAACTGACTACGCTGGCTCGTTACTGAAGCTCAGATGGTCAGAAAGAATAAGCAACGACGAACTCTGCTCTGGCAACGAACCAACGAAACAAGAACCTATCACCCAACAAATATGCACTGGAAGGAAGTGGAGATGTATTGAACATGCAGTGAGAAGGCCGACTATGGACATCATATGCCACATCAGGACGTCGAGTAGAACCTAGATAGGAAACGGCGAGTTGGGCAGCTGAGGTGAGGGTGACATGGAGGAGATAGTGTGAGGAAGAAATGAAAGCTTGTCGGCAGTCGTGGAGCCACGTTGAAAAGACTGCAGAGCAGAGGGTGAGATGGAGATGTGCTAGTGAAGCACTTTATTCCACTAGGAACCAAAGGGACAAATAATTCAATAAATAAAAATGTACTTTGCAACAGACTTACTCCAAGGTAATGGTAGATAAAGAAGGATTCATTGCAATCCGATAGTATAAAGAAAGTAGGTGTGATTCAGCAATTATAATCAGACTATTCAGAGTAAAACAAGCATTTTGATCAGTGAAAAATTATATTCTATGCATCTGTTCGATGTTGAATGGAATTCATTGATTTCTGTGTTCAAGAAACCACTATTCATTTCAAAATGGAAGATGTAGTGTATATTTCTATCAAACACTAAGACGTGCTAGTAAGTTCTGGCACTCACTCTTCATATACTGAACAAAATTCTGCATTATTTTGTACTTCTGTATAAAACGGTAGGTCTTGCTAAATTGTTTAACATTTGGAGATTGATTTCAAATAGGAATTAGCAACCAATAAATTAATAACTATTCGAATTATATCTGATTTGCACAATATGACACTCTCAAGTTCAACAAAGCTGCTTCTCACCATTTCCCTGCGTTGGGAATCACTTTCCTGGATAAGGCTTTGGTATTTGAAGCGACTGGTGGTGGGCTGGAGTCCCTGTGGGAACAACATCATTCACTGGAGTGCATGTACATCCAGTTGAAGAGTCTAAAATTGACAAAATGTTCGTCCTGCATTCCACCATTAGCCACCAAATATACCATAATATATATTGGATATATAGGTAGTGTCGAAGCATCTGTATAGGAACCCATCTACCAAAAAAGGTTGAACAATTTGACCGAGTATGGCAACGGGAAATTATGCGACTCAATAAAGCACAATTGCCTGCGATAATTTGTCAAGATAGCCAGCACTCTTACAGGCACTTGGTTTCAATATGACTGTTTCTCAAAGTTATACTACAGTCACTATTCAAATACTACGCTACTCACGGGGCCCACTTGTCTTTCGAGAGGACAGCTTCAGGACTCCTTGTTAGATCTACAGTAGTGAACAATAATGAAGACAGATACATACGAACTTAATTCTTCCACACAGTTTATATATGCTCTAGGCTGTCTCAAGTAGAACTAAGCAACCGTCTCACATATATTCATTTGAAAATGAAGTTGAGTAAATGGAGTTCAAGGTGGGCGGCGCTTTATTCTGAATTCAAAGACGCTATCAACAGCGTCAGACTTCTTTGATTAATCATGAAAAGGTTGATGCTTTTGGGAGTTGAGACAGTTGCATCGTATAATGTGATATCTGTTGAGTAATTCCTTTAAAATTTGTTAAAGATATCTGAAATAGAATGAGAGAGGGAACACCATATTGATTATCATATGACTATGTGAGATAGCAGCCATAGTTTGGTAGACTAGTATATTTACTGGTAGTTGGACCTTGTAGCTCAGTTGGTAGAGGATCGGGCCAGTAACCCGGTAGTCGCTGGTTCGAATCTGGCCGTGGTCCAGATTTTCATCTCACCTTCAATCATCACTAGCAAGTGGTATCAGCTATAAAAACACAGAAAATTGGGAATGCCTGATATTTTTGGATTGAGTTTTTCATTTGGCTAGGTTATTAGTTGGTAGGCGTCTCAGTGTCACCATAGACATCATCATCATCAGTGCATTATAGCTTCACAGTGAAGTTGGAAATAGATGCATTGATGACAATGATACGTCTACCAAATGAGAAAGCTTAGCTCCGATGGACAACTTATTATGAAAATCTCTACTATGAGCAACAAATATTCGTGCGATACTGAAAATTTGTTGGCTTGTATTCACAACTAATGCATAATAGGGAATTAGGTCTTAATGAGTTTTACTCAAACGCTTCGTTTGAATGCAGTAGTCACCTTTCTTCAACACTAACTAATTCACAATGCAGTCGTCGAACATTATTACTGGGTATCTGCCTTTAAAAAAATGGTCTCCTGAAGGAAATACGCCCAATTCAACGGACTTGTCAGACTAAAATTATTATGAATTGTTCATCAATGGGTAACAGATGCAGCGGTTTACTTCTTTGTGCTTAATACTGATAGGAGTCTATGGATTATGTTATCCAGTGTCGCCATTGTGTGGGTACACCTTGCTGACGCGTGCCAACAAGCACCAAACCTGGTAGAACAGGGTTGTCGATCATTCAACCACTACAGTGTAAGAGTATGAGTAACTAGCTTTAGGTGAGGCAATATATTGAAAAATAAATAAATTTTTACAGTGACACCTTGATAAAACCACATTGTTAGTGGTATTCAATAAAAAAATTATTATATTTCACCTGGTTAATTAAATTGTTCAATGAATATAAAACCAAATTATTAAACAATTGATCAATAAATCGAATGTATTGACTAACCTTTCTTTATGAAATAAACAAAAAGGGGAGAGAATGAGAGTTTAACTACAAATGAACATTCAAAGTGTGAGAACGATCAGAATGTTTACACACACACACACATACATTTAATAGGACAGGAAGCAACAAACAATTAAACCAGTGAATTTCCTTAAAACTACATTCAATAAGTCTAAGAAGTTTCTGAGACTGTCTTTGTTCCTACGGGGACTCGAACCTAGAATCCATCCTTTCAAAAGTCATAGATTTATTTACTGGCAATGAAATCGAGTATACACATTTCATCCCCCTGTGGACTAGTAAACTGGGTGTACTGCTATCCATACTAAGTGATGTTCTTCTCATTGATACTCAAACTCACTGCCAATTACTTCGAGATGTCAAACATTTATTTACTAGGACAATGAATGATTACTGTTTATAATTAAGTGAAGAAGTTGGAAATATGGACCATTGGATTGTGACCCAGTGGTTAGCTCAATGGTAACGTGCTGGCGACGGAACCTGAAAGTCGAGGGTTCTACCCCGTTGCAAATCATGTGCGGATCAAATTGCAATGCTACACTACGCATCATCACAGAACAGAGCATAGAGCAACAGTCAACTCCTTATCTCAACTTCATCGATTTTGAAAAGGCCTTAGACAGCGTAGACAGAGAAGTAATTTAGCAGCTGCTTCAACACTATGGAGTACCGCAAAGCTTTATCAACCTCACTCACCAGCAGCTATATGATGATGATGCTACATGCTACATGCCAAGTGATTCACAATGCAAAGCTCAGTGATGCCTTTGAATTAAAGACAGGAGTAGGTCAAGGTTATCGCCAACTATCACCGATCATCTTCCTCATAGTGATCAACTGGACTCGATTGGACTCGACTTCATGATGCAAGAAACTGTGAGGAGTGAGAAGTTAGGTATATGCTGTTCGATCGATGAAAAGACCATAGAAGATTTGCGTTTCGCCGATGAGGATTTGCTTCTAATGTCTTATGTCACACAAACTCGAAGATGTACAGGCAAAAACTAACAAGTTAGCAGAAGAGACGAGGCAGCAAACATAGCACTTTCTTCAGGTGGACGTAGAGAAGACACAGGTGATGAAGATATCCCCCAACCTACAACAGTAACAACAACAAGCAATAATGACCATGGATGGGATAAATGTGAAGGAATTTGTCTCTCTCACCTATCCACCTATCTACGCAGCATCGTCTCAACTACAGGCGACACACATTAGAACGTCAAAACCAAGATAGGAAAAGCAGCAAGGTAGACCTTGAATTGTCTAAAATCAGTGTGAAAATATACTTCATTCAGCATAAAGAACAAGGCCCAGATTTTCAACACTAAGTCAGTCAAGTCAGTGCTTCCATGTGATGGTTGAGAGACTTAGCGCCTTAAGAAAAGCATTTCCTTCCAACAAACTGCACACATACATCATCACCAGCTCCCACCTACCCTCACTCGATGCTGAAGGTTGGATGAGATGAGATGAGATGAGAAGGTGAGAAAGAATAAGCAAGGAGAAAGTGTGACCTGCCAAAGAACCAATCAACGAAGCAACAAGCTACCGCTCAACAAATATGCAGAATAAAGCGGAGATGAATCGGGCATATTCTGAGAAGACGGTTTGTGGACATCACGCTTCAGGCCAAACTGTGAAGTGGAAGCCAAATGGGAAACGATGAGTTGTGCGTCCGAAGTGAGGGTGACACGGAGGAGATCATGTGAAGAAGAAATGAAAGGTACAGACAGTTGTGGAACCAGGTTGTGAAGACTGCAGGAAACAGAGTGAAACGGTAACATGCTGGTGAAGCCCTATATTCCACTAAGGAACCCAAGGGTCAAATAATGAAGTTAGATTAAAATTTCTACACACTGGTCTTCATTGAAAACTCCGCTTACAAAAGCAAACTAAACTTTTATAACATCTGTTGGCATAAATCGTGAGTTTCCTATCACATTGTGTAATGATGTATAATGAATCTCATCATGGCATTTCCTAAGGAACTTTTTACTGGATAACTGGGACCGACTCTTGTATAGAGTATAGTCCCTCTCTTGAAGGAACTAATTGTTTCAGCTTACGTAGATGAAATCTATGAACTATATGCTAAAAAACCTTTCTGCTTATCGAAGGTACTTTCAACTAAAATGTGATCAACTTCTGAACTCCTAGTAGTTTTAATGATAGGAACATGATCATTTCTCTTCATTAGTGTATCTGCCTGGTTGAAATCTACTGTCTCATCATGAACAATACAGGAAAAGAATTTTTCGATCTCACTTAAAAAACCCCACGTATCAGCGGATTTAATGTGTACTAATGACAAGAATTGAAGTATCCAACTGTCATCTTGGGTGGAAATGAAATCTATTGACAAGTTCTTTCTTAACTAGGATGAATCAGTCAGCTTTTATTGGTCAGTAATCTGAAGTTATTTGGTGTAGAGTTGTGGCTCATTGGTCAGGGGATTGAAATTTCAACCGAAATTTCAACCGAGCACCTCTTCGCCTACTAAGTTCTTAACAGTCAAGTAGTATTATTCACCCTCACAAAATGAGTATAGCTCATTGCCTACTGTACCAGCATGTATTTGACTGCGGAGTAATTTTCACTACTCTTCATTTAAACTGATTGATTTCGAGACACATTTATGACTTGATATCAGTAGTATTAATTAGTAGTACTATTACAGGGTAAGTACTGAGCAGAGAGTTGAACTCAGTTCGACTGTCGGTTATTGGATCAAAGCAATGCTGCCAACTGTAGAAATGCTTTCTTGTAATCCGAACAACAAGCCAACAAATTAGATTTCCATGGGTGATTATATCCCATGCATATATATATATATATATATATATATATATATATATATATATATATATATGCATAATAGCAAGGTCGTTCTAGCAGCTGATAAGTATTTGCTTTAAACGATCAAGTTGACGGATGATTTTGGTGAGATAAGCATGGAGGGTAGTATTAAGGTTTCTACAACTAAAACAGATGACAACCATATAAATCTGTCTGAAATTTAGGTGAATAACATTTTTAGGGTAGATAACCCAAGTTTTATTTAATATTTTTCGAGAAGAGAATTCATGTGCAAAACGGTTTGTTTGTCGTTAGTAACTTGTTTCATATAAAATACTGATACTGACACTCCTCCTAGTACTACTACTACTACTGCTACTAATATTATAGTGTAGGGTTTTACTCCCATTTCCATTTCACTTCCAGATTCCAGGCCGAAGCAATTCTAAATGGAGTTTATTGTCTAAGAACCTGGTGGATAAGCCTCCTCATCGATCAGGAAATAGTAAATAAACGCTTCCAAATGAAAACAGACATTCTCAACAGAGTACTCGCCTGATCAGTGTTATCCCAAAACGCTCCCAACTGTTAGGCTTTAAAGTATTTACCTTCATGAGTAATCGGGCCCATCATCATACTCACATCCATGTAGGAATACCTTGTTTGGGATGCATCTCACTGAGTCTCTACAATCTTGCAGATATTAGTGTGGCTCTTTAAAACCAGGACGGTATATAACCTTATCCTGTAGTGCAACCACACGAGTGCCTTCACCCTAGTAGACCATGTATTTGGCTAGGCCAATTAGGTCTGGTGTAGTGCCAGAGTGATCACCATAAACTATACTCAAGATTTCGGGGTGTTGTGGCCACCTGAAAACTTTATTGTTTTATGACCGTGAGGGTTTTAAATCGTTTGCCGACGACCAAATGTTCTGTAGAAGAGAAGTAAGTGGCAGATAACACAAATAGTATCAATAAATTAGCTGTCATTAAAATCAAAACTGTGATAAGTAGTAAGTAAAGTACAAGCTTTCGTGACTCGGTGGTGTAGTGGTTAACGCTCTCGCCAAACGATTCCTAACAACTCAAAAGAGAAGTTTTCACATCTGACCACTTCGATGTGCATATATCAATTCACCTGTGGTTGTGCAGTCACGTCTGTAGGTCGTTCGATGCAGTTGTTATCTGAAAGGGTTGAAGAACACTATCCTGTATGGTTATAAAAAGAGGTAACAATGAAGCGATAAGGAGTGCTATAATTGAACACGAAGTGAAGACGAATCACCCTATCTCAAGAACGTCCTAGTTCAAAGTCATGTGTAAGATGAAAAGAAATCTTCCAAAGGGTTGTATGTCTTTGTATTCTCTGCCTCATCGAACCTCTTGTCGTGGATATGGGGACACCTGAACTATGTACGTGAAGGAAGATTGTTCATCTCCTTCTCCTTTCATGGTTTTAGTTCTCAACCTTTCAAATCTACTCTGCCCTACTTCTGTGAAATACTTGTTCTTATTTCACAATTAATACAATATTTATGTTTAGAAGTAGTATTCATCATGGACTGACATCAGTTGGGGAACCATTGGAAATCTGGGAGCACTGGACAGCTGTTTCGTCCAACTAGTATGGGACTCCTCATCAGTACACACTCACGACCCGGCTAGGGGTCGACCTGTGGGGTCAACCAGTCAGAAGTGAAGTGGATGCTAACCGACCAATGGCTGAATGGTTAACGCGTTCGCTGTGAAACCTGGATGTCCTGAGTTCCACCCCTAGCCGGGTCGTGGGTGAGTACTGCTGAGGAGTCCCATACTAGGAAGAAACAGCTATCCAGTGCTCCCAGATTTTCAATGGTTCCCCAACTGATGTCAGTCCATGATGAATACTACTTCTAAATTAAAAATCCCCATTCATCTCAAAAATACATTACAATATTTATGTGTTTATTTTATAAGTTAAGTGAGTAGTGGAATAAATACTTGAGTGAAACCATTTTTTATTGTTTAACTGTTAAAAAGTATATGTTCTTTCAAAGTTTATCTAGTTCATTGATTATCGTGATGTTTGCTTTAAAGTTTTATATGTTAATAGTAACTAATTCACTAAGATGTTATTTTAGAGCCAAATACAATCGATAACTATTGACCGGGGCAAGTATATGGTATTTCAGAATATAGATATTCAAATGTTCTTGACATCTGATTATCTTGTTGGGAGCTTTCATCAGTGGGAATCATCTTTCTCATAGTTACCACTTAACTAAGCATCTAGTTATCAATGGATTTTGTAAGCTCCTTTAAATGCGTCTAAATTTGCAAAAAACCACAACGTTCAATAATACATTACGTTTTATCCTGGTAAGGTCTGTAAGATGGCTGATAATGACATCTAGATGGTAGTATCAAAAGGGATAGTGTATACAATATACATTTCTAGACGCATTCCTCTTATTTATGTATGCCAGCTCAGTAAGAATGTAGAAATTCGATACGGTTTTAAACTTTCAATTCTACCATCTACATTTATAGTCCTGTTAACAAATAACAAATCTGAAAACAAAACAGACCAACTTAAATGAAAATCTACTTCTTCATAAACAAAATGAATAACAATCTTTTCATAGAACAAGAATAATACTGGCACGTAACGCTAAAATATACAACAAGAAACAAAAAAATACGTCATATGATAAAGGAAAAAGACAGAAGATTACTTAGTGTCTGTGTGTTGTTATTTTTCTCCTGTTCATCGTCTAATATGTTTGCTTGTGTATGTGTAATCGGTTGCCGGGTGAAATTGTGGTCGCATAACAAACCATAGTGATTTATAAACAACACTTCAATGTTTTAGCCAGTTTGTATGCTCTTCTTTAACTAATAATATCTCCTGTTATCACCTTTTCTACATACATCTCTCTTATTCTTCCCTTCTCTGTTAACTGTCTAACATATCTATGTAAGAGTATAAAGAAAACAAATAGGATTGTAAATTGTAGATGGAATTATTTGTTGAACAAACTAGTTCGACAATACTGTTGTCCCATATGTAAAACATATTATCATCTTCATTGTCAGATATATAGGCATAGATTAATGTTATTTTAGGCTACTTACGTGAACATCAGTATTATAGAATATTAATAAGCTATCTAACTGATTTATTCACAAGAATATTGGGTAATTTGAATCATTTAAGCGTTGATATGACTGTCACTAACATATTTCAAGTTGTTATTCATCGAAGACTGACATCCACAACCCCCTCAAAATTTAATTGATCTAGTGCTCGTTGGTGACTAGCTTCGAGAAGTATTCCCGAAGTTCCAATGACAAGTCGTGACCGGTGGAGTCAAAGCCTGATGGCCGTGAGGACAAATACTCAACGATGACATTGGGTGGCGGTTTGCGCTATATTGTGAGCTAACAGAACTTGGAAATATGGAGCATTGGATCTGACCCAGTGGCTCAATGGTAACGCGCTGGTCGCGGAACCTGAAGGTCACGGGTTCGATCCCTGCTGGTGGGGTGGCGGGTGCGCACTGCTGAGGAGTCCCATACTAGGACGAAACAGCTGTCCAGTGCTCCCAGGTTTCGTTTGTTCCTCCAACTGATGTCAGTCTTCGATGAATAACAACTTGAAATATTCCAAATCTCCACAACCCCCTCAAAATTTAACTAACCTATTTGTCTAAGAACAAAACCAGTTGGGTTTCTTCTAACTTGGTGATGGTTAGTTGGAATAATATCATGGCCTAGATTTTCATTTCACAATCAATCATCATCCAAATTCATTCATGAAAAAAAAATGAAGGAAATTAATTTTTCTATGCGAAATATATCTTGTAGCATAGAGGTGCAAGTAATCACGTTATCCCTTTCAATTTCTGAATATCTATACAGTTTTTCCTATTGAGAATATCATTCGAAAGCATTGTATTTTTGATGAGGTAATGTAGTTAGATACGTCAAGCTTGTAGTTATCACAGATTGACATCATTTTGAGAACCATTAAGAGAAATATACGTCTGTTGCTGAATAGTATGAAACTCCTCAGCAGAGCAAACAGGGGTTGTAGTCAGGAACTTTAAGTTTCATTGTCAGAGCGCTACTACTGCACTGTTGAAAGCTAATGTCGTCGTAGAGCATTTCTTCTCACGTTCAACTTGATATATTCCACCGATTATGAGTCCGTTTCAGAAATTCACAGAATTTCACCTTGAAACATCCTACTGATGAGTAGTAAATAGGCTTGTAGATATTGATTGATTTCAGTTGACACATACTTTTTTACCATTATTTGTCCTCTTGGTTCCTACTGGAAAATAGAACTTCACTAGCACATCACCATTTCACTCACCTCTCTCAAGTCAACTGAACCCAAACCTCCACTACTGCTCACAACCCTTCATTTCTTACTCACACCACCACCTCCATATTACAATACCACACACAACTCGTCCTGTCACATTTCCCTCCCATTCAACAACCTGGTCTACTCTCATGACTAATGTCCATAAACCATCTTCTCAATGTATAACCAATCCAATCCATCTCCACTCCCTTCTTCTCTATATCTGTTGGGTGACAGATTCTTTCCGAGTTGGTTGGGTCGTTATCAGAGTTCCCTGTTCCTTATTCTTTCTGATCATCTGATCTTCAATGTCGAGTGTAGGCAGCTGTTGATGGTGTATGTGTGCAGTTTGTTGGGAGGAAATGGTTAACGTAAGGCTCCAAGTCTCTCAAATATCACATAGAGGCAGTGACTTGATTGACTCACTTAGTATTGTGTTGGAAATCCCCATGCTGTTCACGATGTAAGCTCAGTGCAGTACACTGCAGTATATCTCCACACTCATCTCCACTGATTGATCAAGGAAGGCGTGTATGTCTTGCCACCTTTCCAATCATTGTTTCCACAACCTCATCTGTTCCATCTCCAACTGAAATGATGCTGTCTAGTTGAATAGGTGGGTGTATAGGTAGGTGGAAGAGATAACTTTCTTCACATTTCTCCCATCCATGGTCATTGGTCTTCTTGTGGTTGTTGTTGTTGTTGCTGTTGGTTGAGGGAGATCTTCATCACCTCTGTTTCCTCCACGTTCACCACAATGAAGTGCCATCTTCGCTGTCCTGCCCCTTCTGTCAGCTTGTTAGTTTTCGTGTGTACATTATGCTCGAAACGTCATCCAGTAAATAATACTAGGTCACTGTGTGTTATAAATCAAATCAACAAATCTAACATGGAATTCGTGTGTACATCTTTGAGTTTGTACGACATGGAACATTAGACATAAATCATCATCACGATGTGTGAATGCAAATCTTCTATAATCTTTTCATTGGTCAAACAGCGTGTTCCCATCTTCTCACTGCTCACGTTTTCTTTTATGATTCAGTCCCGTCAAGTGATTCGAGTCAAGTGGAGTCGGTTAGAATGGGGAAGATGATCGTTGATAGTAGGTGGTAGGTTTGTGCTACTCTTTTCTTCACTTCAAATGCATTACTGAGCTTTGTAGTACGAATCACTTGTCATGTAGCGTCATATAGTGTGTAGCTGTTGAATGAGGTTTATATAGGTTTGTGGCAGTTCATAGTGTTGATGCAGTTGCTAAATTACTTCTCGATTGATGCTATTCAAGGCCTTTTCAAAGTCAATGAATTTGAAGTGAAGTGTTGACTGCCATTCTATGTTCTGTTTTATGATTATGCATAGCGTAGTGTTGCAATTTGATTGACACATGATTTGTTTTCATGAAGCTAGCCTGTTGCTGTTGTAATTTTGAATGGAGAAGAGTTTTTAGTCTCTCCATTATGATGAAGCTCAATATTTTCGCTATATCGTGAACTGATGGAAGTAAGAAATGTGGACCATTGGATTCTGGCCAAGTGGCTTAATGATAACGTGCTGGCCACGAAATCGGAATGTCGCGGTTTCGATTCCTGGTGTTGCAGATTCGTGGATCCGCACTGCTAAGGAGTCACATACTAGGACAAAACAGCTGTCCAGTACTACCAAGTTTTCAATGTTCCTCCGACTGATGCCAGTCCACTGGACAACTTAGAAATGATGTATTCTTCTGATATTTATCCGAAGTCACTAAAGGGTAACACCTGAAACGCATTCAAACCAAAGCTACATATTTTAGCACTTAAACTTACCATGTGAGTAATAAAATGATGATAACATTTAATCACAACTGCATTACTTTCCTCTGCTGTTATTCCATAGTAACCGTACAATTAAGCCTTTGTAGGACACCAGTTTACACTAGCATCCAGTTGTAATCTAAACACGTATTTACACCCGGTAATAGATCAGATATACTACTGATCCGTTTAACTAAGATATTGTGTAAACACCAGCTTAAACTAAAATTTGGACATACATAAGCAAACATACACAGAGACATATCAACTTTGTATTTATTTCATAACTAATTTGTGACATATTTATTTCGCCTTAGATCTATTCTTCACATTATCTATGAATAACTCATATGTACTACATATATTGTAAGGAGAAACGGGAACTTTCGAAATGAACAAAACAAAATAAAGTTAGTAAACAAACTTTTACACATGCATATCTATTGTTGACAGGTACACTGGAATATATTTCAGTAAGGATACTTTTTATATGAGATGTTTAAACAAAACACTACAAAAGAAATTTAGAATGCTCATTTGGGAGAGAGAGTGGGCACAGAAAACACACAAAGGTTGATAGAACATCAGATTCAACTTGGAAAAGTGTGAATTTACACTGCCTAACTAGTCACATCGTGGCTAAGCTTATGCGAAAAATGTTTCATAATAACTAAAGTAATAAAATCGTTATCTTTTGCTATATACATTTACCAATTTGATTGTCTGACATAGCCGTAGTTTGGCAGACTTGTATCAACTTTGGCTGATGATTGAAGTGATGATAGGATGTTATGAATTCATACAGGATTCATCCGAAATCCTTGATGATTGAGGTGAAATAAAAAAGATCTTGTCATTAGTCGGGTCTCATTACTCAGTTGATAAAGGATTGAGCCAGAAACCTGGTGTTCAGTGGTTAAAGTTCTACCATGGCCAAAATTTCCATTTCATCATTAATCATCACCCAGAATCATTATACACAGAATGATTTTTATTGCTGAAAAACTCTCATGATAGCATTAAGAAGATAGTCAACTTTGAACGTATAGTTATTTTCGTTCAGTTCTGATGAGACTAAACTTATGAATGGGAAACTATGATATAAGATTGCCCACACAGAGTTTCAAAAAGCAGTTAGCTAACGCGTAACTCAGTGTTCGTGTTACATAACAAGAACTCCTGATATGCTAGAGTATGAATCCACTGGATGATAATGATGTACAGAAACTCTTAGTGGAAGAACCTATCCCTTCAAGCACTAAGGCATTATCCACTTGGCTACTGAGTCACTAGTTACCATTAGATAAAATTAACCGGAGGTGTTTTTTCGGGCTCTCAGATGCTATTTATGGCCAGTTGATTCTGTCCAGTCAACGATAAAACATTACAAGTTATAGCATCTGAGATATACACATCAAACAAGCAATAGCCACTGTGATGGTGTGGTTTTTGAAGCAACGAGTCATAGGTTCGAGTCTCTTTCGGAACAGCATCACTAACAAGGAGGTTGAAAAGTTCAAACAAGCAGGGAAACTGTGAGACGAACATAAGCCTACATGCTGAACTTTGTTCTTGGAAGTTTCATCATCAGGGTTGAGAAATAAAGTTTTTAAGTCTCTTGACTTAACGGAAGCTATAAGTCCTTGAATTTAATGTCATTGGAAGAACTGGCGCGAAATCATGCTTCCATCCGTCACAAACAAAAAATTAGACCAAATCATTTTGGAGAGACTGAAAAATCCTCTCCATTCAAAATCAAAACAGCAACAGACTCACATCGGGCAAAAGAAAACATATGCAGATCAACTTCCAACGATACGCATCAACATAGAACACAGCATAGGATGACAGCCAACTCAACCTCAATTTCATCCATTTAGAAAACACCTTCGATAGCGTCAATCAAAAAGTAATTTGACAGCTGCTTCAGCAATAAAGTTTTAGTAATACAAAGATTTATCAACCTCATTCAACAGCTATACACTATATAACGCTACATGACAAGTGATTCATAATACAAAGCTCAGTGATGCATTCAAAGTGAAGACCACCTACTATCAACGATCATTTTCTACATTCTCATCGACTCAACTCAACTCGACTCGACTGAATCATGCAAGAAACTGTGAGAAGCGAGATGATGGGAACACGCTGTTTGACCAATGAAAAGATTATAGAAGATTTGCATTCACACATCGTGATGATGATTTATATCTAATGTCTCGTGTCGAACAAACTCGAAGATCTATAGGCAAACACCAAGGAGTTGACAGGAGAGGTAGGAGAGTGAAGATGACACTGCCTTGATGTGAAGGTGGAGGAGATAGAGGTGATGAAGATCTCCCTCAACCAACAGAAACAACAACAACAACGAGATGAATGTGAAGGAAGTTGTCTCTTCCACCTACCTATACACCCACCTATTCAACTAGACAGCATCCTTTCAATTGGAAATGTGACTTCTCAGCAGTGCGGATCCACAAATCTGCAACACCAGGAATCGAAACCGCGGCATTCCGATTTCGTGGCCAGCACGTTATCATTAAGCCACTTGACCAGAATCCAATGGTCCACATTTCCTACTTCCATTAGTTCATGACATAACGAAAATATTGAGCTTCATCATAATGGAGAGACTAAAAACTCCTCTCCATTCAAATTACAACAGCAACAGGCTAGCTTCATGAAAAACAAATCATGTGTCAATCAAATTGCAACACTACGCTATGCATAATCATAAAACAGAACATAGAATGGCAGTCAACACTTCACTGCAAATTCATTGACTTTGAAAAGGCCTTGAATGGCATCGATCGAGAAGTAATTTAGCAACTGCATCAACACTATAAAGTGCCACAAACCTATATAAACCTCATTCAACAGCTATACACTATATGACGCTACATGACAAGTGATTCATAATACAAAGCTCAGTAATGCATTTGAAGTGAAGAAGGAATAAGACAAACCTATCACCTACTATCAACGATCATCTTCCTCATTCTAATCGACTCCACTTGACTCGAATCAACTTGACGGGACTGAATCATATAAGAAAATGTGAGCAGTGAGAAGATGGGAACACGCGGTTTGACCAATGAAAAGATTATAGAAGATTTGCATTCACACATCTTGATGATGATTTATGTCTAATGTTCCATGTCGTACAAACTCAAAGATGTACACACGAATTCCATGTTAGATTTGTTGATTTGATTTATAACATACAGTGATCTAGTATTATTTACTGGATGACGTTTCGAGCATAATGTACACACGAAAACTAACAAGCTGACAGAAGGGGCAGGACAGCGAAGATGGCACTTCATTGAGGTGAAGGTGGAGGAGACAGAGGTGATGAAGATCTCCCTCAACCAACAGAAACAACAACAACAACCACAAGAAGCACCAATGACCATGGATGGGATAAATGTGAAGAAAGTTATCTCTTCCACCTACCTACACACCTACTCATCTAGACAGCATCGTTTCATCTGGAGGTGGAATAGGTGAGAACGTAGAAACCATGATCGGAAAGGTGGCAAGACACACACGCCTTCTTTGATCAATGTGTGGAGATGAGTATGGAGATATCTGCAGTGTACTGCACTGAGCTTACATCGTGAACAGCATGGGGATTTCCAACACAATACTAAGTCAGTGAATCAAGTCACTGCTTCTATGTGATATTTGAGAGACTTGGAGCCTTACGTTACCATTTCCTCCCAACACACTGCACACATACACCATCAACAGCTGCCTACACTCGACATTGAAGATCAGATGATCAGAAAGAATAAGGAACAGGGAACTCTGATAACGAGCCAACCAACTCAGAAAGAATCTGTCACCCAACAGATATAGAGAAGAAGGGAGTGGAGATGGATTGGATTGGTTATACATTGAGAAGATGGTTTATGGACATTAGTCATGAGAGTAGACCAGGTTGTTGAATGGGAGGGAAATGTGAAAGGACGAGTTGTGTGTGGTATTGTAATATGGAGGTGGTGGTGTGAGTAAGAAATGAAGGGTTGTGAGCAGTAGTGGAGGTTTGGGTTCATTTGACTTGAGAGAGGTGAGTGAAATGGTGACGTGTTAGTGAAGTTCTATTTTCCAGTAGGAACCAAGAGGACAAATAATAATCATAGCAATATAATAATGTATACATCTGTTCATTTTGAGTAGATGTATTTGAGTTTGAAGAAAACAATATGAATGAGACTTTCAATCTGTATACATCTACTTCATTAAATGCTGCTGTATATATTATATTTTAGTTATATTCTTCATAAAGGTTGAATAATGAGGTTTTATTTTTCTTTAATTTATGATTCACTATAATATGCGATGCTAAGGTTGAATTCATTAGAAAGTGGCATTAGTTGTAGAATCATGGAAAGCCAGGGTGCCCTGTATACATCTTTCATCTGAGTGTTGAACTACTCTGTAGTGCGCACTTATGACCCAACCGATGTTTGATACGAGAACAGTTAGGTAACGTTGTTTATCTAACCAATTAGCTATCAGTTAGACTTGACGATTTAGGGTGCATACTATTCAGGTGTATCATATTAGGCCGGATAAGTTGTCTAGTGTTCCCTGGTGTTTAATGATCATACAACACATGTATTGATTCAATCAATTCAAAGAAAACTCTCTTCATCAAATAATGTACAATGTTTAAGCTGCCTACTTTTAGTTGTTCTTTGAAAATGATTTCAATGTTTAAAATGTCGATTATGTAACATGACCAGTAATCTCAGACTTAATTTCTAGTCTTCAGACGTATATATTTACACTTTAGCACCAATAAAAATATCTCTGGATGATTCCTCAATGTAATAGGCGTCACTTTTGATATATTCCTCGAACCTTTAGATACAACTCTGTATGAAGGTAAAAGGAACTTTGTCTTTTATGTGAAGAAAAGCATTGCCAAAACATTTGGTTCTTTTATAAAGAGCTCTAACTCAGTATCTACCTAAAATTCATCATGATTCTTCAGTCTTAGCTTAAAGAGAATGCTGAACTATTATGCTCATTCAAAACTCATCATATGATTCTTCCTTTAGATTTTTTTTACTTTTACCTCTTCATTGATATTCTTGCAGTCATTATTGAGCAATGAAACATCTATCATATCCTTAACCTCCATTTATCTTAATTTTGTGATGAGTTTTATAGCCTCTCTGAATAAGTTGAGATCAAATGAAAATGTAATACTGAGTTAATGTGTTATGCTGAAGTTAAGACTACGACTTGATTAGGCTGTTTAACAATAGAATGATGAATTATGGTTTCCATCATCCCATTTAATCTGACTAATCTGTCTGAAAATAGCAGTTCAAAAATTATATTTTCATACCTACATATGATACATGAAGATACATGAAGAATAAGTGTCTTTTTAGCTTCTGAAAACTCTTCATGAATGGTCGTTTTCAAATGATAAAATCACCATCCATATAGGTAATCCCAACAAGCAGTCTTATAAACCCGAAGGATATAATCGACTCAGTGTGAGGGATGAAGTTGGAAATAGTTACGTCACAATATCAAATCAATCAGTCAATGTCAACATAGGACCAAGCATTAGTGTATAACGGTTCAAATTGCCTTACCTCATATCACTACATCAAGTAGAAAAACAGTGAAGTGAAAGATGAACATAAGAGAATGCAGTCAAAAGAATTTTAAAGTACGAGAAGAAAGAAAGGAAAAATGAAAAAAGTGGTGGGAATCGGTATAGCGTCGTTAAGATGAGGATAATGTGTGTGGGGATACATCTGCACCACTGACATCAACTCTGAGCCATATGATCACACTGAGTCTCCAACCACTGATTCTTCTTGTCCCACCAACCTCAACCACCTGGTCTGCATCACCCTACATGGCTCAAACCAACAGCCAAACACTTAATGCATTTGTGCCATGTCTTAGTCTGGTCATTTCAGGCCTTTTTCCACCCTGGACCTAATTCGCCCAACATTGTGTGACGAGGCAATCGGCGACTAGGCATATGTAGTACGTGTCCCAACCAACCATCTCAATCGATGAAGGTTCGTGACCTCATCAACTGATTCACCTCTACTCCCTCCCTATAACTCTACACCTCACTTCTGCATTACTCAAGTGGTGGCATCACAAAATACAATCTATACTACGAAGGCAATGGTGATCAAGCAGTGGAAGCCAGCCTTCTCATATCTTCCACCTTCAATGAGGGGCCATGTTTCACAGTCATACAGTAGGATAGACCAGACTGGTGTGCAGTACACGTCATCCTTAATCGACAACTGGATATCACGGTGGTGTCATAGGTGGTGTAAATTGGCAAAAGCCAATCGAGTAATTTGTATGCGTGTAGAGATTTCATCGGCGACTGACCAACACACCAGAGCTGATCCTACTTCCCAGGTAAGTGAAGTGGTTGACACACTGAACCACTTCACTCTCTATTGTTAGTCGAGACACCGATGAAGATGAATCCTGGAGTAAGAACTTGCACCTGGGTGGCGAGAACCGCATCCCAAACATTCTCAAATTGTTCAGAAGACTGTGAATCTTGTCAGTGTCTTCACCTAACAGGACTATGTCATCTGCATATTGTAGGTCTAACGAAAATTCTCCTGCGATTAGGTCAACCCCTGTGTAGTGAGGTGACGAGAGGGAGACCTGCATAAGAATATCTGTGATAAAAGTGAATAAGAATGGAGAGAGTGGCCATCCTTGATGGACACCAGTTGATGAGCATAGCTCCCTGGAAATCTCACCATAGGTTCTAACACGCCCAGAAGTGTTGGAGTAGAGAGACTTCAATAAGGTGATGTAGTTACTCGGCACGCCTTTCAGTGAGAAATATTGCCATAAGATTTCTGGATGAACGGAGTGGAATGCCACCTTCAGGTCGACAAATGCGTCTATTATCGGGCATCGTTAGTCGTGTCTACGTTCCAGGGCCTGATGGAGTGTGAATATTTGGTCGATACACCTGTGGCCGAGTGTAAATCCTGCCTGGTTTTCTCGGGCTTACTGTTCCTGAGCTCCACTCAGGCGTGGAAGAATTATAGAACCTAGAATGTTGGACACAATGTTCGTCAGTCTGATTTATCTGTGGTTATCACGGGAGGACTTCTCGCCTTACGTCACAATATAGTTAATACTAAGACATGGAATAAAGAGTGTTTGTATGAACGTGGTATGAATGTACAATTTCAGCCTTATTATTTAATAGTCACCGTTGTAACTGTCTGAAGTAGGGGAAGACAAACTTGATGTAAAGGTTCCCTTGTAAAAAACTGCCAGTGACATATTATTTTCCTCTGAATGTGTAGTCTTCATCATACGAGTTTTTATATAGACAGTGATTCTCTTCACTTTGCTTCAGGTGATCATGTCACTAAATGTCCCTTTATTAGCTGATAAATAGTCCCAAAAGTTCGTTTGAATTAACACAACCCATGGGAATAGTTGAGTTTTAGCATGCACACTGAATTGCTTATAGATAGATGTTTACTTTTTCCAAGCGTAAATCAAAATGCTCCCACCATTGACATTTACATTTTCTGAGTGTTTTGCATTATATCCTAATCCTGGTCTGGCTTGATCAGGTCTCTGAATTGTTTAGAAATTTCTCAATATCACTATCAAACATACCAACAAAGTTTATTTTTACGCCAATGTAATTAAGCAACTTTCTTACTTGAGACTCATCAGCTTGATGTATCTATATTCCATTGAGTGATAGTGTTATCACTGGAACTCGAACCTAGGAGTTACCGCTTTAAATGGCATTATTATTTATTCGACTACTGGAAGGTAAATACATCTGCCTGATAAGTGATTCTCGAATAAGATGAAAAGAACGTTTTGGATTTCACTGTTAAGCAGTGTGCATTCAAAATATTAAAAGGAAATAGTAGACTGCGTTGACGCATCTACACTGAAGTTTATGTACCAAGAGAAGCAAACCAATTTCGTTGAAACCAGTCAACAACGGTAAACAACAAGCTGCAATATTAATATGATTACTTTGTTCATTTAATTTACCTTTCAAACACCTCATTATTTGACTTGGATATTATTCACAGTGATTATCTATCTTCAATCACTTCATACAGATCCTAAGAGGTATCAAATCAAACTAAATGGATATTGTGAAACCGGTACAAAGAATACACACTTGTTTCTTTTTGATAACGTGGTATGATGAATAAGTAACTGTACATTCTTTTTCAGACCAATATTCCTTACCTGAAAGTATTAAACAGCGGTAGTACATTTAAGTAGCTTGATTCAATCTCGTTTACTTTCATGGAATTCATTTAGCGTAATACTCTTGAAGAGTTTTGAACTGGCATGCAAAAGTTGTTTAATACACCTTAGTTTTCAATAGTTCAATAGTTAATGTTGACTTGTGACATAAATCACACTGAATACCTTTCTGAAGTTAAAATTGAATGAGTAAAACTTGGAGTGAGTGAATATTGGATAATTTCATACTACGGTGTACCACAAACCTACATAAACCTCATTCAACAGCTATACACTATATAACGCTACATGACGAGTGATTCATAATACAAAGATCAGTGATGCATTCAAAGTGAAGACCACCTACTATCAACGATCATTTTCTACATTCTCATCGACTCGACTCAACTCAACTCAACTCGACTCAACTCGACTGAATCATGCAAGAAACTGTGAGAAGCGAGATGATGGGAACACGCTGTTTGACCAATGAAAAGATTATAGAAGATTTGCATTCACACATCATGATGATGATTTATATCTAATGTCTCGTGTCGAACAAACTCGAAGATGTTTAGGCAAACACCAAGGAGTTGACAGGAGAGGTAGGAGAGTGAAGATGATACTGCCTTGATGTGAAGGTGGAGGAGACAGAGGTGATGAAGATCTCCCTCAACCAACAGAAACAACAACAACAACGAGAGAATGTGAAGGAAGTTGTCTCTTCCACCTACCTATACACCCACCTATTCAACTAGACAGCATCGTTTCAATTGGAGATGGAACAGATGAGGTTGTGGAAACAATGATCGGAAAGGTGGCAAGACATACACGCCTTCCTTGATCAATCAGTGGAGATGAGTGTGGAGATATACTGCAGTGTAGTGCACTGAGCCTACATCGTGAACAGCATGGGGATTTCCAACAAAATACTAAGTCAGTGAATCAAGTCACTGCTTCTATGTGATATTTGAGAGACTTGGAGCCTTACGTTAACCATTTCATCCCAACACACTGCACACATACACCATCAACAGCTCACACCTACCCTCACTGCATACTGAGCATCACATCAGATGAGAAGGCGAGAAGGAATACGGGAAAGAGGAAGTGTGGCCTGTCAACAGACCAACGAACCAATGAAGCAACCAGCTGTCACTCAACAAGTAAGCAGAAGAAGGGAGTGGAAATGGATTGAATTGGATTGTACATAGAGTGAGAAGTTGGTTTATGGTCATCATGCGTCTGAATAGGCCATTGAGTGGAACTGAAATGGGAAAGGATGAGCTGGTTGTGGAAGTGTGGCATGGAGGCGATGATGTGTAGAAGAAATGAAAGTTTCATGGCGGTGGTCGAGCCAGGTTGCGAGGACTGTAGAGGAGAGAGTGAAATGGAGACGCACTGGTGAAGCCTTATATTCTACTAGTATCTCAGAGGACAAATAATAATATTATTTTGCAGTTAAATATCAACTTTCTTCTTAAGTGATTATCAAATATCTCGTCTACTAGCCAACTAGCGTCCGTCTTGATAAGTTATACAAATTTCGTGTATTCATGTTATGTCTTCAACAATTTAAGCTATAATCTCAATAGGTCAGTAGCCAAGTCCCAGATTGTCATCAACACTGAATGACCGTGGTAAAATTTACTGAAAGAAGACACCAGTTTGTTGATTGAGCTTACTAACAACAGCCAATACCTGCCAATAGGGCTCCTTTTTGATTCACTTCCATCGTCTAACTTTAATTTATCCATTCCATATACACGGCAATATACCTTTGTCAAGTCAGTGATTTCTCTTGTTTTCATGATTTAACTTCATCTCATAGTTGTCTGTTCTTAATTAACCAAAACAAGGAAACGTGAACACAATGTGTAATTCGATACATCTTTCAAAAGGGATTTAATTGGAGAGATATCGTTGAAAAATTTCTGCTTCATAGAGAAAAGAGAGAAATATTGATTACCTGTCATTTATGACAATTAGAGTACACGCAGTTAAAATTTTCTCAATAACTATACGTATATAGATTTTGTTTCAAAGCAAATCTTTACTCAATCAAACATTTGTCGACTATTTTTAAAATTTTATTCTACAGAATTATTTAAAAAAAAAGCATCTTTTTATACATTTAAACTTGGAATCAGATTTCAAAATATGGGCTTGACAAGTGAATAAATTACTTCTGCTTACTTCTTTGTAATGGTTGTTTGACTCAATCGAATGACCTTGAGCGATTGTTAGCGCGTTTTAGCTTTTCAACGTTGCTAAGTAACCACGTTTACATTAAAGAAGAAGTACACGTTAAGACAGACAGATTTCGTCTGGCTGTGTTACTTCTAGGCCTTAATAGTGACTATTATCATTATTATTTTTCCCTTCGATTCCTAGTGGAACCTAGAACTTCAGTAACACGCCTCAATTGCACTCTCTTCATTACAGTCTTTTCAAACTGGCGCCACGACTGCCCATAAGCTTCCATTTCTTCCTCATACGGTCTCCTCCATGTCACCTTCAGCTGAAACGCCCAACTCGTCGTTTCCCTTTTGGAGTGAGCATAGGAGGCAGTTGTTGATGAATATCTGTAGTTTGTTGGAAGTGCTTTTCGTGACGCGCTAAGTTTCTAAACCATATAGCAGCACTGACTTGACTGAATTGGTGTTAAGAATCCGGATCTTGTTCTTGATTAATAAAAGCCTGTTTTCTGTCTTTCTTATCCTGGTTTTCACATCCTCATCTGTGCATGTGCTACCTGTAGTTGGAATGATGGTGCCTGGGTAAGTGAAAGAGATTACTTCCTTTAGATTTCTCCTGTACGTGGTGATTGCTGTTGTTGATGCTGTTGTTGGTTGGGTATCTTCATCACCTCCATTTTCTTCCGTTCTCACTGCCCTGTCCTGCCTCTTCTGTCAACTTGTTACTTTTCGTCACTAGATCTTTGAGTTTGTGCCACATTAAACAAAAATCTTTGGGAAAGTCCAAATCTTATAGGCTGTTTCCATCGGTCAACCAGCGTATGCCCATCTTCTCACAGCTCCTCACAGTTTGCAGCATGATCCAATCCACCACAATCATGAAGATCATGGGTCATAGTAGACAGCCTTGTCTTACTCCTTTCTCCACATCAAAAGTGTCACTTAGCTTTCCATTGTGGATGACTTGTGGGCTTCAGTAACACGCCTCTATTCGACTCTCTTCTCTGCAGTCTCCTGAACCTCGCTCCACCACTCCCCAAAAGCTCTCATTTCTTCTTCACACAACCTCCTCCATGTCACCCTCACCTCAGACACCCAACTCATCGCTTCACATCTGGGTTCCACTCAAGCAACTGGTCTAGTGAGTGATCTCCCCAGTCGGCCTTCTCAGTGTATGCCAATTCAATCCATCTACACTTTGTTCGTCTGCATATTTGTTGAGCGATAGCTTCTTGCTCCATTGGTTCGGTGCCAGCCAGCCAGCCAGCCAGCCAGCCAGCCAGCCAGCCAGCCAGCCAGCCAGCCAGCCAGCCAGCCAGCCAGCCAGCCAGCCAGCCAGCCAGCCAGCCAGCCAGCCAGCCAGCCAGCCAGCCAGCCAGCCAGCCAGCCAGCCAGAGTTCCTGGTTGCTTATTCTTTGTGGCCATCTCATCTGATCTTCAGTATCGAGTGAGTGAGTGTAGGCGGCAGTTGTCGATAAATATCTGTAGTTTGTTGGAAGTGCTTTTCGTAACACGCCAAGTCTCTCAGCCATACACAAGCACTGACTTGACTGAAGTTGGTGTTGAAAATCCGAATCTTGTTCCACATGCTGAGTGCATTGCAGAAGATCTCCAAACTGGTTTCATGCTAATCAACGCCTGTCTTGCTTTTCCAATCCTGGCTGGCTTTGACATCCTCGTCTGTGCCAGTGCCACCTGTAGTTGAAACAGTGCTGCGCAGGATGTTGAGTGAAGGAGGCTACTTCCTTCAAGTTTCTGCAGTTGATTGTGATTAAAGCTTGTTGTTGTTGGTGGTATTGGTTGGGTATCTTCATCACCTCTGTCTTCTCTATATTCACTTGAAGTCCCGTCTCCCTTCGCTGCTGTGGCCTGCCTCTTCTGTCAAATAGTTTGTTTGTTTTCGCCTGTAGATCTTTAAGTTTGTGTGACATTAGACACAAGTCATCATTGGCGAAATCTAAGTTTATATATATATATATATATATATATATATATATATATATATATATATATATATATATATATGGTTGCCTTACAAAAGTTTAGCTCTATAAGTGAAACGAATTTCATATTTGATAAAAATTTCAATTGTATTCAGTTTATAGTTTTAGGTGAATTTAAACTGGTGGACAGAGATACTCTATGTACACTACATAGTGAAATTGAACATACAAAGAAACTTTCATACTTTTACAATTTAAGGTCATGAAGAATGTACTATTGAGCTATGTAGGAAATAATAAGAATAATGTTTACAAATTATTTAGCTTTGTTTATAGTATTTAGTGTATAACATTTGGAACAGTAAACAGTTAGAAATTAAATTTCAACTTAAATCAGCTCATTTGATGATTTGAAAAGTTTAGTAGTTAATTCTCTGATTGTCTTCAATACTGAATGATCCAGATGAAAATCTTCAAGACAATACCAGTTTTCTCAAATACTTCTTGATGATGAGTACCAACAAGTTCAAAGCATAAATGGAGCATAGCTCACAATCAATTGACTTTCTTCATCTCATACTATGGAATTTAGTTGTTTGGAGGCAATCAGCAGGAATCCCTGGAACTAGGCCTCATGCTTTGTGGCACTCATGAGCAAGGCGCATCTGCAGTCTCGATGGGACTGATGTCCTGCCTGAGATTCGAACCCGCGTCACTCAGTGTTGCAGTCAGCGACTGAGCTATATATATATATATATATATATATATATATATATATATATATATATATATATATATATATATATATATATATATATATATATATATATATATATAATAGCCACTTTGTACTCAACTTCCGCTGTCAGTCACTATTAAATACAAGTCAAACATCTTATTAGTAGCCTTATTCATTGGATTGTGTTGCGAGAAATGGTCAAGCTTCTGTTATTCTTTAGCGGTTATTTAGTGTTCCTTATCTGATTTCTACAGAAGCTAAATTGTGGCTAGCATTGTTTAGTAGGGATACAGACTCGAATCTCTTCAGTTACATGCTTTTTATCAAGGTAACAGATATACCGTGCTTACGAGTGCCAACGAGCATGATACTTTGATCGAACAAGGTTTCTTGATGATTATTATCCACCATCTAACATCATTCAAAGTGTATCATGAGTCTCCTAGCTTTTGGCTATATCAAAAAATGACCAATAGAATTCAGTCATCATTCAGGACAGTGTAGCATGAAACTGATTACCCTCCAGTGATCATTCAATGAATGAAAGTTCTTTGATTGCCTTAAATACCAATTAAAGGGTGAAAAAAGAAAGCATGATACATTGCACCAATAAATTTTTGACTAAACGATTTTACATACTAATTGGATCTTACTGTAGTCTATTTTCAATAATTTCAGTACTATACATTCAGATCCCTTGATAAATCTGGACAAATTAAGAAGAGTGACATTTACAGAATAAAATGATATCACATTATTAATAATATTATTTGTCCTAGTGGAACATAGAGCTTCAGTAGCATGTCACTATTTCACTGTCGTCTCTCAAGTCCTTGCAACCTGGCTCCACTACCGCTAAGAAACTTTCATTTCTTCACACACACACACACCATCGCCTCCATGTCACACTTACAAGCCAAACTCGTTCCTTCCCATTTGGCTACCACTCAACAGCTTTACCTGGTCTCACGCGTGATGTCCACAGGCAATCTTCTCAGTGTATACCCAATCCAATCCATCTCCACTTACTTTTTCTGCATATTTGTTGGGCGACAGGTTTTTGGTTGGTTCATTGCCAGGCTACACTTCCTCCTTGCTAATTCTTATTATTTTGGCCATATGATCTTCAGTATCAAGCGTTGACAGCTGTTGATGTTTGTTGGAAATGGTTTTCGTAAGGCGCCAAGTCTCTTAACCATCAGATAGAAGCACTGACTTACTTAACTGACTGGATGTCGAAAATTTGGATCTTGTTCACGCTTTATGCTGAGTGCGGTGCAGATCTCCACACTAATTTTCACAGATTAATCAAGGAAGGTATGCGTGTCTTGCTGTCTTCCCGATCTTGGTTTTGACTTCCTCATCTATGACGCGCCGTTTAGTGTAGTTGAAACGATACTGCCTCCTAGGTAGGCAGGTATGTGAAAGGGACAACTTTTTTTACATTTCTCTCCGTCATGGTGATTGGTGCTTCTTGTTGTTGTTGTTTATGCATCATCTTCATCATCTCTGTCTTCTCCACGTTCACCTCACGGAAGTTGCTTCTTCACTCTCCCGCCTCTTCCGCCAACTTGTTGTCTTTTGCCTGTAGATCTTCAGGTTTGTGCGACATTAGACATAAATTATCATCAAGGTCGAAGTCGAAATCTTCTAGGGTCTTTTCATCAGTCAAACAGCGTATTCCTTTTTTCTCGCTCCTGATATCATCATTATATTTCATGAATAGTGTTAGAATTCAACGAATAATGCTAGCTAACAATTGGTGAGTCAAACAAAGAATTATGTAATTTAGTCTAAGGTTTATGGGGATTTCATTTCAAGATTGTGCTTATCATGAACTGACATCAGTTAGGGAACCATTATTTACATGCTTCCAGACAGATATCCCGAAGTTGTTATGAAAAGCGGTGACCTATGAGGTCAACCAGCAGGAAGTGATGCGGTTGCCAGCTGAATAAAGTACTAGATAGTCATGCTATACTCGAAATTGACAGAAGTAGGCTAAACGGTTAACGCATTCGCCGTAAGAGTTGATGGTCCTGAGTTTAATCCTCGGTGAAGCGGGATTGTGGATAAGTAATGATGAGAAGTCATTTCCATTGTTGGATGAAAAAGCTGTTCAGATCGTCCAGGCTTTGAATAGTACCTCAAAGGATGTCAATTAGTGATGAATACAATCCTAAAGAATGAAACAAAAAATTATCGTCATTCAGGAAGTAAGAGTTTGACTAAAGTCCTCTTGTGTATGCAGAGGTTAGGTTGAAAGCGTTTTTATTGCTACTACAAAGTGTAATTATACAAACCTTATATCGGTTTCTCTGGTTAGGGAGCCAAATAGACGCCCTCCTCTTATTCTTTCCAGTTTACTTGATATCACAAGTCCATGTGAACTCATAAATGCAATTCCAAATTACATAAGCAAGGTAATTATCTGATTTGATTGATTCAATGAGCATGCACTATCGTAACCAGATACAAGTTTGTCTGCAGGAAGGCTGCTTCATAATGCTCAATTTCATTCTCCCGTTCATTCTCTTGGATACTGCATCTCTTTCGAATGTAAAGTGAATAAAGAACTTCTTCTATTCAACAATCGGATGCTTAGCTCTCTTGATCTATTCAAAACTTCATAGCTAACCTCTCAAGACATCCATTGTCTCTATCATACTTTCCAATTGAAGTTTAGTGTGAAGTGAAAGTCTAATGAAATCGGGTTAACACGGTAATTAAAGATTGACCGTAGATTTCTTTACAGCTCATAAATTTAGTTTCAGTCGTTTATTTTCTATGGCTTCAGTGAAGCGAACAGCTTCTGTATCGTCCTTTTTCTCGATTATTTTGGAGGATTGTAGAGCATGTGTTTGGTATCCTGTTTCCATCAAGTGCTTAGTAATTGCAGTATTGGGAATACTTGGTCATCTCATTTTCAGGCTCTTCGAAAAATGTTCAAAACCTGGTAGTTAATCTCTTCTTTCTGTTCTCCCAACTGCTTCAGCAGGTACATGTGAATCGATACACTTATTGGAGGTAACATATGACGGTCACCTATCGATTGCTGATTGTACCAATGAATAAACAGTTCAAAATGACCTCCAGCACAAACTTTCAACAATAAGGTATCTTCATTTAACTATCTGAGATAGCTACGGTTTGGCAGACTAGTATTTATGCTGATTTATGATTGAAGGTGAAATGGAAATTTGGACCACTGCCAGATTCGAATTGATATGACAGTTGGCAAACACTTGGCAGGCAATATCGAGGCATCCACACAGGAGCCCATATGCCAATAGAGACCGATCATTTCGGTCCAATCAACGACGGTATGATATAAAAATAATTATACTTGGTTATTGTAGTGAAATAAAAATACGGTCAGCTGTCTGACCTTGTAGCTCAGTTGGTAGAGCATCAGGCAGACAACCTGGTGGTCGCTTGTTGGAATCTGGAAGAAATTTTCACTATGAGTTTATTTAATCTACAAAATCAAGCACTGTTGTCAAAATAAACACTACATTCGGCTCAGATCATATGACTCCTTGAAATTCAATTGAAGCCAACCTTTGAGTGTAAAATAATCATCAAAACGAACTTCATCTTCAATAATGAAAAACATATGCAGTTACTGGAATACACTATAGTGGTTTGAAGTTAGACTACCTGAAACATCAGTGACTAAGAATTGAAGGTAGATTATGTTGCTAGAGTCTACAAATTGGAGAACGGGAACTACTCAATGAAGGCTAGATTTAAGTAATGAGTTATGACCTTTTATTCCCTGGAGATCAGGACCATATATACTAATGATTATCATGAGTATTCGGAGATTTCATCGATAATTGATAATAAGCAGCAATCTGAACATTGAAGAATAGTCTAGTCTTATCAAGTTATGCAGATAAAATGAACTTGTACAGCATAAAGACAAGCCAAGTTAGGGGTGAATACGTTTCTAAATAGAATGATAGTTTAACACTGTAAACAATCAAATGGAGTGGCCTTCAGTTTATTGAAGGGTAAATGAAAAAAAGGATTAGAATTTTTAATGCAGTCGCTTAAACTGAGTCTGAGGATAAATAAACCTACCGTAAGATGGAAAAATTCTGAAATACCTTACTAGAAAAGTCTACCTGTTCTTCGTGTTACTAGATATATAGACTGATATCAGTCGAAGGGACAATGGAAACCTGAGAGTATTTGACAGTCAGCTGTTTTAATCATAGTAGGGAACTCATCAGATGTGAGCACCAATGACATCACCCACCTCACCAGGGATCCAACTCACCACCTACAGGTTCAGTGGCCAGCACCTTACCACTCAGTTAGCCACTGGTCCACATTCCCTACTTCTGTTGCTCCATAATATAGCCTGGCCTATATCTAATGTCCTCATGTTCCACTTGCTCCACTCCACTGGTCATCTCATTGGAACTTATGGAAGCACCTGTCGTGGCTTGTCATCACTCAGCTCTAGATGAATTCCATGTGAAGGTTTGTGGAGGTTGATGAATTGATTTTAGACTGAAATTCATCTATCGACTGGTCTCTGTGAATTCATTATCACATAAACTATATCCAAGAGAAAAATCATTAAGGCCCACTCATACGTTTTTATAAACTGTAGAAAACAAAAATACTCCATCTTCGCACTAACCTCACTTCTCTTTCAATTCAATGGAATGCTGTTTCATTCAACTAATAGTATTTCATGTTAGCTTACCTGATAATGTAATTTTAGTGGTATAATCATGTGTATAACCCTGACATTTATTATTTGAATGGCTTATTGTTTCTATTCACGTTTAGCCATAAAAAAAAGTGTTTGTTTTTTTGTTGTTGTAAGAATAGAATATTTTGTCTGAATTTCTTTCAGCTTAACCAGCTATATAGTGAAAATTTATGGGTAAACCAAAGAGAGATATTGAACAAAATAACAGGGAAAGAAAGGATAATCTTAGTTTTCACGAGTAAATCTGCGCTTCATATCAACATGATACCTAACATAGTCTTAGTTACATGTCGGCGTGTATAAACAATATAAAATTAAATGGTATTCGAAATTATATCAACATTCGTATAAAACACGCATATATTAATTTTTTTCACTTCATACTGACTATAAAAAGAGATAAATTCTACCTTTGTATCGAATACTACTGAAATAGGCAAAATATATGAAGCTTTGTGGTGCTACTGTAATACCCAACGTATCATTGTGTTGGTGAATATATATGTTTGAAGGCTAGAATATAACCATTTATTTCATTATTTATTTTCCCCCTTGGGTACGTAGTGGAACATAGAACTTCAGTGGCACGTCACCATTTCACTGTCTTCGCTACAGTCTTTTGTTTCTTCCACACATCATCGCCTCCATTTCACACTTCGACAACCAGCTCATCCTTTCCCATTTCAGTTCCACTCAATGGCCTATTCAGGCGCATGATGACCATAAACCATCTTCTCACTCTATGTCCAGTCTAATCCAATCCATCTCCACTTCCTTCTCCTGTATGTTTGTTGAATGATAGCTGGTTGGTCCGTTTGCAGGCCGCACCTCCTCTTTCCCGTATTCCTTATCGCCTTCTCATTTCATGTCATGTGAGCTGATCGTCAGTTATGGAGTGAGGGTAGGTGTGAGCTGTTGATGGTGTATGTGTGCAGTTTGTTGGAAGGAAATGGTTTACGTAAGGCGCCAAGTCTCTCAACCATCACATAGACGCATTGAACTGAATTCCCGTCTTTGCTGCCTCGACTCGCCTCTTCTACCAACTTTTTGGTTTTCGCCTGTACATCTTCGAGTTTGATCAATATAAGACATTAGACATAAATCATCACTGGTGAAATGTAAATCGTGTAGGGTCTTTTCATCGGTCAAACAGTGCATGTCCACCTTTTCGCTCCTCACAGTTTCTTGCATGATCCAGTCGAGTCGAGTTGAGTTGACCACAATGAGGAAGATGATCGTTGTCAGTAGGCGGTAACCTTGTCCTACTCCTGTATTCACTTTCCATTGTGAATCACTCGGCATGTGGCATCGTACTTCATCGACTAAGTAAATTTTTATTTCGCTTGAACACCCCAATTTGGTTATACAGTTAGTCTATAGATTACATTAGTACTTTTCACCAGAAATCACTGCCTAAACCTCATCAACGTAACAAACAAATTTAAGGTGTAATAGCATATCTGCAAAACCGTAAGAGACTTACCGAGATCCACAGTAGTAACGACCTTTAAAACAATCGAGACTCACTGGATTAGTCACTGATAATAATGAAGATATTTTCGTTCAGTTTGATGAAAACGTCTGTTAAATCAATACATCTGTACCAAACAACTAGGGTGGGTGAGAAGACAAATACCTTCGGACGACGTTGAATAATGGTCAGGTTATTTCGTGAATTCTATGTGAAAGTTTGCGGTAGTTTATTAAATGTTTTCAGGTTGGTATTGATCATGAACTGATATCATTTGGAGGAGGATTGGAAATCTGAAGGCACTGGACAATCAGCTGTTTGAATCATAGTAGGGAACTCATCAGATATGCGCACCAGCGACACCACCCACCCCACCAGGGATCCAACTCACCACCTACAGGTTCAGTGGCCAACACCTTACCACTCAGTTAGCCACTGGTTCACATTCCCTACTTCTGTTGCTCCATAATATAGCCTGGCCTATATCCAATCTCGTTTTTGAGTATCCGTCCTCATGTTCCACTTGTTTCACTCCACTGATCATGTCACGACTTGTCATTGAAACTTGGGGAATCGTCTTTCGAAGCTTGTCATCACTGAGCTCTAAATGAATTCTATGTGGAGGTTTGTGGAGGTTGATTAATTGATTTTAGATTAGAATTGATGGAAGTGTGTTGTAATGGAAGAGTGGATTACAAGCTGGTAGCTAAATGACAACGTTCTTACTACGAATCGTGGAAATCCTGGGTTAAATCATTCATGGTGTTGTGAATGAGGACTTCTGAGCAGCTCTCCAACTAGAAAATATCAGCAGTTCATTGCTCATCAACTGTCTGTTGTATATCAGTGATAAAAAAACAATCTAAACGTCGAGAAATATTCTTTTAGATAAATTCTGTCATCAGGTTCCACAGTTATAAAATTCATTTGTACAGCGTAAAAACAAGCCAAGTTTGAGTCGAATGCATTTGTAGATTTGAGTGAGAGTTAGAGAAGATAAGAAAATTGACTTGTCAACATTAAAATGAAGGAATAACACCTGAATATGTTCCTTCTGAATGCAAAGCTCTGTTGTGATCATTCTTATTGCAACAAGGTGAGGAGATAAGATGAGGTAGGCTATAACTATAGACTTGGAGTGAGCATTGGTCGACTACTGCATGATGCACAAAGAAGACTTGAGTAAAACATTCTACTGACTGCTCTAACTAGCCTTTGTGATAGGATGTCACTTACAGTACCTCCCTTCAAATGTAATCACAAAAATGAAGGCTACTCCATTGTTATCAATTCTCATTTGGAAATGGTGTTAACTTTGATGAACTTTTCAGGATATCCGTTTTCATTTAGAATATCACGGGTACGTAGTATCTCTACCTCCTTGATTATTGTGGACTGGATCATGCAGCAAACCGTGAGAAGCGAGAAGATGGGCATACGCTATTCGACCGATGAGAAAACCCTAGAAGATTTGAATTCCGCCAGTGATGGTCTATGTTTAATGTCGCACAAACTTGAAGATCTACAGGCGAAAACTAACAAGTTGACAGAAGAGGAAGGGCAGCGAAGGGAGACGGAACTTCAGGTGAATGTAGAGAAGACGAAGCTGATGAAGATACTCAACCAACACCACCACCACCAACATGCTCCAATCAACATCAACGGGAGAAACTTAAAGAAGATTAGCCTCTTTCACCTACCTCGGCAGCATCGTTTCAACTACAGGCGGTGGCGCAGAGGAGTGTGTCAAAACCAGGATCAGAAAGCAAGACAGGCTTTTACTCATCTGAAATCAGTGTGGAAATCTACTTCACTGCACTCAGCATAAAGCGTGAACAAGATCCGGATTTTCAAAACTAACATCAGTCAAGTCAGTGCCGTCATATGGTTCAGGAACTTGGCGTGTCACGAAAAGCATTTTCAACAAACTACAGATATTCATCAACAACTGCCACCTACACTCGCTCACCTGATACTGAAGATCAGATGAGAAGGTGAGAAACAATAAGCAACAAGGAACGAATCAAAGAAGCAAGGAGCTATCGTTCAACTAATATTCCGTGGAAGAAAGTGGGGATTGATTGGGCATACACTGAGATAACCGACTGGTGACATGACGCGCCAGGCCAAACCCTCGAGTGGAATCCAAAGGGTAAATGACGAGTTGGGTGTCTGAGGTGAGGGTGACATGGAGGAGATCATGTGAGGAAGAAATGAAAGCCTGTGGGAAGTCGTGGAGCGAGGTTCAAAGACTGCAGAGAAGAGAGTGGAATAGAGGTATGCTACCGAAGCCCTATGTTCCACTAGGAACCCAAGGGAAAAACAGTAGTATTATAAATGTCAAACACATGACTATATTACTTTTGCAAATTGTGAGTATGAAGCCAAAATCATATGAGCGTAACACGCTTCACACTGTTTGAAGATGGGAGGACTTCTCCAACAGACAAGCTTTCACAAAAGAACAACTATTCTTTCTCCATGAGTGCTTATGTCAGCATGTTCCACCAAAAAGTGTCAGATATAGACCACCGATTGACTGTCCAGTGGGAATGAAAATAACTGCACAAAATGGAAGACAAATAATACAACTGATGATCATAAATGCACATCATGGGATCCGGAAATACCAATCAGTGATTAACAATCAAAAGAGAAAAGTAGAAAGTATACTCACGACACAACACATGGCAACGTTAGTGACAGCAACTGAAAAATCAAGCAGACGACACAAAGAATAATGAGGAAAAATCCTCAGGAAAAAGCTGCTCAAAATCTCAGAAGCACCAACAACCAAGGAAACAACCGACTGTGTTGGCAACTAATCAAAACAACCACTAACAAAAATGGAAGGATTTCTTATTCAGAAAGGATTGGATTACAACATAAGAGATGCCTCGAAACCAGATTTTTTTGCGGTATTCGAATCGTCACTTAAAACATCAGGATTAAATGAGATCACTCAACAAGATATACGGTAAACAATCGTACCACTAACCAGGCAGAAGAGACATCACGCTTGAATGAACACTCAAGAACAGAAAACATTAAAAAGACTGAAAAATGGGAAAGATATCATTATACTTCCAGAAGGCAAAGGACGCATTATGGTAGTCATGGACAAAGAAGAATATATCAAGAAGGCAGAGGAATTACTCTAAGACATAAATGTATATCAACCACTTGAAACTAACCCTATCCAAAAGTTCGACGATCAGATCAATAAAACGTTGAAAAAACTCTTCAAAGCAAAAGAAATAACAAAGCAAGACAAATAGTGTATGAAATCGAATGAATCTATCTTTCTTCGATTCTACGGCAGATCAAAACTACACAAACCCAATATCACTCTACAACCAATAATCGCACTTCTGGGAACTCCAACATACAATATACTAAGAGAACTTTCGAGAAAACTGAAACACCTAGTTCAATCATGTGGACATTCCATCAAATCACTGACGGAATTCTTAGAAAAGATCAAAAATATTAACATAGAAAACGACTAATTATTGATATCCTTCGATATCGCAGCACTATACACTCCCATCGAACCCCAATTGGTCAAAGAAACGATGTCCCTTCTGCTCAATGAAGATATAGACTTTTCAGAACGTACAAAATTCGGATGTTCAAGTGTGATGGAGCTCACTGACGTTTGTCTGACAACATACTTCCAATTCAATGGTAAGATATACAAACAAATGAAATATAACTACAATAGGGTCACCGATATTCGGACTAATTACAGAAGCAGTGACTGCTGTAGAGACTGGAAGCCATCATTCTACCTGTGACCAAGCAAAAACTCGGATTCGGTATGTAAACGATATGCTTATCATCATTAAAAAGATGATATAGTTTGGTCAAAGACGTTTTCGCTGATGATATCAAATTCACAATGAAGAAGGAGTCGAGCAATCAACTACCATTCCTAAATGTTTTAATCAGTAGGACAAATGACGGAAACATAGAAATCCAAGTGTACAGGAAGCCAACACATACTGATCAAATCTCAATAACCCAGCCCAACAACGCACAAAATTACTTGGGGGGCAAACTATATTCGGAAGAGTCAGAACACATTGCACTGCAATACAACAACTTCATGGAGAAACGAGGGAGATTATTTGATATCACTCCTAAAGAAGAACGACTACCTACCAAACTTCACAAAATGCCTATCCCGTACATCATCAACTACAAAGTCATCAACAATAATCAACAAACGCATCATCCTACCATACACAAAGAAAATGAATCAGAAATCATGACAAGATTACTGACACCACTTGGAATTCGTGTGGCACCTCGTAAACCAACTAATTCACTCCAAACACTATTGTGCAGACCAAAGGATGCAACAACCAAAGAAGACAAACCAAATATCATTTACAAAATCAACTGCAATAGCTGTAGTCAGCACCACATTGGATAAAGTGGTCACCCAACTTCACCTTCATCTACATAAGAACACCAATTGGCTAATAAACGTCACACACAACATTTCATCACTCGTCGATCAATCCACATGGATAACAACTATGAGGACATGAATTGAATTTCGACAATGTTGAGATGTTGGATGGAGAGAGGAAATACAAAGAATGTCACCAGAGAATTCCATAAAAGTTTGACATTCACGTCAGTCAATCAGTGAGTGAGTCAGCAATCAACAGATGGATGTGTTGACATAGACCAAATGTACCAACTAATGAGGAAAATGATAAACGACAGAAAGGTGATAGGTGAAGCAGAGGAATGGCCAACAGGAGGATGTGTGGAGTCAGTCGATGATGACATAACACTCAAGGGAAGCAAGCAGTCACGAAGGAGTTGTTCAAGGCCAGGCACTAAATCATTCATGGAGAGATATTGACATATCACTTAAAAGTTAAGTTAGTAGTGATGATGTCGCTATCTAGAAAGACGATCAAAACATCTCCACGATTAAACAACCCAGCTTTGAGAACACAATAAAATGCAATACTAATTAACTAATTAACCCACCAACTAACTAACTAACCTATTAACTAACTAACCAACCAACCAACTAACTAAATGAGTAATTAACTAAACCATTAACTGAATAACTAAGTAACTAAATAACTAACTAACTAACTGACTAACTAATTAACTAAATGAGTAGCCAACTAGAGCACTGACTAACAAACTAACTTACTAACTAACTGTCTAACCCACTAAGTAAGTGTCTAACTAACTAACTGACTTACTAACTCACTAACTATCTGACCCACTAACTGACTATCTGACTAACTCATTAATTTACTAATTAAATAACTGAGGAGCCAACTAGCTTACTGACTAACCAACTAACTGACTAAGTAAATAACTAACTGACTAATCAACTAAAAAACCCTCCGAGTAACTAAATAACGCACCAAGTAATTAACTAATGAAATAACTGATCAACTAACTTACTGACTAACTAACCAACCAACCAACTAACTAACTAATTTACTGACTAACTGACTGAGTGACTAACTAACTAACTAACCACTAATTTACTAACTCACATAATAATAAAGGAACTAGGCAACAAGTTAACTAGCTTACAAACTAACTATCCAACCAAATAACTAACTGACTTACAAACTAATTCACTGACTAACTGATTTACTAACTTACTAAATAACCAACTAACTAACTTACTAACTTAATAATTAAGGAAATAAGGAACTAACCAACTAACTGACTAACCACTAAGCAACTGACTGACTAACTAAGTAAATAAATCACTAGTTGATTAACCAATTAACTAACCCACTATCTAAATATCTAACTAACTAACTAATTAACTAAATGACTAAATAACTCACTAAGTAACTAACTAACCCACCAACTAACCAAATAACCCACTAACTAACTAACTAACTGACTAACTAATTAACTAAATCAGTAGCCAACTAGAGCACTGATTAAGTAACTAACTGACTTTTTAACTAGCTAACTGAACAACCAACCAACCATCTTAACCGCTAATTAGGTAACTGACCAAATAACTAACTAAACATCTAACTAAATAAACCACTTTGTAAATAAGTAACAGACTAACTTATTAATTAACTAAATTACTTATCCACCAACTAACTAACGGACTAACTGACCAACTACCTAACTAACTAACTAACTAAACAACTAAGTAACTGATTAACTAAATAACTGACTAATTAACTGATCAACGAACTAACTAACCCCTAACAAACTATCTATCTAATTAATATAAGTGAAAAACTTGGGCACTGTGGTAGAATGTAGTTCCATATTAGATTTGTTTATTTGATATAAAGCGCACAGTGATACAGTATTATTTACTTGATTACGTTTCGAGCATAAATTATTGCTCATAATCATATCAATGTAATCACACTTCTTTCGACATCTGATTTTATAGTCCTGTCACCTGATCTCTCTTTGTTTTTTTGTTTTTTGATTGGTAGTAAAGTTTTCCATATCTCTGGTATAGGTGTTGCGTCATTCCTATTACATGTGTTGGGTGTGAATTCGATGAACAAAGATTCAGTAATTAATCTCTCTCTCCACCTAGCTATATTAGACTTAAGTACAGTGGTTTTGTCCCATCCTATTGTGTGGTTGTGTGTTAATGAATGTAATGCAATGGCTGAGGAAATCAGCACCTCTATTGTGATACCATACAAGGAAGGAACATCAGAAACCATACGTAGGATTCTCAACAAGGTTGGAATTAGGGTGGCATTCAAACCAACAAACTCACTTAGAGGTAAGCTTTGTCGGCTAAAAGATCCGATAGAACCAATTAAGCAAAATAATATAATCTACCAAATTCCATGTAATGACTGTGAAGTCAAATACATAGGTCAAACTAGCCGGTCGGGGTCAGTTAGATTAACAGAACATAGGAATTTAGCTAAACATAGAACGACAGACCCCAATAAGATCAATAACCTAGAAAAACACTCAGCCATTGCATTACATTCATTAACACACAACCACACAATAGGATGGGACAAAACCACTGTACTTAAGTCTAATATAGCTAGGTGGAGAGAGAGATTAATTACTGAATCTTTGTTCATCGAATTCACACCCAACACATGTAATAGGAATGACGCAACACCTATACCAGAGATATGGAAAACTTTACTACCAATCAAAAAACAAAAAAACAAAGAGAGATCAGGTGACAGGACTATAAAATCAGATGTCGAAAGAAGTGTGATTACATTGATATGATTATGAGCAATAATTTATGCTCGAAACGTAATCAAGTAAATAATACTGTATCACTGTGCGCTTTATATCAAATAAACAAATCTAATATCTATCTAATTAACCAACTAAATAGTTCACTAACTCACTAAGTAACTAACTCACCCACCAACTAACTATCTAACTAACTAACTAACTCACACAATAACTTACTAACTCACCCACTAACTAACCATCCAACTAACTAACTAACTAACCAACTAACCCACTAACTAACTAACTGACTAACTAATTAACTAACTGAGTAGCCAACTACCTTACTGACTAACTAAATAACTGGTCAACTAAGCAGCTTACTAACCAATTTACTGACTAACTAACGCACTAACTAACTAACTAACAAACTGACCAACTAACTAACTAACCAACCGATCAAATAACTAACTAACTGAGTAGCAAACTGTTTTACTGAATAACTAACTAACTGACTAACCCACTAACTACCTAAGCAACTAAGCAACTGGTTAACTAACTACCTATGTACCTAACTAACCAACTAACTGATTAACTAACTAAACCACCAAATAACGGACTAACTAACTAACTAACTCAACAAACCACCAACTAACTAACTACTTTCTTCACTAACTGACTGAATAACTAACTAAGTAACCCACTAACTAACTGACGAACTAACTAACTTAATAACCAAATGACTAGCTTACTAAACAAACCACCAACTAACTAACTGACCAAATAAATAACTAACTGACGAATTGAGCAACTTACTAAATAACAAAATTACCAACTGACCACTAACTAACTAACTAATTTACTGACGGACTAACCCACCAATTAACTAAATAGCTAACTAACTGATCAGCTGACTGACTAACTAACTAAATGGTCAATAAACTGACTAACGAAATAACTAACTAACTTATTAACTGACCAACTGAGATATTAAACATCTAACCCACCAACTAACTAATTTTTGCTGATTAACTGACAAAATAACTAACTAACCCACTAAATAACTATCTAACTGACTAACTAGTTAACTAACCAACTAATTTACTGACTAAGTAACAGATTTACTAAATAATTTTCAAAGTAACTGACTTACTAACTAACTAACTAACTATCTAACTTACTAAGTGACCAACTAACTAACTAACTCAATAACCAACCAACCAACCAACTATCTAAATAACTAACTGACTAAATAATTAACTAACTAACTATCTAACCCACTAACTAACTTTCAAACTAACCAACTGACTAACAATTCAACTAACTCAGTAGCCAACTAGCTTACTGAATAACTAACTAACAGACTTTCTTGCCAACTAACTAACTATCTGAATAGCTAACTAAATAACTAACTAACCAACCGACCAACTAACTAAATAACTAACTGACTAACTAATTAACTACCTAAGTAGCCAACTAGCCTACTCACTGACTAACCTACTGGTCAACAAACTAAATATCTAACCCACTAACTAAATATTTAACTAACTAACTGACTAACTAATTAAATAAGTGAGAAGACAACTAGCTAACTGAAAAAATAACGAACTGACTAACTAACTAACTATCTGACTAACCAACTAAGCAACTAATTAACTAACTTACTGACTAACTCACTTTTAAATAACTAACCCACGTACTAGCTAACTAAACAACAAACCCACTAACTGACTATCTAACTGACTAAATAATTAAATTACTTAATAGTCGACTAGCTTACTGACTAACTAACTAATTGACTAACTAACTAACTGACTTACAAACAAACCAACCCACGCAACTAGCAACTAACTAACTATCTAACCCACCAACTAACTATACAACTAACTAACTGTCTAACTAATCAGCTAACTGAGTAGCCAACTACCTTACTGACTAACTATCTAACTAACCGACTAACTAACTAACTAAGCAACTAAGCAAATAATTAACTAACTCACTAACTGACTTACTAACTAACTGAATAACTGACCAAATAACTAACTAACTAACATACTGACTGAGTGACTAACTGACACATCAACTAAGTAACTAATTAGCTAACTAACCAATCCACCAAATAACTAACTGACTGACAAACTAATTGACTAACTAACAAATAACTAAGGAACTAAACAACTAACTAACTAAATAACTAAATGACTTACTAGCTTACTTACTAACTACCTAACTAACTGACTGAGCTTCTAACTAAGGAACTAAGCAACTAACTTAATGACTAAGTAACTAACTAACCCACTAACTATCGCACTAACCGACCGATCAACTAACCAGATAAATAACTGCCTAACTAAATAACTAACAAACCATCCAATCCACTAACTAACTAACTGACTTACTAACTAAAAAACTGAGAAGCCAACTAGCATACTGACTAACTGACTAACTAAATGAATAACCGATTAGCCAACTAGGTTACTGACTAACTAACTAAGTAACTGACTAACTAAATAATTAGGCAACCGACTAACTGATTAAATAACTGACTGACTAACTAATCAACTAACTGAGTAGCACATTAGCTTAGTGACCAACTAACTAACTGATTAAATAAGTAAGTAACTAACCCACTAACAAATTATCTAACTAACCAACTGTCTAACTAATTAACTAACTTAGTAGGCAACTAGCTTACTAACTAACTTACTAACTAGCTAATTAAGCAACTAAGCAAATAGCTAACTAACTAACCAACTTACTGATTACTAACTAACTAACCCACCAACTAACCAACTAACTGACTAACTAATTAACCAACTGAATATCCAACTAGCTTACCGACTAACTAACTAAATAACTAATTAGGCAACTAAGCAAATAGTTAACTAACTAACCAACTTACTGATTACTAACTACCTATCCCACCAACTAACTAACTATTTAACCCACCAACTAACAAAATGGTTTACTAACTAACTGACTGACTAAGTAACTAACTAACTAAGTAACCCATCAGCTAACTAACCAACTAATTAACTAACTAAATAACTAACTAACTGACCGGCTTATCGTCTATCTAACTGAACAAATAACCACCTAACTGACCAATTAACCAACTGATAAACTTACTAACTAAGGTACTAAGTAACTAACTAAACAAACCACCAACAAACTAATTAACTAAATATCTGACCCAGTAACTAACTATCTAACTAACTAACTGACTGACTAATTAACTAACTGAGTAGCCAACTACGTTACTGACTAACTAACTAAATAACTAAGCAACTTATCAGCTAATTAACTCAATAACTAACTTACTGACTTATTAACTAACTAACCCACCAACAAAATAACTAACTAACTGACTGACCAACTAAATAACTAACTGACTATCTAACTAACTAACTATCTGAATAACTAACTATATAACTAACTAACTATCTAATTAATTAATCAAAGAACTAACCCACGAACTAACTTAATAACACACTAACTTACTAAATAACTAATTAACCAACCCACCGACTCACTAAATGATTTACTAACTTCTCACTGACTAACTAACCCACCAACTAACTTACTATCTAAGGAACTAAGCAACTAACTAACTAAGTTACTAACTATTTAACCCAGCATGTAACTAACTAACTAACTTAATAAATAATCAACTAACAATATAACTAACTAACTAACTAAGTAACTAACTAACACATCAACTAAGCAACCAGATAACTAACCCACCGAGTAACTAACTAAATAACTGATCAACTGACTAACGAACCCACCAACTAACTTACTAACTGACTAACTAAAGAGGCTTTCTTACGTCAAATAACTTTCTCAGAATACCTAGATGGCAAGATCGAAACTTATGTTTATATGACAGACAAAAACATCTTGTAGAGTATCAATCTTACTTTCAAAATGCCCACTATCGAAGTACCCAATGTCTCTCAATGTTTTGTTCAGATGAGAATCGTTAGAAGGTGAAGATGAGTAACATTATCATCATTCTGTATAATTTCCCCCTTTAGTTTGTTGAATTGACTTGAATCATCTTCGTGTGTGTTCATCAGTCCACCACCTACTAGAGACCTGGTTACATCAGTCACATAAAGCATGTTTCATCTACTGAAATCTCCAAACAATATCATGCGTCACCATCTACAGGAGAATTTAAAACTATCAACAGCGGGATTCTTGAGCATCCCTATAACTCTGATCACCCAACGTTAACAGAATATTCCTCTGAAGTCATCCACAAAGTCAAAAAACACTTCCAAGTGAGTGCGGACTAACTACACACACACACACACACACACACACACACACACACACACACACACACACACACGGCGGAATCCTGTGCTATTCATCAATTCAGGTTCGACCTTCACCTTCGTCATACCGTTCTTCTGACTTCTCTCACGGCATCGAACAACATTATTACTTTCGTCACCACTCCTTATTCTATGGTCGCTGATTTCAGTCGGACAGTCCCAACTATTTTACCTGTTCACTTACCTCATAAATGATTATGTAATCGCCTTTTAACTGTCGAGAAAAGTTGTGATATATATCCTTAAAATATTCTATATTGAGCTTTCAACCATTAACTCATAATCCTAGTAGTGATCTTTGATGACATTATGTTCACCGGCTGATTGGCATATCTTGTCGATGTAAGTATAAATACGCACAATAACTTCCGAAAATGATTTTTTTGGATCAAAATCTTTTTCCGACAAGTTGTCTTTTGTTATTTGGTGATAGATTCAAAGTTGTGCATTGTTTCAATTGGAGATATATGAACCATTGGAAAGTCGTATGATGGAAACAAACAATTCTACTTTAAGTTGTTATTCATCGAAGACTGACATCAGTTGAAGGAACAAAAGAAACCTGGGATCACTGGACAGCTGCTCCTCCTAGTATGGGACACCTCAGCAGTGCGCACCTACGACCCCACCAGCAGGGATCGAACCCGCGACCTTCAGGTCCCGCGACCAGCACCTTACCATTGAGCCACTGGGTCAGAATCCAATGCTCCATATTTCCAACTTCTGTTAGCTCACAATATAGCGCAAACCGCCACCCAATGTCATCGTTGAGTATTTGTCCTCACGACCATCAGGCTTTGGCTCCACCGGTCACGACTTGTCATTGGAACTTCGGGAATACTTCTCGAAGCTAGTCACCAACGAGCACTAGTTCAATTAAATTTTGAGGGAGTTGTGGAGATTTAGAAATATTTCAAGTTGTTATTCATAGAAGACTGACATCAGTTGGAGGAACAAAGGAAACCTGGGAGCACTGGGGGAGGAGTCCCATACTAGGACGAAACAGCTGTCCAGTGCTCCCAGGTTTCCTTTGTTCCTCCAACTGATGTCAGTCTTCGATGAATAACAACTTGAAATATTTCCAAATCTCCACAACCCCATCAAAATTTAATTCTACTTTAGTCAGTATTTTGTTGTGTGCATTTAAACAATGTTGATGATGGCAAACACATTCCAAACAACTTGACTGAAAATGCCAGTGAAGGTAATTCTAATCTAACGACTGAAGATTATCGATAGACAGAGCTGAAATCGCGTTCTATGCACGCTTAAATGAATCACTGACAGATGTCTAAAATGGTATTCTAACGTCTCTTCATAAATTTCAGGTTCTTAGAATATCATCGTTCAAGTTACTAATGTTGTTCAGACTGTTGGAATTAATGATAGTTAAGATGGCATTAGGTGTGGTTTTGGTTGAATCTCTGATGGAGAAAACTCCGCCAATTTGCATACATAAACAAAAATTCCAAGTAGTTGTGCACATTAAAAATAAGTCACCATATTTAGTGACTTGAATAAATGACGTATTTCAAGCCTTAATTTGCAAGAGGTGAAAGGGAGTAAGAATCTCAAAATGATGGTAGTTATCTTTATGAGCTCATCTGTATTTATTCATATTTCGTTATCGAAAGCAACTATGACTTTGTGATCTATAGTTATTTGCCAGCGCATCAACATGGAGAAGGTCTACATGGCACATGTAAGAGGTGATAGGCTTGTTTAACTCTCCCATGAAAACCAGAACTAGTATTTTCTCAAGAGGTTACGAACCCAGCCCAATTAATTTACTACGGCAAGCCTACGGGTATTCTTGCTGGTCATCCACCAATTCATTGTCAATGTTGGCCTAAAAGTAATCGCCGTCAACGAGATCCTTATGCGTAGGATCAGTGATGTAGATTAGCTGTCAGGATTTTGCCCAATGCCCTGTGAGTGGTGCAACCAATAGGCAGTCATTGCTGTTGAAACAGTCCCCAGAGATGAATGCAGTTCGTCTTGCGAAGGTAAGCACTTTCTCGTCCGGAATGTCGGTGTCTTCAGGTGTAAGTTAGTAGCCAGGTGAAAGCTTCTGCCATAAGTTAAGAAGGTGGTATATGGATTACCTTTTTCGGGAAGATGAGCTGCACTTATATCTATAAGGTTATGGTAACTCAGTGAGACACATCCCAAGCGTGTATGTCTACAGGGAGATGAGTATGATGATCGGTTTGATTACCCATTGAAGGTGGATGCTTTAAAGCCTGACAATTGGAAGTGTTTTAGGATAACGCTGATCTATTTTGATGGGGTATAAATCGAGTGCTCTGTGATAGGAGTACTGGTTGAATATTTCTTGATTTGTGAGGAGATCGATTTACCAGATCCAGCCTTAAAACTTGGAGTTGAACCGAAAATCGGAATAACACCTGAATATATATATATATATATATATATATTTGTAAACATAAACTGTTGATCAACTTTTTATTTCACAAGGTTATATTGTGATAATATGGTGATAAGTTAACACTTTGTATAGAAAATTTTTATCTCTTCAACACAAAATGTTTCTGCTCAATCTTATAATGATGATGATGATGATGATGATGATGATGATAATAGTACAACCGTCTAAGGTCAACTTGTAAATCTATTTTGCATGAAAGTCAGTTAAATAAAGCAAATGAATCTAACTAACAAAAGCCAAATGAAATAATTTAATAAAAAGGGAGTATCCAAACCGTATAGTTATCCTTTGACCTGAATTCTTATATTCCATAGAATAAATAAAGAAAACCGATTTAAATCTCTTTTGATGTGGTTTTATTACACATTTCAAAGATTTACTAATTGAAACATAAAATCTACACTTTTTTTATGCAAAAAATTTTAGTTACATTTTATGCGTAAGTTGGAGATGTTATACTCAATGTATGTAAACTCTTATACTCAACTCAGCTGAATTAATGTATGCAGCTACCTGATATTTAATTGATAAGTCACTAGTTTGATACCCGTTCCACTTATCGATGTCTAAACATGTAGGCGTGGTTCATTGCCTACTACACAAACCTCCATATGATTTATGGCTTCATTTTCATTGCTTTTTTGTATTCATATGAATTGAAAACAATATTCTCATAAAGATTTGAAGAAATGAGGACAAGAGATGGTCAATTCATACATACTATGAAGTCCGTTGATGATAAATTTGACCCTTTGTTATTGAAATCACTGACACAAACAAGTTATTCACAGTTTATCATATACGCATACTGGAGTCTACTGACTAGATTCAGCATATTCGCTCCACCTTGGTTGAAATGTTGGTTAGTGGATGATGTAGTTGAATTTCGGGGTTTGTCAGGATTCAATGATTTTTCAAGTTGGTATTCATCATAGACTGATATCATTTGCAGGAAGATTGGAAAGGTGGGAGCACTGGACAGCTGTTTCGTTCCAGGATGTGACTCCTCAGCAGTGCACACCCATGGCGGTACCAGGTATTGAACCTCCACATTCCATGGCCAGTAGACAGAAGTTTGGAAATACGGACAATTGGATTCCGACCCAGTCGCTAAACGGTAGCGTACTAGCCGCGGAACCAGGAGGTCCTAGGTTCTATCATTAGTGGAATCAACAATGCACACTGCTGAGGCGTGGCAGTCAATCAAAATGAAGCGCTACTTGATCAAGGTTCTGCGCTAGTTGAAACTCATTACCAAGCCGTATCTGCCAACACCAGGAAACTGGTGTTTCTTTTGTGATTCAAAGGTGCATCATTCAATGGTGAAGTCACAGTCTTCACCAGTAAGCTATTTAGGTCAAGGCTAGGCATCTATGGGACTGTACTATGTATACGAATTTGTCACCAGCGAGTTACTCAGTGAAAGATTTCAATCAGAGATAAACATTAAAGACTAGAGAGTTATATCGGTATTCTCAGGTATTCTGAGAAGGTTATTTGAAGTAGTAAAGCTCAGTTAGTTAGTTATTTAGTTGGTGGGTTGGTTAGTGAGTTCGTTGGTTAGTTAGTTGGTTAACTAGATGGTTGATGATCATTTGTGGCCCGTTACATCTCGGCGCCTTCTCTTCATGTATTCTTTGATCACTTTCCAAGCTTCATCAGGTGAATTTTTCGTTGACATGGTTTCTCTAAAAACCTTGTTTTTGTTTCCCTTAAAATGTTTTGTATGGAGAATTGAAGAGATGGTATAACATATGACAGTTTGTAATTTGTTCTAGAAGGTTGAATAACAATGTTTGTATATGACTGTTTTGTGAATTAGAACCTTACTTCCTTCACAATTTTTTGAGCACAATTCATTTCTGAGAGTAATTGCACAATCTTCGACATCTGAATTTTAACTGCTTTATAATCTCTTACACTTTCTTTTTGAGATGTAATAAAACTTTACATTTTTGGTATATGTCTTGAGGCATTGCTATTGTATTTTTCTGGTGTTGATTTGATGAAGAGATGAGGTTCAGAAATAGATTTGTCTCTCTCTTTCTCACTCTGCCTACCTACCTACCTACCTACCTACCTACCTACCTATCTACCTGCCTACCTACCTACCTACCACCCCATACCTACCTACTTATCTGCCTACCTACCACCCCACACCTACCTACCTGCCTACCTAGCTATGGAAGATATGTGTGGTTGTATCTCAGTACGCAGATAACATGAGACCGATTTCTGTTTGTATTCTTGATGTTCATGGAATTTTTCATTCTTCGCTTGACTAAATTCTTATTCTGTAATAATTTTACTAACCTAGATTGTTTAATTTCACTTATATGTTTTACCTCACAGTCATTGAATGGTACTTGGTAGTGTGCCTTATTCGAACCTAACATAATTATTAGCTGTGACAGAATATCAATACTGGAGTTGTTAAAGCATTTACTACCCATTAAGAAAACAAAAAGAAACTTGAGGTAATAGGATTATAAAAAGTCAATTTTTGATAGTTGATATGATTATGATCTGTATATTGTTGTTGAACAGTCGTCAATGTGTATAATACATTTTATCCATGTGCCCGTTAATATTGAATTACATTATATCATAATGCCTACAGTTTACACTTGTATTATTAAAGTAAAACTTAAACCATGAAAATTAGCTGATGTAAATAATTAGGATTTTATTCAGTCAATTCAATCTGATCAATTTGTATTAAAAGTGAACTCATGGTATATTCTACTGTTAAAAACTCAACTGATCTTGAAGTTGTATAAAATTGATGATCCTTTTTTTTTCTAATAATCGATAATAAGAATACCATAAGAATAGTTAATTATTTACAAGATTGGTCAACTCTAGTAACAACTAAAATAACCAATTAAACTTTTCTATCTTATGAAACTCTATCTTTCCAGACGAAATCAAAAAAAGCCTAACTGTTTACTTCAGTTGTTGCTTAGGGTGGTTTTTAAAGTCACTCACAAGATTATCAGAGAAGAAACTATTTCCAATGAATTTATTTTTAAGCCGTACACTCGTATATGATGTTCTAATCGGTCACTATCCGAGTCTTGTAGTTCACTTGGTAAAGTATCGGGTTAGTAACTCTCAGGGCACTAGTTCCAGTCTTAATGACACCCAAATTTCTACTTCGCCTTCTTTTATCATCCAGTAGCAGTATATAAAATACTTCATAGAATGTATATGACCCAGAGAAAGGCTATAAAATTTATGAAATTGGCAAATCAATAAAGTATTATGCATACTGGGTGACGATTGAAAGTGATCTGAAAATTTACACCACAGCCAGATTCCAACCACCTACCACCAGCTTTCAGGCCCCTGTATTCTACCAACTCACTTACGAGGTCCAACTGAACACCAGCTTTTTAATCCACTTCAATCACGAAGGATTATCCCAATGACTAACATATCAATTCATGACGCATTACTACCACTTCCCACAGTCAAGACTTCTCATCCAAATTGAAACCTAACTGAATGAGAATGAGAAGGTGAGCATCATATTGATCATCATTTGACTATATGAGGTAGCAGTCGTGGTTTCGGAGACTAATATTTATACTGAGTGATGATTGGAGGTGAAATGAAAATTCGGACGACAGCCGGGCTCGAACCAGTGACCACCGGGTTTCCGGCCTGACCTAGAAAAATATTTCACATAGTGAAATTGAACTTATTTACTAGATTACGTTCTTAATGCAATTTATGGTTCACATTTATATCAAAGCGCGGAATCACGCTCCTGTCCACCCAAAGCAAGCAAAATATTAAGCCGCATCATCCTGGAGAGAGTAAAGTATGCGCTGGATTCAGGAAGTACAAATCATGTGCGAACCAGATTGCAACAAACCCTTCGCGTCATCATAAAACAGAGTATAGAATAGTAGTCAACTTTTCTATACCTCAGCTTCATCTACTTTGAAAAGGCCTTTGACAGCGTCGACCGACAAGTAATTTGGCAGTTGCTTCAACACTACGGAATACCACAAACCTTCATCAATCTCATTCAACAACTATGTGAAAACACCACATGCCAGGTAATTCACAATGGGAAGCTCAGTGATGCTTTCGAAGTGAAGACAGTAGTGAAACAAGGCTGTCTACTATCATCCATGATATTCCTGATTGTAGTGGAGTGGATCATGCAACAAACAGTGAGGAGTGAGAAGAGGGGGATACACTGGATGGCGGAAAGGATCTTAGGAGATTTGGATTTCGCCAGTGATGACTTGTGCCTGATGTCACACAAACTTAAAGATCTACAGGCAAAAACTAACAAGTTAGCAGAAGAGGCAGGGTAGCGAAGACATGAATTCAAGTGAACATAGAGAAGACAGAGGTGATGAAGATACACAACCAACACTACCACCACCACCAACAATACAACAAGCTTTAATCAGCGTGAACGGGAGAAACCTGAAGGAAATAGTCTCTTTCACCTACCATCCTAGTCAGCACTGTTTCAACTACAAGTGGCACTGGCACAGACGAGGACGTCAAAGCCAGTCAGGGTCGGGAACACAGCAAGACAGGCGTTCATTAACCTGAAACCAGTGTGGAGATCTTCTGCACTCAGCATGTGGAACAACATCCAGATTTTCAACACTAATATCAGGTCAGTGCTTCTATGTGATGGCACAGAGACTTGGGGCACTTCCAACAAACTACAGTCATTTATCAACAACTGCCTACACTGGCTCGTTACTGAAGCTCAGATGGCCAGAATAATAAGATTAAGGAACAAGGAACTCTGGCAACGAACCAACAAAGCAAGAAACTATCACCCAACTAATATGCAGATGAAGAAAGTGGAGATGGATTGGGCATGCAGTGAGAAGACTATTCGGGAACATCGAGTGTCAGGCCCTCGAGTGGAACCCAGATGGGAAGCGACGAGTTGGGCGTCTGAGATGAGGGTGACATGAAGGAGGTTGTGTGAAGACAAAATGAGAGCCACTAGGCTATCGTGGAGCCAGGTTCAAAAGTTTGCAGAGAAGAGAATGGAATCGAGACTGTACTGAAGCCCTATGTTACATTAGGAACCCAAGGGACAAAGAATAAAAATAATAATTTACATTAAAAGTGTTTCGTTGTAGTATGACACTGAAAAGTAGTCCACAGACGCTCACACTTACGAGGTCCAAGTGAACACTAAGATTTTAATTCACTTCAATCATCAACGGTTTTCCCAGCGACTACCATTTTAATTCGTGGCATATTACTACCAGCACTTGATCGTATTCATACTGGCTTCCCTTAGTCAAGACTTCTCATCCCATTCATAAACAATGTTTTCTTTGAAAGTGAATAAGTGACCGGTTTAGTACTTCTTTCTTCCACATTTCTATCAATGAAATAGTAGAGGTGACCGTTTTCAATGAATACCAATACAATCTTCACTACAGTTATTTTTTATTCGATAACAAAGACAAAGAATAATACTAGCTATACATTTCACGTTATTTTTCTATAGATGGGTCTCTTAGGGAATCCATTGTCATATTCAATGAAAAGTATATCAACAAAATGGAATAGGTGAATAAAATTTCTTTTCTATGATGAAATTTAAGGCTGAATGACAGTCAATGGATGAACTAAGAGCACTGTATTAATCAGCATCTTTATCATAGATAACAAAACTTACGTCTATATATCTTCTATAAAAGTCAAAGTGACTTATATTTTAACTGTGTTGAGTATTCTGTAGTTTCAACACTAAAAAAAAATATGCTACCAGTTGTTCTAATGGTAACCTTATCTCAATTCTATCTTTATATCTAGAGATTTTATTATTGAAACTCAATTGAATATTGAATTGGTTGTGTTGATATTAGGAGACTTACTGATTTCAATGTAAAACCATGGAGACCAGAGTATGTCTCTGACACAGAGGTTTTATAAGACAGTTGATTTTACCTTTATTCAATTAAGGTATATTTAAACAAAGCCCTAATCTATTTAACAAAAAAAATGTAAGGGAAGTAGCATCATTATCCCTAAAATTGACATTTCATAGCTTCTCCTTTCAGAGTAATAGAAAAGACCATATTTTGAACATGTTGGATATTCTTCAAAGGACGTGATAGTGAACTTGTTGTCCTCTACTTTCTGATACAAAATTGTTCTAGGCTCCAGCCTTCTTGGATCCAACCTCTAAAGAACAAACTGTTACGATTTCTCATTCGTAATGAAATTTATTCTTCGGAACATCAAAAATAGAAGAAATAACAAGATATGTTTGTGGGACACCATAACTAAACCACGACACCATTTTCATCTCTACTGTTCAGCAGTTATATCGCGTAATCTAATGCCTGAGTTGTTGACAATATAAGGCACGTTCATGATTAAACTAATTTGAGACAGAAGAATTTTCTATCAGTAAATTTCAATGAAAATCTCCGTTTTAAAATCATTTCCACAGGCTGTAGGCTTGTGAAATCAGTATATAATGACAGCATTTTGATAGATGCTTGACAATAGGGAAGTCTACACTGATTGGTCACTCCAGGGAAACCGATTAAATGTTCTGTTGTTCTGAGTATTGACTTAATTCTATCGATCGCTTTGTAATGCGGTCATCAAGTTAGGAGGTTCATCATCGCAGTGTACTTGAGGCGTTCAACAAGAAACCCTGGATCTAGGTTTTGGGCTTGTTGGTATTCTTCAGCTAAGCGTATTTGCAATTTCAAGGAAAGTAATTTCCTCTCTGAGAGTCAAACTCACTTTAACCAGTGCTACAGTCAACAAAGTTAACACTTGGCTATTTGGGTCATGATTGACCTCCTACAGGATTGGACTGGATTAACATATGCTAAAATGGTTATGAATTGAAACTAGCTTACAGCAATATCAGCTACTGTGGATTAAGAGATTCATTGGGAAAGAACTACTAAGTTCTTTCTAAGCATATCGCTCTTTAGCACTGAAGCATGTCAGTCCTATTGATAAACTGAACTCATAGATGATTGGTCCACGTGGTTATAGATGGGAAATGAAATAGTTTTACCAGAGGTTGATAAAAGAGAAACAATAAGCTGGAATTAAAGCGCACAAGATAACTGTTTCTTCTTATTTCATGACCCATCAGGTCTTTAGACTCAAGACTATATGAAAAGTTGAGTCCAAGGCATTCAAATCTCATGAGTTAGATTGTTCAACTGAAATGAAATGATATACGCCTTTCCAGCCTTTGCCAGCAGACAGTATGTTTTGACTATTTTTCTAAACAATCAGATTTCGATTTAAAATTGAAGCAACCTTTGGTTCAATTTCTCATACAGTAATGTTTACAAACTGCTGAAATATTCAAAACGAAGACGAACATGCTGAATAATGTCTTCAGGTCTACACTGATCCTCTATCTTCTATCAATGCAATGTATCAAAAAATGCTTTAAAACCATTTACTGATATATTTCATTTCCCATTGTCATAAAGAATCAAATTTATTAACGCCTGTTGGCATGTGAGCTTATATGCTTATACTTACATATTGACTAGAGACATAATAAGTGAATTATTGCGCCAGTCTTGGTGTTCAACGGTGCCACGGCAAATAATAGAGAGTTAAGTGGTTTAGCGTGTCAACCACTTCACTTACCTGGGAAGTAGGATCAGCCGTGGTGTGTTGGTCAGTCGCCGATGAAATCTTTGCATGGATACAAAAGGCTCGATTGACTTTTGCCAATATATGCCAACCATGGTGCCACCGTGAGATATGATTGTCTATTAAGGATTGGGTGTACTGCACACCAGTCTGCTTTGTTCTACTGTACAGCTGTGAAGTATGGGCCTCATTGAAGGTGGAAGATATGAGAAGGCTGGCTTCAAGTGTTTGACCACCCTTGCCTTCGTAGTATAGACCATATTCTGTGGTGTCACCACGTGAGTAGTACAGACGTCATGTGTAGGATTTTAGGGAGTAGAGGTAAGTCAGTTGATGGCATTGTGAACCTTTACCGATTGAGATGGCTGGCTGGGATATGTGTTACGTATGCCTAGTCGCCAATTGCCTCGTCACACAATGTTGGCCGAAGTAGGTCAAGCCTGGGAAAAGCCTGGAGGTGCCTAGATTAAAACATGACATCAATGCATGAAGTGTTTGGCTGTTGGTTTGAGCCATGTGTGGCGATGCAGACTAGGTGGTTGGGGTTGGTGGGATAAGAGGAATCAGTGGCTGGAAACTCTAGGTGATATGGCTCATAACCGATGTCAGTGGCGCAGATGTATACACACATTATCCGCATCTTAACGACTCTGTACCGATTTTCGTCATTTTGTCACTCTTCCTTTCTTCCTTCTCGTACTTTATATTTCGTTTTACTGAATTTTCTTGTCTTCATCTTTCACCTCACTGCCTTTCTACTTGGTGTACTGATATGAGGTGTAGCAAGTTGAACCGTTACGCAGTGATGCCTGGTCCTATGTTGATATTAATAATAATAATAAAGTGAATATGATAACTCAGATCTGTTGCGGAAGACATGCCCATAATAACTCAGTTTAGTAGCCTAATAGACAACACCATGACTCCTTCATGTGTCACACGGAAACACTATCACTCACTGAGAGGTAGATACATCTGGCTGATGAATTCAAAATGGAATGAAACGCCTATCATCCACTCTACTGCTAAGCATCACCAAACAAAATACACTCTGAAGTTTAATCATTCATAATAAATCAATAGTTGATTAAGTGTATCGATATTCAATGATAAAATTGTGTACTGTTTTCAACAAGCAAATACACCAAGAGTTCATCATCATTGTTTATGTAAAGTGAAACATAGATTTCTGTTAAGCATTTAGAAATACAATTAAATATGAAATATTTCAAGTTGTTATTCATCGATGAACAAAGGAAACCTGGGGGCACTGGACAGCTGTGTCGTCCAACTAGTATAGGACTCCTCAACAGTGCGCACTCACGACCCCGCACCACCAAAGATCGAACCTGTGACCTTCAGTTTCCATAGCCAGAGCGTTACCAATGAGCCACTGCATCAGAATTCAATGGTCCGTATTTCCAACTTCTGTTAGCTCACAATACAGCGTAACCGCCACCAAGGTTTCCTTTGTTCCCTCAACTGATGTCAGTCTACGATGAATACCAATTTGAAATATTTCCAAATCCCCAGACTGCCTCAAAATGCAACCTGTAACAAGCTGAATACAATAATGTCCTGGATAAATTCTCTTAAATTCTCTCTCAAGCGTAGAATTAACAGTTCATTTCATATAAGACTCTAGACAACAGTTTGACTATATCATGTTTGATTGTGTACATGAATCTTGTGTCTAACGACTCCTATTCTTGATGACAATCAGTTATTCTGCTTAATTGGTTCTACCGGATCCTTAAGCCAGTTGACAAAGTTTATCTCTGAGTTAGTTTGTAGGTAATACAATGGAGACTGTGGACTCCTTTTTACTCGTGTTGTTGTTATTAGTCGTATTTGTGTGACTGTTATTTTTTCGTTTTTTTGTGTGTCCTTAAGAATTTCTTAATGAACTGCAGTGGCTAATTATTAACTATTAGCGCTTCTTTTATGTGCTTCAATTCCTTCTTTAAGCCCTTACACTGACTGGTGAGTTTTCTAGCTATATCACTTAGACATTTGACTAAACCTGCCTTAACTGACATTGGATGCGATGATATGAAGTGTAGATACCTGTTAGAATGTGTCGATTTTCTGTAGACGGTAGTATCCAAACCACCATCTGTTCTTCGTTTTATCCAAGCAAACCAACATAGGTAATTCTCCTGGTTCATTTTCTACCTCGTAAGTGAATTGGATTGCGTTTACTACAGAGTTTATATGCATGAGGGAAATGTCGAGATGTTACAATTTCAACACTGTAAATGTGTCATCCACATATCACCACCATATTTTTGGTGTAGAACTAAACGTTTGTAAAGTCATTTTTTCCCAACTATCCATAAATATATCTGCTACTATAGGGGATATTGGTGATCCCATTGCTACTCCTTCTGTATGTCTGTATATTTTGTCTTGAAACTTGAAGACTGTGGAGATCAGGCATAACTGTGCCCCTAATATAATCTCATCAACCAATATCTTAGTTCTGTGATTAAGTTCTGAGTCAATGTTTAGTTGATTTCTCACTGTCTCCATTACCATATTCATTGTTATTTTAGTATACAGACATGTTACTTCAAAACTAACTATTTTTCATCCTCTTCTATGTGTAGGTTACCAAGACTAAGTTTTAACTCATAAGAGTTTACTAGTCTGGAATTTGAAATGTTCCTAATAGGGCACAATATTGAAGCCAAGTACTTTGCCAGTTCATATGTTGGGTGTATTTCTGAAGTCAACTATGGATCTAATGGGATAACCTGGTTTATGAATCTTGATAATACCATGAGTTCTGCTAGGATTATTAGTTTGAGGCATTACATTAAACCGTTCAGACTCACCTAGAGATGATTTTAGTCAGCGTATCAGACCGACTGTAGATTTCTTGATCTTATTCATGATCACGTCTAAAAGCTTCTTGATTTCTTCATATGGTCCTCTTTTGTTGAAGTAATCCAATTTTTCCATAACTACTGTTGAATTACCTTTATCAGACTTAACAATTACTATATTATTGTCCTTCCGTAGACTATTCAGAACTGGATTTTCAAGTTTTGTTAAGTTCTTCTGTCTTTTCAGTGTTAACTCACACTGTACTCTAACCTGTACAGCTGTTGTTGTATCCACCGAGCTTAACGTTACTTCTATGATAGGTATGCCATCTTCTGGTTTCAGCTGACCTATTGTCCTTCACGTCAAAGTTTAGTCCTTTTTCGAGTACTTTCATCTCAACTGAGTTTAGGCTTCTCGAGGAGAGATTGACTAGCCCCATTTTGTTCTATCGATGTTTGATGATGTTTCATTTGTAATTAGATTATCTTCTGAGGGATATTTTTCTTGGACTAATTTGATGAAAGCAACTGATCTTTGTATAAGAAATTCATAGTCTCTGCTGTTTACTATCTTTATAAGTTTACATTTCAGTTGTTCAGTTTTATTCCTGATCGTACTTAACTTCTTGATAATCCTGTGAATATCTTCTTTGAGACAAAGTTTACTGACATGTTCTATTACTCTTTTAATTTTGTCACCGGATATTGGAATACATAGGCGGAGATATTTAGGAATAATTTGATACTTCATGCCACAAACATTGAAAATACTTTGACCAAGAAAACACAGAAACATTTAGACTGTTTACAGTCAAGTGGTTTGTTAGGTGGTAAGAAGCCTAGCATCTCCTGGATTTTATTTTATTGATAACTCATGAGTAAGGCGTATCTACAACCTCGAGGTAACTAATGTTTCATGAGACGTTAGAACTCATGTCATCTTGTGCTGCTGTCACAAACGGTACAACTGAGCTATTTTGCTCTCAGAAATGCTTATAAGCATTCAAACTATGTATAGTGGGCCTTCATATAGATTACCTCCAACCATAATTCTACAGAATATGGTCTTGAAAAATCTAAAGTTCGTGACTTTGACATCACAATACTTTTAAAAATCGTAATTTTTACTGGAGAATGGTTCAGTGTTTCTATGGAGTTCATCTTTTTTTTCGCCCTGATCAGTAAAACAGGAAATACTTCCAGTCATCAGGAACATCAGTTCAAGAAATAGCCTAAAGAAGCTTATGTAAAAGATGCAGTTAAGTAATTTTGAAAAGGATTCAGTAAAATGAAGCTCAATTAACCAGAAAGAACTTCACTGTTATCAAGAATAAAGGAATATAGTTTCAAGTCACATGAATAATATAACTATGCGTAACAATTAGTACTCGTCTTCAAATGATAAACGTGGCTATTTCTAGTGGAAACTAGTTGAAGACGGAGATTATTCAATCGTGTTATTTCTTCTAAATCTTTTCATAGGTAAGGGAAAATTGAATTACTAGGATGCCAAATTTGGTTTAGAAACTTGGCATGTTGCGAAAAGCATTTCCAACAAACTACAGATAGACATCAACAACTGACCTACACTGGCTCGTTACTAAAGATCAGATGGCCAGAAAGAATAAGCAACAAGGAACTCTGGTCTGGCAACGAACCAACCAAGAACCAATCACCCACCAAATATGCAGAAAGAAGTGGAGATGGATTGAGAATACACTGAGGAGACCAGGTTCTGAGTGGAACCCAGATGGGAAACGATGGGTTGGGCGTCTGAAGTGAGGGTGACATGGAGGAGATGGTGTGAGGAAGAAATGAAACCTTGTGGGCTGTCGTGGAGCGAGGTTGAAAAGAATGCATAGAAGACAGTGCACTCGAGACGTGCTACTGAAGTCCTATGTTCCACCCAAGGGACAAATAATAATAACTTTGTCGACTTAAGCGTTGCGTGATGTATGAACAGTCAGCAAATTTTTTTAAAATATTCACTTGGCATCCCATCAACAGACGGAATTAATTTGTCGCCAGAGAATCATTTGATTTAATGAACAATAAAGCCAAAGTAACCTTCCGCTTAAATTTGATTGGATCACTTTCATTATCTTAAAATAGGAACGTCAATTACTGAATAAAAGAATTCATTAAGAGAAATACTGAGAACTTAGACGTTATAGTCTACTCAAAACACTATTTCTAAGCTGATAACTATCCAACTATGTTTATCAGCCAGTGTCTTGGAAGTAAAAATCATATAATATCAGTCAGTTATTGTGTTATTTTCTTCCACTCCACCTCCACATGTTTGTTTTTAAGAAAACACAACACCAAAGAAAAATAGTAAGATGTCTTGGAAAATGGAGCAACTTTTGAAATAATATTTTTCTACAGAAATGAACCAGAAACACGTAACTATTCGCATGAGTTGTAAAGCTTATATACTAACCAGACAAAACTTTATTGTCTCTTTTATTCGCTGCAATGATTACACTACAACAATGAAACTAACCAAAGCCAAAACATGTGACAGCTATCCTCTTACTTCAATATAAACATTATAGATCTTTAGTAATGATAGATAGTGGCTGGTAGTGAAATCCACGATGTGCATTTCGTCTCATTTGGAACTCGTCAACTGGATGTACCTGCCTCTCAGTGAGTGAGTGAGTGAGTGAGTGATGTTCCCACCGGGACTCAGACTCGGGAGTGATCGCTTCAAACGTTAGAGCGTTATCCACTACACCACTGAGCCGCGACAGCCACCTGTTGTGCAACGGGTGTAGTTTTAGTGTTGTAGTTTGTATTATACCCTAGCTGATTGGATCGAATTGATCGGTCCCTATTGGCATATGGGCTCCTGTGTGGATGCCTCGTTATTACTTTTGTTTAAACTGTAGTAACGACAGATAGTTGTTAGCAGTGGCTCGTGGCTTGGTGGTCTAGTGGATAACAATTCGTCGTTTGAAGCGGTCGCCCCTAAGCCTGAATCCCGATGGGAGCAACACCCACTGGGAGACAGGCACACCCAGCTGATGAGTCCTAAATAGGACGAAACGCGCATCCTGCATTCCACTGCTAGCCATAACCCACCATTGTTAGGTAATTAAAAAAACACAAGCATCTACACAGGAGCTCATATGCCAGTAGAGACTGATCAATTCGGTTCAATTAACGACGATATAATACTAATAATAATACTACTATAGACCTTTAATCAGCATCATACAAAAAAGCTGGAACATATTTAGTCTGAAGGTCAATTGAAAATGGATTGATTTGAAGTACTTTCTTTCACAAATTTACTGAAGTTAGAAAACTTGAGTCATTGGGTTCGAATTCAGTATCCGATTCGTAACGTGCCCATTATGATAATTTAAGGTCTTGTTAGCTAACTGCTAAAGAATTCAACATAAAAATGAAACAGCTTTTGAGGGCTCATCAATTTCCAATTATCTGCTGATTAATGTAATGCGTATTGATTCTCATCATCAGTATCGAACCAAGCACTTTAATTCTGTTATAACTGTGTGTCTGATTGTCTGAGAGTAATTCATTTGAGCACATGATTTTGACGATTCAGTCTTAACTCTGACGTTGAAGGTGATTGGTGTCCATCATATATCTGCCCAGTCTCGTATATTCAATTCAACTACACAATGAGTCACACAATTTCACTTATTGTCTGCATTCTATAGGCGAACTGAATCATTTCTCCATGTTGCTAAATTACTTGACCATCTCAAAAATACATTACTGTATAGTCCTCATTAGTGACTTGCTTCCACATGTATATCACGAAGCTGTGGGGTCAATCAGTAGAAAGTGAAGCGAATCCCAACCTTGGGTGATAGCCACGCTATATCGTGAATTAACAGAAGTTGGAAATTGTGAAACACTGGAACTGACTCAATGGATGGATGGTAGATGTGTTCACCATGAAACCTGAAAGTCCTGAGTTCCAACCCCGGCCGGGTCATGAATGCGTACTATTGTGGAGTCGCATACTAGTTAGACGAGACACCTGTCCAGTGCTACCACATCTTCAATGCTTCCACAACTGCTTTCAGTTCGTACTACTTCTAAAAATGTAAAAATTGATTTGGAAAAATGAGGTAATGCACACTAATGGGTTTCACTGAACATGCCGTTATCTATGAACTGTAAGTCATACATAAGTCAATTGCAAGCTCTTCAGTCGACCTATACAATAATGTTACTAATAAAGTCAATAGTAGAACAAACACTTTTACAGTAAACAAAACAATACGACCTATGAAACTTATTTGAGATTCACATTTTCTAGTTTTCGGCTGATATAAAGATTTGTGGGGGTTAACAGATATTTCAGGTTGGTATTCATCGTAGACTGACATCAAATGGGGGAACAATGGAGACGTGGGAGCACTGGACAGCTGTTTCGTCCAACTAGTGTGTGACTGCTCAGCAGTACTCACCCACGGTCCCACCCCGCCAGGGATGACTAATCTATTCCGATCCAGTGACTCAATGGTAACGTGCTGGCTATGGGACCTGAAGCTTGCGGGTTCGACCCCTGGCGAGGTCATGAGTGCACACTACTGAGGAGTCGCATACTAGTCGAACGAAACAGTTGTCCAGTACTCCCAGGTTTCCAATGTCCCTCCAACTGATGTCAGTCTACGGTGAATACCAACTTCAAATAAAACCATTTGGCCAGGGATAGGTGAGCAAACCTATGCACACAAACTGTTATCAGCAGCAATCACCACTGAATGCTTAAGTGAACATGAGTTGAACTCATATTCAAGGATACATACTTGTGTACTAGCTGATTATTATTATTATTATTATTATTATGATATAGTGTGGTGCTGAAGCTGGTTGGTCTGAGTACTTGACATTTAGTCAATCTGCAACAGGTTCGAACCCTGCTTTACGCATGGAGGTTTGAGTCGCTAAGTAGTATCTTTAGTCTACATACAGTAGATGTAACTGATCGTCTACTTCAGGCAACTTCAAGTTGTTACTGAGTTCATTTCAATTCCTATTATGATAAAGTCAGATGGTAAATTATCTCCTTTAAATACAAATTGAACACGAAGTTAATTTTTAGGTTCATGGGAATTTATGCATTTCACCGTAGTATTCATCATGGACTGATATCATTCACAGAACTGGACACTTGTCACATACTACTATAGGACTCCTCAGCAGTGACTCACTATGGATCGGGCCTAGGATCCAGGACCTCGCAATCCAATGGCAAGCGTGTAGCCATTAAGCCACTGGGTAGGAATATATTGCTCCTACTTCTGTCATTTCGTGACAGACAGAAGTATTATAATTTTTCCTTTGGATTCCTAGTGGAACATAAGGCATCAGTAGCACATCGCTATTTCACTCTCTTCTCTATAGTTTTTTCTAACCTGGCAGCATCACTGCCCATTACCTCCTCCATGTCATCCTCGGACATCCAAAGTGTAATTTCTCACTTCGGTTGCACTCAATGACCTGACGTATGCTCTTCTCAGTGATATATGTCTGTAGTTTGTTGGAAATGCTTTTCATAATGCGTCGAGTTTCTAAACCATCACATAGAAGCACTGACTTGATGTAATAGTCAAATTCCACCTTTTACAATAATTAGATAAGTATAATGTTTCATCTCGTTTATATTATTCACTCCATTCACTTCTAAAATTTCTAATTAAGTCAACTAACTAGTACTCGAACCTAAGGTATAATTATTTAAAGTATTTTCAAAAACGTAACACAGTCAACGTACTTTTATACATCTTCATGAAGGTCAACAAAATGAACAAATTTCAAATTACATAAAATATACACTAATAAGGTAAGTGAACTAACTGACCTGAAATTCTGTAATTCAAGTATATATGACTGACAGACAGAATTTGATGAAATCTTTCTACCTATATTATATAACAATATTTATACATTCACCTTGAACATAGAATGTATATTCTACCTTTATCCTTATAGAGTTGTCTATGAAAAAGTTTATGAAATAATCAGAAGTGAAAAAAAAATTTAATTTTAGGATAAAAAACAATAATTGTTTCTCTTCTCTTTTCATATAGTTTGCATAATTATTTGAAATAAATAATTAAACATTTTTAAAATTTCTAATTTAGTTGTCATATTGATTATGGACTGACATCAGTTAGGGAACCATTGAAAAACTGGGAGTACTGGTCACCTGTTTTGTCCAACTAGTATGGAACTCCTGAGCAATAGGCATCCATGTTCCAGCCAGGGATGGAACTCAGGACCTTCATGTTTCATGCTGAACACATCTACCATCCACTCATTGAGTCAGTTTTCAATGTTTCACAATTTCCAACTTCTGTTAATTCACGATATAGCGTGACTATCACCCAAGGTTAGGATCCGTTTCACTTTCTACTGATTGACCCTACAGGTCACGACTTCTCATTAGAGCTTCGTGGGTGAGTACTGCTGAGCAGTCACACACTAGATGGACGAAACAGCTGTCCAGTGCTCCCACGTCTCCATTGTTCCCCCATTTGATGTCAGTCTACGATGAATACCAACCTGAAATATCTGTTAACCCCCACAAATCTTTATATCAGCCGAAAACTAGAAAATGTGAATCTCAAATAAGTTTCATAGGTCGTATTGTTTTGTTTACTGTAAAAGTGTTTGTTCTACTATTGACTTTATTAGTAACATTATTGTATAGGTCGACTGAAGAGCTTGCAATTGACTTATGTATGACTTACAGTTCATAGATAACGGCATGTTCAGTGAAACCCATTAGTGTGCATTACCTCATTTTTCCAAATCAATTTTTACATTTTTAGAAGTAGTACGAACTGAAAGCAGTTGTGGAAGCATTGAAGATGTGGTAGCACTGGACAGGTGTCTCGTCTAACTAGTATGGACTCTTGAGCAGTACGCACCCATGACCCGGTCAGGGATGGAACTCAGGACCTTCAGGTTTCATAGTGAACACATCTACCCTCCATCCATCGAGTCAGTTTTCAGTGTTTCACAATTTCCAACTTCTGTTAATTCACGATATAGCGTGACTATTACCCGAGGTTGGGATTCGCTTCACTTTCTACTGATTGACCCTACAGGTCACGACTTCTCATTAGAGCTTCTGAGAAGTCCCATACTAGTTGGACGAAACAGCTGTCCAGTTCTTTCAGATTCTCAGTGGTTCCCCAACTGATGTTAATGCATGATGAATACTACCTCTAAATTAAATATTTGCTCATTTTTTATTTAACTTCACGTGTAAATTTAATTACTAGGCTGAAAAGAAACGAAAAAGATTTGTCTATTCATCTAAATCATCCATTTTGACCAATTTAAACGTGTAGTAAGGGTTCGAAACTCTGGGAACGAACCAACCAAGAACTTATTGCCCAACAAATATGCAGAGGAAAACAGTGGAGATGGATTGAGGATACACTGAGAAGGTAGACTGTGGACATCACGCGTCAGGTCAGACCGTCGAGTGGAATCCAAAGGGGAAACGAAGAGTTGGGCGTCCTAGCTGAGGGTGACATGGAGGAGATCATGTGAGGAAGAAATGTAAGCTTGTGCACAGTCCTGGTGCTAGGTTTGGAAGACTGGAGAGAAGAGAGTGGAATAGAGGCGTGCCACTGAGGCCGTATGTTCCACTGGGAACCAAAGGGAAAATAATAATAATAATAGTCACTATTTCGACCTAGAAGTAACACAGACGGACGAAATCTATCAGCCTTAACGTGTACTTCTTCAATGTAAACGTGGTTACTTAGCGATGCTGAAAAGCTTAAACGCGCTATCAATCGCTCAAGGTCATTATACGCATTCGATCGAGTCAAACAACAGTTACAAATAAGTAAGAAAGAACCTACCATCGTGTTTATCACAACTAAAATGCGATCCAGAATGTGAATTATTCCTAAATTTATGAAAGTATGCCATTGACTAGTCTGGTTTTAAGTGGAATCTCTAAATTAGATGACCTACAATTCTCTGGTTGAAGACTATCAACAGACCCTTCTTCTCGGCATTCTAGGGGCTTGCTTTTGGATGCAACCAGCAGGGGGAAACAATACTGGCTCAGACGTTTGACCTCATACTAATCACTTCTACGCTAAAAGATGTTACGATCAAGATATCTGCGCTTGAATGAATTCATGAGTCACTGGTTAGCAATCAATCTCACCTTATCTATCTAAGTGAATTCCATAGATCACGTTTCCAGGTTTTACATTAGGTCAGGCATGTGACATTTGATGTTGTGTGTTCTAGAACTTCATGACGCTTTTTGCCTAAGACTTTATGGATACTAATATTCGGATTAGTTGTTACATCAGATACTTGATCGAAAAAATTCGGTGATCCCAAGACAAGCATAGCATGATGTAATACTTGCTTATTATAAGGATCACTTCACTCAAGTCATATACTGTTTTTGAGAGCTTCAATTATTGATGCGAGGAAATGATTGAAGCTGTAAGGAGAACCTGGGTCTTCTTGGTGGTATTGTGTTCTCTAATCTGGGTTGTTTATCGTGGAGAAGTCTTCATCGTCTTTCTAGATAGCAACATCATTACCACTAACTTTACTATGAAGTGAACTGTCAGTGACTTAATACCTTGCCTTGAACAACTCCTTCGTGACTGCTTGCTTCCCTTGATTGTTGTGTCATCATCGACTGACTCCACACATCCCCATGTTGGCCATTCCTCTGCTTCACCTATCACCTTTCTGTTATTTATCATTTTCCTCATTAGTTGGTACATTTGGTCTATGTCAACACATCCATCCATTGATTGCTGACTCACTCACTGATTGACTGACGTGAATGTCAACTTTTATGGAATTCTCTGATGACATTCTTTGTATTTCCTCTCTCCATCCAACATCTCAACATTGTCGAAATTCAATTCATGTCCTCATAGTTGTTATCCATGTGGATTGATCGACGAGTGATGAAATGTTGTGTGTGACATGTAATAGCCTAATCGGTATTCTCATGTAGACGAAGTGAAGGTGGGTGACCACTTTATCCAATGTGGTGTTGACTACAGTAATTGCAGTCAGGGCAAGCTACTAAATCACTCACGGAGAAATACTGACAACTCGCTTCATAGTGAAGTTAGTGCTGATGATGCCGTCTAGAAAGAAGATGAAGGCTTCTCATGATTAAACAACTCAGCTCACAGAACACAATACAACCAAGACCATCCACCTGAGCTACAAATATCCTCAACCTGTGTCGTCATAGGAATCGAACCAACTACCTGTAGCTTTAAAAACTGAACTGAGAGTTACAGCCTTTTAGAGTTTCTCGCCCCCCCCCCTCCCAAAGTATGAACTTATAATATGCAATAATCAACGAGCTGTTACATAGTAACCATATTAATTGTACAGTGAGTTCTCATCCTTATCCAAATTGATCTAAACTAGATAGAGGCAATATCATATTAATTATGAATGGGACTGGCTAAGATAGCTGTGATTCAGCTCAATTTGAATTTGGATAAGAAGATCTAGATGAAAATAGTCCTATAATGGTTACATATCATTGATTCATGTGGCAACCGTACGAATCCTTGGTGACTGAAGCGAAATTGAAACCTGATTATTAACTGAGTCTTCCAACACAGTTTTTGGGGTAGTAGGTTATCTAGAGGCCTCTTGCTTGATTTCTGACGTGACCTAAGTTCTCATTCGCCTTTAATCACCATCTTGCGCGAATAACGCCAGTCTTATCTCATCACTCAGAATCGCATCTGTTTTTACATGGAGGGAGACTGTGAACGACTGAAAATACAAGAAGAATGTGTTAGGCAGCTAGTGTCAGTCATCAGGCATTCTTGAACAGATGAGTCATTTCCAGTGACTTCAAGTGGAGTGATTTTATCTATAGTGACTAAATAATTGGCTGAAAACATTTCAGTTATTTAGAAAAAGACTGATTGAACGAAGAAATATATTCCTTTTCAATTAGGTCTTCATCTTGGGCTCTACACTAATATATGTGGGTTTACAATTTAATCAAATTACCAATCATGTGGTGATGTTTCGGAAATAATGATGTAAATAGTCAATAGAGTTACTAAAATTGGAAGTATGAATATTGATAGAAACAAGAAGTGGAAGAGGTGCACAAAATAAACCTAGAAGTTACACCATGTTGATGGCCACGGTAATCAAAGTGGTTGAACAAACTTCCGATGGATAATTTTGAAGGCTTTTCCAGTAACCACTTTATGTCCTATGTCAACTAAGTGTGCAAGTATGGAGCTCTTTATAGTTCTAATTTGTCACTTGTTCAACCATGATGGGTGGTGCTCAGAAATTCGACGATGGAACTGTCTCATTGTACACCCAATGTAACTAGCTCCACAGGAGCAGTTGAATTGATAAATGCACATAGAAGTGGCAGAATCAGGCAGTTTGTCTTTATTTCTTAAATCTAGAATCGGACGGTTGTAGAAGGTGGGATATAATTTTGCGGCTGGGAATGCTTTATGCAAGACTCTTTTTATGCGTTGTATGATGATCTCACTGACAATATCACTCTTAAATTCCAGCTTCAAGAAGATTTGCTTCTTAGGAACTGTTGGCATTGTTGTCTTAATCCTCATAATATTCATGTACTTAGTTACAAACTTGTCTGGGTAGCCATTCCTACTAAACAGGTCACGGACGGTGGCGCATCCTTTGAGAAAATAGCTGAGGCACGGTATGCTAAGCATTTGACTAGGTTCTTTTTGTATTGGAGGGGTACAGCACTAAAGAAGTGCGTATATTGACCTGATGATGTTGGCTTTTTATAAACACTTCGCTTCAGAGTTCCATCAGACCTTCTTATAAACAGAACATCAAGAAATGGGATATTATCATTTTTCTCCTCTTCCATTGTGAAGTTGATTGCCGGGTGAACACTACTTGAGTTATTCAGAACAGCATTCTTATCAGTCTCACTTCTGAGAACTATAAAGGTATCATCCATGTAACGACAATATAACTCTAAATGGCTAATAGTATCGTTCAGTGGACCATTCTCAAGTTTTGCCAGAAGAAAATCTTCCAAGAGCGGGCCAAGGGGTGACCCCATAGCAACACCATCAGATTGCCGGTAGTTCATTGTTGAAAAGAAATTGTGCATTCATCGTACATCTCAGAAGTATTTCTTTCAATATGGAAACCGGAATACCTATTTCTATGCCATTCTTCGTGAGTTCATTGCAAATAAAGTCTACTATCTCCATTCAAGGAATGTTAGTAAAAAGAGATGAAACGTCACACGAAATCATTAACTTATTATCTACTTCCAGATCCTTAATCTTTCTGATGAGTTCAAAGGTATCTTTGAAACTGCACTTTACAACTTTGTGGAGAGGCTTAAAAAGTTGTACTAACCACTTTCCTGTTGTATGATACGGAGAGTTAGTCATGTCAAGAACAGGTCGTAAAGGTAGACCGTTTTTATGCAGTTTCGGTAGACCGTAAAGTCTAAGTGTAACGGTTCCAGTAGGTTTCAGCATTTCAAAGATGCTTTCTGAAATGAAACCTTGTTGTTTTATCCTTTTCAGTGATTCGGTTAGATGTTCCTCGATTTTCTCTGTTGTATGACCATAAGCGGCTAATCTCTGAAGTTTACTTTCATCACTAAGTAAAGAATTCATTTTGTCTATTATTATTGTTATTTATTATTTATCCCTTGTGTTCCTTATGAAACATACGGCTTCAGTAGCACGTCTCCAATGCTCTGTGTTCTCTGAAATCTTTTCAACCTGACTCCACGACTGCCTACAAGCTTTCATTTCTTCCTCACATGATCTCCTCCATGTCACCCTCAACTGGGACGACCAACTCTTCGTTTGCCATCTGGGCTCTACTCGAGTATCTGGCCTAAAGCGTGATGTCCCCGATCGGCCTTCTCAGTGTATGCCCAATCCAATCCATCTCCACTTCCTTCCAGTGCATATTAGTTGAGCGATAAGTTCTTGATTGGTTCGTTCCCAGAGCTCCTTTTGCTTATCCTTTCTGGCCATCTGAGCTTGACTAACGAGCCAGTGTAGGCATTTGTTGGTGAATGTCTATAGTTTGTTGGAAATGTCAATCGTAACACGCCAAGTCTCTGAACCATACAGGAGCAATAACTCAATGTTGGTGTTGAAAATCCGCATCTTGTTCCACATGCTGAGTGCAGAAGATCTCGACACTGGTTTCAGGCTAATCAAAGCCTGTCTTGCTTTTCCGATTCTGACTTTGACATCCTCTTCTATGCCGCCTGTAAATGAGGCAGTGCTATCTAGATAGGTGAAAAAGGCTACTTCCTCTAAGTTTCTCCTGTTGATGGTGATTGGAGTTTGTTGTTGTTGGTAGTGTTTTTAGTTGGGTATTATCATCACCTCTGTCTTCTTTACGTTCACTTGAAGTCCTATCTCCCTTCGCTGCCCTGCCTTTTCTGTCAACTTGTTAGTTTTCGCCTGTAGATCTTCAAGTTTGTGAGACATTGGACATGTCATCGGCGAAATCCAAGTCTTCTAGGTTCTTTTCCGCTGTCCAGTGTATCCTCATCTTCTCGCTCCTCACTGTTTGTTGAATGATCCAATCAGCCACAATCAGGAATATCATGGGTGATGGTAGACAGCCTTGTTTTACTCCTGTCTTCACTTCAAAAGCATCACTCATTTTGTCTATGTACTCTTTCTTATCCATTAAAACTATTTCTGATCCTTTGTCTGACTTTGCAATCACGTTATTTGCATTAGTTTTAAGCTTTCTCAAGGTATCTCAACATTTTCTCGTTAAAATACGCTTCATACTGTTCCTATTATTCGTATACTTTAGGCAAGAGTCAACGATTGTAACCTTAAGTCTATCAACGTCTTCACTAGATGATGGTATCAAACCATTCGTCTGTGTACACATATTCTCAAATTGTATTTCCGTTTCCATCTTACCAATCTTATTACGACTATCACATAAGTTTGGTCAAAGTGACAAAACTTCTAATTGTATAGCATCCAGATGGATAATAGAAAAATTATGTACAAGGTGACCCAGATTAGTCAGGAATCTCATCTCTTTGGTGCACGGTTTTCAAGAGTTTTCATCAACTTAATGCGCTACTTTTCATTCCATACATTAATCACTATCATTACATAACTCAAAAATTCCTGCTTTAAATTTTCCGAAAGCTTTTCTACATTATGAAATCTCTCTGTAAGATTTTTTCAGCATTTCAGTAGAATAAGATCTTAGAGAGTCAATTTGATTCAGAGGATGACATTTCAGTGTTCTTACACTGGGTCTAAGAAAGGAGTTGGACTCATCAGTAGTATATCCAGAGTGATTGAGATGATATAGTGGAATCATTCCAATTTTCCAAAATCCACCACAGTTTGTTATGACAAGGACTTAATTAGGTGAATGTAGATTATGAAATTCCACAATGATATTCCTTAGAAACAAAAGTATCCAGATCATTCAATGATATATATAAATTACAGCCTTCACTATCTATTTCCTCGAGTATTTGGCAGATTGTAATGTTTTACTTCAATATTTTAGTCATGAAATGAAATTTCAGAGAGAATTTCTAATTTTCGTCTTATCTAACAGTATCCTTTTGACAGTAGACTGGGTAACTCAAAAACAACTGTGTTCGAATTAGTTTTGGCTATCAGTTAAGTGTAGAACACATGTTCTGTCCTCCTTACGACTCTTCAGCTGGGTGTATCTACACCCCAATGAGTGATGCTGTCTCCAGCTAGACTCAACCCCCCCCCTCCCCCATGCATCGCGACAAACATTGAGACGTCATTCATTAAGCCATTGATGTACGACAGCCACCTCAGAGCTACAATGAATAATTACAAGTATCAACAAATAACAACTGATTTCACTTTGGAAGAGACAATGATAGTATTTTTCTACAATCGTTATTGTTTAACTATTTAGATGAGCTACGTATTACTTGCTGGTATTTCAAGTATTCCCTGACCTGCCCTTGCAAAAAATTGGTATCTTGTCAACATTAATGGCTTGACTGAATTAGGAAGTATTTAAAGGTTTCGGTTTAATGTAATCTACCGACAGTTTTTTGAAATTACACTTTTTTGGTATTCCAGGAGTCATTCATTTCCATCAAGTAAGATGTATTTGGTTAAACTATCTAAGACAGCAATGTTTTAAAGGACGGTTGTAACCGACACTAGATGATGATCGAGGCTGAAATGGAGACCTTATCTACGGTTAAAGTCCAACCGACCACCTCCGAATGACCAGTTTTAAGCTGTGACATTTGAGTTCTGAAGTTCAAGTGCTGACTACGTTCAAACAATAATTTAGTCACTGAGGTTGTAAACCGGATATCTTGACAAGGTGTAATACGTAACTGTATGATTGTTACATTCGCACTAGTTGCCTTGCCAAGCTTCCTCATCAATGTACCTAACAACCTGAGATCTTGTCATAAATTTGACCGTCCGAGATTACCATAGTTCGACAGACCAGTAGTACACTAAGTAACGATTGAAGGTGGGATGAATATCCGGAACACAAACCGATTCGAAACGGCGAGGAGCGGGTTACCGGCCCGGCACTCTACGAACAGGGCTACGAGCTCCGACCGTTAACCAGAAATTTAATTCACTCCTCAGTTAGTACAGCACCGAATCCATAACCTGGTGGTCGCTGGTTCGAATCTGGGCAACTCCTGAAAATTCGTCATGAAGTAGTAACACATGAATTCCTCCTTCCAATTGATAGTCTTTACAAACTCAACTGTATTTATCTCTCAAAATCGTTGCTTCATCAGTCACTACACTCATTGCACACCAGATAGAATTATCCAAACATTGAACTTCTCACCTCCTCAATACCATGACGAAGACTCATTTCAATCTATGAGAATATATTTCATTTTGAACCAACCATACCTGGGTAATAGACTTGTAGACAATGATGAAGATGGATGTATTCCATATTCTATTTTAGAATTGGTAAACAATACACCACATTTGTCAAACTATCCATCAGCTTTATGTGCATCTCAACACTGAACGCCTAGTGAAAATGTGTGTAGTTGAAAAGGAAACCAACATGCAGATTTCACTCCCATTCATCCTCACTGCATCACTGAATTGCCAATCACTACAACATGTGCACGATCAAAACAACGACAAAGCAATTCAAACTTCAATTCAGTGTTTCTCACACTGAAATATTTTGAGTGGGTAACGTCAATCTTTTCAGATATACCTCCACACCTCTAAGACAACATCACTCTCATCATCACTCGGCTGGTGCCTGCCTCATCTATGTCAAAACACTAGATAACTCGGTCCAACCATTCACTCACATTCACACTCAACACCTACAAATAAAACGTGGACAATAGTCAAAATTATCCACTTGATTTCAATGAACAGATAAGTAAACTGACAATATCACTGGAAACAGGCATAACATACACGTCTCATCCAAATCAAAAACTCCTTTACAATGAACCAACCGACAGGTAGGAATTGTCAACAGCTTGCTACTCAGTCATCAGTCAGACATTTAACTCGGTCGTGTCTTACACTGACTAACTCCACACACTGAGACATACCTCCTTCAACTGCTGATCCACAAATTCAATTCACTCAGTAAATGAGACAACCTACTCAGCAGCCCACATTACACATAAACTAATAAACCAGCAAGACTTCTGTGAGATCACATTATACACAACCGGTTCATCGTTGTGTTTCCAATGTCGTGGAAGACGGTGAATGCCAAATCTTACTGAATCATTATATAAGTAAGTTTTAGTATAATCCCACTGTGTGTAGAATATCTTCAAAGGGAATGAGGTGAAGAAGCCATCCATGACACATACAGTGAAATGTTTAGAGAGATGTTGTCTCGGTTTTGTAAACACACTGGAATTTCGGTAGAATTCACCTATATAATCTTTGAGGTTGTCAGCTGTGTGTATTATTGTGAGGGATAATGCAAGAAACTGTGAGGAGTGATAGGATGAGGATAGGCTGTTTGACGACTGAAAACACACTATAACATTTGCATTCTGAGTATGATGAGTTATGTCTAACAGGCTGAGACTAACAAGTTTGTATAAGAGGCGAGGCAGAGAAGTCGACACTTCTTTTAAGAGTACATAAAGAAGACAAAGATGATGGAGATAACCAGCCAATAATAAGAAGCACCAATGACGATGAACAGGAGAAATATAAATGAAGAAGTAGCTGAATCAGCCGTGACATATACAGTGAAATATTCAGAGAAATCTTGTTTCGTTTTTGTGAACACGCTGGAATTTTGGTAGAATGTACTAGATAATCATTGAGGTTGTCAGCAGTGCGGTATATTAATTAATATATTGTATTAATGGAAGGGTTTTCCATGATTGTCTCAATTCCAAATCAGTCACGTAGTATGTCGTTTCGATTTCTTCCTTAATAGAGAAGATTAGTCTGTCGGAATTATATAGTGAAGCAAATGTTTCGCCGGTTAAGTTAGTTTAAGTGTGACAGGCTAATCACTTCGCGAGGACATTGAATTATCGATGTGGAATCCTTCTAGCAGATATACTCTAGTGATATACAGACGTATACAATGACTGTCAGTGATTAAAGAATCAAGGATGTAGATATACTCATTATTGACGTATGACAGTTTTTCAGTGCAATCACAAATTATATACAACAGATACCTGCTTATCTTATAATCCATACCTCTGCAAACAACCGATTGACTATAAAAGTTGATCAGCAAACTTTCATTGGTGGAAAGAGAAACTATCTTCCCAATTTACTAAGTCTTTTTTTTATTCAGATACCTAAGTGTTTTAGTATAATACCCGTTGCACAAGAAGTGGCTATCATGGCTCAGTTGTCTAATGGATAACACTCTGGTGTTTGAAGCGATCGCTCCCAAGTCCTGTTGGGAACAACATCACTCACTGTGAGGCAGGTACATCCAGCTGATGAGTCCCAAATAGGATGAAATGTACCTCGTGGATTCCACTGCTTGTCACTATCCATCATTACCTATGTATTTTATCAAGAGTTCACAATCGATTAGGATACTCTGTTATACCATCTGACTTTAATTGGTATCTTCGAATAATTTATTAGTGAGTTCATCATTCAGTGACACCGTTGAAAACCCAGAAGCACTGAAGAACTATCAGATTCTATTACGACACTCCTCAGAAATGTGTATCCGTAACCCCATCAGGGATCTAACCCATTCTTCTAAAGTGGAAAGTATTCATCCGCAACTGTGGTACTGTGGTACTTACTGATCGACTAATTGGGAACAATATCGTTTTGAATATTGTGTATAAGTCATATTCACCTCAGTTGGTATTAGGTGTGGTTATATGATATTAGTTAATTACGATTAGTAACCTGAATAGTTAGTAGTAAACTATGATACATTTTATGTAGATGAATTCACCTTTAAATAAACAAAAAAGTAAATAGATAGACTTGTAAATTTCTTCTCTATTATTCATCTATGTTTTGTGTAACCCTGATAAAGTTTTTCTTTTACAAAACAAGTGTAATAGTCTTCTAAAGGTCATAATACAACTAACTACTTATTAGTTGAATTCATATTTGTAGTGTGAAAATTTACAAGCCATTTAAACGAAATATCTTAAATGACCGCTGAACATTGAACATTATATAATGAAAATTGTACATTAATATCTTAAAAATCGCCTAAGATTTCTCAAGAGATAGAAGAAGAAATTAATCAGTGCAAAGATACTCTTAGGTGAAATAATGAAGAATATTTGTAGCTCAGGCGGATGGTCTTGGTTGTATTGTGTTCTCTAATCTGGGTTGTTTAATCGTGGAGAAGTCTTTATCATCACCATTAACTTCACTATGAAGTGAACTGTCAGTGATTTAATACCTTGCCTTGAACAACTCCTTCGTGACTGCTTGCTTCCCTTGATTGTTGTCATCATCGACTGACTCCACACATCCTCCTGTTGGCCATTCCTCTGCTTCACCTATCACCTTTCTGTCGTTTATCATTTTCCTCATTAGGTGGTAGATTTGGTCTATGTCTATGCATCCATCGTGTCTGAATTGAAATTAAAATCAGGTCAGCAGTAAGGTCTTGTAACTCAGTTGGCACAGCTATAGGTTAGTAAATCGCAGGTCTCTGGTTCGAGTCCTGCCGTTATCTAAATTTTCACTTCACCTTCAAGTAGATGAAGGTGAAGGTGGGTGACTACTTTATCCAATGTGGTGTTGACCACAGTTGTTGCTTCAATTTTGTAGATGATATTTGGTTTGTCTTCCTTGGTTGTTGCATCCTTTGGTCTGCACAATAGTGCTTGGAGTGAATTTGTTGGTTTATGATCCACACGAATCCCAAGTGGTGTCAGTAATCTTGTCGTAATTTCCGATTCATCTTCTTTTGTATGGTAGGATGATGCGTTTGTTGATTATTGTTGATGACTTTGTAGTTGATGATGTACGGGATAGGCATCTTGTGATGAAGTTTGTTAGGTAGTCGTTCTTCTTTAGAGTGGACATCAAGTAATTTTCTTCGTTGTTGTGCTGCAGTGTGTTCTCACTCTTTTAAAAATAGAGTCTTCAGGCAACTGATTTTGTGTGTTGTTGGGTTGTTGCTATTGTAGTTGAGGATTTGATCAGTCAGTGTGTGTTGGCTTCGTGTACACTTGGGTTTCCAGGTTGCAGGCATTTGTCGTACTGACCAAAATATCCAGGAAACAATCGAAGGAAACAACCAATCACAGGCCATATTGTCAGAGAAAGCCACTAAATCACTCACAGAGAGATATTGTCAGCTTACTTCATACTGAAGTTGGTGCTGATAATGTCGTCCAGAAAGACGATGAAAGCTTCACGATTAAACAACGCAGCTCAAAGAACACAATACAACCAAGATACTCGTAGGTGACTTTATTTATGAAGTTGTATGGTCACATATATTGAGTAAAACAAATTTCTTTGCTGATCACTCTTAGCTTTAGCAGACAGTAACAATAGCTTGTTGAGCATCATAACCAGCGAACTAATATATGCAATTTGTTATGAGTTGTGAAGATCAATCGAAATGTATGCCAAGTTGCTTAGAGATAATCCAGATAGAGCGTTGTATAACATGACGATGCATCAAAAAAGCATAGGGACAGAAACGTTAATAAAGATTTAGTGTTATTGCTTGTGTTACTCCACCGTTGACTGGACCAAACTGATCACTCTCTGTTGGCATATGCGCTCCCGTGCGAATGCCTCGATATTGCCTGTGTTCTTATCTATGTATGGTAATGATGGGTAGTGGCTAGTAGTGGAATCCAGGATTCACATTTCGTTTTATTTGGAACTCATTAGACAGCTGGATGTATCTGCCTCCCAGTGAGTGATGTTGCTTCCACCGGGATTCGGACTCGGCAGCGATCACTCCAAATGCGACAGCGTCATCCACTACACCACCGAGCCACGATAGCAAAGAAGTGGCTATACATTAAAAAAACATAAAGACAGAAACCATAATGAAGATTGTCTAAGAAACGGGGATGATTTCTAAGCAAACAAAAAGAATGAAACAAGAGAACAATTGAAATTAAGACCATAACCAAGGAAAGGGATGAACAAGTTTAGTTGACCAGAATTTTTCGAGTGGATGGCCTCTGTAATGTAAAGAATATGAAAATGTACAACCTTCGGAAGATTTATTTCCACTTCATAGATAACTTGAACCATCGATTCCCTTGAAATGGAACTGTCAGTGTCGACAATTTGTTCAATAATAGACTTTGTGCTAGACTCACTATCATCTCTTTGTAATCATGCTAGAAAATGTTGATGGACTCGTTGAAATAAAACCCTAACTTGATCAACAGAAAAATGTAAACTATCAAGCCTGATAGTTTATTCTTCGAGTTGTTCAGCAACCGTGGATGATATGAACATTGATTACAATGATGACGCAACAAATGTCCTCACAAAGGTGTTTGATATCGATTTCATTAGATTGTCAACCAATGGATCATCTTTTACGATGTAGAGGGGGTGAATATCTTCTCATGACATCTGGGTATAATCAAGACAACAATTTAAAATCGTTTCATTAAGAAATTTTTCTTTGATGTCATCAATCAAGATGATGTTTTAGATTTCTGAAATTTTTGGCAAAGTTTTCAAGTGAACACATAGAATAGTGTCTAAGATGATCCATTGGTGGATAGGAATAGAAAAGCAACGCGAACTATGTTGGAAACCAGAGGAATATGAAGGTCTAGAAGAGATACTTATTTCAAATGTTGGCTTCGTTTGATATGATTTCAAAAGACTAATGTTCTTCATTGATAAACAAATCGAAAAGATAAACTAGGTGTCTGAATTGGTGGAAAAGCTTTCCACACACACTTTTTCACATAATCTCCTCCATCTCAGCCTCACACGCCCAACTAGTTCCTTCCCATTTGGCTACCACTCAACAGCCTGGCCAGAAGCGTAATATCCCCTAACCATCTCACTCTATGCAAAATCCAAATCAAACCAATCCAATCCATCTCCACTTCCTTCTTCTGCATATCTGTTGGGCAATAAGCTTCTTGCTTCGTTAGTTGGTTGGTTAGTTCGTTGTCAGGACACAATTCCTCGTTCCTTATTTTCTCGTGCCTTCTCATCTGATCTTCAGTACGAAGTGAGGGAAGAGGGCAGCTGTTCATGTTTATGTTGTTTGTTGGAAGGAAATGGTTTTTGTAAGGTGCCAATGATCTCAACCATCACATAGAAGCACTGTCTTGATTCACTTCGTATTGAAAATCCACATTTTCTTGTTTATATTGAGTGCAGTGGAGTAGATCTCCACACTGGTCTTGACATATTATTGAAGTAAGGCTTGTCTTGCTGGTTTTCCTATGCTGGATTTCACATCGTTATGTGCGCCGCCAGCGTCGGCGCTTCTAGTTGAAACAATGCTGTGTAGGTAGGTAGGTAGGTAGGTGGTAGGTAGGTAGGTAGGTAGGTAGGTAGGTAGTAGGTAGGTAGGTAGGTAGGTGTGGGGTGGTGGGTAGGTAGGTAGGTACGTACGTACGTACGTATGTGAAAGAGACAACTTCCTTTACATTTACCCCGTTCTTGGTGATCAGTGCTGTTGTTGTCGTTCGTTGGGTTACATCATCGTCATCTCTATCTTCTCCACGTTCACCTGAAGGAAGTGCCGTCTTCTCTGCCTCACCTCTTGTACAAACTTGTTAGTTTCAGCCTGTATATCTTCGACTTTATGCCACATTAAATGCTAGACATAACTCATCATACTCAGAATGCAAATGTTATAGTGTGTTTTCAGTCGTCAAACAGCCTATGCTCATCCTATCACTCCTCACAGTTTCTTGCATTATACCTCACAATAATACACACAGCTGACAACCTCAGAGATTATATAGGTGAATTCTACCGAAATTCCAGTGTGTTTACAAAACCGAGACAACATCTCTGTGAACATTCACTGTTTGTGCCATGGATGACTTCTTCACCTCATTCCCTTTGAAGACATTCTACACACAGTGGGATTATACTGAAACTTACCTATATAATGATTCAGTAAGATTTGGCATTCACCGTCTTCCACGACATTGGAAACACAACGATGAACCGGTTGTGTATAATGTGATCTCACAGAAGTCTTTGTGGTTTATTAGTTTATGTGTAATGTGGGCTGCTGAGTAGGTTGTCTCATTTACTGAGTGAATTGAATTTGTGGATCAGCAGTTGAAGGAGGTATGTCTCAGTGTGTGGAGTTAGTCAGTGTAAGACACGACCGAGTTAAATGTCTGACTGATGACTGAGTAGCAAGCTGTTGACAATTCCTACCTGTCGGTTGGTTCATTGTAAAGGAGTTTTTGATTTGGATGAGACGTGTATGTTATGCCTGTTTCCAGTGATATAGTCAGTTTACTTATCTGTTCATTGAAATCAAGTGGATAATTTTGACTATTGTCCACGTTTTATTTGTAGGTATTGAGTGTGAATGTGAGTGAATGGTTGGACCGAGTTATCTAGTGTTTTGACACAGATGAGGCAGGCACCAGCCGAGTGATGATGAGAGTGATGTTGTCTTAGAGGTGTGGAGGTATATCTGAAAAGATTGACGTTACCCACTCAAAATATTTCAGTGTGAGAAACATTGAATTGAAGTTTGAATTGCTTTGTCGTTGTTTTGATCGTGCACATGTTGTAGTGATTGGCAATTCAGTGATGCAGTGAGGATGAATGGGAGTGAAATCTGCATGTTGGTTTCCTTTTCAACTACACACATTTTCACTAGGCGTTCAGTGTTGAGATGCACATAAAGCTGATGGATAGTTTGACAAATGTGGTGTGTTGTTTACCAATTCTAAAATAGAATATGGAACACATTCATCTTCATCATTGTCTACAAGTCTATTACCCAGGTATGGTTGGTTCAAAATGAAATATATTCTCATAGATTGAAATGAGTCTTCGTCAGTGTATTGAGGAGGTGAGAAGTTCAATGTTTGGATAATTCTGTCTGGTGTGCAATGAGTGTAGTGACTGATGAAGCAACGATTTTGAGAAATAAATACAGTTGAGTTTGTGAAGACTATCAATTGGAAGGAGGAATTCATGTGTTACTACTTCAGGACGAATTTTCAGGAGTGTGAATAATGATGTTGGAATTTGTTGGCTTATATGATAGACTCAGTTGGTTGGTAATCAGACATGTGTGGCATATGCTTGTTGTGTGTTTTTAGTTATAAGCAAGGTTTATCTGCACTCGGAATAACATTGATGTATGTTAAGGGTTTGTTTATTTACCTATGTCACTCATTCGTTAGTTGATAAACAGTCGCACTGAGTAGTTTAAATTGTGAGTGGTCAACATTGAGAATGGATGGTTCACGTGGCTTGGTCACAGGATGTTGACTGATGTGGTTGGTGATTTAGGCGTTGTGAATGTGTAGGATGAAGTTATTGTGATGAGAGTGTCATTGTGACCGACCATATTGCTCAATGACTCTACATACTGATACTTGAATATCATTCTCAATTTCATTTTCGTCTTCATCAATAATCTCAAATTGATATGCAGAGTGGATATGATAGGTGTTTGTATATTGGTAATTGACTGTATATTTAAGCGTTAATGTTTTTAGTATTTCACTGATGATTGAATAATCGTGTGCATCTGTTCAAGAGTTATAGTTAGACTAGTTATTTATTGATGTGAGAAATTATTCAGTAGATATTTGTTTGTGATTGGTGTTTGTTATTTTGTTTGTCGTGTTGTTGGTTCACAGTATTGAAGTGATCAGTGTCAATTGTTGAATTGGCTTGGGAGCATTATGATTTGAGAAGGAAACATAGTAGTGAATTCTTGAAGGCTATTACCTATATCGAGGATTCACTTTTTTATCAGTTCATGATGATTGAAGTTTAAATGTAAACATAGGTCAGTGGATCTAGTTGTATTGGTTCGTTGGCTTACTGAACCAGCGATGAGATGAGGTGGGGTGTAATGTCTTAACTTGAATGATGAAGGATTTTGTTTCGGTGTGATATGTGTACTTGGTGGGTAACTGGTGGTTGATGGTGATCACATCAGGTGGTGTAGCACATGATCTTGTTTCATTTGAAATCAACCTGAAATTGAGAGGATGAATATTTGGATAATACTGTGTAATGATTGAAAATGAGATGAAAATGTGGACGTTGGCCGGATTCGAACCAGCGACAGACTTTGTAATTTCGATACAACAAGCATGTTAGTAGATTTGTGTCTGGTCTTGATAACCGAGTTATTTGGTGAATAATATTTTCTTTGTTGACAAGATCTCTAGCTATATGGAGTGTCAGTGCAGTAGACCTGATTATATATGATTTATTTGTTGCTTTACAGACCGACGTATATTCAGTTATTTGTATATCCTCTTAGCATTCCAACTCAAGGTGTTAAACCGCATTGTCTTCATACATCAGCTTTAACATCTTCATCATCATTGAAGATTTTTCACATTTTATCGAAAAGCCTTCATGATAATCTTAACTAATAGGTGGAAGAAATGAAGACAGTGAGTTTATGAAGAATATCATATGAGATAATAATGTGAACAGGAAGCAATATCAAGGTGATATATCATGATTAGAGAGCATCAGGAAATTCGAATGTATGTCACACAATCACCTTTCTTTCTTCTTGGATCACATCGTTTCATCATTTATGTGTTAGTCACTTGTAAGATTAATTCTCAAGTGTTTTGATGAATATCTCACCTTATTGGATATACTTACTGAATTGATCCAGAGATTTCCGTTAAAACTGGGGTCAAGTTTATGTATTCTAGTAAACTGACCCCAATTGCTTACAGTGTTTGTAACGACTGACATTTCCTTAAGGTAACATGTTTTCTTACTGCAAAAACTGAACAAAGCCACTTAAGTCTCTATTGAATTTCACCTTTCTTTTTGAAGTTTGTGCGTATCTTAACCAACACAATGGACTGGATGGTTTAGATTTTGAAAGTTTTTTCATTGATCTGACTAAAATGTAACACTAGATATAGAAAAACATATCGATGTTTTTTCCAACAAATTTTCCAATACTAAAAAAAAAAATCATTTACAGTAGTTTTATTCATTTCGAAGTTGAAAAAAGTGACGCATAGAATGGAAGAAAGAAAAGAAGAAAAAAACTGTTTTCATGGCTTATAAATCTTATTTTTGAAGAAATCACTCCTTCTTTCCCTGTTCTACTTTCTACCACACCATTTTTGATTATTTTCGTCGACTGGAAAGTTAAGCTTTCCCTGTCCTCTCGTCCACTTCCTACTATCCATACTCACACTACTACTGCAGTGGACGTTGCTGATAAGAATGGATATAAGTAGTATATGTTGAGAGGTTGGTAGGAATCATAGGGAATAACCATCAATGGGTAAGGATTCTGCCAAGAGCAACGCAAGGTATGACACAGGCGTATTACAGTGGATGCTGCTGATAAGAATGTAAGAAGAGAAAATTAAGAGAGGAATAGAGGAGGAAACGAAGCTGATTTTGCAAATGACGGTTTCACTGCAAGGTGAACCATATGTAATGGCTACCACCTCCAAATGTCGGTAGTGGGCAGTCTTCCTGTCTTCGGGTCCTTCGCAGTGCTGACGCGGGCCCCAAATCCAGAGGCGAAGGTCATGGTGCTGAGCAGGTTGCAGCGTATGACGGCGTCGAATGAGGTGCTGGGACGGGGGCTTGGAGAAGAGAATGCTTACTGCTAACAGCTAGAACGGCAGTCATTACGACACCACGACTTCCGCCCTTGGGCCTCGGACTCCCCCCCGTCAGCTCCGCGACGGGCCCGCAGCCCCCGAAAGGGAAACCTTGGTATCCTCTGCTGGCCACGGAGCCTTCATCACGTCCGGAGAAAGCGTCACCAATCCTAGAGATAGAATATCACGGAAGGCATTCTTACTGTTGCCAACAGGAACGGTAGTCATTACATATGGTTCACCTTGCAGTGAAACCGTCATTTGCAAAATCAGCTTCGTTTCCTCCTCTATTCCTCTCTTAATTTCCTCTTCTTACATTCTTATCAGCAGCATCCACTGTAATACGCCTGTGTCATACCTTGCGTTGCTCTTGGCAGAATCCTTACCCATTGATGGTTATTCCCTATGATTCCTACCAACCTCTCAACATATACTACTTATATCCATTCTTATCAGCAACGCCCACTACACTACTACTACTGATATTGCTGCTGCTCATAAGAAAAGTAACTCTATTTTCTTGTAGTCTTGTATCGCTTTGTTGTCTTTGCATCTTATCTTCAGTTTTTTACGAATGAACATATTTCACAACACGAAGCGTGTTAATCTTATAAGAGAATAGGCATAAATGCTTTTTAGGAGTGAAATACAAACAAACAATAAATAAATTTGAGGAACGATCAATTCATTTCCCCAAAGGAAAACAAAACAGAAGTGTATATTGAAATTCTGTTTAAGCTATCATATGAAAAATAGTTATATTAAGATAAATATAGTGTATTGATTGACGTTATACAAAGAATTGTAAAAGCATTGAAGTATAGTCGAATCAAGTAGCCAACAAATTCCAAAATGACTTATTACATTATTCAAGAGCAAAGGTACCTGTAGATTGACTGAAAGAAGGGCTACCTTGCCAAAACTGATGAGGAATAGTGCTCCTGTCTGCCCCAAGCAAAATATTAAGCCGCATCATCATGGAGAGACTGAAGGATGAGCAGGATTCAAATTACTACCGGAACAGGCTGGCTGGCTGGTTTCAGGGAGAACAAATCATATGAGGATCGAATCGCAAAGCAACATAACTCATTATCATATAACAGAGTATATAATGCCAGTCAAATCTCTACCTCAAATTCATCGATTTTGAAAAAGCCTTCGACAGCGTCGACCGATAAGTCATTCGACAACTACTTCAACACTACGGAATACCACAAATATTTATCAACCTCATTCAACAGCTATGTGAAGACACCACATGCCAAACAATTCACAATGGAAAGCTCACTGACGCCTATGAAGTGAAGAAAGGAGTAAGACAAGGTTGCCACCAACTATCACCCATGATCTTCATGATTGTGGTCGACTGGATTCGATCATGTGGCAAACCATGAGGAGCTGTGAGAAGATGGGCATACGTTCGACTGATGAAAAGATCCCACAAGATGTAGATTTCGCCGACGATGATTTATGTTCAATGTCTTGTCTCATACCCTCGAAGATGTACAGGCGAAAACTAACAAGTTGACAGAAGAGGCAGGGTAGGGCACGGCAGGACAGGTCAGGTCAGCGAAGACGGCAATTCCTTCAGGTGAATGTAGAGAAGACGGAGGTGATGAAGATACTCAAACAACAACAGCGTCAACGACAAGAGGCAGGCAACAATCAACATCAACAGGAGAAGTCTAGAGGAAGTAGTCTCTTTCACCTACCCACCTACCTAGGCAGCTTCATTTCAACTACAGGTGGCACAGGCACAGACGAGGATGTCGAAGCCAACCAGGATCAGAAAGATAACAAGACAGGCATTCATCAATGTGTGGAGATCAGTGTGGAGATCTACTTCACTGCACTCAGCATAAAGCGTGAACAAGATTGGGATTCTCAACACCAATATCAGTGAAGTCAGTGATGCTATGTGATGGTTCACAAAGTTGACGCGTTATGAAAAGCACTTCCAACGAAGTGCAGACATTGATCAACAGCTGCCACCTACACTCATTCACTCACTCACTCGATACTGAAGATCACATCAGATGAGATGAGATGAGATTGTGAGAAAGAATAAGTAACAGGGAAGTCTGGCAACGAAGCAAAAGGAAGGAAGGAAGGAAGGAAGAATCTATCGTCCAACAAGTGTGCAGTGGAGGAGAGTGGAGATGAATTGGGGATACACTGAGAAGGCTGACTGGTGACATTATGCGTCAGGTGTGGCCGTCGAGTGTAATCAAGAGGGGAAACTACGAGTTGGGCTTCGGTGGGGAGGGTGACATGGAGGAGATGATGTGAATAAGAAATGAGAGCTTGTGGACAGTCGTGGAGCTAGGTAGAAAAGACTGGAAAGAAGAGAGTGGAATTGAGGCGTGCTAGAAATCCAAGGGAAAAATATTAATAATGATAATAATAAGAGTTCTTATGCTAAACCACTTAAAGGTGACTACTTCTATATATCTTTTACCTACGTTACGTTAGTAAACACAATTCACTGTCACAATTAGCTACTAGATTTGCTCCTCTTCCTATGCCTCCTTTCTACTCTCATTCGACTGGATATAAAGTTGGTTGTTTGCTGTCTCTCTAGTGGTTCATCGTCACAATTAAGCTCACAAGAACTTGGGCAGTGCATTCAGCAACAAGACTCCCTTTCAATACTTGATAACTGCCTACTGTTTATATTTCTGATGGTGATATCTCGTGTGTTGTAACCAAAGGCTATCAAACAGTAACATTCAACTCATCCGTATATCATGTAGCTTATAGTTATGTATACTGGCTGAATATTGATAATCAAAATGAGAAATGTGTGTAGAAACCTCAATTTATTCTATCGAACATATCATTCACTTGTTAGGCATTTTAAATTTTTGAGATGTTTGTCTGCATCAGGAATGCCTGAGAACATTTCAAACACTTTCTTCAAATCTTGTACACTTCGCGCTTCTTTTGCTTTTCGATTTGTTGGTCATGGTGTGCTTGAAATGCATCGTTCACAAACATTCCTGTTTTGATCTTTTCAATACACGTCGTTATTTAATCGAATTACAAGCAACAGGCACTGAATCTATCGTATAAGGAACTGAACTCATTCTCTCCCTTTGTGAATCCATAACAACCGATAGTTGCGCTAATAAACTAAACAGGTTAGCCCAACATGATTAAACTTTCATAAGTTTTACTGATGGATACTATTACTGTTTTCAATTGGGTACTGTAACTGGAGCGGGTGTTTTGGAAATGTTAAAAAGGTGTGTCATGTGTCAGCTGGTAGTGGGTGTTTGTTTGAATGACAAAGTCACGGGAATACAACTATCGACTACAGGCCAAGAGGCCTGGAGTCAGGACCCGGGTGCCATCGTCACTTGCCACTTACACAAACACTCACGACCAGCTAACATACGATACAACTTTTACATATCCAAAAAAAGCGAATTGAACACATTCTCTCACTTAGTGGATCTATTAAAACCAATAGTTAAGCCAACGGACTAAATATGCATCTGTCTGCACAGAATATTTTAAAACGACTAATACTTCCCTAAGGAATTTAACTATGTACTTCGTGTGTTCCAATTGAACCTTGATCTTCACTTAATGCTGAACTTCAAACATATTCCACTTCTTTTGATAACCTACTAAATATGATCTGGGAATCTCTGTTTACAATCGATACAAACATCTTCAAGTTATGTCAGCTACTCAACCTTTCCAGATTTCTAGACACTTTAAAATGGATCTGTTTCTTCATTATCAGTAGTTTCAAAATCTTAGCCTATCGATGTAATCCATTACAATAGATTTCCTCCTTTTCATCCACAGTCTCATAGATAAGCCAATGGGTTTATAGATACGTCTAGGTGTGCCCTTACAAAGTGTATGAGGAAGACATTTACTTTAGTTTATCGATGCACACAAAACCGTTCAAAACCTAATGGGAATGATCTAACAGACAGACGTTAATTATGAGGATCAAAATCAAGGTAAATCGATATTACAGATAGAAATTACTCCAGAAGTAAGGAAAAAGACGCAGAGACAACAGCAACGGACATGCTTACACCACTACTGCATACGATTTGCAGAAAAGGAAGGAAAGGTACATGCTGAGTGGAAGCAAAACCACCTTTTCAAACTTCCAAAGAAGAGTGACTTATGTCTTTGCAAGAAATTGTGAGAAATCATGCTTCTGTCCACCACAAGCAAAATATTGAGCCGTATTATCCTGAAGAGACTGAAGAATGCGCTGGTTTCGAAATTACGACCGGAAGTAGCTGGCTGGCTTAAGTAAAAACTAACAATTTGAGGATCGAATTGCAACACTACACTACTCGTCATCATAGAACAGAGCATAGATAGTTGCAGTCAACTTCTCTACCTCAAATTCATCGACTTTGAAAAAGCCTTCCACAGCGTCGAACAAGAAGTAATTTGGCAGCTGCTTCAACACTACAGAGTCAGTGTCACAAAACCTTTATCAACTTCATTCAACAGCAGCTATATGACGACCAAATACGCCAAGTAATTCATAATGAAAACACGTTGACAGGTAAGACAAGGTTGCGGCCTAATATCACCGATGATCTTCCTCACTGTGGTGGACTTGATCATGCGAGAAAGTGCGAGGTTGGAGAAGATGGGAATACTCTGTTTGACCGATGGAAAATCCCTGGGAGATTTAAATTCCATCGATGATGATTTATGTGACTAATTTCTTACGTCGCACAAACTCCAAGATGTACAGATGTAAACTAACAAGATGACAGTAGACGCGAGTGAGAGAAAGTGACACTTCCTTCAGGTAAACATAGAGAAGACAGAGGTGATGGAAATACCCAACCAACAAGAACAACAATAACAAGCACCTCCCACTATCAGTGGGAGAAATGCAAACGAAGTTGTCTCTTTCACATACCTACCTACATACATACATATCTAACTAAGTACCTATCTAACTACCTACCTATCTAAACACCTACCTACCTAGGCAGCATCATCTCAATTACGGGTGGTGCCAGATGACGATATCAAAGCCAGCATTGAAAAGACAGCAACACATGCATGCCACACTTCATTAATCTGTCGAGATCAGTGTGGAGATTCACTGCACTCCAATGCACTACACTACGCTACACTCAGCATAAAGCGAGAATAACATCCACATTTTAAACACTAACGTCAATCAAGTCAATCAGTACTTCCATGTAATGATGGTTGACAGACTCGGCGAACTACAAAAACATTCACAAGAAACTGAAGACAAACATCAACACCTACCACCTAACCTCAATACATACTGAAGATCAGGTCAGATCAGACGTGACGTGATGTGATGAGATGAGAAGGGAGAAGGAAGAAGGAAGGAGGATGTGTGTGGTCTGCTAACGGACCAACCAACCAACCAACAAAGCAAGAAGCCATCATGCAACAAACAAGCAGAAGAAGAGAGTGCAGATGGATTGAATTAGGTTAGATTAGATTGGATTGGATTGGATTGAACATGGAGTGAGAAGACGGTTTGTGGACACCACTTGTCATGTCAGGCAGTGGAGTGGAAGCTGAATGGGAATGGATGATATTGGTGTGTGAGTGTGATATGTAGGAGATTGTGTGAGGAAGAAATGAAAGTTAATGGGTAGTTGTGCAGTCATGTTGAGAGGAGTGTAGAGAAGAGAGTGAGATGATGATGTGCTAGTGAAGCTTTATATTCCATTAGGAAGGAACCCAACGGACAAATAATAATGAACAGATAATTTTCCATATTACTATACAGTCACATCATGAATAACTCGTTTTCATTTCTTTTAGAGGTTCTGAGATTTATGAAACAGTAGTGTGTATGAAAGTAGTAGAAAGAAATAAAGTGTTCCTAATAAAACGTTATGAATTTTGTGCTTTGGTTTTTCTAATAATATCCTCTAAATATATTGATTTTCTATACTATCAATCTGATTTGTGTTTTTCTTACTGTTTTCCTTAGATATGGAATTGCAGAATGACTCCATGTTGTACTGTCCACCGTACCATGATGGTGCAACATGTTGGCCACCAATATTAGCAGGAAGAACAGCACATATGCCATGCCCATCTAGTTATGAAGGTCAAATGTATAACTCAAATGGTAAGTTGTGTATAAATCTAAACATACTGTCTTGTTGGTGTCTGCTTCATTCATAAAGTAGGCAGGTATGTATGAGATAGAGAAAGTTGAAAACTGATAAGGGCCACACATGAAGTATAAAGTATTCATAGGTATTATTTTTTATAAAATTGAAGCAGTAGTGATATATTTCTGTTCTAAACAAGTATTCTTGATAACTGATAGGATATTGTAAACCCAATATTATTCACAATGGGAAGCTCAGTCATACTTTTGAAGTGAAGACAGGAGTGAAACAAGGCTGTCTACTATCACCCATGATATTCCTGTTTGTAGTGGACTGGATCATGCAACAAACAGTGAGGAGCGAGAAGAGGGGGATACGCTGGACTGGAGGAAAAGAACACATAAGATTTAGATTTCGCCGACGACTTATGTCCAATATCACACAAACTTGAAGGTCTACAGTTGATTGAAGAGGCATGGCAGAGAAGACGGACCTTCAAGTGAACGTAGAGAACAAAGAGGTGATGAAGATACCCAACTAACAACAACAACAAGCTCCAATTACCATCAACGGGAGAAACTTAAAGGAAGTAGTCTCTTTCACCTACCTAAATGCTTAGGCAGCACTTTTTCAACTACAGGTGGCACAGGCCCAGACGAGGACGTCAAAACCAGGATCGGAAAGACAGTAAGACAGGAGTTCATTAGCCTGAAACCAGTGTCGAGATCTTCTGCGCTCAGCATGTGGAACAAGATTCGGATTTTCAACACCAACTTTTTTCGGTGCTTCTGTATCGCTCAGAGACTTGGCGCGTTACGAAAGACATTTCCAACACATTACAGACATTCATCAACAACTGCCACCTACGCTGGCTCGTTACTGAAGATCAGATGGTCAGAAAGAACAAGCAACAAGAAACTCTGGTCTGGCAACGAACCAACCAAGAACCTATCACTCAACAAATATGCAATGGAAAGAAGTGGAGATAGATTGGGAATACACTGACAAGGCCGATTGGGACATCATCCACCAGGCCAGGCCCTTGAGTGGAACCCAGATGGGATGCGACTAGTTGAGCATCGGAGGTGAAGGTGACATGGAGGAGATCGTGCGAGGAGGAAATGAGAGCTTATGGGCAGTAGTGGAGCCAGGTTCATTCGTTTGCAGAGAACAGAGTTTACTGGAGACGTGTTAGTGAAGCCCTATGTTCCAATAGGAACTCAAGGGATAAATAATAATAATAATAATAATAATGATAATAATAATAATATTCATTACCAATGGATATATGAAACATTAATAGAACTGATACTCGCAATGGGTTATGCAATTTTAAATGTCTTATAGAATATTGGTTTACCTGAATGTTAAAATAAGGAATATATATGTGTTCAGGGATCATCACAGACCGCATTCAACCATTTCATATCAAATACGATGTATAATAGTGTAACATCTGTAAACTTGCTACTCAATGTAAGCGAATGGGTGGACAGTTGTACAACAGTTACCTTCCATTGGTGGATCAATTCACTCCACATCGTTTCAGTCAGATAAATAGGAACACTGTTAAAGGCCTTCGACAGCGTCGACCGATAAGTCATTCGACAACTACTTCAACACTACGGAATACCACAAATATTTATCAACCTCATTCAACAGCTATGTGAAGACACCACATGCCAAACAATTCACAATGGAAAGCTCACTGACGCCTATGAAGTGAAGAAAGGAGTAAGACAAGGTTGCCACCAACTATCACCCATGATCTTCATGATTGTGGTCGACTGGATTCGATCATGTGGCAAACCATGAGGAGCTGTGAGAAGATGGGCATACGTTCGACTGATGAAAAGATCCCACAAGATGTAGATTTCGCCGACGATGATTTATGTTCAATGTCTTGTCTCATACCCTCGAAGATGTACAGGCGAAAACTAACAAGTTGACAGAAGAGGCAGGGTAGGGCACGGCAGGGCAGGACAGGTCAGTGAAGATGGCAATTCCTTCAGATGAATGTAGAGAAGACGGAGGTGATGAAGATACTCAAACAACAACAGCGTCAACGACAAGAGGCAGGCAACAATCAACATCAACAGGAGAAGTCTAGAGGAAGTAGTCTCTTTCACCTACCCACCTACCTAGGCAGCTTCATTTCAACTACAGGTGGCACAGGCACAGACGAGGATGTCAAAGCCAATCAGGATCGGAAAGATAACAAGACAGGCATTCATTAATGTGTGGAGATCTACTTCACTGCACTCAACATAAAGCGTGAACAAGATTGGGATTCTCAACACCAATATCAGTGAAGTCAGTGATGCTATGTGATGGTTCACAAAGTTGACGCGTTATGAAAAGCACTTCCAACGAAGTGCAGACATTGATCAACAGCTGCCACCTACACTCATTCACTCACTCACTCGATACTGAAGATCACATCAGATGAGATGAGATGAGATTGTGAGAAAGAATAAGTAACAGGGAAGTCTGGCAACGAAGCAAGGAAGGAAGGAAGGAAGGAAGAATCTATCGTCCAACAAGTGTGCAGTGGAGGAGAGTGGAGATGAATTGGAGATACACTGAGAAGGCTGACTGGTGACATCATGCGTCAGGTGTGGCCGTCGAGTGTAATCAAGAGGGGAAACTACGAGTTGGGCTTCGGTGGGGAGGGTGACATGGAGGAGATGATGTGAATAAGAAATGAGAGCTTGTGGACAGTTGTGGAGCTAGGTAGAAAAGACTGGAGAGGAGAGAGTGAGATAGAGATGTGCTACTGAAGCCTGTCTAAAGGTACCTGGAAATACCTGCGTTATCGCCTAGACCACTGAGGCTAAATGGCGATGACTACACGTTTTGAATCTCAGTGAGTACAACATTGCTCACTAGGCTGCAGATACATCTGGCTGATAAGTTTCAAACAGGAGAGAATCCGCTTCCTGGATATCACTGCCAACCACAACTACATAACAGCATATATTCCAACATAGCTTGATCAATTCGATTGAGTATAATAAAAGAAAATCATAAATATCAACAAATGAAATAGTGTCAGCATTTATGAAAAGGGTTCGAACTCACGACGAATGGATAGAAGATCAAGTACTATGATCTCGCCTGGTTAACTAGTTCACTAGTTACTAGCCGGTCCTAAGCCCACACAAAAAAGGAAGGTTGGGTGTAGGGCTAGCAACCCTACGCCGTAAAACAAATCTAACCGCTAAAGAAACTTCAAACCACAAACAAAATATAAAAAATAAAAATAAAATTATTCCTTGCTGGAATCGGAGAGGCGAAATGACGCCAGTTGGTGAAAGCCTGTCTTCAGGAAGCCAATTGGCCGATGTGTCTTCTCTCGATGAAAGCGAAAGTAAACGTGGGGACATGGAATGTCCCTACGATGTTTGAAACCATCAAGGCAGCCAAGATTGCAAAAGAGGTGAGAAGGTATCACATTGAAGTGCTTGGGATTTGTGAAAGCAGATGGAATGGGAGTGGACTCTCCAAACTGTCAACTGCAGAATCAATAATCTACTCCGATGTTGTCACCCAGACGACAACCACGAGCACACTGAGTTTTGGAGTGGCTATCATGATGTCCTCAAGAGCATCGAACGCCCTCATGCAGTTGGAACCAATCTCCTCCAGGATCATGACAGCAAGATTCAACTCAAAAGGAAGGAAGGTCACAATCATACAACACTATGCACCTACAAATAATGCAGATCAAGAGAAGAAGGAGGAATTCTACAGACAACTTCAATCAACACTGGACAAGCACCTCAGTTGGCGATATCAAAATTCTAATGGGCGACATGAATGTCAAACTGGGAGCGGACAACACAGGAAGAGAACTAACTATTGGGTCGAGAGGCGCTAGGTGAGGTGATGAACGAGAATGGAGAATTGTTTGCAGAATTCTGTGCATTCAACGATTTGGTGAGTGGAGTCAGGCAGTGTGTTCAAGCACAAAGATATCCACAAAGTGACATGAATTTCACCAGACACCAGGACACACTAAAAATCAAATCGACTTTATCTCAGTCTCAACAAAATGGAGATTCAGTCTACTTGACACAAGGTCAAGAAGAGGAGCAGATGTAGGTTCAGACCACTATCTAGTGCAAGGAACCTTCCAAATCAAGTTAAAAGCCTTCAAGGAAGCTGGTGATAGACCTCAATTCAAGTACAACACTCGGAAACTGAAGAATGAAATTACAAGGGAGATCTTCACGGCAGCCATCAAGACAAAATGGGAGACAGCGAGCACCATCCTGAAGAAACCTGTGTGGATGAACACTGGAAGTCTTTGAAAGCTATGTGGAAAGAAACCTGCACAACAGTATTAGGAAGGAAGAAGGTGGAACACAAGGAATGGATCTCGACGGATACCTGGAAGCTGATAGAGTAGGGAGAGGAGGATGGTGAAGCAGAAGATGAACCAGTGCAAGGATGAACGACGAGAAGAGGAACCGAGCACAATATATAACACACTTGGACAAAGAAGTAAAGAAGAGTGCATGGAAAGACAAAAGAGACTTCTATGAAACACTGGCAAGTGAAGCAGAACAGGCTGCAGGTAAGAGAGACAGAGATCTGACAACATTGTATCAAATAACCAGGTTGCTATCCGGGAAGAGATCAACACAGATGAAACCAATAAAAGATGATGACGGAAATTTAATTACGAAAGAAGAGAAACAAAGGAAACGATGGGCCGACCACTTCAAGAAGCTCTTGAATCGACCACCACCACCATCACCACCTGCACTTCGTCCAGAAATACCACCTGCAGCCGCTGAACTACAAGTGAACATAAATCCTCCAACAAAAGTGGAAGTCCTGAACGCCATAAAGCTACTGAAATGCGGGAAAGCAGCAGGACCAGATGGAATCACGCCAGAAGCACTGAGAACAGACGCAGAGACAACAGCGGACATGCTCACACCACACCACTTTTGCAGAATTTGTGGAAGGAAGAGAAGGTACCTGGTCATTGATTGGAAGAAGGGTTACCTTGTTAAACTGCCGAAGAAAGGAGACCTCAGTGTTTACAAGAACTGGTGTGGAATCACTCTTCTGTCCACCATAAGTAAAATATTAAGCCTCATCATCCTGAAGAGGCTTAAGGATGAACTGGATTCAAAACTACGACCGGAACCAGCTGGCTGGCTTCAGGAAGTACAAATCATGTGCAGACCAAATTGCAACGCCACTCTACGCATCATCATAGAACAGAGCATAGAATGGCAATCAGCTCTCTACCTCAACTTCATCGACTTTGAGAAGACCTTTGACAGCGTCGACCGAGAAGTAATTTGGAAACTGCCTCATTACTACGGAATACTACAAACCTTTATCAGCCTCATTCAACAACTATATGGAGACACCACATGACAAGTAATTCACAATGGAAAGCTCAGTGATGCTTTTGAAGTGAAGACAGGAGTGAAACAAGGTTGCTTACTATCCCCCATGATATTCCTGATTGTGGTGGACTGGATCATGCAGCAAACAGTGGGGAGCTGTGAGAAGAGGGGGATACGCTGGTTGGACTGCGGAAAAGAACCTAGAAGATCTGGATTTCGCCAGTGATGACTTGTGCCTGATGTCACATAAACTTGAAGATCTACAGGCAAAAACTAACAAGTTGACAGAAGACGCCAGGCAGCGAAGGGAGACAGGACTTCAAGTGAATATAGAGAAGACAGAGGTGATGATAATACCGCACCACCAACAACAACAAACTCCAATCATCATCAGCGGGAGAAGCTTAGAGGAAGTAACCTCCTTCACCTATCTAGGAAGCACTGTTTCAACTACAGGCAACACAGGCACAGACGAGGATGTCAAAGTCAGCCAGGATCGGAAAATCAAGACAGGCGTTCATTAGCCTGAAACCAGTGTGGAGATCTACTGCACTCAGCATGTGGAACAAGATCTGGATTTTCAACACCAACGTCAAGTCAGTGTTTCTGTATGGTTCAGAGACTTGGCGCGTTACGAAAGGGATTTCCAATAAACTACAGACATTCATCAACAACTGCTTACCCTCACTCGCTACTGAAGATCAGATGGCCAGAATAATAAGAATAACCAAGAAGGAACTCGGGTAACGAACCAACCAAGAACCTATCGCTCAACAAATATGCAGGAGGAAGTGGAGGTGGATTGGGCATACACTGAGAAGGCGGACTGGGGACATCACGCGTCAGGCCAGTTGCTCTAGTGGAATCCCCATGTGAAGAGACGAGTTGGACGTCCTAGGTGAGGGTGACATGGAGGAGATCGTGCGATGAGGAAATGAGAGGTTGTGGGTTGTGGTGGAACCAGGTTCAAAAGATTTCGGAGAACAGAGTTCACTGGAGGCCTGCTACTGAATCCCTATGTTCCATTAGGAACCCAAGGGACTAGTAATAATAATAATAATAAATTAAACTAATATGGACAGATTCATAGTACTGAAATCTGTTCATGTAATGTTTAAAATCTGTTCATGTAATTTTTAAAATCTGTTTTCCTAAAGGTTCTCGCTGTTTGTTTGTTTTTTGTTGGGTTTTTCTCTTCAAAGCAATAAATGAGTAGTACACCTTCGTTGAATATTAACTTCAAATTTGCTTGATAATTTTTAAAATAAGTCGAGTAATATCAGTCAGTCAATTGGGTGTAGATTTAGACAAAAGCATGAACTCATAATGAACTAACTAAATGACGCTTATGATTCGTTTTATTTATTTATTTATTTCTAAGTTCTTTATTTACGTTATTGAATACATAGAGATGAAAAAGTAAAACAAATGTTCAATATTGTTACATTAATGTATACAAACAAAGGTCAATGTGAAAGAAAGTCGAAAAAATGGGAAGTCTACAGGAATTTCTAGTTGATCTAACTATAGATTGGGTGGGAAAAAAACTGATTGTTTATCGATAATGCCAGTAGTCTATATACCTAGAAATGCGCTGTACATCAACAACAATTATATGTATATATTTTGTCCGTTGGGTTCCTTCCTAGTGGAATATAAGGCTTCACTAACACATCATCATCTCACTCTCTTCTCTACACTCCCCTCAACATGACTGCACAACTACCCATTAACTTTCATTTCTTCCTCACACAATCTCCTACATATCACACTCACACACCAATATCATCCACTCCCATTCAGCTTCCACTCCACCACCTGACATGACAAGTGGTGTCCACAAACCGTCTTCTCACTCCATGTTCAATCCAATCCAATCCAATCTAATCTAACCTAATTCAATCCATTTCCACTCTCTTCTTCTGCTTGTTTGTTGCATGATGGCTTCTTGCTTTGTTGGGTTGGTTGGTTGGTTGGTCCGTTAGCAGACCACACACATCCTCCTTCCTTCTTCTTTCTCCCTTCTCATCTCATCACATCACATCACATCACGTCACGTCACGTCTGATCTGACCTGACCTGATCTTCAGTATGTATTGAGGTTAGGTGGTAGGTGTTGATGTTTGTCTTCAGTTTCTTGTGAATGTTTTTTTCTTATTCGCCGAGTGTGTCAACCATCATCACATGGAAGTACTGATTGACTTGATTGACGTTAGTGTTGGAAATCCGGATCTTGTTCCATATGCTGAGTGCAGATCTTCACACTGGTTTCAGGTTAAGGAACTCCTTTCTTGCTTTTCCGATCCTGGCTGTCTTTGAAGTCCTCGTCTGTGCCGCCTGTAGTTGAAATAATACTGCCTATGCGAGTAGGTGAAAGAAACTACTTCCTTTAAGTTTCTCCCGTTGATGGTGATTCGAGCTTCTTGTTGTTGGTGGTGGCGTTGGTCGGGTATCATCATCACTTCCGTTTTCTCTACGTTCACATGAAGTCTCTTATTTGCTGTCTCTTAAGTCAACTTTTCAGTTTTATCCTTTATATCTTCCGGTTTGTGCGATATTAGACACAAGTCATCAGTGAAATCCAAATCTCCAGGATCTTTTCATCGCTGCATTCAGCGTATTCTCATCTCACTCCTCACGTTTTGCTGCATGGTCCAGTCCACCGCAATCAGAAGTTCATCGGATATAGAAGCAGCCTTGTCTTACTCCTGTCTTCACTTCAAAGGCGTCACTGAGCTTTCCATTGTGAATCACTGGTCATGTGGCGTCTTCATATAGCTGTTGAATTAGGTTTACGGTATTCCATAGTGTTGACGTAGTTGCCAAATCACTTCTCAGTTGACGCTGTCGAAGGCCTTTTCAAAGTCGATGAAGTTGAGTTAGAGAGGTGACTGCCACTCGATGCTCTGTTTTATGATAATGCGTAGCGTTTCAATTTGATCCACACATGATTTGTTCTTCCTGAAGCCAGGTCAGCCTGTTCCGGTCGTAGTTTTGAATGTAGCTCATCTTTTTTTCTCTCCAGGATGATACGGCATAACATTTTACCTGCTTGGGTGGACAGGAGCACGATTCCTCAGCAGTTCTTACAAAGACTTTGGTCTCCCTTCTTTGGGAGTTTCACAAGGTATCCCTTGTTCCAATCGCCAGGTACTTCCCTTCCTTCCTTCCAAACCCTCCGCTATACTTGTGTGAGCATATCCACTGATATCCCCGCGTCTGTTCTCAGTGCTTCTGCTGGGATTCCATCTAGTGTTGCTGCTTTCCCGCATTTCAGCAACCTTTTGGCGTGGCGTTCAGAACTTCGGCTCTTGTTGGAGGGCTTGTGTTCACTGGTAGTTCTGTGACTGGAATGCAGGTGGTGGTGGTAGTCTATTTAAGAGTTTTTCGAAGTGGTCAGCCCATTGTTTCCTTTCTTTCTCTTCTTTGGCAATTAGATTTCCTTCATCATCTTTCATTGGTTTCATCTATGTTGAACTCTTCCCAGGTAGTAACCAAGTTATTTGATATAATGTTTTCAGGTCTCTGTCTCTCCTACCTGCAGCCTGTTCTGCTTCACTTGCCAGCGTGTTAAAATTAATACTTGAATATTCTCAGAGATTCAGTTATTATTTTTGTGTCTACTGTTATCAGTTTATTTCAGTAATTTATATTCCAAACATCTTACGAGTTACAGTTGATGGCGTTACGCGTTTTGTTTACGTAATTGTGGCAAGAAAACGCTTCGTTTCCAGATAACTATAAATCTCCTCGGTCTATCGTTTCTCTACAATAATACAATGAAATACATTATTCCTATAAGTAATTTAGATTTTAAAAAAGGTTAAAGTGTTTTCGTGATTGTGTGAGAGGCATATTAGGCATAGTAATTGTAGCATTATCATGTGACGGTCGCCACCAGAGAAAAAAGAGAAGCGGCAAATCTACTTTAACTACTTATTAGTTAATGAGTAGTCAATAAAATATTCTGTAATTTCCACTGTGACTACAACAAGAAGAGAATGGTTTTGTACTCTGAGTTCTCTTTAATACTTCTTATCTGATTTGTACAGCACAGATATATAGAATGCATCCTCACCTAATAACTAGATGCCTACCAATGATCAAAGAAAGTGAATAAGTCCGTGTAGCTTAAAAATAAAACATGAAAAAACAAGACAAATTTTCATTTTGATTACGTTTCGATAAAACACGCACACAGTTGTAAAAAGGGAAATGAATCAACATGAGGTCATCTACAACATCCAAGTTGGGTGATAACAAACGGAAAATGAACATTATGAGGTATGAACAGAATGTATGACGCAATATGATGATGAAAGTCAGTTTGTTAGTTAGTTAACCACTTTGTACCGGTTTAAATGTTATTTCATGTCTCACTTCACCTCCAATCAGCATCACATTCATGAATGTTATAAGATGGTAGAGAAGTAAACTAACCTCCATAGGAGTCTACTGCCTACTTAGTGGTAGAAAAAGACTCCAGTCGGTCTAAGAGAATTATTCAAAAACAACTTCGTCACCACTTTCATCACCAAGGAGAAAGTCACATACTTTAAACACACCTACCGATGTTCACTAGAATATTCATTTTTCTACACTAATCCCCCCCTAACTGTTGGAATAAGAAAGAAATTACTACAAATCATGCCAAAAACGAAGTGAAAGAGGATTTAGTGTCATTGCTTGGATTACACCGTCGTTGATTGGATCGGATTGATCAGCCTCTGCTGGTATATGGCGCCTATCTGAATGCCTCGATACTGCCTGTATTTCAGTTATGTAAAGCCACTTCGTGACTATCGTAGCTCGGTGGTGTAGTGGATAAGGCTCTCGCATTTGAAGTGATCGCTCTCGAGTCCGAATTCCGGTGGGAACAGTATCACTCACGGGGAGGCAGGTACATCTAGCTGAGTGGGAAGTCCCGAGTAGGACGAAATGAGCATCATGGATTCCACTGCTAGCCACTGCCCATCATTACTGTACAAAAGAGGATTTGTTCGTGGTGAATTATTTAGCAACACTCATTGAATTTATACACTATATGGTCAGTAGTCGTTAGCAAACGTAGGTATCTACACATACACACAATATGGAACCGATCGAAGTGTCTCGACTTCCTTTCGCAATCTGAATCATTAATGACAGTACGCAACACAAAAAAAAACACCATAAGACTGGATTACTCAAGTCATCTCATCTACCACTGCTGCCTTTCTCTCTTTCACACTCCCCCCCCCCCACCACCACCACCACCTATTTCCCTCCATAACACGTAATCTTTTACATCATGTATGTTGTCATTCATTCGTTATTTCAATGAAATAAACTCTCCTAACAACTTATCTCTTTCCATTGGAAGGAGTGAAGGGAGCATGAAATCCTCAATATTGCGTTTCCTTTCCAAATCTTTTCTCTTCCTTGATTTCAGCTCATTAGTTATCCTTAGAAGGTCAAATTCTCATAGAGAACAATAACTCACTTAAGTAACAGAACAACTCAGTGAAAAATCCCGGACACTTCACCCACTTCTTCAGTAGCTTCCTCCGTATATTTCCCTCTCAATGACGCCTCACTTACACACATCACATATGGCTTTTCACTCAATCATTAATTTCATTCAGTGATGATAGAAATTAGGAAGAATTATTACCTAAATGTGTTCAATCATTCTCCTTCTTGTGACTTCATATTCCTGAATGAATTCGATACGATTGATGAATAATTAAAATATTTCAAGTTGTTATTCATCGTAGATGACTGACATCAGTTGGAGGAACAAAGGAAACCTGGGTGCACTGGACAGCTGTTTCGCTCGACTAGTATAGGACTCCTCAACAGTGCGCACCCACGACCCCGCTAGGTATCGAACCCCAACCTTCAGGTTCCGTGACCAGCACGCAAACATTGAGCCACTGGGTCAGAAACAGCTGTCCAGTGCTCCCAGATTTCCTTTGTTCCTCCAACTGATGTCAATCTACGATGAATAACAACTTTGAATATTTTCAAATCTCCACAACTCCCTCAAATAATAATTAAAAGACAAGTTAAGTCACCAGTTCATGTGTTAACATCTACAGATAGAAATATCGTTTAATTTTATTCAGATTAACTAGACAGAGTCATTAGGATTGCCAGAAATGGTAAACAATAAATAGTATAAAGTCGATTCATACTGCGCATGTATGCATAGACTATACCTTAGTTAAATATACCATTTACGGGATAGAAAACAGATAAAACTAATAAAAGAATTCATGGTCAACTATGAGGGCACCTCCGTGCGCTCAAGGTTGTCGTCTGGGTGACAACATCGGAGTAGATTATTGACTCCTCTCCAGTTGACAGTTTGGAGAGTCCACTCCCATTCCATCTGTTTTCACAAATTCCTAGCACTCCAATGTCATACCTTCTCATCTCCCTTGCAATCTGCACAGCTTTGATAGCTTCATACATCGTGCGGACATTCCATGTTCACATTCTCACTTTCGCTTTCATAGAGCGAGAGAAGATATATCGGCTAATTGGCTTCCCGAAGACTTTCACCAACTGGTATCATTTCGTCTCCCCGATTACAGAGAGGGATAAGTTTGTTTTTATTTTTTGTATTTTGTTTGTGGTTTGAAGTTTCTTTAGTGGTTGGATTGGTTTTACGGTGTAGGGTTGGTAGCCTTATACCCAACCTTCCGTCTTTGTGTGGGCTTAAGACCGGCTAGTAACTAGTAAACTAGTTAACCAGGCGACAACAACAGCTGCCTACGCTGGCTCGATACTGAAGATCAGATGGACACAAAGAATAAGCAACAAGGAACTCTGGAAACGAACCAACCAAGAACATGTAGCTGAACAAATATGCAGAAGGAAGTGGAGATGGATTGGATATACACTGAGAAGATCGATTGGGGACATCACGTGCCAGGCACTCGAGTGGAACCCAGATGGGAAGCGACTAGTTGGGCGTCTTAGGTGAGGGTGACATGGAGGAGATCTTGTGAGGAAGAAATGAGAACTTGCGGGCTGTCGTGGAGCCAGGTTCATTCGTTTGCAGAGAACAGTGCACTGTAGACGTGCTACTGAAACCCTGCGTCCTACTAGGAACCCAAAGGAATAATAGTAATAATAATAATAATAAGAGGGCACCTGCCATAAATTATCCAGTTTGACAAGATCCCAGTCATTGGAGGTATAACTTATTAGTAAATTGTCACCTTAAATCGTTTAATAACGAAGGCATGAATCGATAAGAGAACAAAACATTCCTCTACGTATGCCAAATAAATCATATAGGTCAAACAAAATGATTGATTATTTTCCATTTAAGTCTGTTAATTAAAAATATCACACAGTGAAACAGTAACATTTACTGGAAGATTAAACGAACATAAGACCGAAGTCTAGAGATTAGTGTCTATAGGAAACATTCTCATTCAAATAGGTACTTAAACTTCAAATCCTCCCACCCCATTTCACTTAAAGTAGGCCTGGTTAAATGGCTAAGTGATAGAGTGGAAAAAAGCTTACCAGTAAATCAAAAATCTACGACAAGAAATTAGACATACCAAGAATATCCTCTCTCAATAACTACTCAACAAAATTTATAAATAAATTCATAAACAGCTGAATGAAAAATAGTAGTAGTAGTGTGAGTAGCAGTAGTAGTAGTGTGAGTAGTAGTAGTAGTAGTAGTAGTAGTAGTAGTAGTAGTAGTAGTAAAACAGGTGTTATTGTTAATAATTCCACTACTACTAATGGTAATGGAGGGAAAGATTGATAACCGATTTAATATTTGTTTATCGAATCAACACTGAATTCATGCAGTAATAGAAATGATTCTTCACCTTTCTCAGATATATGGAAAACTCTACTGCCCTTATCAAAAGAATGAGAGAATTAGAACTATGTAAACCATAAATGAAAGTTGTAAAATTACCTGATATAATATACAGACAATAAATTTTGTTCGGAAATTTACCGAGTAATTAATCCTTGATCACTGTGTAACACATCCAATAAACAGCGCCCCAGTTTTACTCGTATATAATTAACTCTGGATCATGCAACAAACAGTGGGGAGCTGTGAGAAGAGGGGGATACGCTGGTTGGACTGCGGAAAAGAACCTAGAAGATTTGGATTTCGCCGATGACTTGTGCATGATGTCACATAAACTTGAAGATCTACAGGCAAAAACTAACGAAGTGACAGAAGACGCCAGGCAGCGAAGGGAGACGGGACTTCAAGTGAATATAGAGAAGACAGAGGTGATGACGATACCCAACTAACAGCACCATCACCAACAACAAACTCCAATCATCATCAACGGGAGAAGCTTAAAGGAAGTAACCTCCTTCACCTACCATCCTAGGCAGCACTGTTTCAACTACACGCCGCACAGGCACAGACGGGGATGTCAAAGTCAGCCAGGATCGGAAAATCAAGACAGGCGTTCATTAGCATGAAACCAGTGTGGAGATCTTCTGCACTCAGCATCATGAAAAAGATTCGGATTTTGAACACCAATTAGTCAAGTCAGTGTTTCTGTATGGTTCAGAGACTTGGCGCGTTACGAAAGGGATTTCCAATAAACTACAGACATTCATCAACAACTGCTTACGCTGCCTCGCTACTGAAGATCAGATGGCCAGAATAATAAGAATGAGCAAGAAGGAACTGTGGCCGGGTAACGAACCAACCAAGAGCCTATCGCTCAACAAATATGCAGTGGAAGGAAGTGGAGGTGGATTGGGCATACACTGAGAAGGCGGACTGGGGACATCACGCCTCAGGCCAGGCTGTTGAGTAGAACCCTTAGGGGAAGCGACGAGTTGGACGTCCGAGGTGAGGGTGACATGGAGGAGATCGTGCGAGGAGGAAATGAGAGGTTGTGGGCTGTCGTGGAACCAGGTTCAAAAGATCTCAGAGAACAGAGGTCACTGTAGACGTGCTACTGAAGCCCTATGTTCCACTAGGAACCCAAGGGACTAATAATAATAATAATATGAGTCCGCTTGTGTATGCGGCTGTAAATACAAGAGAAGAACGATGAAGCAGTTATGCATCAAAATGATCTTTAATGTAACCAGGAGTCTGCACTAAAGAGGTTTAGCTTCAATTTACGCTATGAATAGCGTGTCAGTTACTTGATACAGAATACTCGATCAGCATATCGAAATCGCTCATGGTAGAACTTCATGTCTACTTCAAATGACTAAGGTCAATGTCATCCGATGAGTTTGACATGAATTATGCATTCAAAAAGACGCCACTATTAGTGCATAACTGTAATTGTTACTCTCACTATCATCTCTTTGACTCGCTTATCATTTTGTCAAATTTTATTTCAAGTATCGGAGAACAACCACAACATAACATTTCTTTAGTTTCACTGAATTTTACTACTTCCAATAACTTTCTACTGTGAATTGGAATATTCTTTTATGATCATTGAACACTAACTGAAATTCTATGACATTGATTTCCATTTGCTATAGTGATTATCCATCTGTGTATGCGGCTAAAGAAGTTCATACGAAATATGAGAGTCTACATACTCTAATTGTGTTTCAATTTTGCATTCGAGATAAAAAGAAACAACTGTCCCTATTGGTGAACTCAAAGTCATTTCAAAGACGCTCAACAATGACGGCAGTTCAACCTTGGAATGTTATTATTGATTATTATTTATCCCTTGGGTTCCTAGTGGAACACAGAGCTTCAATAGCACGTTTCTATTGCACTCTGTTCACTGAAGTCTTTTGAACCTGGCTCCGTCACTGCCCAGAAGCTTTCATTTCTGCCTCACATCATCTCCTCCATATTACCCTTGCCTCGGACGCCCAATTCGTCTCTTTCCATATAAGTTCCACTCAAGGGCCTGGAGCGTGATGTTCCCAATCGGCCTTCTCCATTTTCTTCTGCATATATGTTAGGCAATAGGTTTTTGGTTGGTTCGTTTCCAGAGTTCCTTGTTCCTCATTCTTTCTTGCCTCCTCATCTGATCTTCAGTATCCAGCCAGCGTAGGCAGCTGTTGATGAATGTCTACAGTTTGTTGGAGATGCTTTTCGCGACGCACCAAGTTTCTGAACCATATAGAAGCACTGATTTGACGTTGGTGTTGAAAATCCGGATCTTGTTGTTTATGCTAAGTGCAACAGATCTGCACGCTGGCTGCAGATTAATGAAGGCCTATCTTGTTGTCTTTTCAATACTGGCTTTAGCGTCCTCGTTGGTGCTGCCATGACCGCCACCTGTAGTTGAAATGATGCTGCCTAGGTAGGTAGGTGAAAGAGGCTATTTCCTTTAGATTTCTCCCGTTCATGATGATTTATGCTTCTTGTTGTTGGTTGGGTATCTTCATCACCTTGGTCTTCTCTACATTCACCCGAAGAAAGTGCCGTCTTCACTGTCTTCCCTCTTCTGTCGGCTTGTTAGTTTTTGCCCGTACATCTTCGAGTTTGTGCCACATTAAACATGAATAATTGGCGAAATCCAAATCTTCTAGGCTATTTTCATCGGTGCAGTCAGCGTATGTCCATCTTCTCACAGCTGCTCACGCTTTGCTGCATGATCCAGTCGACCACAATCAGGAAGATAATTGGTGATAGTAGACAGCCTTGTCTTACTCCTATCTTCAAAGGTGTCACTCAGCTTTCCATTGTGAATCATTTAACATGTGACGTCTTTATATAGTTGTTGAATGAAGTTGATGAAGATTTGTGGCATTGAAACCATAGTGTTGAAGCAGTTTCCAAATTACTACTCAGTCAACGCTGTTGAAGGCCTTTTCAAAATCGATTTAGAGTTGACTGTCATTCTATGCTCTGTTCTGTGATGATGCATCGCGTTGCTATTTGATCGGCACATGATTTATACTTCATGAATCCAGCCAGCCTGCTCCAGAATGTTACAGAAACTGAATGGTTTCAAAGTCTTAACATCTTGATTGTTTATTCTTCAACTAAGATATTTCACTGTGAAAACTGGCGCTAATAATTTATGATAGTTTTTAGTTGTTACCGAAAAATGTGATACTGTAACAAATCAACAGGCATCGTCTTTCAATGATAAATACTGTCAAAAGATTATTTCAGTAGTTTAAGCATTTTGAAGTAAAAACTTTCCTTCTTTTTTACATTGGTGGTTTAATATAGAGGTTTGTAAGTAATCGATTCATCGAACAGGAATCCACTATTCTTGATCGAGATCATACTAAGTAGAATATTTACTTAACCATTAATATATCATGATTTATGTATTTATCGGTAATTCATTAGAAAGTAGACTGTTTTAATGGTAACATCTAGTGTGCAACCTTCAAAGTGTCGTATGATTATAACAATCTAAGTGACTCTAAAAGTCACCCCAGCGATCGATAAAATAACCGAGTGATTTTAAGGACCACCCTACCAACAACTAGAATAACCAATCAGATTTCTGTATTTTATGAAAATATGACTTTTCAGGCGAAATAAAGAAACCTAATTGTTTATTTCCATCTTTGCTATGGTGGCTTTAAAGTTATCCAAGTAACTGAAAAGCCACTTGTTCCACTGAGATAAAGTAACCTAATTTGGTTATTTTAGAAAGCTTATGTAAACTAGCCCTTAAGATCACCCCGATTTTCTGCATACTTCACTGTTTCAACACACTGACACTTACCTGTGCTTTCCAAAGTTCCTTGTCAAGTTACTGAGCTTATCACTGTCAGAAACAATTTAAAGGATGTACAAAAACAAAACAAGATAAAAAGTAGGTCGGTTTGGAAAGTGATCCACGGCTGAAAATGTGAAAAATCTCCAGGAATTGCCAAGGTGACGTAAAATATATGGAAAATTCTACTACCCTTGTTATCACAAAGAAGAACAGAGAAAATAAGGACTATATATAAACTGTCTGAAAGTTGTGGAGTTACTTACCTGACATGAATATGGAGAATAAACTGTGTCTGATATGTTATCCAGTCAATGATACTGTTTCCATACTGTATAACATCTCTAATAAACAGACTAGAATGAGATTACAATTCAATCAAAATGTAATATCGGTGGAACTAACAAGTCGGCAGAAGAGGCAGCGAAGACAGGACTTCCTTCAGGTGAACTTAGAGAAGACAGAGGTGATGAAGATACCCAAACAACAACAACAACAAGCACCAACCAGCATGGGAGGGAGAAATCTAAACGAAGTTCACTCTTTCACCTACCTACATACACAGGCAACATCGTTTCAATAACAGGCACCGGGGGGCACAGATGACGATGTCAAAGCCGGCATCGGAAAAGCAAGACAGGCCTTCATTAATCTGTGGAGATCAGTGTGGAGATCTACTGTACTGCACTGCACTACACTTAGCATAAAGCGTGAACAAGATCCGAATATTCAACTCTAAGTCAGTCAAGTAAGTCAGTGCTTCTATGTGATGATGGTTGAGAGACTTGGCGCCTTATGAAAAGTATTTCCTTCCAACAAACTCCATACATACATCATCAACAGCTGCCGCCTACACTGACTCGATACTGAAGATCAGATGAGAAGGTGAGAAAGAATAAGCAAGGAGGAATTGTGGTCTAGCAATGAACCAACCAAGGAAGAAGTAAGAAGCTATAGCCCAGAAAATATTCAGAAGAAGATTGTGGATATGGATTGGATTGGATTGGAAATACAATGAGAAGACGGTTTGGAGACATCATACGTCACATCCTGGAGTGGAAGTCAAATAGGAAAGGATGAGTTTATTTATCCGAGTGTGACATGAAGGAGAGATGATGACGTACTACTGAAGCCCTATGCTCCGTTAGGAACCCAAAGGACAAATAATAATGATGAAATATCAGTGGATGTTGATATTTCTATAGAAATTACTTTGAACCATAGAGTAGAACTTTGAATGTATTCCTTGAAATCATTAATTCTCTCTTTTTTCTTTTCCATTTAGAAAATGCAAGTAAAGAATGCTTAGAATATGGAAATTGGTCTTCTAAATCAAATTATATGCCATGTTTACTAACCAGTGATTCATTAATTTTAGTAAGTTCCATTTCTTTATTGACATTTTTTTTTGTTTATTTCATCATAAAATAAAATCAGTCGGGGAATCATTGAAAACATAGAAAAGTGAAAAATTGTTTCATTTTAGAATGTGACTCCTCTGAGGCCATACACTTATAACTCTATCAAGGATGAAGCCTATGACCTTCAAGTCTCATGGTCAATGTGCTGCCAATCAGCTATTGGCTCGCAGTCCAGCTATTCAGATTTCACCTCTGAGACGTAGCAATTAAAAGGCAACCAATAGGGATCATATCATGTTCAGGTCATGATTTATGCATGCACTGACATAAGAACCTGATTGGAGAAATTCGACCTCATACAAGAAATCTGATTGGTTCATTTATGGCTTCACTTTCTGAGAGTTTTATATATACATATACTTGAAACAGTCCTTTTAGTGAACTTCGATAGCGTAATTAGAAGTCGGAATTTATCTGAGCGGTACGGTGTATTTGTGCAGTACATTTCGAACAATCTGATCTCCCACACATTTACTTGTCAAGTCAGTATATATTAAATAGAGGATTGGGATGGGGGGGGATAAATACAACAATTAACACAATAGGGGATTAAAATTAGGAAAGATGAGGACAAATAGGAAGTGACAGTTGGTCCTGACGTTGGTAAAAAAACAAATTTTACCAAGGTAGGTGGCGTGACAGCTAAACGTATCATAGAAACAGGTCACAAAGTTAATGTTCAAACAGCTTTCAAAGTTTTATATAGAAACAGTCAGGGATGTATTCTGATATTTGTGGAAGTCATAGCCATACACACATTTAAAACCACCTTTATGTATACAGAAGCAGTTTGTTATTACACTACACCTACCTTGGTAAACTTTGTTTTCGTACCAAGATTAGGACCAACTATGCCACTTCCTGTTTGTCCTCATCTTTCTTAATTTTGATCCCCTATTATTGTGTTAATTGTTGTATTTATCCTCCTCCCAGTCCTCAGTTTAATATATATTGACTTGACAAGGAAATGTGTGGGGGATCAGATTGTTCGAAATGTATTGCGCAAATATATCACATTGCTCAGATAAACTATGTCTTCTAATTACGCTATCGAAATACATATGTCATGTATTTGCCTAATAAAAGTTGTCGTTGTTCTTGCACACAACCACTGCTCGGTTACAATAACCTCCTCCTATCATTTCACTACATAGCGCTACCATCATCTTATTATTATTATTAGTCTCTTGGGTTCCTAGTGGAACATAGGGCTTCAGCAGCACGTCCCCAGTGTCCTCTGTTCTCTGAGATCTTTTGAACCTGGTCCCACGACAGCCCAGAAGCTCTCATTTCCTGCTCGCACGACCTCCTCCATGTCACCCTCACCTAGGACGTCCAACTCGTCGCTTCCCATGGGGATTCCACTCGAGCAACTGGCCTGACGCGTGATGTCCCCAGTCCGCCTTCTCAGTGTATGCCCAATCCATCTCCACTTCCTCCTGCATATTTGTTGCATGATAGGTTCTTGGTTGGTTCGTTCCCAGAGCTCCTTGTTGCTTATTCTCACTATTCTGACCATCTGATCTTCAGTAGCGAGGCAGCGTAAGCAGTTGTTGATGAATGTCTGTAGTTTACTGGAAATCCCTTTCGTGACGTGCCAAGTCTCTGAACCATACAGAAACACTGACTTGACTGAATTGGTGTTCAAAATCCGAATCTTTTTCGTTATGCTGAGTGCAGAAGATCTCCACACTGGTTTCATGCTAATGAACGCCTGTCTTGATTTTCCGATCCTGGCTGACTTTGACATCCCCGTCTGTGCCTGTGCGGCGTGTAGTTGAAACAGTGCTGCCTAGATAGGTGAAGGAGGTTACTTCCTTTAAGCCTCTCCCGTTGATGATGATTGGAGTTTGTTGTTGGTGATGGTGCTGTTAGTTGGGTATCGTCATCACCTCTGTCTTCTCTATATTCACTTGAAGTCCCGTCTCCCTTCGCTGCCTGGCGTCTTCTGTCACTTCGTTAGTTTTTGCCTGTAGATCTTCAAGTTTATGTGACATCATGCACAAGTCATCACTGGCGAAATCCAAATCTTCTAGGTTCTTTTCTGCAGTCCAGTGTATCCCCTCTTCTCACTCCCCACTGTTGTCTGCTGCATGATCCAGTCCACCACAATCAGGAATATCATGGGGATAGTAGGCAACCTTGTTTCACTCCTGTCTTCACTTCAAAAGCATCACTGAGCTTCCCATTGTGAATTACTTGTCATGTGGTGTCTCCATATAGTTGTTGAATGACGCCGATAAAGGTTTGCGGTATTCCGTAGTAATGAAGCAGTTTCCAAATTACTTCTCGGTCGACGCTGTCAAAGGCCTTCTCAAAGTCGATAAAGTTGAGGTAGAGAGCTGATTGCCATTCTATGCTCTGTTCTATGATGATGCGTAGCGTGGCGTTGCAATTTGGTCTGCACATGATTTGTACTTGCTGAAGCCTGCCTGTTCTGGTCGTAGTTTTGAATCCAGTGCATCTTTAAGCCTCTCCAGGATGATGCGGCTTAATATTTTACTTATTGTGGACAGAAGAGTGATTCCACACCAGTTCTTGCAAACACTGAGGTCTTCCTTCTTCGGCAGTTTGACAAGGTAAGCCTTCTTCCAATCAATGGCCAGGTACCTTATCTTCCTTCCACACCTTCTGCAATAGTGGTGTGGTGTGAGCATGTCCACCGCTGTTGTCTCTGCGTCTGTTCTCAGTGCTTCTGGTGGTATTCCATCTGGTCCTGCTGCTTTCCCGCATTTCAGTAGCTTTATGGCGTTCAGGACTTCCATTTTTGTTGGAGGATTTATGTTCACTTGTAATTCAGCGGCTGCAGGTGGTATTTCTGGACGAAGTGCAGGTGGTTGGTGGTGGTGGTCGATTCAAGAGCTTCTTGAAGTGGTCGGCCCATTGTTTCCTCTGTTTCTCTTCTTTCGTAATTAAATTTCCGTCATCATCTTTTATTGGTTTCATCTGTGTTGATCTCTTCCCGGATAGCAACCTGGTTATTTGATACAATGTTGTCAGATCACTGTCTCTCTTACCTGCAGCCTGTTCCGCTTCAGTTGCCAGTGTTTCGTACAAGTGTCTTTTGTCTTTGCGTGCACTCTTCTTCACTTCTTTGTTCAGTGTTTCATACATCGTGCTCAGTTCCTCTTGTCGTTGAGCATCCTTGCACTGGTTTATCTTCTGCTTCACCATCCTCCTCTCCTCTATCAGCTTCCAGGTATCCGTCGAGATCCATTCCTTGTCTTCTTTCTTCTTCCTTCCTAATACTGTTGTGCAGGTTTCTTTCCACATAGCTTTCAAAGACTTCCAGTGTTGTTCCACACAGGTTTCTTCAGGGATGTTCCTCGATATCTCCCATTTTGTCTTGATGGCTGCCTTGAAGATCTCCTTTGTAGTTTCATCCTTCAGTTTCCGAGTGTTGTACTTGAACTGAGGTCTATCACCAGCTTCCTTGAAGGCTTTTAACTTGATTTGGAAGGTTCCTTGCACTAGATAGTGAGTGGTATGAACCTACATCTGCTCCTCTTCTTGACCTTGTGTCAAGTAGACTGCGTCTCCATTTTCTTGAGACTGAGATAAAGTCGATTTGATTTTTAGTGTGTCCATCTGGTGAAATCCATGTCGCTTTGTGGATATCTTTGTGCCTGAACACACTGCCTGACTCCACTCACCAAATCGTTGAATGCACAGAATTCTGCAAACAGTTCTCCAATCTCGTTCATCACCTCACCGAGTGCCTCTCGACCCATAGTTAGTTCTCTTCCTGTGTTGTCCCCTCCCAGTTTGGCATTCATGTCACCCATTAAAATTTTGATATCGCCAACTGAGGTGGTGTCTTGTCCAGTGTTGATTGCAGTTGTCTGTAAAATTCCTCCTTTTTCTCTTGCTCTGCATTATTTGTAGGTGCATAGTGTAGTGTTGTATGATTGTGACCTTCCTTCCTTTCGAGTTGAACCTTGCTGTCATGATCCTGATGCTGGAGGAGATTGGTTCCCACTGTATGAGAGCTTTCAATGCTGTTGGGGACATCATGATAGTCACTCCAGAACTCAGTGTGCTGGTGGTTGTCGTCTGGGTGACAACATCGGAGTAGATTATTGATTCTCCAGTTGATAGTTTGGAGAGTCCACTCCCATTCCATCTGCTTTCGCAAATCCCAAGCACTTCGATGTTATACCTTCTCATCTCCCTTGCAATCTGGGCTGCCCTGCTGGGTTCAAACGTGGTGCGGACATTCCATGTCCCCACGTTTACTTTCGCTTTCATACGAGAGAAGACACATCGGCCAATTGGCTTCTTGAAGGCTTTCACCAACTGGCGTCATTTCGCCTCTCCGATTCCAGCAAGGAATAAGTTTGTTTTTATTTTTTATATTTTGTTTGTGGTTTGAAGTTTGTTTAGCGGTTAGATTTGTTTTACGGCGTAGGGTTGCTAGCCCTATGCCCAACCTTCCCTCTTTGTGTGGGCTTAGGACCGGCTAGTAACTAGTGAACTAGTTAGCCAGGCGAGGTTGTTTATTTCACATGCGCAATTCAATTTCACTCTACTGCGTTACTCAATGCTGCCGTGTAACCAACCTACGGACTCGATGAGTTTCTGAAGTTTTTTTCAAGCCTACCATAGCAAGTTTACAAGTAAGTTTTCTTAAAAACTGCATAGATAAACGCAAATATTGAAAGTCGTATTGAAAAAGTTTGCATCGAAATCACATTCGTCCAAATCATCATTCTTTTTAAGCATCTCATACAGTGAATATTATTGATGGTAGTAAATCACGATCACCTGAATCTCGTTGACATCTCATACACTATTCGATCTATTCAAAGGCGAGCGAATTAATTTCACAGACTACATAAAGATGATAACCTCTCGAGGAAAAAAAAAGGGCGCAGAGCCGGGACAAAAATCAAAAAGTTATAAGATGAAATGAGGGGGGTTGTAACAAAACAACAAAAAAAGAAAAAAACAAAACAATGAAAAACAAAAAAGATACATAAAGATGATATCAGTCAAAATGTCGATGAGAAGACGTTAAACAGTTAGATTTACATTCTTGTCTTCCAGAAACATAGGAAAAATATGTATTCAACTACTCTAAGATAGATTCAACTCCCATTCAATTACACGTATTATCTCTGGGTCCAAAATTTTGTATTGCCTTAGCAACTGCCAATGATTTAGACATAATAGTTCAATTTGATAATCTGATCAAATAAACAAATGATCTCCTATCAGTTTCAAACAAGAAACTTGAACAATTCACACCAATTGTCTTTAATTACTGTCATCAATATCTTAATAAGAAGCCATATTGGAAACCATTATTGGTAAAGGAGCATAGAGAGCAACTGTGTGAAATCTTGAAAAATAAAGATTTGCTACTAGTTCATCCAACCTCACCTGGTTAACTAGTTCACTAGTTACTAGCACGTCTTAAGCCCACACAAAGACGAAAGGCTGGGTATAAGGCTACCAACCCTACACCGTAAAACCAATCCAACCACAACCACAAACAAAATATAAAAAATAAAAAACTTATCCCTCTCTGTAATCGGGGAGACGAAATGACACCAGTTGGTGAAAGTCTTCGGGAAGCCAATTAGCCGATATATCTTCTCTCGCTCTATGAAAGCGAAAGTGAGAATGTGAACATGGAATGTCCGCACGATGTATGAAGCTATCAAAGCTGTGCAGATTGCAAAGGAGATGAGAAGGTATGACATTGGAGTGCTAGGAATTTGTGAAAACAGATGGAATGGGAGTGGACTCTCCAAACTGTCAACTGGAGAATCAATAATCTACTCCGATGTTGTCACCCAGACGACAACCATGAGCACAGTGAGGGAGTGGCTATCATGATGTCCCCAACAGCATCGAAGGCTCTCATACAGTGGGAACCAATCTCCTCCAAGATCAAGAAAGCAAGGTTCAACTCAAAAGGAAGGAAAGTCACAACCAAACAATGTTTTTCTACACACCTACAAATAATGCAGAGTAAGAGAAAGAGGAGGAATTTTACAGACAACTGGAATCAACACTGGACAACACCTTAGTTGTCGACATCAAAATTCCAATGGGTGACATGAATGCCAAACTGGGAGGGGACAACAAAGGAAGAGAACTAGTTCATCGTGATAAAGGCGCTGGTATTGTCCTTATGGATCATTTGGAATAGAACACTGAAATGGTGTCTGTCTTATCAGATATGAGTAAATTTCCTAAAGAGTCTGCTCAAAATGACGCCGTTGAACAAACTAAACGAAAGCTCACCTTGATTCGGCAGAAAATGAAGAATGAGTTTATCATCAGCCCTGAAGTATTCGAACAGTTACGACCTTCTGCTTAGCTTACTCCTCACTTATAGGGTCTCCCGAAAGTACACAAAAAGATCTTTCTCTTGGTGCAAATTGTTAACATGAACAATTCACTATACCATTGTATCGCGAAGTGGCCATCGGACGTGCTCCAATCAGTCAGAAAATAGCTAAATACGCATTGCTTATTGGATTCCTTCAGCTTTGTCAACTCAATTAATAATGTCAATATATCAAGTTGTTATTCATCGAAGACTGACAACAGTTGGAGGAACAAACGAAACCTGGGAGCACTGGACAGCTGATTCGTTCGACTAGTATGGGACTCCTGAGCAGTGCGCACCCACGGCCCGCACCATCAGCGATAGAACCCCCGACCTTCAGGTTCTGTGGCCAGCACATCACCACTGAGCCAGCCACTGGGGTCAGAATCCCATGCTCCATATTTCCAACTTCTCTTAGCTCACGATATAGCACAAACCGCCACCCAATGTCATCGTTGAGTATTTGTCCTCACGGCCATCAGGCTTTGACTCCACCGGTCACGACTTGTCATTGGAACTTCGGGAATACTTCTCGAAGCTAGTCACCAAGGAGCACTAGTTCAATTAAATTTTGAGGGGGTTGTGGAGATTTGGAAGTATTTCAAGTTGTTATTCATCGAAGACTGACATCAGTTGGAGGGACAAAGGAAGGTGGACAAATACTCAACGATGACATTGGGTGGCGGTTTGCGCTATATCGTGAGCTAAGAGAAGTTGGAAATATGGAGCATTGGATTCTGACCCAGTGGCTAAATGGTAACGTGCTGGCCACGGAACCTGAAGGTCGCGGGCTCGATCCCTGCCGGTGGGGTGGTGGGTGCGCACCGCTCAGGAGTCACATACTAGGATGAAACAGCTGTCCAGTGCTCCCAGGTCTCCTTTGTTCCTCCAACTGATGTCAGTCTACGATGAATAACAACTTGAAATATTTTCAAATCTCCACAACCCCCTCAAAAATTTAATGTCAATATATATCCGGTAACCGAATGATTTCTCTGGATATGGTCTCGTTCTTCACCATTATTCCAATCACAGGAGCTATCTGTTTTCTGTGTAATTTCATCGAAGATGTTACTTTTCACGTGAGTATCCTGAAGCACCACTTAGAAGAATTACTTCTGAGGTGTGCTTTCAATGTGCAGTTCAAATTCAATCTTGATCTATATATACAAAAGGATGCGGTAGCTATGGGGTCACCACTTGGACCGTTGCTGGCTAATTGCTTTTTGACGAACATAGAGAACAGTGTACTTCATACAACAACTGATAGTTTCTACTTGTATAAAAGATATATAGATGACACATTCATCATATGTGATCAAGATACAAATATAGAGACTGTAGTTAAAAAGTTCAATGATTGCCATCTATCGATCAACTTCACATCAGAATTCAAAGAGAACTCAGAATTCCATCTTCATGATGTCTAACTGAAACGGAAACCAAATGGTTCGATTTATAGGAAGCCTAAATGGAATGGACAATACAATCCATAGTTGGATGCCTCTTAGCGGGAACAGGAATCTGATTCATTCTTTATCTTCACGAATCAGAAGAATCCGCACGATTGATGAAATTTGTCGACGATGAATTTGACAAAAAAAAGGTTACCCATCTAGATTTATTGAGAAGAACTTGAGATTAAAACAGAATACGAAGCAAGTACTCGCAATTCCTAAGAAGACTTTGTTTATGAACGTTGGTTTCATAGGCGATACAGTAGGAGAGATCCTGAATAAACAGCTTTCCAGATCACTCAAGAAGGCATTCTTCTCTGCAAAGCTACAGATCAGCTTCTCTTGTCAGCAACTAGTATCAGAGTGAGTTAAGGGCAAGTTGCTGCTTTCGATTATGTCAATGTGTGTCAACAAAATAACTTCCTCCTACTAAACTAGTCATCTGGGCTGCATAAAGTGTACACTTTCCAAACGTATCTCTCAGCACTACTATCCTGTATAGTTGTCGAGGGGAGAATATAAATCGATTAACAGTTCATTTCTTGAATATTTGGTCAACTCTAGACATATACAGCTTAAGTAGAATCCTCCTTCAGTGTCATTTATAGAGTCAAATGGAATAGTTCAAAAGGAGTACACCTTCGACAGTGTTACGCACAGTAGAAGCACTGACAGTTGATTAATTTAAACCTGATCTCTGTATGAAAAAGAAGTATATTCATTCTCTATCTTACCATGGTCTTAACACTCAATATTCACATGTCTTATCTACCATAAGTTTTCATCTTGTCAAACTCCTTGTCATCTCTTCGTTATTTCTACTATCTACAAGATTATTACTCAACTACTCTTCATTCTTGATTCCAGTTTTTTAGTACTAACATAATATACATACTATTCAGTTAGTATCGAGGCCTCCACATAGAAGTTTATGTGTGAACAGAGGTTGACCAAATTGGATCCAGCATAAAAATTGGGAATCATAATTATCAGTGAATATAATGGTAGTAGATGTATCCTTGTTTGCCGATTTTTTAGTTCTTCCTGTTAACAGATAATAAAATTATTGTATTTTTAAGATGAATGAGGATCTTTTAGATTAAGAAAAAAATCCCTATTCACCTCAAAAATACATTACTCTATTGTGCTCACTAGTGGCTTGCTTCCAGATGGATATCACGAAGCTCTAATGAGAAGCCGTGACCTGTGGGTCAACCAGTCAGATGTGAAGTGGATGCCTTATCTACCATAAGTTTTCATCTTGTCAAACTCCTTGTCATCTCTTCGTTATTTGTACTGTCTAATAGATTATTACTCAACTACTCTTCATTCTTGATTCCAGTTTTTTAGTACTAGGTTAATGATACAATTATACTGTATTGTTTAATAACAGACTATTATATGTTTATAAGAAGGATAACGTCGAACAAGAAGGGACTTTCCTCACTAAATTTATCTCTTCATTTCTACGAAACATGCCCATTGTGTCATAGAGAAGAGATAATTCAGCGAAGAAAATTTTCTTTCTCGACGATATCCTTCTTCTAAAACTGTACAATCGTATTTATATATATCATAAACATATCACAGTCTATTACTAAACAATAGATTATAATGTATCATTAACCTGGTGCTAAAAAAACCGAAATCAAGAATGGAGAGTAGTTGAGTAATAATCTAAGACAGTAGAAATAACGAGTAAGGCAAGGAGTTTAACAAGGTGAAAATTATTAGTAGATAAGAAATACGAATATTCAGTGTGCACTTGACAGCAGAAGAATGAGACAAGGGTCATAATGTGAAGGTGATAATAACAGTAAACTAATTAATTATAATGAAATCGAAAAAGGATGGTGAAAGTGTTAAGACTATGGTAAGATATGAGAATGAATATACTTCTTTTTCATACAGAGATTAGGTTTAAATTAATGAACTGTCAGTGCTTCTACTGTGCGTAACACTGTCGAAGGTGTACTCCTTTTGAACTATTCCATTTGACTCTATAAATGACACTGAAGGAGGATTCTACTTAAGCTGTATATGTCTAGAGTTGACCAAATATTCAAGAATTGAACTGTTAATCGATTTATATTCTCCCCTCGACAACTATACAGGATAGTAGTGCTGAGAGATACGTTTGGAAAGTGTACACTTTATGCAGCCCAGATGACTAGTTTAGTAGGAGGAAGTTATTTTGTTGACACACATTGACATAATCGAAAGCAGCAACTTGCCCTTAACTCACTCTGATACCAGTTGCTGACAAGAGATATCTATTGGCGGATTGACTGAATTAAACATGGTGCTCATTTAAAAAAATGCACAAATCCTAGAAGGTATTCAGTTCTATTCATCACTCTTATGTGAATGTCAAGCTTACTTACGTCTTAGAGAAAACGCAATACATTTTAAGATTCCATGTTGATTAATACCTTCTCAGAATACATATTAGTTAATGAACAATGAAAATAAAAACTTTTAATCTGTTTTTTTGTTTCCTGTTTCTTTTTATCAAAAATTATTTAGGATTTGACAATGACATTACGGTGTATATTTCTTATGGGATATTCTGTATCGATTGCATGTCTATGTTTGGCCCTTATCATTTTCTATATTTTCAAGTAAGTAATAGTACTTTTAATGTTACATTCATATTTACCATTTTGTGATATCAAAAACAAGGTAGATAATCAGTGAAGAGAAGGACCGATTTTCAATGAATTTATTCTCAACCTGTACATTCATCTATACATATATGATATTTGAAGAGTGTAATCCATGAGGAAGATTTAATGGGGGGGCTGGTTGATAGATGTTTGAGAAATATTCATACAGTTTCTTCACTTCTACACCCACATGAGTGACTGATGTCCAGGCAAGGCAAGGCGAGGCGAGGTAAGGCAAGGCGAGCATATACGGAAACCGTATGGTTATACATGAATGGACATAGGAATGATAGCCTGAACAAGGCCAATAATATAACACGATGTTATTGTGATGTGAGATTGAGTTGTTGTTGGATAATTCTTGCACTGATCATGAATCAAGCATTCACAAGTTTCATTACGATCGTTTTCGGGAGTGAGTCGAATAGTAAAAAGAAGTCACAAAACATATGCGGACACTTCATTTGACTTTATAAAACGATCTACGTACTTTATGATTTTGTCTTTAGTGGTGAGGAGGACCCATTTCCAACGAATTTATTCTCAAGCTGTACATTCATATATATATATATATATATATATATATATATATATATATATATATATATATGAAAAAGGAAGAAAGGGAACGAAGCACACCAACACTAGAATAAATTAAGGCCAACGTAGAGACAAAGACTACACTGTACATACTTCCTTTACACACAAGTGTCAGGATGACTTCAGTTCATGGATAGCCAAGGCCTGTCCTGGCTGTTTTTAAAAGCTGAACATGGAAGAAATGTGAGATATTTGAGCGAATTCAATAGACAACTTTAAAATCATTGTCAGTGGTCGGTTGAATGGTTGGAATCGATTAACTGCTCAAGGAGGGAACTTCTGATGCATTTCCTTTCACACTTATAAAACCACACTGGAATATGTTCTCATATACGTGTTGACAGCAATCTCCGATTACTACCGATGTAGCTTGCTCCACAGGTGAACTGGTGGATACACATGGATATGTCCTGTTAAGGGATATTCTCTTTTATACAAACGAAGAAAATTTACAACTGGTAAAGATCAAGTGAAGTTTGGATGGGAACAAAGTCCTACTGACTGATCTGGAAAGACAATTTTTCAGGATATCTGATGCTGCATCAACTTTGAAGTTCAGATGCATGAACAGGTTCTCGATAGAAACTGAACTGATGACTGATTTCTCATGTTGTTTTCGCATATTCGTATCGCTAAATTGGCTAGAATACCCGTTTTCCGTGAGTGTCTATCTTAGAAAGTCAAATTCAACTTGGACACAGTCTGTGTAATCGATAGCAGAGTGAGTGAATGACGTTTCTCTTCCTCATGATCGGTACCCAGTTATAGAAATTAGCAAGCTGTCCATTCCATATGGGTTTCCTGTACATGGATCTTTTCAGTGTTCGATTGCTACTACTCGTAATCAACACGTCAAGGAAAGGTATAGCTGATTCTAATTCCTTCCCAATAGTGAATTCCAACGCTGAGTGACGATTGTTAAACTCAGCTGGGATGTCATCTAGATCGATATTTGAGTTGCATATAACGAATTTATCATTCATATATCATTTATAGATGTCAAAATGCTCAATAGGTTGGCTAAGAAAAGAAATTTCTAGTTCTGACATGAGACAATCTGTCATTAGAGGTCGTAGTGGGGATCCTATTGCAATCCCATCATTTTGATGGCATGTCTCACCACCGAAACTAGATCTCACATTAAAAATACATCTCATCAATAACTCTCTCCAGTAGTTTCCTGTTGTCCAGAAGTGTGCCCACTTGTATAGTGTCACTTTTACCTGACGTTGTATTATATGCCGTCTATTGACGCTTTATTTATGCCTTCTAGGTATATACAAATGCAATCACTAATTCAGAGAGCAAATTTTTCGGTAAACAAAACATTTTCTCACTGAATTCATTTACAAATGGGTTGTGTAAGTGTATAAATATTTCACTTCATGGCTCAATAGTTCGAAGGTGGTGTCAGTAACCCGTTGGGCACTGGCTCGACTCCTCCCATTCTATACTTTTTAACTTTGCCTATAATTATTATTCAGAACTATTCTTAACTCATTATGTTTGTATGTATGTATATATGTGTATGTTTGCTTTTGTCGGAATGCTGTGATAGTTAGTTGTTTTCATAAAGTCGATGCATAGTTTTGATAGTAGGTTGAAAAGACTCATAAAATATACTGGCGACACATGGAATGTACTTCATCAACATCAACATAGGACCAGATACTACTGAATAGCGGTTCAACTTGTTACAACTCATATTAGTATATCAAACAAAAATACACCAAGTTGAAAGATGAAGAAATACAGAAGAGTTGATCAAAAGTATTAGAAAGTAGTAAAAAAAACTAGGAAAAAGGAGTAAGTGAATACTGAATTCCATATGGTGAACAGTATGATGTTAATGTATGGGTACATCTCTACCATTGAGATCTATTCTGAGCTTTGTCACCTACAGTCTCCAACCATTGGTTTCTTTTTTCACCTGGATCCCAACCAGGAAGTCTACATCTCCCTACATGGTCCACACTAATAATCAATGACTTTATGCAATAATATCATGTTTTGAGCTTTCCACTCCGAGCCTTTTTTGCCAGCTTGGAAATACTTCAGCTAATATAGTGTAACGAGATAGACAGTGACTATGTATGTTTAGCACACATTCTAGCCATCTGAGTCAATGAAGATATACAACCTCATCAACTGACTTTTCTTTCTTTCCTAAAACGGACTTCTGCATTACTAACACGGTGATGCTACAACACATGGCCTATGCTACGAAACTAACGGTGGTTGAACAAGTGAAGACTTCTCATGTCCTCAACATCTAGTGGCTATGTTTTACAGACATACAGTAGAACAGAGTGAACTGTGATATAGTTCACTCAAATCTTAATAGGCAATCACATATCGCGGCGGTATCACAAATGGCGTAAGTTAGTGAAAGCCAATCGAATCTCTCGTATTCCTGAAGAGAGTTACTTGGTTACTAAACCACCAATGCTAATCCTACTTCCCAAGTAAGCGAAGTGGTCAACATAATCAACCATTTTATTCCCTACTGTCAGACAAGCCACGACAGAAAACTAGTCCTCTTTAAAATGCTTTTTTTATTGTTATTATTATTATTATTCCCTTGGGTTCCTAGTGGAACAAAGGGCTTCACTAGCACGCCTCCATTCCACTCTGTTCTCTGCAATCTTTTCAACCTCGTTGCACGACTGCCTACAAGCTTTCATTTTTTCCTCACACAATCTCCTCCATGTCACCCTCGCCTCCGACGCCCAACTAATCGTTTCCCTTTTGATTCCACTCAACGGCCTGGCCTGGCGCGTGATGTCCCCAGTCGGTCTCCACTTTCCTCCAGTGCATATTTGTTGGGTGACAGGTTCTTGGTTGGTTCGTTTCCAGGCTACACTTCCTCCTTGCTTATTCTTATTATTATGGCCATGTGATCTTCAGTATGAAGTGAGCATAGGTGGTAGCTGTTGATGAATGACTGTAGTTTGTTTGAAATGCTTTTCTTGACACGCCAAGTCTCTGAACCACATAGCATCACTGACTTGATATTGATGTTGAAAACTCTACTGATTAATCAGTATAGATAAATTTTATTTGATAATTATCCGCCAAAAATAGGCTTTATATATATTTCAAGTTGTTATTCATCGTAGATGACTGACATCAGTTGGAGGAATAAAGGAAACCTGGGAGCACTGGACAGCTGGCTGTTTTGTCCTAGTATGGAACTGCTCATCAGTGTGCACCCACGACCCTGCACCCCACAGGGATCGAACCGGCTACCTTCAGGTTCTGTGACCAGCACATCACCACTAAGCTAGCCACTGGGTTAGAATCCAGAGCTCTGTATTTCCAACTTCTGTTAGCTCATGATATATATATATATATATATATATATATATATATATATATATATATATATCAAAATAATAATAATATTTCCGGGTGATTTACAGATTACTAACTAAAATATACATTTCACTCCACATGTATATTGAACATTGAACCAGTAAATATTGGTTGTTGTTATTGTTTAAATTAATAACTGTGTTCAATGGTTCAGTTTCTTAATTTTTCTTTCTCCTTTTTCTCTTTTCGATATTTTTATCTCAATTTTTAGATCATTAAAGTGTATGCGTAATACAATTCATTCACATTTATTCATAGCATTAATAATTAAAGCGTTTACATGGTCAATTTCATATATATTTGTTGAATTCACTGATATTAAACAATTCAAAGGTAATACAAAGGCAACAATTAATGTAAGTGAATATTGAATTGAATTATTTATTGATTATTTATCCCTTGAGTTCCTTCCTAGTGGAATATAGGGCTTCAGTAGCACATCTCCAGTGGACTCTGTTCTCTGAAATCGTCTTTTGAACCTGGCTCCACGACAGCCTACAAACTCTCATTTCTTCCTCACACGATCCCCTCCATGTCACCCTCAACTGGGACGACCAACTCTTCGTTTCCCATCTAAGTTCCACTCGACGGCCTGGCTTGGAGCGTGGTGTCCCCGGCCAGCCTTCTCAGTATATGCCCAATGCATCTCCACTACCTTCCAGTGCATATTTGTTGAGTGATGGGTTCTTGATTGGTTCGTTCCTAGAGTTCCTTGTTGCTTATTCTTTGTGGCCATCTGATCTTCAGTAACGAGCCAGAGTAGGTGGCAATTGTTGATGAATGTCTGTAATTTGTTGGAAATACCTTTCGCAACACACCAAGTCTCTGAACCATCACACAGAAGCACTGACTTGACTGAATTGGTGTTGAAAATCCAGATCTTGTTTATGCGTTATGCTGAGTGCAGAAGATCTCGATACTGGTTTCAGGGTAATGGAAGCTTGTGTTGCTTTTTCGATTCTGACTTTGACATCCCCGTCTGTGCCACCTGTAGTTGAAACAGTGCTGCCTGCCTAGATAGGTGAAGGAGGTTACTTCCTTTAAGTTTCTCCCGTTCATGGTGATTGCAGCTTGCTGTTGTTGGTGGTGCTGTTCATTGGGTATCTTTATCACCTCTGTCTTCTCTATATTCACTTGAATTGAATTTGTTTTAATTATTTAAAGATACAAGGTCATTCATTAATCAATGAATGATCAATAATTTAAAAGTTTATTCATTATATTATAAAGTTATATGATGGGGAAATAGTATAAAATGATGATTTTTTATCCTTAAAGAGTAAAATTTCCTATTTACTACTTATCTATTTCAAGTAGTATAAAAGTAAAATTATGCTGTTTTCTTTTAGAAATTGTTTTGAAATAGGAAGTGAAAAAAAAGTAATTTATTGTTTGTATTAGTGTTTAAAGTGTTTCAGATGTTTTCTAGTAGAAAAAGAAAACCGAATACTAACTTTTTGCCATTATTATCATTATTATTATTTGTCCTTTGGGTTTCTAGCGGAATATAGGGCTTCATTAGTACGTCACCATTATACTCTCTTCTTTGCAGTCTTTGCGACATCGCTCCATGACTACCCATAAACTTTCATTTTATCCTCATCCAGTCTCCTTCATGTTACTCTGGGACACCAAATTCCTCGTTTCCCACTTACCTTCCACTCGATGGCCTGGCGTATGATGTCCACAAACAGTCTTCTCAGTGTATTTCCCATCTGTCTCCACTTTCTTCTATATATTTCTCGAACCACAGGTTATTTATTGGTTCCTTACCAGAGTCCCTTGTTGCCTATTCTTTCTGGCCATCTGATCTTTTCGTCGTTCATCCATGTGCTGCACTGGTTCATCTTCTGCTTCACCATCAGTCTCTCCCTTCTCTATCACCTTCCATATGTGTGTGGAGATCCACTCGTTGCCTTGTCCTTGTCTTCTTCCTTCCTAACACAGTTATGCAGGTTTCCTTCTACGTCGCTTTCGCACAGTCCCAACGTTCTTCCACCCAGGTTTCTTCAGGGATCTTGCTTAATCTCTTTCCTTTTTTCCTGATGACTGACTGACGTGAACACATACTTTGTAGTTTCGTTCTTCAGTTCATTTCTGTTCTGGGTGTTCAACCTGAAATGTGGTCTATCACCAACTTCTTTGAAGGCTTTCAACTGGTTTGTGAAGTGAAGTTCCTTGTACAAGATAGTCTGATGATGCGACTCCACATCTGCTCCCCTTCTCCATCTTGTGTCCAGCAGACTGCGTCTTCACTTTCTTCACATCGAGATGAAGTTGATCTGATTTTTAGTGTGGTATGTCTATCTGGTGAAATCGATAACGCTCGCTTTGTGAATATCCTTGCTGATTAGGATAAAATTAGAGATTGAAGGTACTTTTTTGAACATAGAAATGAGATTTGAAGTCAAAAATTGCTAACATTTCTAGTATGTGTTAGTAGCAAGCCCTCAGTCCCTTGGAATTGTTTACTTTAACTTTGAAGGTAACATGACCACAGTTACTCAGACGATTAAGAAATGAACTGTTAATTACTTTGTACTCTCCTCTAGATAACCATAAAAGTTAGGGTTTGAAGATGTGTTTGAATAGAACACACTTTATGCGATCTGTGTTAATCGTTCCATGGGAGACTGTGAAATGATAGACATATATGGAAGCGATCCATTGTGGTAACTTATCATTTACACACCCTTAAAACACTGATTGAATCAGGTTTCTATGAAGACGTTATATACTACGATGTAGAGAGGCAGTCCATTGTTTCACTAGATTAAGGTTTACCTCATGGATTTTTATCATTTCTTCCCTTATCAATTAGCTTCGAAGTGTCAACATTTCAGTTCGACCTATTAGAACAGTTTTTATTGCATTGAGAATAGATAAAATTAAAAAAACTATTGCTTAGGTTATCGAAAAACTATACCCAAACTAATATAGTTTTTGTGATTCTAGCACCAAGATTTCTTTTTCATGATCACAATTTTTACACAAAACAAACTGCAAACACCTAAGTAAACGATTTGCAGCACCGGTGTCATTACTAACAAAACAATACTTTACACATACCTGTAGTGATTGAGCATTATTATTTGTCCACTGGGTTCCTAGTTTAACACACGGCTTCAGTAACACGTCACAATTTCATTCTCTTCTCTACAGTTTTTTTAACCTGGCTCCACGACTACCTGTAACCTTTCGTTTCTTCTTCATACCATCTTCACTATGTCACCCTCGTAAACCCAACTCCTTGTTTCCAACTTTGGTTCCACTCGACGGACTGGAGCATGTCCAATCCAATCCATCTTCACTCTCTTCTTCTGCATATTTGTTGGGTGATAGCCTGTTGCTTTGTTGGTTGGTTGGTTGCCACGCCACACTTCCTCCTTCCCTATCACCTTCTCATCTCATCTTATCTTCAGTATGGAGCGAGAGTAGGTGGCAGCCGTTCACGTATGTCTGTAGTTTCTTGGAAGGAAATGGTTTTCTTAAGGTGTCAAGTCTCTCAACCATCATCACATAGAAGCACTGACTTGAGTGACTGACTTAGTGTTGAAAATTCGGATTTTGTTGTTTATGCTGAGTGCATTGCAGTACAATGCAGTACAGTATATCTTCACAATGATTTCAGGTTAATTGAGGCGTATCTTGTTATCTTTCTGCCTCTGGCTTTGACATTGTCTTCTCTGCCGCCGCTGCCGAGGGTAGTTGAGACGATGCTCTCTCTCTAGGTAGGTAGACGAAAGAGTCAACTTCGTTTAGATTTCTCCCGCTGCTGTTGTTCTTGTTGGTTGGGTATCTTCATCACCTATGTCTTCTTCTCTACGTTCACCTGAAGGAAGTCCGTTTTCGCTACCCCTTCACTGCCTCTTCTGCCAACTTATTGGTTTTTGTCTGTAGATCTTCAGGTTTGTGCGACATTAAACAGAAATCATGATAGGCAAAATCTAAATCTTCTATAGTCTTTCCATCTGTGAAAGAGCGCATGCCCCTCTTCTCCTTCCTAACAGTCTCGTGCATGATCGATTCTAGTCCAGTCGACCACAATTAGGAAGATGACCGGTGGTGGTAGATAACCTTGTCTACTCTTGTCTTCAGATCGAGCATTATATCCATATATAGTTTTCATTTTATCAGTTGACTTCCCATCTCATCGAAAAATGTACATTCACCTTAGGGTTTATTTACTTCCGCTTTCTTGAGTTAAACAGAAAGTAGTTAGATAGTGTTAGTTGGTTGGAACCAGTCGGCAATAAAACCTGCTCGACACACCATCCGCGCTTGTTGTCGTTATTCAGAAGGGCACATAGGCAGCCTCAAGAAGACTGTTGTCCCCTGGCATCACCTACTGTTGTAGTCAGGATGCTACCAGTGAGCTATTTGAGCAACGACTGACCTCCTATATGACTGTATTATATACATTGACTAGTCACCGCAGCAGCAACCGATTTCATATTGTCCAGTATTGAGTGTTGACCGAATTTTGTCCATGTTTCTTCAACATCTACAAACATGTAAACATCTTAACTGTTTTCTTGAATCAATATTTATTTATCAGAATATATTCGGATCCTGGATACGTGTTTAGACTCAGTAAAGAAAGAAAATCTAGTTGATGCTTAGTAAACATTTTTCATTTGACAGAGAATCGGTGGTTCAACATTAAAGTAACTCACCAAATCTATATCAACATGAGCCTTTTAAACACTGAAATCTTTATCTGTCTACATAATTGGGGGCGAGGAGTGAAGGGGGGGGGACAAAGTGGAATATTTACAATGACCCAGCATTTAATAATCACTGAACTATAAAGGTTTACTGCTCTACAGTATAAATTCTAGAATAGGCTTAGTTATGTCAATTATTCTATCGTTGTAGCTTTGATAGTTACATCTATGATATTCCTTTCATGAAACTGTTGAATAAATAACACCTGTAAATCAGTTATTGAAGTTTTTCAAGTAGATGAAAAGAAAAACTGATGATTATTTGAAAACTCTGAGATTATTTATACTCTTCATCTCCACCTACTTCTAGCTTCATATCTAGCTTTGTTAGTTCATGTCTTCCCATTAAACCAATTTGTTTTATTTTGTCTCTGTACTACTGCAGAAAAAACAAACAACAACATATAGTTACAACCATTTAATCAGTTTTTTTTATCTTTCATTTCATAACCATAACTTGTTAATCATCAGTCACTATTTAACCGGAAAACTCTATGTTTAGTATAATTGTATAGATCGATAGCTATAGATGAAGTTATTACATCCATGGTATTACATCTCTCATTCATTCATAAAGACAAAACAGTTATTAGAATGACCAGACAACTTTAGGTAAGGTGAACACTCTATTGTTTAGACTATCAACGTTTATTTGGCTTAATAGTTCTGCTTTGTCTGCTTTGACCATTGAGCCACTGGGTCAGAATCCACTGCTCCATATTTCCAACTTCTGTTAGCTCACAATATAGCGCAAACCGCCACCCAATATCATCCTTGAGTATTTGTCCTCACGGCCATCAGGCTTTGACTCCACCGGTCACGACTTGTCATTGGAACTTCGGGAATACTTCTCGAAGCTAGTCACCAACGAGCTGTCCAGTGCTCCAGGTTTCCTTTGTTCCTCCAATTGATGTCAGTCTTCGATGAATAACAACTTGAAATATTTCCAAATCTCCACAACCCCCTCAAAATTTAATTATTCTGCGTTTATCCTCACTCTTCGATTGTTTTCCATACCTACTAATGAATATGCTTAGCAACAGTAATATCTTGTACCGAAAAATTCTCCAATGTATAGGAGTAAATATTGAGTACATATATCGTGTCGTTCTGATTTCTACTAATTGTCAATATAGTGATGGGTTGACTGTTTTCCAACAAAGTTTCTATAATGGGCCAATCATCCCCTTCAACTGTTCATATAATGAGTTATAGAGACAAAGACTGAAGGCATAAGGGAGCTAATATTAGTGTTATTGCTTGCATTACACCTTCGTTGATTGGACCGAATTGATCAGTCTCTGTTGGCATATGGGCCCCTATGGGAATGCCTCGATATTGCCTGTCTTTCAACTATGTATAGTAATGATGGGCAGTGGCTAGCAGTGGAATGTAGGATGCGCATTTCATCCTATTTGTGACTTACTAGTCAGTTGAATGTACCTGCCTTCCAGTGAGTGATATTGTTCCCGCCGGGACTCCGACTCGGAAACGATCACTTCAAACACCAAAGCGTTGTCCATTACACCATCGTGCCACGATAGTCAATTCTTATGCGACGGGTATAAGTTTAGTGTGGGAACAACATCACTCACTGGGAGGCAGGTACATCCAACTGACCAGTGAGTCCCAAATAGGATGAAATGGGCATCCTGGATTCCACTGCTAGCCGCTACCCATCATTACTATACATAGAAATCAATATTACTTCAAAATTCACATCATACTAAATATAGGAGTCAAACCTAGTTAGTAAAGTAGATTGTGGCCCCATCTTAATCATTTTATTAGATGTGTCACACAGTAAACAGTATTAGTTACTAGATAATGTTCCAGTCATAATTTATTGCCCATATTCATATCAGGTAATTCCACAACTTTGAGACATGGTTTACACAATTCCTACTCTCTCTCAACTTCTTTACAAATAAGGGGAGTAGAATTTTCCATATATATGGAACAGGTAGATAATCATTTCTATAACTGGATGTATTTAATGTTGATTCAATGAACAAAGATTCAGTCATCAATCTACTTCTTCATTCAATGAACTTTATTTTTTTAATTTATTGTTTTATTTCAAGTTGTTATTCATCGAAGACTGACATCAGTTGGAGGAACAAAGGAAACCTGGGAGCACTGGACAGCCGTTTCGTCCTAGTATGGGACTCCTCAGCAGTGCGCACCCACCACCCCACCAGCAGGGATCGAGCCCGCGACCTTCAGGTTCCGCGACCAGCGCCTTACCATTGAGCCACTGGGTTAGAATCCAGGGCTCCATATTTCCAACTTCTGTTAGCTCACAATATAGCGCAAACCGCCACCCAATGTCATCGTTGAGTATTTGTCCTCACGGCCATCAGGCTTTGACTCCACCGGTCACTACTTGTCATTGGAACTTCGGGAATACTTCTCGAAGCTAGTCACCAATGAGCACCAGTTCAATTAAATTTTGAGGGAGCTAACAGAAGTTGGAAATATGGAGCATTGGATTCTGACCCAGTGGCTCAATGGTAACGTGCTGGTCGCGGAACCTGAAGGTCGCGGATCCGATCCCTGCGGGGTGCAGGGTCGTGGGTGCGCAGTGCTGAGGAGTCCCATACTAGGACGAAACGGCTGTCCAGTGCTCCCAGGTTTCCTTTGTTCCTCCAACTGATGTCAGTCATCTACGATGAATAACAACTTGAAATATTTCCAAATCTCCACAACTCCCTCAAAATTTATTGTTTTGTCCCAATATAGCCTCCTCATAGTCACTGACTTCACCTTACTTCATAGTAACTAGAGATATGACTAAAAAGGCAAACAGTAGTGGAAAAAAGTTTAGTTTATTACTTTGATCAATTTTAATCGAACCATTGTGAATATTCAAATCGCTGAAATAAGAAAATCCTCAACGTTTATAATACTTTGAATACATTTATTGTCATTCCATAGAATACTGCTGATGGTACTGATACTTTTGATTCTCTTGGGATAAGTCCAAGCCGCCTGTCAGAACTACCAACATGAATAGGCAAAGAAGTAGGGTAACGTCTTCAATAAAAAAGTGAAAGCCAAGATGACAATTGTCATTGGTGTGACAAGAGTGACAAGACCTGCGATTTCATCTCCTTCAGCTCATGAATATCCAATATCCTTTAGACGAGTATAGTAAACTGAGAGTTTTTGAACTCTTCTGTTTAGGTCTTTAAAGGTTAGGTTCTTTTTTGTTGCATTCCTCAGGTTGTCACAGAATACCTCTCTACTTTCACACGTTTAGCTCATGGAGATGTGGTTGTCTTCGGCATTTTTCTCTTTGTACTTTATAGACTAGGTATGTAAAGAAAACATATGACCGTTGTGAAGATGAAAGTCTTTTTGGAACTTCTGTCTACATAGAAACCCAAAGTTATGCAACTTAGTATAGATCAGGTGATGAGTAAGAGAAAAAATGTTAGTGCGTAAAGAAAAAAAAGAGAGGAGAAGAGGATCTGTGTGTAGTAATGTTGAGTGCCACTAGAAACCCAATACTGGGAAAATAGTCAAATGTTAATACGTAAGTGTTGTGGTGTGTTAGTAAGGTTAGAGATTCTCTGTGTAGGTTAGTGGAAAATAGTGTGTACCAACGTGCTTATCTAGAAATCCTTTGAATGATTCCATGATGGGAACCGCTACTATTTTCCTCTGGTAAGGCGTTCCATAGTGCACATACCGTTATTGAAAAGAAGCTGGCTGTGATCCTGGTGTTAACTCTTTGGTGAGCTACTCTTTCTGAACCACAGAATGACTCTCTATTCTGGGTTGATAGCAAATCTGTGTCAGTATGGTCTGTCTAATGAAGAATTGTATACGTAGTAGGAGCGGCTAATATTTTAAGAACTTAAAGGTGTAGCATGATAAAAGGTTTTGAAGACCATGAGGAAGAATTCGGGAAAGGGATCTTCACTTTTAAACCAACTGTCCATGTATATCGCAACCCCCCTCCTCGTCCTTGTGTTCCCTGTTTCTTCAATATCCAAAATCTTTTTACAAGCTGGTGTAAACTAACTGATTTCTTTGTCCTCGCCTCTAGGTCTTGGGGACGGTTCCAGGTCTTTGGTGGATTGCGATGCAGTAGGTCTACTCACTTGACTGCTGTAGCTCTGGTTAACCCGACAGGCAGTTGGATGTTGTTTAAATTTGTAGGGAGTATGTGGTTGTTTTTTTCAAGGACTGTGGTGCAGGTGGGTCACTCAGGCGTCGTGCCAACAGACAACTGGTTGAACTGGTTTTAAAAAAGAGAGATGGAAAATATGTCCAAGAAAAACCAAGGGAGAGGAAGTGCAAAGAAGAATAAATAACAGAAAGAAAACGATTTGGAAGAAGGAAACGGTACGGGGGAAGAAACATCGGTAGATTCATGGGAGAGGGGTGATGGAGAGAGCTTTTATTTAAGTGTGAGGACGTAAAGTCAGTAAGAAGAGTAGAAGAAAATAACATTATAGGACGGCTTATAGGAATTGAGATACTTCTTTAAGCAAGAGACCGTAACTGGAGGGGACGTCCACAGGGAAGTATAAGGTTAAGTGACGTTCGCAGTGCTAGTGGTGTTACAACGTATTCGATAATGGGTTGGCCGTACTGATTTAGTAGGTCGTGTCAGCCTATTCCACATCCCAGCTGGATGAGTGCAAGTCGTGCTTCTCAGCGTAACTGTCCAACCTCTTCTTAGAGCTGTCAACAGACGGAGCAGTAACAATCTCAGCAGCCAATGCGTTTCAGTGGCCACAAGCTGGCGGAGAGAAGAAGTATGAACGCACACGGGTTTTGGCCCTTTGGTGGGTGGTCTTCCTTGGGTTACCAAGAGAATCGCTACAATGGCCGTTCAGTAGGATTCCACTGTTCGGATGACTTGGGTTGCTTGGTATTTTGAAAGCCATAATCAAGTCACCAAGTAATTTACGGCAGCTTAGAGAGTAGAGTTCTGGATCTTTCAACCTGTCCTCATAGGGTTTTCGCCTCATTTTTGCGGCACCCTTTGTAGCTGTCCTTTGAACTTTCTCTAGGAGGTTCACATCTCTTTTCAAATATGGTGGTGCAAGGACATTGTGGACCTCTTAGTGAGGTCGTATGTAGGTCCTGTACAGCTTCAAAAAGAGTTCTGGGGTCAGGGCACCTAGCTGTCTGTGCATGAAATGCAGTAATGCGTAGGCTCTTTAGGCCTCTTCTGGATAACTTGAGCTAGTTTCTAGCTTGTCAGTCAGTATTAGTCCTAGGTCTTTCTCCGTGGTGGTGTGGGAGAGTTATGTTCCAATGTCATTTTACAAGCCAGTGTAAACCAACCAGTCTCTTTCTTTTGCTTCTAAGTTTCACGAAACAATTTCAGGTCTTTGGTGGATTCTGATTTAGTAGGTCAACCCATTAGACTGCTGTAGATCTGGTTAGCCCGATGGGCGGATGGGTGTTCCAACATTCAACAACATCTAACATCAGAAGTGCGAGTAGGGGAAACTTGTAGTTTCTGAGCTCTCCCTTCTAGGTTTTGAGGCTCTGTTCTTTTTGTTCAGTTGAACTCCTTCAATAATCCTAGAAGTCTTTGCGTCTTCCTGCTTATAGCTTTAGAGGTGGTGACTGTATAGTTGAAGGTATTTCATTTTCGAATTGTAGCTTGGTTTGTTTTGGGGAGGGGCAGGCAGCGGAGCTGCTGATAAGATCAATCAACCGTTTACAATTCCTGTTGTTGTGGGCCTCTGCAGGTAAGTATTAAGCGTTACTTAAAAGGCGATAGAAACAGAGTGAGTGGAGAATTAGAAAAAGAGGAGTGAAAAGTACTTGTGAAAAGATACATGTAACTGTTAATTATATGGAGGAGGGATGCATCCCATTGCAGATACTAGGGTTGGGGAATACAAGAATAGAAGGGCGTATCATCAGTTGCTACTGACAAATGTTCGTGGTAAGCCATTTGCTCTCACATACTCATCCAGTAGTCGTTTGGAAGAGTTGACTGATGTAGCTGCAGTCACTCCTTTCGGCACAGCGTTCCATAAGGCATATACTCTGTGGGAGAAGTTAGGTCTCACTCTTGTCTTTGCCTTACGGTGGGGTATGCAGTGGGGTTCCGACGGGATTGTCGGTTTTGGACCGATAACGTTGACCTATTTGGGTGGTCCACCTGGTGTTCTTGTAGGCTGTTATCAGGTGACCTCGTTTCCTTCGACAGCTTGGTACGAATAAGTTGAGTTGTCTGAGGCGTTGCACATATGTTTTGCCTGTTAGTCCGACAACCGAATTCGTTGCTCTTCTCTGCACCTTCTCGAGAGTATTTGCGTCTCTCTTTAGTAGTAGGGGGACTATCGTGTTGAACACCTCTAGGTGTGATCTAACATAGTTTAAAATGCCATAAGGAATAATAGTTCCGGGGTCAACGATCCAAGCTGCTTTCTTAGAAAGTGCATAATGGCGTTCGACTTTACTGCCATTCCCTTATAAATGCCAGTAGTATCCAGTGTGTCAAAAAAGTTTAGTCCTTGGCCCTTCTCCGTAGATACCATAGTGATTGGATACCTGTTAAGAGTGTAGCTGATTTTCATCACCTCTGGTGTGTGAAGATACATCACCTTGCATTTCTCCAGGCTAAGGCCTAAACCGTTTGCAGCTGACCAGTATTCCAGCTACAACAGGTCGTTTTGGAGTGTTCTAGAGTCCTCTTCGTCACCTATCATCCTCCACATTCTGGTGTCGTTGGTGCATAGGAGGGTGGGTGAGGGGATTTTAATGCGGAGGTCATTTATAAACAGTAAAAACAGGAGTGCCCAAAGACAGCTCCTTGAAAAACTCCTGTTCTTACATTCCTCCAGGTTGATCGAATTCCGTTTATTTTAATGCAGAATTCTGTATCCTCTAGGTATGCTGTAAACCATACTAAGAGTAATTTAGTGATACCCACTTTTGCAGGTTTGGCATGATGCAGTGTGGTACACTATCAAAAGCTTTGGCCAAGTCCAAGAAGATAACGTGAACTGGCTGTTTATTGTCCCACCTTGTGATCCAGCCATCCCAAGTGGTCATCAAGTTTGTGGCACATGATCGCCCGGTTCTCAAGCCATGCTGGGTGGAATGGACGATGTTGTTTCCGTTCAGGTAGTCCCAAGCAACATCTGCAACCAGGCTTTCCAGTACTTTGGAAAGTATGGGGAGTAATGCTATAGGTCTACAGTTGGATGGTTTTTTTCGGTCTCCTTCCCTGAAGATTGGTGAAAGGATGGTGCGTTTACATTCTTTAGGGAGTTGGCTTACTTTTAACCAGTGCATGAACAGGTTGCATATGAGTATGCTTAGCGCTTTGGCACAGTTGCGTAGGACTACCGGTCTTATGTCATCACAGCTCGGTGGTTTCCCTATTCTCAGTGTTGAAAGTCTCGCAAACACTTGGTTTGAAGAAATCTTCACGTTCATCAGCTTTACATCCCAGTCCTGGGACTTCGTTACATTACTAGATGTTGATGGTGAATGTATTACTGGGTTGAGTTGCCCGTCAAATCGACTGCTCAACAGTTCCACCATCTCACTGCTGTTCAAGGGTTCTCCAGTCGGCCCTGAGATCAGGTTTAAACCCTCATTCATCGGTTTGCGTAGTGACATTAAGCGAAACAAACTTTTCGAATTGTAACTTAACTGTTTAGCCAGGTTGCTCTGGTATGTATATCTGTTACTATAAACTCTTATCTTACATAAGTTGCGTAACGTCTTGTAGCTATGAAAGTCTGATTCTTTGCGTGATGTACGCCACCGATACCATGCCTTCTTTTTCCTCTGTATTTGCTTCTGGGTTGTGCGAGTTACCCAAGACAGTTTAAGAGGTGGCCCTCTGGTAAATTTGGAACACTTCTATCGATAGCGCTGCAGATAATATCTTTAATCTGTATCCAGTGTTCGTCTGTCGACAGTTAGTGCCATTCTTGTGGCCATGCAGCCTCCAGGAATTTGTTGTTCATGAGATGGTAGTCTGCTTTTCGGTAACAACACAACGCTTCAGGCTCAACTATTGGTAGTGTCCTTTGGTTATCAGAGAGAATTTCACCAATGTGTGGTCGCTTTTACCAAAAGATCAGCGTCTATTAGAACGTAGTCGATTGGTGATCCTTTTCCATCTGGTCCCCGTCTAGTGTTTTCCTTAACCTTCTCGATCAGTCCTGCTGCCGTGAACGTATTTCGAAGTTTGTGTTCGAAAGATTTATGCCCCCATCTTACTTCACACCCCGGGTTGATTGCCGGTGTGCTAAAGTCTCCAGCGAGAACTACATGGTCATAGGCTGCCGAGGTGGTTGTTGAAATGGCACTGAGCAACTGTGCCTTATGCTCTGACATGCAAAAAGAAGGTTTATATACCACTCCTAATAGGTACTTTGTTTGGTTTGTGATGAGATAGCTCCATAACGAGTTTGGTAGTAAGCTGAACACGCCATCAGTCGCTTCCTTGACTTTTAGATGAGTGCTAATATGAATGGCAGCTCCTCCGCCTTCTTTGAGCTGCCTGTCCTTTCGGAACAGGATCGTGTCAGGCAAAGATACCTCCTCATCCATGGTGTCTGATAACAGCCATGTTTCCGTAAACAGAATTACATCTACCTGCAGACTATGGCACACTGTTTTTAGATCCAGTAGTTTGCTCCTGAGACCTCTTACATTGCTGTAGAAGCATGTCAAGGAGCTGCGTTCTGGTCTTAGTGACATATGGAGACTGGTAAGGAGGCTGGTGTGCCATCGCGTCGGATTCTGACTGCCAGTCCCAATGAACTGGCAGGCCTCCACTTTTTGGTCCTTCTTAACACCCTGCTGCCGGTGTGGTGGCATTGTTTATCGTGCCTACAGGTAGTTCACTAGCTAGTTCTTTTCTGACTGATGCTGTTGTAGTACTCTCGGAGGTTACCTTTTGTCTTCTAGTCTGGAAGCTCGTGGTTTACTTTCGCAGCATCGTATAGCACCTCCCATCTGCTTTTTTACACGGTACATTGCTATGAGAGCTTCTGTTAGTGATGCTCTACAGTCAAAGCATACAGCTGGCAATCTTGGTGAGGAAATGCTCTGCAAGTGTGCAGGTCTCGGTAACCTACTTGCGCTGCTGGAAGGAAAATTTCCAAATCTCATTTTTACCGCTAACCACCTCCACAACCCAACACCATTGCTATGAAACACACTGTTTCCCATAGCCCTCGGTAGAACGACTCTCTTTTCTAAAGAAGACGGTGATGACGTACCGCGGCGTCAAATAAGATGACAGAGTTCGATCCACAATCGACACCCCTGTTATCACATACCGTAGGCGGGATTTTATGGGTCTTCCTTTCCGTAGAACGACAGTGACTCTTCATTTCTGGACTGTCACTAGTAGTAGTGATGTGTGCGGCCGCGGGAACTTGAGTCGTCTCTAGAGTATCTTTTACAACCTCCCTCGGCCACCCTGTGAATGGTAGTCACCCTATACAGCACTGTGTGCGAGTATGTTTCTGTGTAGAAGACCAATGAGTCTTCTGCCTTTGGAAACTGTCGAGTCTGCATACTCCGTAAAAGTCAAACTTCTGGAGTAAGTGGTTCCGAGGTCTTTCACGGTGTTGTATGTCTGCAGTGCTATGTCACCCAAGTGTAGTTTTACTTCTGGGTGGAATTTATTGAAATGGAGGATGCCACTTTTATTTGGGTTTAGAGGGAGCTGCCAGGTCACGCTCCATATGAATATTCTCTTCAGGTCTTCTTGTATTTGAGACAAACCCAGTGTTAGTGCTGCAGGAGAAAAGCTGTGGACTATTTTCAAGTCGTCTGCGAAAAGGTAATGTAGGCCATTTTGTACAGCACTGCAGATATCGTTTGCATAGATAAGAAAAAGCATCGGTCCTAGCACACTGCCATGGACGACACCACTTTGTATAGGTCTAGGGAAGCAGTAGCAATTACTGAATTTTACTACTTGGAAGCAACCCTCCGAAGATGTTCTAAGCCAGGACAGTAACGGGTCTTGGAAACCATATGATTGTAACTTGGTGGTCAGGAGTTAGTGAGGCACCTTGTCGAATGCTTGCTTGAAGTCTAAGAAAAGGGTAGTTACAAATAGGCCTTGGTCAAGCTCGCTTGCAATGTCGTCTAGATAGTCAAGATAGTTGGTAGCGCATGACCGGCATTTCAAGAATCCATGCTGTGCTGGTGAGAGTAATTAGCTTGTCGTCATGTAGTCGACAACTGCTTTCACAATCACCTTTTCCATAGTCTTGGATACCACTGATGTGATGTTTATAGGTCGGTAGTTTTCTATATTAGATGTTGGTCCACATTTATGCCCAGGACATATGTATGATAGTTTCCAGTTCTCAGGGTAATTGTCACTGGAGGGGGACGTATTAAAGAGCTTCAAGAGAATCAGCGGTATACCCTCGCCACCTCCTTTTAACAAGATGATTGGAATCCCATCAGGTCCCGTACTGTGTGGGGTTTGAAGTGACGCTATTTCTTAGAATTCTGTGTGACATGATTGGGTCTCCCCTCTGTCTGCCGTAGCATAAAAAAGCTAAGTCTCTTGAGCCGGTCTTTATAGATGAGTCCGGCTATCGCATAGATCATATGAGCGGTTGCTCTCCGAACTCTGTCTAGAAGTTCTGCGTCACCTTTCAAAAGAGGATTAGACGCCTGCGTATAGTTTTCTAATTTAGACCCAAATAAGGATGTGTATAAGATGGTGAACATATCACCCCTTATTTTCGTAAACGTTCAAGTTAGTGCCCGAAGATTCCTGAAACTCCTGGCTGCTAACAATCGACAGTGAGTCGTGGTTTTCAAGTTATAACTCACTGTGACTCCTAGGTTATTGTGGGTTAGTACTGATGGTAGGGGAGTCTCATCAATATCGTAGGTGTCCCTGGGTGTGTGCCCCAAGTGCGTCCTCACACATTTACCTCCACTGATAGGCATCAACCATTTCTCTGACCTGGTAAACAGGCTGTCCAGGCCTGCCTGAAGCGTACATATATCCTCATCGTTCCTAATTTCTTGTCGGATGTTTACATCATCAGCGTAGAGAACCATAGGGGATTTCGTGATATTTGGCAGGTCATTTACCTCTGGGGAGACGGCAGGGGGGCCAGGACCATGCCTTGCGGCACTCCAGTCTCCACCGGCTTCCACGTTGTGAGTTGAGAATTGATCCTTACTCTTTGTCTCCCATCAAGAAGAAAGTCTCTTATCCATCCGAGCAGACTGCCAGTGATTCCAAAACTTTCCAGTCCTCCGAACAACCTGGAATGAGTTGCCTTGTCGAACCCCTTGCTAAAGTCTATGAAAATGGCATCTACAGGCGTCCTATCATCTTTAGACTTAAACAAAATTTCTGTGACTGTAAGGAGGTTCGCCAAGCCAGAGAAATTCCTATGAAAACTATGCTGTGAACGAGACAGTACAGTGTCGCTCTGTAGGTGGACTGTGATGGCTTTCTTGATTGCTCTTTCTAGGATTTTCGCCACGGTAATGGTCAAACTTATCGGTCCGTAATTTGATGGGAACTGCCTAGAACCTGTTTTGTGGTTAGGTGTTACTATGGCATTCGTCCAGTTGTGGGGGAGTGTGCCTTCACTGAAACACAGTCTGAACACAGTAGTCAGTGGGCTGGTCATACGGAGTGCAAGCTCTCCGAGCAGTCTTGGTGCAGCTCATCCGGTCCCGTTGGTTTTTCCACGTCGGGATTACTTAATATCCGAAATACGTCATTGTGCATTTTATCCACAGAGTTTACTCCTTTGGATGTCAGTGGTTCCACTGTTGGCTAAGTGTACACAGAACACTCATGTGGAAGACCTCAGCAAAATAACCAGCCATAGCTTCTGCTTTTTCCCTATGGCCCTCAATCAGACAGTCAGTTTCGGCCCCCTTGATTAGTGCGGGTATACCATGATACGCCCTATTTCCATGGTTTATACGGGAAAATAACCTCTTCGGATGTTGCAATGCAGCCTGGGCAAGACGTGCTTCCAAGCATATTCGAGACCGGTGGATGGCAGCGATACATTTTTTCGGGCCTCTTTGTAATGCTTCACCACTCCGGGTGTACCGAGATGGGCGGCAAGACCCCAACACTTTTTCTTACGTCGTAGCGAGATTCAGAGTTCGTGGTTTATTCACGGAGGACAGTGTTTCCGTCCCCTCGAGACAGTCCACGGAATGAACGGTCTGGTCACTCGTGCATATAACTGTTTGAAAGAGCGCCACTCACCTCCAACTGAGGCTTCTGGATTGACTGCCCAGTCCTCCGAAGAGGCTACCAGGTTAACAGCTTCCATATTAGTCTCCCATATTTTGGGCCCAGCTGGGGCGTCGGCCGGTACAGGACATCTGCTGTAAATCTGAAGATGGTCACAACATCATCGCTTCTACCAGGGGGTATTAGGTGTTGGATGGAGCATACATCATCTGTATGTGCAAATACTAGGCCTAGAACCAATGGAGCATGCTGATGATCATATCTGGTTGCCGTCCTAATGTACTTTATGAGAGCTAAGGAAATTGATGTTTCCATTAACCTGTGATCAAACGAACTACGTGGCCCTCTTGTTGTTAGTCTATCCTGGTCAGCTGATGGTGTGTTGAAGTCACCTACAACTAGACATCGGCATTCATACGTCCAGAGGGTCAGCTTATTCAGGAGGAGATCTGCTACCTCACGTTCAGGGCTTCGATATACTACGATTACGTTGACACCTTGTCCCTTGCATTTCAGTCGGCAGCGCAACATTTCACATGTCCTACTTTCGTATGCAACTGTTTCCATGGTTATACAGTCAAGGTATTCTTAAAGTAAAGGATGACACCACAACTTCTGCATGCTAACCTGTCACTTCCAAAATGGACGAATTCTCCTTAGTGTGTTTCACAGTCACCAACCCAAGAAGACAGCTAAGTTTCCGAGATGGCGATTATTTCAGAGCCTTCGCTGCTTATCATATCACTAAGCTCAGTCCACCTGTTTAAAAACCACGTGCATTTGGGCGCAAGATAACGAAACTACTCGGGTGAGTTTCCGTCCTATTCATGGAAGCTTTGGCATCAACTGCTACCGAAACCTCATTACACGAAAGCCCACCGCCTTAAGATCTTGCTCTCCAAATGCTAATCTGGATTTCACTTCTGCTCCTGCTTCCCGTTTTTTGGTTCGATCGATAACAGCGTAATCCTTTCACATGGACACTCTAGATCCTCTGAGTCTGTGAGAGTTCTTCAGAGTCCGATCCCTCTCATCCGCTGGCCCGAACGTGGCTTTAAGTGTTATCATTATTGTTAAGTAGCCGAAGCTTATTTTCAGCACTGACTGTCTCCTGTTTGCCCACAACATATATCTTGAGTAGGGTGGTTTCTGGCATGTGTTCCCGTAAAAGCCGGTTTATCAAACTTTGTACTTTCCCAAAGTCACGCTCGAAGCGTTTACGTGGTTCTTGATCTCCACTTTCTTCCACTCAGTGGAATATTGCGGACCTGACTAGGATCTCCGCTTTGACTTTGCTCTGTGGAGTGGCTATAGCTGGCTCGGTGACCGTTACCGGCTTCTTAGCACGCCGTTCAGACTCATTCACTCACCATTTCTCAGAGTCAAGGATGTGAGGTTTGCTAAAGCCTAGTCCGGTGGCCTTGACGCCCGCAAACTAAGAATGAACTTGCACCTCATTCTCCTTAGTTCCTGTCAATGACTGGGTCTCCGAACTGGGTATGACCTGTGCCCTGCACGGTTCCACCGTTGGCAATTAAAATAATTCACTCCTGTTTCTTTCACCTGAAGTAGGCGTGGTCAGCAGTTTCCAGAATATGTCTGCGAAATCTGAAGATGTCAGAAACGGAAGACACTCGCTTCACTCTGCATGTAGTAGCCTCTTAAAAGTCTCTGTCAACAAAACAAGTAGGAAGTCTGCGTGCCAGACACACAGCCAGTCGCGAGACGTTCATAAAATTTCGCACACCTACCTGTGGACAAAAGGATTAACGATAACATAAATCATAATACAAGTCAAGAAACACCATGCAACCAATGGGCCAACGTTAAACGCAATCCTTGCACACACTCCTCTATTCACTTGACGCACAGTCTCCCCACTAAATAACTTATGACTAACTTCTGCCTCTCTACCCATGGAACAGGAATTACTTATCAACCTGGGCAGTAAATTTCAATTATGAAAATCCCCATGGACTCCAGAGCAACCAACCACCTACATATCCCACATCGGACACTTGAAAATTCAAAGCATGTCCACTGTCATCTAGGCATAAGAGTACGAAAAGATCGGCTAACACTATCAATACGAAGTCCAACAATACCTCGCTAAGACACAAGATATCACACCTCACATCGGAGTAAAAGGTAGTGAAAGGTGAGGAACAAATAACGCAGCACAGTTGAGAGCCTTGCAACACTACAAGATTGAATAAGAATAGCTAAAACAAGCAACAAAACGTGGTATATAAGGGGCAACAATCAAAGGCATCCGATGTTTGTTCGGACATCGAAAGGTAGTCTGCAGCCAGTACACTCGGCTCTATGTCAGTCCATACATACATACAATACCGTCCAACTCCCCATTCTCCCTTAGCTTCTGTGTGCGTTTATGAGTTTTATAAATGAAAGTTTTGTCAATACATTCCTCAACAATAGGTGTGCTATCATTGTAGTTTGTTCCATGTCTTATACCTTAAGTTGCACTCTCGCTGTTTCATTTTGAAGATTAAATGCAGAAACCTTGCCAAACATCATTTCACCAAGTCGCATTCCATATCCGTTGAAGATTAACTACTAAATATTGTACAGTAAGTTGTTACACTATGGGGGTGGAGATATACTGCTGCTGCCTCGAAGTGGCACGACAGCAGTGAGGTGTTTCCCTTGGATGACCAGCAGTGCCACACTCATGGTGCCGTTCCAACGGGAAGTGGGGTTAGAAAGGGTTGGCCTCAAAAACAACACTCCGTTTTGCCTCATGGTCTTTCGGTACCGGCCCGTATGGGTTCCCTATCCGGTGTTAGAACACCCGAACCTCAAAACAACATCCCACAAAACGCCATGTGTAACAGGCCTCAAGCAGGTACTCCATGGGCCATGCGGTCACACAAATCTGTTTCTCCTCCATGTGTCTTAAAAAGAAATCCCCTTCTACGGTGTGGGGGGCCAGGAAGTGTCAACCGTTCACACGCTTCCGGTAGTATACAAAACCAAATCAAACATAGGCTATCCTCCATACATCTGTCTCCTGCTTTGCCTCCACCTCCTGATAGTAATACTAAAAACCTCCTAAACATATCCCTAACTTCTCACTCTACAACCATTACCAACAATCAAAGCCATCGAAGCCTCATTTCTAGTCCACTAAGACCTCTCCACCGATTTCATATTGGAGCTTCCAACGTCCGAATCTATGCCAAATCAGACAGCAAGCATCACCCACCACAACTCTGGAATCTAAAGTTTTGCATGTACGCCGCCTCCCTCAAACACGTATACAGGACTCGAGTGTGGTTGTTAAATTAATCCCAACTGGTCGAAGTAATGAATTTTCAAAAACCACTTTGAGAACATCCGCTCCCGAGGACTCGTTGGTGCGCGAATAGCATTAGGTTATAGGGCAGAGAGTGCACTTCTCCACTGGGTACCAGTGAAAAGTCGTCCGTGTGCTGTTCGACAGAATGGATCTGGAAGAACTAGGAAGGATCGTGAGACCAACACATGCCTGTCCATTATTTCCGCACACAGACCGACTGCAGTTCGGAAGATGCAAAGCACAAATTCTATAAGAAGCTGTCAATATGGCAACATGAAGCAAAACGTTCAGATATAGTCATAATGGCAGGTGAATTTAACCCTCAAGTAGCGAATACGAGCCAGTCAGAAAGGCATCTTAGTGGTATCCCCGGAATCTCATCCAAAAGAACCAACAACCGTGATTGTCTGTTGCAATTTTGTTCTGATAATCACTTGTTTCCGGCAAGCGCTAACTTTAGGCATAACGAGAAACACTGTCTCACACGACATCCGCCAAATTCAAATCAACAATAGACACAGATGGACTACATTGCTATACACCATCGTTGGAGTATTGCCTCTCTTCATCGAGCACCAGTTTGGAATCCGACCACACGTTAATGCGGGCTACTGCATGTCCGCACCTTACTGGTCTCTGAAAAGAGCGATAGCAATCCCAGTCCGTGGTTGATTGCAAGATGCGAACATCAAGTACGCATTTAGGGGTGGAGGAGATAGATGAACATTTATCTCAATATGACAGCACTGCTCATCCTGAGTAAACCTACCATGATATCAAGTCTGCTACAGAAGCAGCCGCAAATACAGTAGGTCACATATACACTAAGGTTGGCAAACGTCATTGGATTTCCGCGATTGATGTGAAAAGACTTTTCCCAACTGCAGCTGACCACAATGAAGAGCGGAAGCAACTTAAACGAAAGTTGAACGAGTCTTCGTGTCAATCACTAGCAGTGGTAGGTGGTGAAAGCAGGAGAGATGGAGAAGGTATCGGTGTTTAAAGGATGCTGGTAGGAAGGAGGAGATTGTGGTGAGTGAAACTATCACCGGAAAGGACTGGAGGCTGATAACCTCACAGAACAACTGGATAGAACGTTGGGCTGAACACCTTGTAGCATTGTTCAGCTGGGACTCAGCAATGCTTCAGTTACCCAACATCCAGCCTGAACCTGAACTGGCAGTGGACAACAGTCCTTCCACTTTTCTTGATGTTGGAAACGCTACGATGCAACAGATCAGATCCTGGTGGTTTGCCGCCCTCTGGTTTTTAGGATGAAGGTAGAAAATCGCTAAATATATTGATGAAGGCACCTGGTATTTTGCGGGGCTCAGAGGCAGTGTCGTTGGACTCGTCTAATCCACTAAACATCTTAGTCTGGAAGAGGGAGACAAATCCTTGGACAACCATAGGAGACTTAGGTTTAACCAGTATTCTGTCCAGTATCCTGGGTTCCATAGTTGTCCAACGCCAGCTAGGAACAAGAGAACAGCAAATTCGAGAGAACCAGTTAGGTTTCAGGCCCGAACCAGGGTGCACCGGTCATAGTTTTACTCTTCTACAGGTTCTGAAACACAGGTATGCCTTCCGGTGGCCAACACTTGGCATGTTTCCTAACCTGAGGGCGACATTCGACTCTGTCAACTGTGGGGTGTTGTGGCAGTGCCTGATTGTGGAAGGAGTACGGAGCAAGTATGTGACGCTAATCATAGTTGTCTACGCAAGCTCGGGCACCCGCGAAAGAGCTTGTGGAGGGTTTCCATAAAAATCGACAACTTGTGGGCTCTGCCGGGGATGCACGTTATTCCCGTTCCTATACAACGTCTTTTAGACGTATAAATGAACACTACTCTGGGTACGTCTGACGTCATGGAAACTGACGTACGTGTTGGAGGTCACTTGGCTGACTTGGAGTATGCAGACCACATTGCCCACCGAATGCATCGAGCATGAATCTGACGACGGAATTTGTAAACCAAATTACCCACTCGGGGAGTCACGCCAACCCGAACGGGCTGGTTTCTAAGGCAGTCTCGTTCGGCTGTGGGAAGCCCAATTTGCGTTTTCCGACGTGTTTCACCCATGGCTCCAACTGGCGAGATATCCGACTGTCTATCTAGGAATGCGTGTACCGCGCTGCAGTTCGTTCTGTCTTGTTGTACTGCTATGAAACATGGCCGTTAGAAGTAAAGTACACGAAGTGGTTACAGGGTTTTCGCCATGGATGTATTCTATGCATTGCTCGCACTTAGTGGAATCAACTTGTGAACAATGTTGGGGCCAGGCGAAGAATACTAGGCAACGTGAGCAATTCGATTGATTAGGTTGTGAATCTTCACCCACTTAGACGGCTTGAAAATGGCTGCACATGCCAAACCACCTCCTACCACGAGGCGCCATTCTAGAGGAAGCTGAATTCGCTCGAAACAGAGTTCAGGAAGACCAGACCAAGACCTAGCACCGGTCGATGAAGCCTCTTACTACTGGCCTGAGTCATGTACGGAGGTGTGGACCACCTGGCTGGGATACCCGAGAAGAAAGGATTCGACGGTTGAGGACTCTTGGTGACACTGTTGATAATCAGTCACGATGTTGCAGATGTACTCACAACTTGGCGTCTCCTAGAGCTTCGATACTTGCACTAACATTTATCCACATACTGTTTGTTCTGCTACAATATTTTATCTTTGTTGGCACCGCTTTTCTCATCCACCTGTTCTTTGAATACGGTTATGAAGTGTGACGGCTTGGGTTGATGCATTTGTGGGCGAGGTTCTACGCTAGTTCATGCTGGCCTCAGCATCCCGTTACAACGATTAGCGTAGAACAAATAACCCTAGTGTGATTCGATCAAAACTGTATGATGTGGGAGTGTTTCTAAATTTGGAGAGTTTGTGGCCGTGGCCTAGAGGTTTCAGTATTCGGATACACAATACTATGACTCAGGTTCAAGTCTCATGCAACTTCCACCAGTTTGGGAAGCTAAACGAATTCCATGACCTTTCATTTAACTATCAGGAGCCTTCGCATCCCCATCGGAATTTTAGTTTTTGCACTCAAAACCAGTGTGAAGTGTATTTTGAACATCCGAAACTTAACCAATTCAGCAGTAACGATCCTATACCGGGTGAGACCAAAGTGAGCTGGAGACACTCAAAAAACAAAGATATCCCGTTGGACAGACACTTGCACCAGGTCATACGAAAACAAGAGATTGTTACTAGGATGCACTACCTGTCTTTGACATAATCTTAGAAAGCAAATCCTGCCACAGTTACGCGTGACCAGTCTAAAGCAGACACCATCTTGTCCTAACAGTGACACTTCACGCTCGAAGATGCCACTAATAAGGCCAGAAGAACGGTGATAAAACTTAGAGCTGAACTTCCCACTTATATGAGTGTGGAGAAATAACATCCTACTAGCAAAAACAACTGCAGTATCCAAGTCTTCAATAGAATACTTCACATAGTTTCTCTCGAATATATTGATACCAAGCAGCATGAGTACCTCTCTCGCTCATCCTCGAGACTCCCACACTCCATAGTATCCCCCGCCTCATCACATATATATAGGGTGCCTTGCCTATTGGTAGCTTGTTTCTACCAAAATAATTTCCATTTCACTTGCCTTATAAATTCATTTTAAAGGATCCTCCAGTTGGCATAACTACCTATATTTCATACGTATATCTAAGCATTTTTCAGGTGCAGCGGGTAAATTCAAGGTGATCTTCTAACAGCCTAGGAAGTTCGCTCGTCGTATAACTGCGATACTTAGTGTCATACGGTGAATTCTCACAGAGTATCACTTGTCAAATAAGAGTAGAATTGAAGAATAACATCCGATGATTATTCAAGTAGCTATCAGCAGCAGTCTGACAGCTTCAATCTGAATTCAATTGATATGTCCCCGTATATAAAATACCCATCCTCGATTGTGATGTTTAAGGTGTTTTTGGCAAAAACGTTATCTACTAAGGCACTCCACATATTGCTGATCAGCTGCCAGAACCACAACGAGAACCTATACCTATACCGGCAGCTCAGATATTTTGGCCACTATTTACTCGACTGCATAGTACAAGTTCTCATATCTGCCCACTACTATGCCAACCCCCTAAGTTAACTACTTGAAAAGGTTCGACAACTATGCTGGTTCGTATAACTTACCAGCTACGTAGTCAGGAAACTACTGACCTCACCAGCTCATGTTAACTTTCTTCTCTTTCACCGCTTGCGATTTTTCGCTTTTGACACACCCAACTCGTCTTGTAGTTCCTCTACGGCGGCCGAACTCATGCTATCTACTTCCACCTTTTGGGGATATCTCATATATCTTTTCCCCCATCACGGTACTCCCACTGAGACACATAAACATACAGAGGCCATGAAATACTTTTAACCGTCCTATCAACTCACATCTTCCTTCCCAACTCAGCTTACAATTTTTAAGCGCCAACCCACAGAAACCACTCGCCTCAGCAGAGCTGAAAGCAGGAAAGCTGAAAAGATTTCCATGCCCACTGTGAGAGCGAATCAAACAACAAGGACCAATCTCTAAGAACGAGACGCAAGGGATCAGAAACTACTAGCCTCCTACATGCTCACTATGGATGTTAGAACTCTTGTAAAGTGTGTAACTGGAAGCTTCACAACAAGCTGCCTATACCTGGAAGATATTATGTACTGCCAATGTACTGCAAGAGTTGTGCCAATCAGACTTTGTTCAAGGCAATAATTTACATTTCAGTCTCAAAACCACACGGTATTGAGCTTATTTTCACATCTACCTGGAGATCGACATCTTTGTTTGTACACGTCTCATCTTGCTACCCATGTTCCGTTGCATTTTCAAACTTCAGGATTTTGAAGGTCGTCGTTGGGTGATCACCAACTTTCTGTGTATTTTCAAATGGTTTCGCGCGGAATAGTGTTGAAATCTGTGTAATCAGGAAGCATATCAACCAAATGAGCAGGTCCAGGTATTTTGCACACAGGAAGCTTCTTGTTTGTATTCTTGTTGTTGGTTTTACACTATATATACTATTTTCTGAGAGAGTGGGATTATTTCCCTCTAGTGCCATCTTTCAAATACCTGAGTATGTAATCACAGAGGGATACAGTTACCAAATGTACCGCCAGCGCTCACGTCTGTACTCACAACAAAACACTTCAAGTTCTACGAGGACATTTGTATATATTCGTTCCAAGTTTACTGAGAATAGGCCATATATATCAACTTTGCTTCGTCATAATGGTTATGTTGCAAGTGTTCTCTCTGACGAGTTCACTGATGAGGAGTTATCTGCGGAACGTGTGTTTTTATGTACTTGCGGACGCATCAGTGATCCCTGCATCTGTTGTGGTGTTTTAAAGCCTCAGATGTCCAACCGAAATCATCTTTCACCAGATTTGTATAAAGCAATCTTGCTTAAAGGTGATGATAAACAGCCAGCTCACTTTTGCTTGAATACCACCTACCTTCCGAACAAGAAGCAAATCAAAACTTCCGGAGTGCTGGTAAACCTGACTTCAGATGTAGATATAATTCCCAATAAATTACACCCGAAAGCCGAGAAAACTAATGACAATGTGATACGATTTACCCATGTGTCGACTGTTTTCGATACTGTGTATCTACCCTCATTACCTCTACCAATGATATGTGCCGGTCATCATCAAAATGACTACATTATTGACTTGTGTGTAAATTTCACTACTCTTGAATATAAGTTTGATTCGGATTCTGACCATAAGACTATCTTCCATGGCTGTGCATTGATTCAGATTGTATTGAATAGAGTGTTCATCATCGCTAAGTATCCCAAGTTCTGCTTTGATGCCCACCGAGGAGCTGCTGGTGATGCAGATCAGGCAAGCAATAGGAAAATATCTAATACAGTGTCTTTAAACACATTGAGTCCCAGTAACACTCATTCTGCTGTTCTTCCTGAGCCGACCCAGATGTCTAACTCCATCTCTACAAGTAATTCTTCCAGTGATAAAGATTCTGGTCCTTCTTTTCATATATTAAAAGATAGTAACAAAAAGCCGATGGCACCATTGAAGGATTCTCATGAACTACACCTTGGAATACCTTGATTTTACAATAATATGCTATGCAAAACTAACTTCAAACCCGTACTTGTTTATTTTTCATTAATTGATGTGCTGTATCTAACTTTCTGTAAACTTTTTGTTTTGAACTTATATTTATGACAGGTTTTTCTCATCATATGCGCATTTAAAGTATGATTTCTCCGCAAGCCTGTTTTATTTATAGACATCTTTATCAATCTTGCTGTAGATTTGAGTAGTTTTATTCATTTATAGTGTATGAAGGCTTGTATGGTGTAGAGTTATTCAGACACAAAATGTACTTCTTGGTTGTAGTTGAGGAACTAATGTCAGATAGGTTTGTTTGGGAGGAAGCTAAGCCATACTCTATAGGTTCAAAATGCTTAGTGGGAACAAGCGAAAGATTTCAGACCTCTGTAATTCCTCACTTTCTACCATCCAAGGAGAAGTGGTTACTGATAGTGTATTTTGACACTGCACTTCAGACATCTAACTAGTTCGGAATTGAGTGCAAGGTGTTTTATCCAAATGTAACTTCAGATCGTTGCAAATGATTTATTAAAGATGTAAGGTGTCGTGCGTAATTGTTCTTCGTCGAATCATTTTCTGTCAATCTGATATTAGATAAATTTGAAATGGATATGTATCTGTACTGCGTAACCGATGCATCGCCTTATATTCCATTTCTATACCCCCATCCGTAAAAACTTCGTGTAGTGAACTATAAGATTTTGTTGCTTTACATCTTATCAAGTACTGAACAGTACCTGACTTCAGGGAGGTTAGAAATACTTACATCTACGCTCCATTCAGGTTCAGGCTGGATGTTGGGTAACTGAAGCGTTGCTGAGACCCAGTTGAGTGTTCTGCCCAACGTTCTATCCAGTTGTTCTGTGAGGTTATCAGCCTCCAGTCCTTTCCGGTGATAGTTTCACTCACCACAATCTCCTCCTTCCTACCAGCATCCTTTAAACACCGATACCTTCTCCATCTCTCCTGCTTTCACCACCTACCACTGCTAGTGATTGACACGAAGACTCGTTCAACTTTCGTTTAAGTTGCTTCCGCTCTTCATTGTGGTCAGCTGCAGTTGGGAAAAGTCTTTTCACATCAATCGCGGAAATCCAATGACGTTTGCCAACCTTAGTGTATATGTGACCTACTGTATTTGCGGCTGCTTCTGTAGCAGACTTGATATCATGGTAGGTTTACTCAGGATGAGCAGTGCTGTCATATTGAGATAAATGTTCATCTATCTCCTCCACCCCTAAATGCGTACTTGATGTTCGCATCTTGCAATCAACCACGGACTGGGATTGCTATCGCTCTTTTCAGAGACCAGTAAGGTGCGGACATGCAGTAGCCCGCATTAACGTGTGGTCGGATTCCAAACTGGTGCTCGATGAAGAGAGGCAATACTCCAACGATGGTGTATAGCAATGTAGTCCATCTGTGTCTATTGTTGATTTGAATTTGGCGGATGTCGTGTGAGACAGTGTTTCTCGTTATGCCTAAAGTTAGCGCTTGCCGGAAACAAGTGATTATCAGAACAAAATTGCAACAGACAATCACGGTTGTTGGTTCTTTTGGATGAGATTCCGGGGATACCACTAAGATGCCTTTCTGACTGGCTCGTATTCGCTACTTGAGGGTTAAATTCACCTGCCATTATGACTATATCTGAACGTTTTGCTTCATGTTGCCATATTGACAGCTTCTTATAGAATTTGTGCTTTGCATCTTCCGAACTGCAGTCGGTCTGTGTGCGGAAATAATGGACAGGCATGTGTTGGTCTCACGATCCTTCCTAGTTCTTCCAGATCCATTCTGTCGAACAGCACACGGACGACTTTTCACTGGTACCCAGTGGAGAAGTGCACTCTCTGCCCTATAACCTAATGCTATTCGCGCACCAACGAGTCCTCGGGAGCGGATGTTCTCAAAGTGGTTTTTGAAAATTCATTACTTCGACCAGTTGGGATTAATTTAACAACCACACTCGAGTCCTGTATACGTGTTTGAGGGAGGCGGCGTACATGCAAAACTTTAGATTCCAGAGTTGTGGTGGGTGATGCTTGCTGTCTGATTTGGCATAGATTCGGACGTTGGAAGCTCCAATATGAAATCGGTGGAGAGGTCTTAGTGGACTAGAAATGAGGCTTCGATGGCTTTGATTGTTGGTAATGGTTGTAGAGTGAGAAGTTAGGGATATGTTTAGGAGGTTTTTAGTATTACTATCAGGAGGTGGAGGCAAAGCAGGAGACAGATGTATGGAGGATAGCCTATGTTTGATTTGGTTTTGTATACTACCGGAAGCGTGTGAACGGTTGACACTTCCTGGCCCCCCACACCGTAGAAGGGGATTTCTTTTTAAGACACATGGAGGAGAAACAGATTTGTGTGACCGCATGGCCCATGGAGTACCTGCTTGAGGCCTGTTACACATGGCGTTTTGTGGGATGTTGTTTTGAGGTTCGGGTGTTCTAACACCGGATAGGGAACCCATACGGGCCGGTACCGAAAGACCATGAGGCAAAACGGAGTGTTGTTTTTGAGGCCAACCCTTTCTAACCCCACTTCCCGTTGGAACGGCACCATGAGTGTGGCACTGCTGGTCATCCAAGGGAAACACCTCACTGCTGTCGTGCCACTTCGAGGCAGCAGCAGTATATCTCCACCCCCATAGTGTAACAACTTACTGTACAATATTTAGTAGTTAATCTTCAACGGATATGGAATGCGACTTGGTGAAATGATGTTTGGCAAGGTTTCTGCATTTAATCTTCAAAATGAAACAGCGAGAGTGCAACTTAAGGTATAAGACATGGAACAAACTACAATGATAGCACACCTATTGTTGAGGAATGTATTGACAAAACTTTCATTTATAAAACTCATAAACGCACACAGAAGCTAAGGGAGAATGGGGAGTTGGACGGTATTGTATGTATGTATGGACTGACATAGAGCCGAGTGTACTGGCTGCAGACTACCTTTCGATGTCCGAACAAACATCGGATGCCTTTGATTGTTGCCCCTTATATACCACGTTTTGTTGCTTGTTTTAGCTATTCTTATTCAATCTTGTAGTGTTGCAAGGCTCTCAACTGTGCTGCGTTATTTGTTCCTCACCTTTCACTACCTTTTACTCCGATGTGAGGTGTGATATCTTGTGTCTTAGCGAGGTATTGTTGGACTTCGTATTGATAGTGTTAGCCGATCTTTTCGTACTCTTATGCCTAGATGACAGTGGACATGCTTTGAATTTTCAAGTGTCCGATGTGGGATATGTAGGTGGTTGGTTGCTCTGGAGTCCATGGGGATTTTCATAATTGAAATTTACTGCCCAGGTTGATAAGTAATTCCTGTTCCATGGGTAGAGAGGCAGAAGTTAGTCATAAGTTATTTAGTGGGGAGACTGTGCGTCAAGTGAATAGAGGAGTGTGTGCAAGGATTGCGTTTAACGTTGCCCCATTTGTTGTATAGTATTTCTTTACATAAATTATGATTCGTGTTATCTGTAGTGTTCATTTTTAAGTTGACTAAATTATTTCTGCAGTGCGCACTTGCCAAGTGTACGGCTATATTCATCAAGCGGTATACTATTGTCGATGGCTTAAGTAGGAATTATCGTGATCCTCGATTGTCCTTGTACAGTATTTTGAAATCCAGTGACCATCACAGTTGAATAATGTTATCGATGGTAGTATGATCAGCAGTCTACATGCGAAAACTAACAAGTTGACAGGAGAGGCAGGGCAGCGAACACAGCACTTCCTTCAAGTGAACGTAGAGGAGACAGAGGTGATGAAGATACCCAACCAACAACAACAACAACAACAAACTCCATTCACCATTAGTGGTAGAAACTTAAAGGGGGTAGCCTGTCTCACCTATCTAGGCAGCACTGTTTCAACTACAGGCGGCACAGGTACAGACGAGGACATCAAAGTCAGCCAGGATTGGAAAGACAGCAAGACAGGCGTTCATTAACCTGAAATCAGTGTGGAGATCTGCACTCAGCATGTGGAACAACATCCGGATTTTCAACACCAATCCAGTCAAGTCAGTGATTATACATGGATCAGAGACTCGGCGCGTTACGAAAGCGATTTCCAGCAAACTACATACGCTCACTCGATATTGAAGATCAGATGGCCAGAAAGAATAAACGAGGAATTCTGGCTGGCTGGCGACGAACCAACAACCTATCGCTCAATAAATATGCAGTGGAAGGAAGTGGAGATGGGTTGGGAATGCACTGAGATCATTCGGGGACATCACGATCCAGGCCGTTGAGTGGAACCCAGATGGGAAGCGACGAGTTGGGCGCTCAAGGGTGACATCGAGGAGGAAATGAGAGCTTGTGGGCTGTCGTGGAACCAGATTCAAAAGTTTGCAGAGAACAGAGTGCACTATAGACGTGCTACTGAACCCCTATGTTCCACTAGCACGGGAGAGATAATAATAATGATAGCAGTAATGCACAACGACTAATTGTTTTTATGTCATCATTTAGCCTGTTGGTAGGTTGCTGGGGATGGGGAGGAAGAAGAATAGAAAAGCACCTTGAGGTTTGGTGTTGTGGGATAATTCAGTCAGCAATGAGTTTTCAACTTCTTGCTAACCATCTTTGTAATACTTACGTGATGTGAATTCACGAACCCACTCCTAGCTGGCTCGATGTCTTTTTGTTGTTAACTTGTGTAACGATACGTCGGAGATATTTTGAAAATGCTGCAGAGTATATCTTACGGTAAGTTGACAGTGGGACGATTGAAGCGATCATATAGTGAGTATGACGGAGTCCATTCAGCCGCCCAAATTTCCAAGCAGTGTGCTTTACTGGGCGCTACTTTTGGGCTATTCATATGGGTTGATGGTTACCGACAAAGATGATAAAGTGGCATTCAGTGACAACGTTTAACATCTGCCTGAAGCAAAGTTAAGTATAGGTTTGCATGTCATAGGTGGTTCTGCAGTTGTTCATGGTCTGCCTCAAAGGTTAATTGACAGGTGTTGAAGTCGAACTGTAGAAGATGACCTCATTTTTTATTGTCTTAGAGGCATTGCGTGCTAGGATTGGTGTTTCCCAGTTATTTTGGCTTTTAATTTTGATAAGTTTCATCATAAATTGGTTCATTTGCTCTCCATATATTTAACTGGCCCATAACATGTACTTTGACGATCATCGACAGTTATTATGAGACACTATGGAGAGGAATCTGTGTCGTGCAGGTAAAAATAAATTCTGGAACGTCTGGTAAGCACTGCATCTTAGGTTGTGATGGAAATGAACCCGGTTTTGGCTTGTGTATGAGGCTGTGGGCCACACGCTAATCCTGAGGGATTGTGATACTACCTGGTTGCCTGAAGTGAATTGAGTGCAACAGGTTTACAGCGTGAGGCCTATTGCTTGAGATGAATTTAATGCTCGCTTTGGTGAGTGCTGAATTGAACGACTGAGTTTGTATATTTCAATTGGGTATGTAGCTCTTTCATAAACGGCTACCCTGTACTTGTCTGGATGGCTTTTAGAGTCATTCCATCTGTCAGTGAGACATGATTTACATGATGGTGGAATGGTATACAATGCAACTCTTCGCTAGAAGCGGACGAAAAAAGTAGTTGTCGCTGGTTCGAACTGTTCGTCCACCCAGTGTTTTATCTCACCTTTAATCGTCAGGCAGATTTGTATATTGTATATTAACACCTTAAATAGCAAGTCAGACTTCGTTTATAAGATGTATAAAAACATTTTTACTAAGGTTTTTAGAAGTGGCCTATCAAATATGCGCTTATTTCTCCATTGTTATGTCTATCATGCTGCAACTACCATTGTGTCACTCAATGTTATTTGATTAGAGTTTAGGCTGACAGAGGGTCATAGCCAGTCAGACTTAAACGTGACATTAGTTCAGTGGTTCGCTAACTGCCGGTATGAGCTGTGTGTTATGAGGTGTAGACTTCCCTATTGAGACCGGTGTGACAACCGAAATCAGTGTTTGAAAACTCTAGGTGATATGGCTGAGAACTGATCTCAGTGGTGCACGTTTGTCCACACATTATCCTCAGTTTCTTCACATCGCTTTCCTTTCCTACTATTGTCGATTACATTTTTCTCCGCAGTTCTGTATCTTCCGTTTAGTTACGTTTATCATGAAATAAACCCTTGAACTTGGGTCTTTTCTCACAGCATTTATATATATATATATATATATATATATATATATATATATATATATATATATATAACTGTAATAATAGTAGCAATAATGCTAATCGCTTGCGGGATACCCGAAGGGAAGGATCGCGTGTGGATAGATTAGGTATACAAACTGCTAAAGTAAAGAAAGATGCTGTTCGAAATCCTGAACACTTAGACTCATTTTGTTTAGGTGGTTGATCCCGATGACTTCTGCGTTCAAAAGACGAACTCGCAGAGCATGGGTGAGGTTAGAAAGAATGTGAAGGTACCATAAATGTTCAGTTAATGACCAGTATCTACGAGATCATCGAGATCTGAGCTTCGCATCGATCTTGTTTACTCTTTACTTAGTCATGATGGATGATGTTCGGCAATTAGACGACAGACTTACTTAACTATGCCCTCAATGTAACCAGCTCCATAGAAGCAGTTGAACTGGTAGAGGAGAGGCAAAGTTGGGTAGTTTGTCCTTGATTTGTGGAGTCATCTGCGCCAAACTGTAGAATACACAGCGTAACTTTGCTGTATAAAATGATCTCTTTATAGCATTTCTTAGGCGTTGTCGTAGTTTTACTGATGAAGTTGCATGGAAACCATAGCGTTAGGAACAGTGATTTCTTGAGAGCTGTAACTACTCTGTTTTTCATATTAGGTGTGTTCATATTTTTTGGCTAAAAACTTATCTGGATATCCCCTACTACTTAGCAGATAATTTGAACTTCTTTATCGAAAGTACCATCTGAACAGATGGATGAAACTCAAAACGTGAGTATATTGACTAGTTTACATTGGTTTCCTTTTTTCTCGTTTCATCCATATTCCTTTTCAATTGGACATTCAAGAAGGTGATACTATCGTCATTTTCTCTCTCAATGGTTAGATGGACGCTATTAGAATTATCCAGTATAATTCTCATGTTGTTCTCATTATTCAGAATTAAGAATGCACCATTCATGTAATGGCAGTAAAATTCTAACTCATTTATTATGATTTCCTAAGGGTTCTTTTTTTAATTTCGCTAGGAAAAAATCTGCTAAAATTGTGTGTAGTTATGACCATATCGAAACACTGTCTGTAGAATTCCTTGGGGAAAATGAAGTGTACATTCTTTGTTCTTCGTAAGAGAAGCTCTTTCAAGGGTAGATCTCGTAATTCCGATTTCTATATTCCCATTTTTCAGTTTGCAACATATGAAATCTATTGTTTTCACCAAGGGGACATTGATGAACCAGGATATCATAAATGTTTCAAGTTGTTATTCATCGCAGACTGACATCAGTTGGAGGAACAAAACAAACCTGGGAGCACTGGACAGCTGGCTGTTTCATCCTAGTATGGGACTCCTGAGCAGTTCGCACCCGCGACCTTCAGATTCCGTGGCCATCACGCAAACATTGAGCCACCGAGTGAGAGTCCAATCGTCCATAGCACAACCGCCACCCAATATCATCGTTGAGTAACTGTCCTTACGACCATCAGGCTTTGCCCCCACGGGTCACGACTTCTCATTGGAACATCGGGAATACCTCTTGAGCACCAATTCAATTGAATTTTGAGGGAGTTGTAGGGATTTGAAAATATTTCAAGTTGTTTTTCATCATGGACTGATATCAGTTGGAGGAACAAAGGAAATATGGACCATTGGATTCTGACCCAGTGGCTCGATGGTAACGTGCTGGCCACGGAACCTGAAGGTAGCGGGTTCGATCCCTGATGGTTCAGGGTCGTGGGTGCACACTGCTGAGAAGTCTCACGTTAGGACGAAATAGCCAGCTGTCCATTGCTCCCAGGTTTCCTTTGTTCCTCCAACTGATGTCAGTCCATGATGAATAACAACTTGAAATATTTCCAAATCCCTACAACTCCCTCAAAATGCAATTCAACTGGTGCTCATTGGTGACTATCCTCGAGAAGTATTCCCGAAGTTCTAATGAGAAGTCGTAACCGGTGGAGGCAAAGCCTGATAGTCGTGAGGACAGTTACTCAACAATGATATTGGGTGACAGTTGCGTTATATCGTGAGCTAACGGAAGCTGAAAATGTGGACCATTGGATTCTCACCCAGTGGCTAGCTTAATGGTAATGTGGTGGCCACGGAGCCTGAAGGTCGTAGATATCATAAATGTATTATTCACATTCAAATCTCTTAATATATGAGAAAGGCATTTGCATATATGCATATATGTACTAGTTTTTTCTCTCTGTAACACAGTTAGCATGACAATTACACACACCATATTATTGTTTATGAAATTGAAACCGGTGTCAACATAACCTTTTCATTGGACACCAAATTAAAGAGGATTTAATTAGGTGAAAATATCACCATAAACACGTCTAGAAATCAATCCACCTGTTATTGATTCAAAGTTTATGGTAAGAAAAACTTCCTTTTTCTACTATTGGATTATTGTCTGCATCTTGAGAAGGCTTTATCGTTGAGATATTCAAAGCTGAAAGATATCACCACTTCAACTGAAGTCATAAATCTCCTTTCTGAATAGTAAGACAGTTTGACCTGGTCAAATGTGCTTTGATAGTTGGTCTTCCGACAGTAAACTGTCTTTCTGTATTCATTTCTTTTAATATGTAGAACACAATGAAACAGTATCACTTACTGAATCAATAACTAGGCATTATTGGCACAGTTTATATCAGCACGTCAAGGGAGAAAGCAATAAGATGAAGAATCGATCGAGAACAGTAAAAAAAAAAAAGAGGAAGGAGGAATAATAAAATACTGAATTCAGTAAGACAATTAAGATGGACATGATGTGTAGATACATCTGTTCCACTGAGATTAGTTATGAACCATACTATCTCGAGTGTCAAATCGCGTGGACCCCAACCATGAAGTCCACATTTCCCTACACAGCTCATATCAACAGTCAATGATTTTATGCAATGATACCATGTAATTTGGCCACTCCTAACAGTTATTGATTCTAAGCCTACTTCAGTTAACATTGTGCGTCGAAGTAGATGGTGACTAAGCATGCGTAACACATGTCTCAGTGACCTGAGTTCATGGTGTTTCACAGTGTTACTGACTGACTTTCCTCTTCTCCTTACAACTTTACACTTGACTTTTGCATTTCTGATGTGGTGACACATACTGTCTTATTACTTCAGACATAGCCTTTTGTTCTTATTTAGATCACGTTAACTTCATAACTTATGGAAGCAGACTTAGTTACCCTTGTTCCTTTGTTATAGACGTCTCAGTATTCATCAAGGTTTGACATCGGCTTTAAAACCATTAATTATCTGAGAGAACTGGAAAGCTGTTTCATTCCACTTGTGCGGTATGTGCCCAAGATCGAATCCAGAACCAGATAAATTATTAATGAGTAAGAGATCGCTACACAGTTGGAAGGTGTGTGTGTGTGTGAAGGGGGGGACTTAGTTGCTGTCAAAAAATAGTCGTCTTGGTTGTGAACGTGTGCTACTAAGGGAATTCAAATCAGGAATAAATAGCTGTTTACTGCTTTCAACTTCTCAATAGTTTTCTAGTCTAGTGTTGTTTCTCTTTGATGACAACTTTGAAGTTTATCTATTCTCCGAGAAACTCAGATTACAACCTACCACAGTGCTCAACTTCAACTCTTTTAATAATCCTGTAAACTGAAGATTTGTAGCTCAGGACGAAAATGATAGTTGTTCAGTATTCTTTCAGTTTTGACGGTTGTTCTTGGGTGTTTCGTCACCAGGCTAAACGACCTCATCACCAATCAATTCGTATAGATATGAAGCGTTTTTAAGCTGTACGAATGTTTAATGAAGAATATTTGTCGACCTTGAGCGTCTTAGAAACTGTCGACTAAATACTTGACCCATTCGGTATCAACGTGATACACAAATCAATCGAGAGGATCCATTACCCAAGCAAGTCGAGACGAGTAACATCTACAAAATAAGTTGCAAAGATTGTTAACTTTATTGCGTTGGCTAATCTAATCATCGAGTAGCCTGGAGCATCTATGAGCATTAAATTACGGACAAAGGATGTATTATATTTTCATTGGTATCGGTAAATGTAGATGAACACAACCACAACCTAGATTGGGACAATGTAGAAACACTACAAAAAGCAAACTCAAAAACTGTAAGAGAGTTATTGGAAGCAATGTACTTCAGTCAAATGGCAACCAGCAAACATATGAATAGTGTATCAGTATACGGACTACCAAGAAGAGATCAGTCAGCTGGAAATCAATGAAGTAAATCAATAATCAGACAATAGGTCAGACGATAACAACAATCATAAAGGTCATAGTAAAGATGGATAGTGGCTAGCAGTGGAATCCAGGATGCTCATTTCGTGGTACTTAGGGTTCATCAGCTGGATGTGCATGCCACCCGGGATTCGAACTCGGTAGCAATCGCTTCAAACACCAGAGCGTTATCCACTGAACCACCGAGGCAGCTGACGAGTCCTAAATAGGACGAAATGCGCATCCTGGATGCCACTACTAGCTAATATCCATCATTATCTATATATTAGCTGTATTTTCCTTTGTTTTGACCCTCCATTCTTTCGATCCCAATACACATTTCTATACGTTCATCGTGTCTTCACTAATTAATCGGTTTGGGAATCAACTAAGAATTTGTTGGGTGTAGGTGGCTGACACTTGATATCCGTGCATCGTTGTTAGCGGCCATAGCATACATTAGTCTCTAAATCATAACACATTGAAAGTCATCAAGATATTCTATAGAATATGTGTATACTGGCTTTTTAAAAATCTTGTTCCAGTACATTCTTATACTCGCTTGAATAATGTGTAAACAGAAAAAGGCAAAACCAACATAAGACCTGGAATTGTTGCATAATGGTTCACAGTGTCAGGTCGTATATCAGCAGTACACCAAGCCAAAGTGCAATTAGCTGAAAAGTAAAGAAAAAGCAGTCGAAATTGGTAGAAAGTTATTGAACGAGAGAATACTGAAATTCAGTCGGATGCTTAAGACAAAGACAACGTGTGGAAATATCTGCATTGATAAGATTGATTCTTGAGTCTCCAGCTACTGATTTCTATTGTCACGCAAACCCCAACCAGGAAGTTTACATTTCCCGACACGGCTCAGACCGATAGTCAAAGTCTTCATGCACTGCTGCCATGTTTTGGTCTGGCTACTTCTAACCTCTCTGTCCAGCTTGAACCAACTTTAGCTAGCATTGTTTCACGAGGCAGACAATGCGTAGACATGTGTAACACAAGTCCTAGTCACCTGAGTCAGTGAAAGTTCACAACCTCATCGACTGAATTTCCACTTCTGCTAAACTGTCCACTACTGACATCTACTTCACTGACGTGTTGACACCACGCCTATGCCTAGTAAGCGACTGTGATAGAACACTGAAAGTTGATTAATCCCCTCCACTTTTAATGGTAATATTCTGCAACTATATAGCGCAACAGAGCGAACTGCAGCTCAGGCCTGAATATACAATGCAATATCATGGCGCCACCACAAATGGCGTAAATTGGCGAAAGCCAATAGAGGCTTTCCCATCTTTTCAGAGATTTTGGCTATCACTGAACCACCAGGGTAAGTAAATTAATCAGTGTTCACAGTCATTTCACTCCTTCCTAAACAAATCACTACTAAATGCCAGTCCTAGAGCAACCGCCTGCTTTCATATGGCATTAATCTTTAAGAGACTTTTAAGGATTGTCGTTGTGCGAACTTGACAGACTTATAGGCTAATCACTAATCATTCATATTTGTATTATACCCACGAATATGAGACCAAGGAAGAACACAATAGCATAATTTGATGGAATGGTATATTCGTGAGGTCGTGTGAAAATACCGATAAGTTCCAACTAGCTGGCTAAAGAGTCGATTACCAACAATGTAACATAACACGACAGCATACCAAATGGCGTGGATGCTTAACCATGTACCTTCACCTTGGAAAGTCCGATAAAAATAAGAAGGTCAGCATCAATGTTGAGTCTCGTCAGACTCTAGGCTGTTGATTCTGGAGAAGTATGTGACGCTACAGACTCGTATAACTAATCAAAGAAGGTACGTTCTGTTTGTTCATTATATTTATTTTAGACTATCGTTTCTATGCACTGGTTTATCATCCTATGCGTTACTGTACAAAGTAATATTCGTTTAACTGATTAGTATACTAATTTTCTAGCTTAAATGTCTCTCTTTCTTTCTGTAAATTACCGTGTTTTGTGGAATTGTTACTCATTTGCACAAAATAATAGATAGTAAGCATATATATAAAGATTACCAGAGAAACGAGTACAGATACCTTGTAATATATCATCATTAGTCGGTGATTCATAGACAGGAGAAATAAGAGTCGAACAGGCAGAAGTTCGAAAGTACTCATGATATTTAAAGACCATTTCAACAACGTTCTAAACTTTACTGAAGAAGCTGCTAAAATTACATAAGACATAAGTGGTTCCTAGACAAAAAGCTTGAAAAAAAAGTGGATAGTGACGTTTACAGTGTTTTAAATTCTGTAATTACCATGCAGCTTTACATGTGTTGGAAATGAGCTTTAAATAAAGATAACCCCTGTGAGAATCCCTCTGAACTCCGACTATAAATTACCCTATCTAAGTGCAAGTGCTTGTTTACCGTCTTAAAGAAAGCAGCGTTTCATTTGAAAATGATTCTATAAATAATAACCGTCGAAATTAACAAAAATGTTTTGTAAACCAAAAATTACATCACGATAAAGTATTTATTACTGACTACTCTAGAGATCAATTTCCTTCATGTTCTAACAGTAAATGGTAACTCGTCCAGCCAACTAAGTCGAAACGAATTATCATGTCACACTGGATGACGATAACTCGTCAATAAAGAATGTACAAGTGACCTAGAACGACCAATCATATTGAAGCAAAAAACAAAAACGTGAATTGGCAAAGGCTAACAGTTTCGTTGAAACATACAAACTTGTTCATTTTCCTTCTCTAACAGATTTAGTAACTGAATAAATAGCCATTAAAATGTCAAGGGAACGTTGTTGATTGCCAATGATGCATTGGTTATTTTGGCTGAAATTCGATTGGTTATTCAAGATCATTTGACATATATGATCACTGTTCTTGTTAACGCTTGTAACATATACCATGAATTGAGTAAGATTCTGAAGGACAACACTTACTTGTTGAGAGACTTAAATGTACTAGATTCGAAGGCATATGGTGTGTCAAGGAGATGCAGATTAATTGTCCTATGCCTTCTGTACCTTCCGATTGGAAGAAGGCCTATCTTGTCAAACTCCTAAACAAGTGTGACCTAAGTCTTTGCAAGAACTGGCACTGAACCATGCTCCTGTCCATTCAAAGCAAAATATTAAGCCGCATCATTCTGGAGAGACTGAAAAATGCTCTGGATTCAAATCACGACGGGAACACGCTGGATTCAGGGAGCACAAATCATGTGTGGATCAAAATGTAACGCTACTCTGCGCATCATTATAGAAGAGAGCATTAAATGGCAGTCAATTCTATCCATACCTCAATTTCATCGATTTCGAAAAGGCTTTTGATAGTGTCGACTGAGAAGTAATTTGGCAGGCAGCTGCTTCAAAACTATGGTTTTAATGCCATAAAACCTTCATCAACCTCATTCAACAGTTACTGATAAAAGTAGGAAATGTGGACCATTGGATTCTGACTCAGTGACGCAATGATAATGTGCAAATCATAAGACTTGAAAGTCCTGAATTCGATCCTTGATGAGGTGGAGTCATGCGTCTGGACGGCTGAGGAGTTTCGTACGTGGTTTAAGCAGCTGTCCATTGTTCTTAGGTTTTCGTTGGTACTCCAACAAATGTTGGTCCATGGTGAATAACAAACGTTGAATATTCAAACATTTCTCTTAGTTGGGGAGCGTAAGTAGAGTACGAATCGGTCACTAGTGGGAAACCGATATATCTGTGTATCCTTAAGGTTTTACAATGTGGTGACTATGTGAAGTGATAAGACACTGTGGTACAATTTATTTAGGTGTCAGTCGGCAGGAAGCTTTCTGTCTAAAACTCAACACCACAGTGTCATATCACTTCGCTTAGTGACTAAAGTGAATAGGTAGGGGGATATACAGATTTGTTGGCTACCCACCAGTGATGTACTTTATTTCAGGTTGCCATTAGGTTCTGTTTGAAATAAGTTTACTCATATGCAAGAATTATATGAAGTCTAGACTTATTTTGCACACCTTCCATCTTCCACGACAATAAAACATACAGGGATCTTTATAAAGAATACCTTTCGAAGCATACAGAACAGCAAATGATTGTTCGATATAGTCTTGCGAAGCATCAGAACTTGTTGTTATAGTTCAACGCTGAACAGTAATCATAACAATACACGCCTTCTACTGGTATGTATATTTATCGATGTCATGGTGACGTCGATTTATGGAAGGTCATTGTAATAGCTATTAAGATAACCAATTAGGGTTCTTCCTTTGATGAAAAAGCCTTTTCGCAGTGGAAACAAGGAATACTGATTAGTTAGACTGATGGTTGTTAGGGTGGTCCTTTTAGCCATACCTTATTGTTTATCAAATGTGCATAAGTACGATTGTACAGCTTTAGAAAGTGATATTGTTGAAAAAGTAAGTTTTCTGTGATGAATTAGAGAAACATGAAAAATCTGGTAACGCTGGACATGTTCTTCACCACCCTTTGACACTTTCAGCGACGCATACCCACAACGCCACAAGGAATTGAACTCAGGACTATCTTGTTACCATTCAAACACTGAGTTGTAACCGAATAGTCCACGTTTTCCTACTTTTGTCTGTTGAGGAAGTGGATCAACCATCTTCAGATGTTATCGACAGGCACTTGTCCTCACACTAAACTTTTTCCACCCCATAGGGTTTGGCTTCTCATTAGGATCTTGAGGACCCTACTTGGAGCAAATAACTAATGAGAACTGGACAATAATTCACTTATTGGTTAATACGGATTTACTGACATGAAGTGATATCAGTTGGAGAGGCACTGCTCTTTCGTCCTAGTTAAGAACACCTTAGTATCGTGGAAATACTCTTTAACACGTGAAGACAAAACCCATCCAAGGAAAAGTGTTCAAAGTTTTGTATTTCCTAAACTTCCTCTTTACCATTAATAAAATAAATAAATTAGAAATGTCCTTTTTCCTGGACATTGTTGTTTATATATATACACCGAATATATGACGTTTCCAGTTAGAATCTATGCTTACATCGAAGCATTGTTATCAAAAAGGCTTTTCTGCACTTTCATAGACTTTTAATATCCTCTCAATGGTCTGTATTTATACATCTGATTGAGGCGTTGATTAGTGTGTGATGTACACCTAGTCCAGGTTTCTTAAGCTTTGCAGATATCCCTCGCAGATAAGCTCCTATAGACGCGAGAAAGATATTCATATGTTTTCTTACTAATTGCTTCCGATCCCATAACGTCATAACTACAGTAAATATGTACTGATTGGTAGTTGAAGAGCAACCGTTTTCATAATATCTAGCCCCTAGTACTGACCGAGTTCTTTCGATCATTTTGTAATGTATGGCCAGTAAACTCGAAGGTCATTTGCAATGAGAATAGCACCGTTGTAGCGTCACCTGTTTGCAATACTAGGTGATAGAGATTTGGAGCTTAGAGAGGACACCATTTCTGTAAAGACTTCAAATACGCCTTTCTAACGAATGCCAACAAGTAAAAAACCTAAGTCGAGTAAAGCTTCCTCCCGATCATCTCCAACCTACTGAATATGATCTTGAGATAATGAAGCTACATTGAAAAATTTGATCGATCAGTGATTAAAATGAGATAAATACCATTGACTGTCATTAAGTAACCTGTCAGTGTATAGTCCTATGTTTAGAAGCAAACAACAGTTATCTGTATTCTATTATCCTATGTACTGATTGGAATCAGTTAATCAAAAATATCCAGTAGGCTAAATGAAAAATCAGACGTTTGCAAGTGATTCAGTTTTAGGATGCCGCCTTTGGCGTCAAATCTTTTAAAGTCTAGTTGAATAAATCAGGGGGTATGCACTGCATAGTTTAACAGATAGACTTTGATTGGCACTTCGTACAGCAGTTTCTAATGACATCCATAAATCAATTATCATCAGAAATCACATTCTTGAGCTTGGCATTATTATTTCATAATTTGTCCCTTGAATTCCTATTGGAACATAGGACTTCAGTAGCACGTCTCCATTACACTCTCTTCTCTGCAATCTTTCAAACCTGGCTCCACCAATACCCACAAGCTCTCATTTCTTCCTCACACCATCCCCTACATGTCACCACCACCTGGGACACTCAACTTGCCGTTTCCCATCTACCTTCCACTCGATGGCCTGGCCTGACGTGTGATGTCCTCAGTCGGCCTTCTTAGTGAACGTCGAACCCATCTCCACTTCCTTCCAGTGCATATTTGTTGAGTGATAGATTCTTGCTTCGTTGGTTCGTTCCCAGCGTGAAGTCCTTCTTGCTTATTCTTATTATTCTGGCCATCTGATCTCCATCTTCAGTATCGAGTGAGAGTAGACAGTTGTTGATCAATGTCTGTAGTTTGTTGGGAATCACTTTCGAAACGCGCCAACTCTCTCAACCATCACATAGAAGCACTGACTTACTTGACTGAATTGGTGTTGAGAATCCGGATATTGTTCATGCTTTATGCTGAGTGCAGTGCAGTGGAGTGGAGTGCAGAAGATCTCCACACTGATTTCAGGTTAATGAACGCCTGTCTTGCTGTCTTTCCAATCCTGGCTGGCGTTGATGTCCTCGTCTGTGCCTATGCTGCCTGTAGTTGAAACAGTGCTACCTAAATAGATGAAAGAGACAACTTCCTTTAAGTTTCTCCCACTAATGGTGAATGGAGTTTGTTGTTGTTGTTGTTGGTTGGGTATCTTCATCACCTCTGTCTCCTCTACGTTCACTTGAAGGAAGTGCTGTGTTCGCTGCCCTGCCCTGCCCTGCCCTGCCTCTTCTGTCAACTTGTTAGTTTTCGCCTGTACATCTTCGAGTTTGTGAGACAAGATATTAGACATAAATCATCATTGGCGAAATCCAAATCTTCTAGGATCTTTTCCCTGGTCCAACGTATCTCCCTCTTCTCGCTCCTCACGGTTTGTTGCATCATCCAGTCCAGTCGACGACAATCAGGAAGATTATGGGTGATAGCAGGCAGCCTTGTCTTACCCATATCTTCATTTCAAAGCTGTCACTGAGCTTCTTATTGTGAATTACTTGGCACGTGGCGTTTTCATATAGTTGTTGAATGAGGTTGATAAAGATTTGTGGTATTCCGTAGTGTTTGAAGCAGTTTCCAAATAACCTCTCGGTCGACGCTGTCAAAGGCCTTCTCAAAGTCGACGAAGTTGAGGTAGAGTTGAGTTGACTGCCATTCTATGCTCTGTTCTATGATGATGCGTAATGTAACATTGTAATTTGATCCGCACATAATTTGTACTTCCTGAATCCAGCCAGTTTGTTTCGGTCGTAATTTTGAATCCAGCGTATGTGATTTAGTCTCTACAGGATGATACGGCTTAATATTTTGCTTGCATTGGGTGGACAGAAGTGTGATTCCGCATCAGTTCTTGCAAACACTGAGGTCTCCCTTCTCCGGGAGTTTCACAAGGTAGCCCTTCTTCCAATTTGCCGGTACCTTCCCCTCCTAACAAACCTTCTGCAATGGTGGTATGAGCATGTCCTCTGTTGTCGCTGCGTCTGCTCTCAGTGCTTTTGGCAGGATTCCATCTGGTCCTCCTGCTTTCCCGCATTCTGTACCTTCATGGTGCTCAGGACTTCGACTTTTGCTGGAGGATTTGTGTTCACTGGTAGTTCTGTGGCTGGACTGCTGGTGGTATTTCTGGACTAGTTGCAGGTGGTGGTTGATTCAAAAGCCTTTTGAAGTGGTCAGCCCATCGTTCCATTTGTTTCTCTTCTTTGGTAATTAAATTTCCTTTGTCATCTTTTATTGGTTTCATCTGCGTTGATCTCTTCCCAAATAGTAACTTGGTTATTTGATACAATGTTATCAGGTTTCTCCTACCTGCAGCCTGTTCTGCTTCACTTGCCAACGTGTCATGGAAGTGTCTTTTGTTTTTCCGTGCACTCTTCTTCACTTCCTTGTCCAGTGTAGTGTTTTATACATTGTACTCAGTTCCTCTTGTCGTTGAGCATCCTTGCACTGGTTTATCTTCTGCTTCACCATCACCATCTTCCTCTCCCTGCTCTATCAGCTTCCATGTGTCCATCGAGATGCATTTCTTGTCTTCTTTCTTCTTCCTTCCTAACACGGCTGTGCAGGTTTCTTTCCACATCTCTTTCAAAGACTTCCAGTGTTATTCCACACAGGTTTCTTCAGGGATGTTCCTCGATATCTCCCATTTTGTCTTGATGGCTGCCGTGAAGATCTCCTTTGTAGTTTCATCCTTCAGTTTCCGAGTGTTGTACTTGAACTGAGGTCTATCACCAGCTTCCTTGAAGGCTTTCAACTTGATTTGGAGGGTTCCTTGCACTAGATAGTGAGTGGTCTGAGCCTACATCTGCTCCTCTTCTTGACCTCGTGTCAAGTAGACTGCGTCTCCACTTTGTTCACATTGAGATGAAGTCGATCTGATTTTTAGTGTGTCCTGGTGTCTGGTGAAATTCATGTCGCTTTGTGGATATCCTTGTGCTTGAACACACTGCCTGACTCCAATCACCAAATCGTTGAATGCACAGAATTCTGCAAACAATTCTCCATTCTCGTTCATCACCTCACCGAGCGCTTCTCGACCCATGGTTAGTTCTCTTTTTGTATTGTCCGCTCCCAGTTTGGCATTCATGTCGCCCATTATAATTTTGATGTCGCCAACTGAGGTGGGGTCCTGTCCAGTGCTGATTACAGTTGTCTGTAGCATTCCTCCTTCTTCTCTTCATCTGCAATATTTGTAGATGCGTAGCCCAGCATCGTATGATTGTGACTGTTTTTTATTTTTTGTATTTTGTTTTCGCTGTGAAATTCCTTGAGCGGTTAGATTTGTTTTATAGGGTAGGGTTTCTAGCCTTATGCCCAACCTTCCCTCTTTACCAGGGCTTAGGACCAGCTAGTAACTAGTGATAAGTATCTAACCTTTTAATTTGAATAAATCCCTATCTATCCACCTTCTCAATCTACTTCTAGTATATTCCTCCAGTGTGAAATTGTGTCATATCCTTGTGAGAGTCAAGCATCTATTTATAACTGAACAAAGAAAGTATTAGTCAGTGCCACTCAGAACTCAACAGGATATTCTTTCGTATTATATACAATCTGAATAGATGAATAATTCAAACAACATGGATCTGTTAGACATGCTACCCAAAAGCATAGCTGTATAACATACTGGCTTTTATTTATAATGATAATATCTGAAAATTATATTTCAAGGTATACACTCTGCCGCTAACAGTTTAGAGGCATTCGATGTCGACTTAGTGACTTATTCAGTAGTCAACGCAAGGGGACTATTGGGTGTGTGTTCAGTAATCTTAACAAGCAACCATCTACTTGCTTCCTTGCATGTATATAAAAAAGAAACAGAGGTGCCTATCAACGATGTGATCAGTTGACCAACTTGAAGACATGAAGAGGTTGCTAAGATTAACAGAAGATTATAATTGTCAACAGAGAATATATGAATACAAACAGATAAGCTATGAAACAATAGTTTTCAAGTACCATAGTAAATAAAAACAATTCAATTTTGAAGTGATTTGCATAAGTCCGTCAGAGAGTTGTCAGGGTACATTTCTTGGGAACCTAAGAATGTCTGTCCAGTTTTCTTAGTCTTTTAAAGTTTTCTAAGTGGTGTTGATTCATAGTGAAAAGTAGTATGGAAACAAAACAATCAGTTGGGAAATTATAAGTAACAATAAATAACAGCTGATATTTACTGCATAATAGGTGACTTTTGTAATTAGTTGACCCAGTGGGTAACATTCTGTCATTTCAAGTGATTGGTACTGCACTTAAATCTAGGTGAACGCAGCTGACGAACCCTAAATAGATAGAAATAAAAGTCATGGGTTTCACTGTTAGGCATCATTAGGCAAACTACATCACAAAATGACTATCCATCGAACATAATCAGAAACATCTACATTATAAGTATCCTTACTTGGCAATGCAATATAACGAAGATAATTTAGCTGAACTGGATCAAGCAGTCGACAACTGTGAGGAGCGAGAAGATGAGAATACCCTATCTGATCGATGAAAAGACCACAGAAGATTTGCATTTCGCCAATTATGATCTATGTCTAAAGTCTCACGTAGCATGAACTCGAAGATGTACAGGTGAAAACTAACAAGTTGATAGAAGAGGCAGTGAAGCGAACAAGGTACTTCCTTCAGGCAGATGTAGAGGAGACAGAGGTGATGAAGATACTCAACCAACAACAATAACACGAAGCACTAATCACCATGAACGACACAAATCGAAAGGAGGTTGTCTCTTTCACCTGCCTACCTACCTACATAGGCAGCATCCTTTCAAATACAGGCGACACACATGAACACGTCAAAACCAGACACCATCGGAAAGACACCAAGACACGCCTTTCTTCATTAATCTGTGGAGATCAGTGTGCAGATCCACTACACTTCACTGAACCTCACTGCACTCAGCATAAAGCGTGAACAATATCCCAGTTTTCAGCACTAAGTCACTCAAGTAAATCACTGCTCCCATATGATGATACTTGAGACATTTGGCACTTCACGAAAAGCATTTCAAACAAATTACAGACATACATTATCAAGAGCTACCACCTTCACTCACTCCATACTGAAGATGAGATGAGATGAGATGAGAAGGTGAGAAAGAATAAGGAAGGAGGAAGTGTGGTCTAACAATGAACGAACCAAGGAAGAAGTAAGAAGCTATTGTCGAACAAGGGATTGGAGATGGATTGGATTGGATATACAGTGAGAAGACGATTTGTGAATATCACACATCAGTCAAGGCCCTTGAGTAGAATCCGAAGGGGTAACGACGAGTTGGTTATCTGAGGTTGATGTGGGGGATATGTTGTGAGGAAGAAATGAAAGGTGATGGGTAGTGGTGGAGTCAGGTTGAGTGGAGTGGATAGGAGAGAGTGAGATATTGATGTGCTACTGAAGCTCTATGTTCCACTAGGAACCCACTGGACAAATGATAATAAGAGGTATCTATAGGTTGAAAAGATCAGCCTTAATCCCTCATAAACATGGTCAGTCTCTGATAGACAAATAAGACAGGTAGATCAATATACAGCCTGGAACAGAAATGCATCGACTCAAGTTGCCACACTTGGAAGTAGCATGCAAAGAACAAGTGGATGTAAAAGGGAGAATATTAAACTGCACAAAATTGTATAGAAGAAGAGAGAAGAAATGAATGAAGGTTGCGGGAAAATGTCAAAGCATGAATACGTCTGTGCTAGTGTGTCATCGATTTTCAGTCGTTTTATCAATGATCGCCGACTACTGATTTCTGTTATCTCTAGAACCTCAGCCAAAATCTAATGCTAAGTTCACGGGTTGGTTGGAATGGGAAACATATATGCAAGCCACCACAAAGGTTGAAGGTTCACATCCTCGTCGACTGACTTGTATGTCTTGCCTAGTAACCTCCAACATAACCTCTTCATATCTTTTACTTTTAACGGTTATGTCTCACAGATGTATAAGAGGACAGAATGAACTACAGTGCACTAAATTCGTCCTTTAATACATGGTCAAATATCTCACCGGTTTTAGGGGTAACACAAGTTGGCAAATGTTAAATGAGCCTTCTGTATCTGAGCTGAGATTTTGTCAGCAATGATCCCGTTCGGGTTGATACAACTCGTCAAGTAAGTGAAATGGTCAACACATTGCACCATTTCACTCCTTATCATTAAACTATGAGTAGCTATAGACCAAATCTAAAGCATCATCTTGCATATGACATATTTGAAACACATGCCAAACATACGTAGATTTCTGCTCAATGTATTCAAAAGACCCTGCGTTTTCTCAGCTTCCTAGCCTAACAGGAAAATATCATCTGGACGCTTCAAGTCAACCAGATGACCTCCAGGGAGTAGATCAAACCTTGAAAAAGTGGACTTTCCCAAGATTATGTATACCCATTACCACGTTTATAATGAAGCTAACCAGAAAAAATGGTGACAGCGAAAGTTCCTGGTAAATGCCACAAGTTGTTGTTACTTTGCATGACAACTCTTCACAAGTCCTTACAGAGCTTTCATTAACATTGAGCACTTGCTTAATACCCTCTTCAAACTCAAACATATGCCACAACACCTCACAGTCAACAGGGTTGAATATCACCTTCAAAAACTATAACAAGTGTCTGCCTACGGTAAGTATGTTCGTGTCCTATAGGCTGATGAATAGGGAAAATCTGGTTGATACAACATCTCTCAGGTCTGAGTCCTGCCTTGTTCTCTTGACTTTGCTGTTCTCGAGCTTCGGTTATGCGTCTGAGTATTATGGATTCTAGAATGTAAGACACAATATGCGTCAAATCAATTCGCCTATGGTTGTCACGGGGAAACTTCTCTCCTTTTTTTGAGACTAGGATGATCAGAAAAGTAGATCATTCTGACGTCAATACTTCTGATTCCTATGCACTATCTAGTACCTTCATCACTATATTTAGTAAGTTGATGCTCTGGTTGATATCACTTCATGGAGACATTCTAACAAATCTCTCCTGTATTGTGAAGCTTCAAGGAAAAAATGTTCACATCAGCATAATTCGTTATATCATTAAGATATGGAAGCCCCATCAACACATCAAGGTAGCAACTATTGGTTGTGTATGCCTCCTTTCCATTTCTGTCTTTCAGGGTGATTAATACTGCCTGTTGTTATTGGTGGTGATTGTGATTGTGTATCTTCATCACCTCTGTCTCCTCTACATCTGCCTGAAGGAAGTACCTTGTTCGCTTCACTGCCTCTTCTATCAACTTGTTAGTTTTCACCTGTACATCTTCGAGTTTATGCTACGTGAGACTTTAGACATAGATCATAATTGGCGAAATGCAAATCTTCTGTGGTCTTTTCATCGATCAGACAGGGTATTCTCATCTTCTCGTTCTTCACAGTTGTCTGTTGCATGATACAGTCCAGTCGACAACAACCAGGCAGTTCGTGGGTTATAGTAGTCAGCAACTTTGTCTTACTCCTGTCTTCACTTCAAACACATCATTGAGCCTTCCATTGGGAATCACTTAGCATATGACGTCGTCATATATCTACTGTTGAATGAATACCAACCTGTAATTAATAACACCCCCATAAACCTCAAAATCGAACTCCAATGACATTTAACTTACACCATGAACTGACAAAATTTGGGCAATGTCAAGCTATTGGATTCCGGCCATGTGGTTGAAGGTAAATCTATCCAGTATAGAACCTGATTACATTGAGACTGATCCAATATAAGGTTGAGGGTACATACAGTTCACAGGTTCCAAAGTAGTAAGCAGTCGAATACTTCCAGATTTTCATTAATCCTCTAGATGATATCAGTTCATAGGGACATCTCCGTTGTGAAAGTATTTCTCTCTTCTCATATTCCACTTACCTTGTACACACTTTCTAGATGTTTCTTTTGTTTGCTTGACTAGAATTATTACTGTTTCACTAGAATTTTCACATTATCCATTTTTACTTGTGTTTTTCCTTTCTATTTAAGACGCATATCCAACCGATAGTTGCTACCTTGATGTGTTGATGTAGCTTCCATATCTCAATGATATAATGAAGTATGCTAATAGGAATATTTGTTCCTTGAAACTTTACAATACATGAAAGATTTGTTAGAGAGTGTTGAGATGAAAATCAGTTACCGTTTATAGTGTACATAGCTACTCTATGATGAGGTTGGAAAGTAAAGTGGAATTGATGGCTGTACAATGAAGGATAGGAATAAGATATTCACCTTAGATGAAGAGTAGTGGAATGCTGATACTACCTATCTTATGAAGAGAAGGTGTTTAGAATGGTTAGTCCTTAAAATTAGTAAACTCCTCTCTCTCTCTCTCTCTGTTTATCTCACATTATAATAGAATCATTTTCTTTTCTAGATTTCTCAGCAATTTTTTACTGATATATATAATCAATAATCAGTAAAGCATTAAAAATCACTTATAGCCTATTATGTGTACATTGGTGATATTTAGTAATTGATTGAATATTGAAAGATGAATATGTTTGTTCACCAGCAGTTATTCTGTTCTAAAAGGTCAACTTCATATACTCAATATCCTATTAAGATGAAACAATATATTAAGGATACATTGCTGCTGGTCACCTCTTGTATCTCACCTTTAATTCAATCATCTACTTAACCATTATTAATGTAATCAATTATTCAAACAAAAATTGGTTTATATTCAATGAGTCAATATTTGTAAATGAACTTGATTTTCCTACTTTAATGACACTGATTTATTATTATTATTATTATTATTATTATTATTTGACCCTAGGGTTCCTAGTGGAACATAGAGCTTCAGTAGCACATCAATATCTCACTCTCTCCTATCCACTCCACTCAACCTGACTCCACCACTACCCATCACCTTTCATTTCTTCCTCACAACATATCCCCCACATCAACCTCAGATAACCAACTCGTCGTTACCCCTTCGGATTCTACTCAAGGGCCTTGACTGATGTGTGATATTCACAAATCGTCTTCTCACTGTATATCCAATCCAATCCATCTCCAATCCCTTGTTCGACAATAGCTTCTTACTTCTTCCTTGGTTCGTTCATTGTTAGACCACACTTCCTCCTTCCTTATTCTTTCTCACCTTCTCATCTCATCTCATCTCATCTTCAGTATGGAGTGAGTGAAGGTGGTAGCTCTTGATAATGTATGTCTGTAATTTGTTTGAAATGCTTTTCGTGAAGTGCCAAATGTCTCAAGTATCATCATATGGGAGCAGTGATTTACTTGAGTGACTTAGTGCTGAAAACTGGGATATTGTTCACGCTTTATGCTGAGTGAAGTGCAGTGCTGAAGATCTTCACACTGGTTTCAGGTTAATGAATGCCTGTCTTGCTGTCTTTCCGATTCTGGGGTATCCTTGATGATTATACCTAATTTATATATGAAAGCATTCGAAGAAAGAGGATTAAATACTTTTCATTGTCATAAAATTTACTAATGAAACCTAATCGAGTGCAGGAATGTTCAACTTCCTAGACTATCGTCTTATTCAAAGAACATCTTTGATCGAGAATTTAAAATTAACAGAAAATCTACACATTGTGATATATATCTAAATTTTCAATCTGACCATTCAATGAACATTGAAATCATAGTAGCTTTGAACCTATTAAATAGAACGAATACAGAAAATGAAATTTCTCTAAGAGAATAACACAAGAAAGAAATAGAAAAAAGAAAAGTAAGAGAGAGAAGAAGTCATAGACATCAACAATGACAATTCCACACACGAAAAGTACTTCAGAACAAAAGTAAAGAGTTTGTGTAAAGTATCATATTAAGGTAATATTTTAAACCTACAAATTCTTAGGGAAAAAAAACATTAGTCAAAGTGAAAGATATCATCGCAAAGATGATACAAAACAACTGTGTGTATAAGATAAAATGTACGTAATATGAAGCCAACTTACCCAGTCAGCATTAGCTTCGGATGGGCATTGTGAGTTACAGTTTAAAACCCGAAAATTTTACTCCGGGCGTATATCGGGCGACACAGAATATCCCCTGAATATTCTAAACCTTTTCTCCGAAAGTATCAAAAGTCACGAAATGCTCCCCAAGCTTCTGCAATATGCCCAAAGTATCCAAATTGTCTGTAGTGCTTCCAAAGATTTGTAATAACCCATATCCCAAGTGGTGAGAAGGCCTAATCTGTGATGTAGAAGTCAATAAAATGTTAACGGTCAAGTAAAATATTTCTGAAATTTAAGGGGGAATACCTAAAAGTTGCTAAGTGTGCCCGAAGTAGCTTCGAGTGACACCCGAAAGTTCTAAAGAGCACCCAAAGTAAATGTTGGCTGGGATATTGGTGAAAGTTGTAGACACCTGGAAGTTAAAATGAATGAATATAGATTATGCAATAAACACCCAGGAAAAAAATGAAGTGGAATATAAAAAGTTTAGAAAAGAGGTTAGCATAGCAATGCATGTCATTGAAAATGGGTACAAAATCGATTTTGACATATTATGGAAGGGTTTTGTTACACATACATAAAGATTAGTGATGAATCGTGGCTAGCAGTGGAATGCAGGATGCGCATTTCATCCTACTTGGAACTCGTCAGCTGGATATACCTGCCTCTCAATGATTGATGTTTTTCATACTCGGAAGCGATCGCTTCAAACGCCAGCGCGTTATCCACTACACCACCGAGCCACGATAACCCACTTCTTGTGCGACGGGTATAGTTTTTAATGTATGATTGTTTTTATATCATACCGTCGTTGATTGGACCGAATTTATCAGTCCCTGTTGTCATATGGGCTCCTATGCGAATGGCTCGATGGTGTAGTTCATAACGCTTTGGCGTTCGAAGCGATCGGTCCCGAGTGTCAATCCCGGTGGGAACAACATCACTCATTGACAGGTAGGTACATCCAGCTGATGAGTTCCAAATAGGACGAAATGCGCATCCTACATTCCACTGCTAGCCACTGCCCATCATTACTATACATAGTTAAAAAGACAGGCAATATCGAGGCATCCACATAGGAGCCCATATGCCAACAGTGACTGATCAATTCGGTCCAATCAACAACGATGTTATACAAATAATAAAACTTATCTCTTTATGTTTCATTTAAATGATCAATAATCGATTTTTTTTTCTCTCTTATTTAGAGTTTATTAAATATTACAGTATCATTACAAGCATTTGGTGCATTGGCAATATTTGTCTGGATGTTTATTGAAGGATTATATTTATGCTTAATTGTTTATTGTGCATTCTGGGTGGATAAAATGAAATTTTGGCCATATGCATTATTTGGATGGGGTGAGTTGATATGATGAAATCAACAATGTGTTGTTTGTATTCATTTAATATTTTCTAAGGTTTGTTTTAACACTTGAGAATATTTTTTAGAGGAAAAAGCCTACTCAATTATAGTTAACTAAATCTCCAATTCAGTATAACTTTGCATGAATGTAATTGTCTTCAACACACGATTCTTCTGATTCAGTCTAAACTCTCGCTTTTCACATGATTGATCTCGTATATATTAGCATAGTCTCCTATACTCAGATCACATATACACTATGAGTCAACCCCCTCCTGTCCCCCCCCCGTCCCCCATTAATCATTTACACTTGGTGGCTAGCAGTGGAATCCAGAAAGTGCATTTTTTGCCCTATTTGGAACTTATCAGTTGGATGTAAGAGGTGGCTCTCCTACCTTAGGGGCTTAGTGGATTACCTTTCGGCGTTTGAAGTTATCGGTCCCGAGTTCGAACCCCGGTGGTAACAACATCATTCGACAGGTATATTCAGCTGATGAGTGAGTCTCAAACAGGACGAAATACGTGTCCTGAATTCCATTACTACTCACTAAACAGTATCAAGGCATATGCATACAAGTTTATCTGCCAACAGAAGTCAAGCAATTCGATCCAGTATAGCAGTAGGAAATTATATGCAATCATTGCGCAACTACAAGTCACACATAAATGAATATGGCGTCAGTCGAAAGCTCTTGAAATGACCAAGCTCTACAATAATGTTACCGATTAGCTCGTAAGCAACATAAACTTTTCTGATTTATTAGAAGACGAGTGTTGGGTCTATAGAATACCGTTAGATTTGATTACATAATGAGTAAAATATACCATTCGGATATTATTAAAAAAAATTCTATTCAATACTACTACATGGAAAATCGTTGAAATCGAGGCTAGTACCATCGTCGATAGAGCTGCATCTATGTTCCTATAGCTATTAGAGTAAAATTTATGCTGCTGACGAGGCTGAAACTAGGAAAAAACAGCTGTTGGATATTCTGCTTTCGGTCTGTCGATATCACTTTATCATGAAGTTGGATTTTTTACTGAAGTAATTAATATCTAGGCCTTCGACAGCGTCGACCGACAAGTAATTTGGAAGTTGCTTCAACACTACGGAGTACCACAAACCTTTATCAACCTCATTCAACAACTATATGAAAACGCCACATGCCAAGTAATTCACAATACGAAGCTCAGTGACAGCTTTGAAATGAAGATATGGGTAAGAAAAGGCTGCCTGCTATCACCCATAATCTTCCTGATTGTCGTCGACTGGACTGGATGATGCAACAAACCGTGAGGAGCGAGAAGAGGGAGATACGTTGGACCAGGGAAAAGATCCTAGAAGATTTGGATTTCGCCAATGATGATTTATGTCTAATATCTTGTCTCACAAACTCGAAGATGTACAGGCGAAAACTAACAAGTTGACAGAAGAGGCAGGGCAGGGCAGGGCAGGGCAGCGAACATAGCACTTCCTTCAAGTGAACGTAGAGGAGACAGAGGTGATGAAGATACCCAACCAACAACAACAACAACAAACTCCATTCACCATTAGTGGGAGAAACTTAAAGGAAGTTGTCTCTTTCATCTATTTAGGTAGCACTGTTTCAACTACAGGCAGCATAGGCACAGACGAGGACATCAACGCCAGCCAGGATTGGAAAGACAGCAAGACAGGCGTTCATTAACCTGAAATCAGTGTGGAGATCTTCTGCACTCCACTCCACTGCACTGCACTCAGCATAAAGCATGAACAATATCCGGATTCTCAACACCAATTCAGTCAAGTAAGTCAGTGCTTCTATGTGATGGTTGAGAGAGTTGGCGCGTTTCGAAAGTGATTCCCAACAAACTACAGACATTGATCAACAACTGTCTACTCTCACTCGATACTTAAGATGGAGATCAGATGGCCAGAATGATAGGAATAAGCAAGAAGGACTTCACGCTGGGGATGAACCAACGAAGCAAGAATCTATCACTCAACAAATATGCACTGAAAGGAAGTGGAGATGGACTGGGCATACACTGAGAAGGCCGAGTGGGGACATCACACGTCAGGCCAGGCCCTTGAGTGGAAGGTAGATGGGAAACGGCAATTTGGGTGTCCCAGGTGGTGGTGACATGTAGGGGATGGTGTGAGGAAGAAATGAGAGCTTGTGGGTATTGGTGGAGCCATGTTTGAAAGATAGCAGCGAAGAGAGTGTAATGGAGACGTGCTATTGAAGTCCTATGTTCCAATAGGAACCCAAGGAACAAATAAATAATATAATAAATAATAAATTAATGTCTAAGATCTTCTAAGCTTTAATATCTTCACTCAGTAAGGATGTTTGTACTAATACCATAACAATAAAAATGTTGTCGAATCAATATAGCGGAATCTACTGGTCAATAGAAATGACAAGTCGATGACCACTTGTAAACAAATTAGTCGAAAATAACACAATTTACTACACCCTTTACCCAGTTGAATCATAATAAATTGTTTATTGGCTTCATAAATCAATACGGAGAATAATTAATAGTCGAGATTTTTCATTGCCAAAGTGACAATACCATTAGTAGTAGTAGTGTGAGTAATAGTAGTAGCAGTAGTAGTGGTAGTAGTAGTGGTGTGGGTAGTAGTAATAGTAGTGTGAGTAGTAGTAATAGTAGTGTGAGTAGTAGTAATAGTAGTGTGAGTAGTAGTAGTAGTAGTGTGAGTAGTAGTAATAGTAGTGTGAGTAGTAGTAATAGTAGTGTGAGTAGTAGTAATAGTAGTGTGAGTAGTAGTAGTAGTAGTGTGAGTAGTAGTAATAGTAGTGTGGTAGTAGTAGTAGTAGTAGTAGTAGTAGTAGTAGAAGTAGTAGTAGTAGTAGTAGTAGTAGTAGTAGTAGTAGTAGTAGTAGTAGTAGTAGTAGTAGTAGTAGTAGTAGTTAGTGTACTCCTATTTTCGGAGAGGATTGAAAAATATGAGATTGATTACTCTTTAGTGACCATCATAGTATCTAATTCGGGCATACAAGAGATCAATTATCGCCCTAATAATCTGGTGGTAACACCTCTGACTACATAACTGGACACCATGGTTCCAAGTCTCTCAGAGAACATCAGTTCTTCGTAGGTTCTAGACACGCACTGTTGATGAGTACCAACAAGTACGAAATGCATGTCAAGCAGGACATTCCACCGATTGCCCCCGGACGATCAAATCAATCAATCTTTATCAACGTAGGACCAGGCATTACTGCGTAACGGTCCGAGTTGCCACACCTCACGTCAGTTCATCAAGTAGAAAAGTAGTGAGGTGAAGGATAAAGATAAGAGAATGCAGTCAAAAGAAATATAAAGTATGAGAAGAAAGGAAAGAGGAGTGACAAAATGGTGAGATTCGGTATAGCGTTGTTAAGATGAGGATAATGTGTGTATACATCTGCGCCACTGATATCGGTTCTCAGCCATATCACCTAGGGTCTCCAACCACTGTTTATGCGATTATTTATCAAATGTTAGATAGAGTAACAGAAGAAACTTCTGACAAATCAGCTTCTACACTTAGAAACACTGGATTACTAGTCCTTGTGTGGGAAAATCTAGCTGTTCAGAAATACTAGGAGAAATCAGATTTATAATAAATTAGGCTATAGGATTGCAATGAAACTTTAAGTAAGTATCGGGTTTGTATTTGAAGGAATCATCAACAACTGTCACCTACGCTGGCTCGTTACTGAAGCTCAGGTAGCCAGAATAATAAGAATAAGCAACAAAGAATTCACGCTGGGAACGAACCAACGAAGCAAGAATCTATCACTCAACAAATATTCACTGGAAGAAAGTGGAGATGGATTCAACATTCACTGAGAAGGCCTGCTGGGGATATCACACGTCAGGCCAGAGAAGAGAGTGTAATGAAGACGTGCTATTGAAGTCCTATGTTCCAATAGGAATTCAAGGGATAAATAATAATGATGAAACAGCCTGAAAATCTTTTAGGGTAGGAACATTCCAAGACATAACAACTTTTATGAAGTAAAATTCACACCTAATATATCCATTCTACTGTCTAAAGTTTACAGCTTCTAAGTGTTCTGTCTAACACTCAGGCAAATGATGAAGTGGTTAGCCTGAAATATTTCAAATGTTATGAGTCAATAATATATCATCTTTTAGTTTTTGAACCATATTCCTCAAACTGATTTACTTCATCACTTCTAGGTGCCTTCTTAATGCATGTAAGAAACTGTTAAAGGATTAGTGTAACCAGATGTGATTGAACTGTTGAGAAAGTCATTACAAGCTGACAATTGTCAAATTAAATTTTGAGGGGGTTGTGGAGATTTGGAAATATTTCAAGTTGTTATTCATTGAAGACTGACATCAGTTGGAGGAACAAAGGAAACCTGGGAGCATTGGACAGCTGTTTCGTCCTAGTATGGGACTCCTCAGCAGTGCGCACCCACGACCCTGCACCCCACAGGGATCGAACCTGCGACCTTCAGGCTCTGCGGCCAGCGCGTCACCATTGAGCCACTGGGTCAGAATCCAATGCTCCATATTTCCAACTTCTGTTAGCTCACGATATAGCGCAAACCGCCACCCAATGTCATCGTTGAGTATTTGTCCTCACGGCCATCAGGCTTTGACTCCACCGGTCACGACTTGTCATTGGAACTTCGGGAATACTTCTCGAAGCTAGTCACCAACGAGCACTAGTTCAATTAAATTTTGAGGGGGTTGTGGAGATTTGGAAATATTTCAAGTTGTTATTCATCGAAGATGGCCATGAGGACAAATACTCAACGATGACATTAGGTGGCGGTTCGCGCTATATCGTGAGCTAACAGAAGTTGGAAATATGGAGCATTGGATTCTGACCCAGTGGCTCAATGGTAATGCACTGGTCGCGCAACCTGAAGGTCGCGGGTTCGATCCCTGCTGGTGGGGTCGTGGGTGCGCACTGCTGAGGAGTCCCATACTAGGACGAAACAGCTGTCCAGTGCTCCCAGGTTTCCTTTGTTCCTCCAACTGATGTCAGTCTTCGATGAATAACAACTTGAAATTGTCAAATTGTCATAGAAAGCATTTTATAACTGTTGGCATAAGATTTAAGGTCAATAGGGACTTAAACGCTAAAGATCTTCACCTATCAGAGACACCTTCAGTTCTTCGTCTTTAAGTATCAAAGAAAATGCATTTGAAATGCAGAAATAGACAAGACTCTTTATGCTTCTAGTTACATTCATGGTTAATGAAGTTGTTTAAAATAGTGTATTTATTTTTTCATGCGCTAGCCATAACCAACCTGATGTATAAGTAGTAGCTGTCATTCCTCTATGGCATAGTAGATAACGCTTCGGTGTTTGAAACGTTGGGTAAGAGGTTCTAGTGTCAGTGGGAACAACATCAATCCACACTGGGGTGTAGGTACGTCCAGCTGATGAGTCCCAAATAGGACAAAACGCCACAACCAACCAAATTATCAAAATTGAAATCACTAGAACATGACCTATTTAGCAAACTTTACACATTAACCTGAGTGATTTTTAACTACTCAAGTTTTTCACTAGTAGTATGTTTCATTAGTTTATTGCACTTTTATGTGAGAGATTATACCTTATAATCTTGGCTAACAAATGGTTTCCAACAAAGACCTCATTGACAGTAAATTTGGGCAGTCGCAAACTCTACTCAGCTGTAAGAAATGTCAACTTGAACCGTGTTATCATAAAACAATTTTCAAATGGATCCTTCTACTTAAGATATACTTGTCTCTTCAAGTCAGCTAGGCAGAGTACGTAATGGATGAGCTCAGCCTCAGATGAGCGGAAAGTCAACCAGGTATTAACATCATCGTGATCTGTTCAGTGAAACCAACAGGTCGTTGTGAGTGATTTCTGATTACTTATGCTGTTTAGTAGTAATAACTAGGGTACTCTGGACAAATGATTCTTGATAGCCTCCAACTCTTCAGAGTTTCTCAGTCACTTATCTATCTGTTAACGTTTTCCAACTTCTATCAATTTATGATTTAGTGTGACTATCATCTAGTTTCATCAGCGGGTAGTAATCATCTTCACTTCCAATTTGGTTAATCATCTAAGTAAAATTCTGTCATGTGAACTTCGTGAAATCAGTCTAAAAGTGAATTGCTGAATTGCTCCCGCTTACACTTCTGAGGAGCTCTGTACTAGGACGAAACATCTGTTTCATCCTCCCATGCTTCCACTATTTCTCCAATTTATATCGATCTCTAATGGGTAACATCTAGAAAATTTTGATGGCTTCAATGTTGAGAAATGACGCTCTACTTATTAAAATTTCGTCTCACTTTTCGCCCTGAAATATGAGCTGCTGTTGACCTCACTTTGTACAACAACTATGTAGTATAACTGCTACACAAACTTTTTCACTGTGTACCACCTTCTTTGTTTTTCTCTTCTAATTACTAAAATCCCCTGGAATCACTGATCAATCAACTGATGCGCCTTGACAATATGAAGTTGTGTCTATTACTTCCAAAATACTACTTAAATGTTTTAAGTAGTTTCACAGCAGGGTGTACAGCCCACCATATTATTATTATTATCATTATTTGTCCTATGGGTTCCTAGTGGAACATAGAGCTTCATTACCACGTCACCGCTCCACTCTGTTTTCTTCAGTCTTCGTAACCTGGCTCCATGAATCCTGATAAGCTTTCATTTCTTCCTCACATCACACTCGAACGCCATACTAGTCCTTTCTTATTTGGCTTCTACTCAACGGCCTGACCTGACGTGTGATGTTTCTGAATGATCTTCTCAGTCTATGTCCAATCCAATCCAATCCATCGCCATTTTCTTCTTCTGCATATTTGTTCGGAGACAGCTTCTCGCCCCGTCGGTTGGTTCGTTGCCAGGCCACACTTTCTCCTTGCTTATTCTCTCTCGCCTTCTCATCTCATCTAATCTTCAGTATGGAACGAGCGTAGGCAGCAGCTGTTCATGTATGTCTGCTGCAGTTTGTTGGAAGGAAATGCTTTTCGTAAGGCGCCAAGTCTCTCAACCATCATCACATAGAAGCACTGACTTACTTGACTGAATTAGTGTTGAAAATCCGGATCTTGTTGTTTATGTTGAGTGCATTGCAGTGTAGTTTTGTAGTTCAATAGATCTCCACGCTGATCTTTACAGGTTAAAAACAAGATATTCAGTGAAGAGGAGGACTCTTTTCAACGAATTTATTCTCAACCTGTACATTCGTGTATACATATATGATATCTGAAAACTATAATCCGTGGGGAGGATTTAACTTCAGTAATGAAGGGGGTGAAATAATAATAATGGTGGTTATAATTATAATATTGCTAGTTGATGACGTAAAGGTGCTCAACCTCCCATTATTCAAGTTAAATCTTCCCCACTCATAGAGTCTTTAAATACCATATGTATACGAATGTACAGCTTGAGAATAACCTCCACAGATCAACCAAGGCCTGTCTTACTGTCTTTCCAATGTTGGCTTTGACATCGTCATCTGTGCAGCCGCCACCCCCTGGAGTTCAAACGATACTTCCTAGGTAGGTAGATAGGAGAGAAAACTTCCTTTATATTTCTCCCATTCACGGTGATTGGCGCTTGTTGTTGTTGTTGTTCTCTGTTAAGCATCGTCATCACCTCTGTCTTCTCTACATTCACCTAAAAGAAGTCCCGTCTTCGCTGCCCTGCCTCTTCTGTTGACTAGTTAGTTTTTGCCTGTAGATCTTTCAGTTTGTGCAACATAAATATTAGACATAAATCATCATGGGTGAAATACATATCTCCATGGATTAATGAAGGCCTGTCTTAATGTCTTTCCGATCCTGGCTTTGAAATCCTTATCTGTGCCACTTGTAGCTGAGAGTAGTAAAATCTAATTAGTAATAATCGTAAAACACCTTCACTATGGTTCTCAATGAAAAGCAAAATATTTACACGATTGTGAACATGAATAAAGTGATTGCCGGTGTCTAACACCATTCAGTAGCTTTCAATGATATACTAAGGTTTTCCAAACACCTGGTAGATTTCTTGCTCATTTCATATTGAATCTATGAGCAGTGTATTCGAACTGACTAACTCCAAAGAGGTAAATCATCCAAAATACTAATTTTATGATGAATAAAATTTCAAATCCACCTCAGTGTTGATCATAAAAGAGATCCAAGTAACGTCTGATAATTCGCGTTGACAAATGTCTTCATTTGCACAGATGTAGTGGTGTAATTTGGAATACCACCATCAAAGTGTAAGTTTGCCACTTGAATCCCCATCCATTATAAAATGTGTTAAAGTTAATCCTTTTTTTATTACCTAATTGTTTTCCAGTAGTATAAAAGGCTTGATTTTAAATTTTCAACATACAACATATCAAGAGAATTTTCGAGAAAACTGAAACACCTCGTTCAATCATGTGGACATTTCATCAAGTCATCAACAGAATTCTTAGAAAAGATCAAAAACATTAACATAGAAAAGGATGAATTAATAGTATCCTTCGATGTTACATCACTATACACATCCATCAAACCCCAATTGGTCAAGGAAACTATGTCCCTTCTGCTCAATGAAGACACAAGCCTTTCAGAATGCACAAAACTTAAATGTTCAAGTCTGATAGGACCCATCGACCTTTGTCTGACAACATACTTCCAATTCAGTGGCAAGATATACAAACAGATGAAAGGAACTCCAATGGGATCACCGATGCAGAGACTGGAAGCCATCATTCTACTTGGCATCAAACCAAAAATTTGGATTCGTTATGTGGACGACACTTTTGTCATCATTAAAAAGATTATGTAAACAACACTCACAGTTTGATCAACAACGTTTTCCCCAATGACATCAAATTCATAATGCAGAAGGAGTCGAACAACCAACTACCATTCATGGATATTTTAGTCAGTAGGACAAATGCCGGAATGCTGGAAACCCAAGTGTATAGGAAGCCAACACACACTGACTAATCAAATATTCAACTACAGTAGCAACAACACACAAACTTAGTTGCCTGAAGACTCCATTCAAAAGAGCGAGAACCCACTGCAGCAGAACAACTTCAAAGAGAAATGAAGAAAATTACTTGATGTCTATCCTAAAGAAGAACGGCTAATCACAAAACTTTATCACAAGATGCCTATCCCGTACATCACCAACTACAAAGCCATCGACAGAAATCAATAAACGCATCATCCTACCATACATAAAGAAGATGTATCAGAAATCATGACAACATTACTGACACCACTTGGAATTCTTGTGGCACCGCATAAACCAACAAATTGACTCCAAACACTAATATGCAGACCAAAGGATACAACAACCAAAGAAGACAAACCGAATATCATTTACAAAATCAACTGCAATAACTGTAGTCAACACTACATTGGACAAAGTGGTCACCCACTTCGCCTTCATCTAAATGAACATCAATTCACTATTAAACGCCACACACGACATTTCATCACTCATTTCAATGCATGTGGATAACAACTATGGACATGAATTCGATTTCGACAATGTAGAAATCTTAGGTGGAGAGGGGAAACACAAAAATATCAGAGAATTCCTAGAAGCTTGACATTCACGTCAATCAGTCAGCAGTCAACAGATGTATAGACATAGACCGAATCTACCAACCAATAAGAAAAATGATAAACGACAGAAAGGTCAGAGATCAAGCAGTGAGACAGACAATAGGAGGTTCAATGCAGTCAGACGATGACACAGCAATCGAAGGAGACAATCAATCACAGATCACTTCGTCAAGGCAAGCTACTTAATCACTGACGGAGAGATATTGACAGGTCACTTCATACTGAAGTTAGTACTGATGATGTCGTCTAGCAAGACAATGAAGGCTTCACGATTACACAAGCCAGCTCAGAGAACACAATACAACCAAGATCATCCACCTGAGCTACTTATTTTCAACTCTTTTCATCAAGATTGCAAGTTGATTACCGACAACCTTTTGAATTATACCTACGATGAATATAGTTTCAAAAACTTTCATTACAAATATACAAGTGAAGAAAACAACATACCTACTGGAGGGTACGTTAGTTCCCAACAGTATAACTCTACCGCTTGTAATTAACATGACTTCTGGTAGATATATGAAAGCGGTCTTCATCGGAGATCTACATCAGTTTGAAAATCCCTTAAAATGAAGTTTTAGATTGTCAGAAACTGTAATAAATACATTAACTCTTCAATAAATTTCTCCTACGCATAAATTTTCTCATATATCAAACATTAAACCAATCATGATGGATTATTTAGTCTATGGTAAATAGGAAATAAACCCTACAAATAGTAGATATGTAGACAATCATAATAATAGTGGTAATAATAATAATTATCTCAGTTGGTAGAGTATCAGGCCGGAAATCGTATGGTCAGTGGTTGGAATCCGGTTGTGGTCCAGATTTTCATCTCACCTTCAATCATTACTCATACTGCAAGTCTGTCAAACTATGGCTGGGATCTCAGATAGTCAAATGATAACTGAATCTTTGTTAATCGAATCAACACCTAACACATACAGCAACAGAAATGATTGAGCACCTGTTCTGAATATGACAATTATGGACAATAAACTATGTATGAAACATAATCCAGTAAACAATACTGTTCAATCACTGTGTGATAAATCTTATAAATCAATAAAAATGGAATTACATTCTACTACAGTGCACACGTTTTATCATTATTTTTCCGTTGGGTTCCTAGTGGAACACAGGACCTCAGTAGCACGCCTCCATTCCACTCTCTTCTCTGCAATCTTTTGAACCTGGCTCTACGACTGCTCACAAGCTTTCATTTCTTCCTCACACCATCTCCTCCATGTCACCCTTGCCACAGACGCCCAACTTATCGTTCTCCATCTGAGTTCCACTCGGGTGCCTGGCCTGGCGCATGATGTCCCGGAATGCTCTTCTCATTACATGCCCAGAACAAGTTTTACTCTTATATTCATAAGCAAAACAATATTGTTCACGCTGAAATGTTATGCTATATCGTGAGCTAACAGAAGTTGGATATATAGACCATTGGATTCTCACTCAATGGCTAGGTCAATGGTAACGTGCTGGTCACGGAACCTGAAGGTCGTGGGTTCGATCCCTGGTGATGCGGGGTCATGGGTGCTCGCTGCTCAGGATTCCCATACTAGGATGAAACAGCCAGTTGTCCAGTGTTCCCAAGTTTCCTTTGTTCCTCCAACTCATGTCAGTCATCGACGATAAATAACAACTTGAAATTCTTCTAATTTGATACTTAGTAATCTTCAACGTGAATTTTACATACAATCAAAGATCAGGGAGACGCCTTTCATTTGAATATAAACTAAATTGAATCTAGAATTGATTGACTGAAAAATTTTTGTGATTATTGAATAAGTTGTGATGTAAATTGAATATCTAACCCTCCACGTTCTCTCTCTTTTCTGTCTATCTATCTATCTTCAATACAGGTCTGCCTACACTCCTGATATCGATTCGCGGTGTGTTGAATTTTATTAAATATCCGACAGAGTAAGTTTTACGTCATTGATTCTTTTGATTTGACCGGGGGGGCGGGGGAAGAAACATATGATTTGAAACAATAACAATTATCCAATACAGTTTACTGGTGAATTGAATTAAGCCTTACACAATTCAGTTAACACAAGAAACAAATCAATTTTGCATAGTTATCAATTAAACTTTTATGAAAAGTGTGAGAACAACCATACATGACAGTTGAGAATATTTGGATTGTATATCTGATAATATGAATGGTTTCAACTACTTATTCGATTAATCAGTAGTATATTTAGTCAGTCTAAAGAAGTATTTGTTACAGCTGTATAGATGCAAAACAGCGTTTTGAATAATTTCCAGACTGATAATTCATTACCAAAACTTAACATTATCCATCTTGATTATGATTTGACTATCTAAGCTAGCCGTAGTTTGGCAGACTAGTATTTGTACTGCGTGATGATTGAAGATGAGATGAGGTTGCGGTCCAGATTTTCATCTCATCTTCAATCATCACGCAGTACAAATACTAGTCTGCCAAACTACGGCTAGCTTAGATAGTCAAATCATAATCAATGTGACGCTCCCCCTCTCTGATCCAGTTAGATTTGGATTGGGATGAGAAATCCTGACTAGGGGCAGCCAGTATGAGTATGACCAAGAGGTGGTAACGCGTCACGGATTCACATGGTAGTCGGGCAAAACCCTTAGTGATCAAAGTGAAATAAAGTTCTGGTCAGCAGTCGGACCTCGTAGGTGAGTTGGTAGAGCCGGTAACCCAGTGGTCACTGCCTCGAATCCGGCCGTAGTCCTAATTGTTATTTCACTTTCAATCATCACCCTGTACAATTATCAGTCTTGTGTTGATTAGGTTGGTAGTGAAGTTTTGGATATCAGAAGTGAGTAGTGTAGACTTACCCCACCAAGAGAGCATCAATTACCTTGTGATTGTAGACATAACCTACTGATGAGTGCCAAGATGTGCAAAAGCTAGACTTGACAGGGCTTTCTGTTGACTGACTTTCAACACTTACCACCAACCGTACCATATTATTGTTGTCCTTAGACGAACATATAGTTGTATGTGAATATGAGGTGACGAAAGAAAGTGAGTGGGGAGGAGGGCGCCACTAAAGAGAGGAAATTGCAGTCAGTCTTTCACCGGACAGTTAATCTTCCTTCTTTCGCATATTCAGAAGTGAATGTCTATTTTGAAGTGTTAGCCTGTAAATATTTAGCACAGAATGACTGTAAAACATTATTTTCATGATAGTAACTGGTTACTAGCACATGACCATTGCTCGAACTAGTTAAAAGTACTAAAAGGATATCAGTTTGTTAAGAATTGATGACTGTCGAAAAGTTACAAACCGGGATGAGGCAGAACTTTCTAAACACCCTCTCTAGTCAATCAGTATGTCGGTAAAAAGTCACATGGCAACTATTAGTGTTATTTTGCAGAAACAGTATAGCTAAATCATAATAATGTCTTCGGTTATTATACAGCATTATCTCGGTTCAGTAAATCTATCTGTCACAATTAAGTTCCAAGAGGAACACTCATGTCTAGGTGAATATTAATTCATTTTTGTTATAATATCCGGTTGCTATGCCGGGCCGAATTGCTCGACCTCTGTTAGCAGATAGGCCTCTATGTGGATCCCTCAAAACTACCGGATATTTATCATCTTGTACTGATCTTGAAGACTAGCAGAGGAACCTAGGATGCATGTTTCGTCCTATCTGGAACTCGTCAGCTAGGTGTACCTGTACCCCAATGCAGAATGATGTTGTATTACTACAGCAACTGACACTCGTTGCACAAGAGGTGGTTATCGTGTCCCAGTGGCTTAGTGGAAACACTGGTGTTTGAAGTGAATGGTAATGGGTTTGAGCCTCGGTGAGAACAACATCACTCTGCACTGGGGTGCAGGTGCATCCAGCTGACGAGTCCCAAAATAGGACCAAACATGTGTCCTGGATTTCGCTGCTAGCCACCAAGATCATCTTGACATCAACTCATTTTGTTTAGGATGATTTAATAAGACTTGTACTATGAACTATTCCAACCAACAAGCTCTTACGAAATGTGCAACAATAACAACATGATAACCAGAAGAAAAGTAGCCCAGGAAGGGAAAAGCTACTACCAATCGTTTCGGTCAACATCTAATGCATAAAAACGAAATTAATTTCACTAGTAATGTAATATCACCTATCTAGGCAGCATCGTTTCAACTACAGGCGGTATAGACGAGGACGTCAAAGCCAGTCAAGATCGGAAAAACAGCAAGGCAGGCGTTCATTAACCTGAAATCAGTGTGGAGATCTTCTGCACTCCACTGCACTGCACTCAGCATAAAGCGTGAACAATATCGGATTTTCAACACCAATTCAGTCAAGTAAGTCAGTGCTTCTATGTGATGGTTGAGAGACTTGGGCATCACGAAAAGCATTTCAACAAACTACAGACATTCATAAATATCTGCCACCTACGCTCACTCGATACTGAATATCAGATGGCCAGAAAGAATAGGTAACAAGGAACTCTGGTGTGGCTACGAACCAACCAACAACCTATCACCCAACAAACATGCACTGGAAGGAAGTGGAGGTGGATAGAGCATGTACTGAGAAGGCCATTCGGGACATCATGCGCCGGGCTAGGCACTCGAGTGGAACCAGATGGGAAACGGTGACTTGGGCATCCCAGCTGAGGGTGACATGGAGGAGATGGTGTGAGGAAGAAATGAGAGCTTATGGGAAGTCGTTGCACCAGTTTCAAAAGATTGCAGAGAAGGAGTGGAATGGAATCGTGCTACTGAAGTCCTATGTTCCACTAGGAGACCAAGGGACAAATAATGATTAGTAATATAATATTAGTACATAGGATAGTTGTATAAACGTTTCAGTAAGGTTATGTGGTGTTGACAACACCAGTTCAAATTACTGAGGTTAGTAATTAGTACTACTGGAAAGTTTCAATGAGCATGATTTCTGGGTCAAGCATGACATCAAGCTCACTGCGCACAACCGTTTTGGAATCGAAATGTTCTGCCTTTCATCCTGGTAGGGCTGTAGATGCGTACTGTTGAGGATTTCCAACTTTTGCTGATGAATTTCCTGCTCCTATTCTGGGTAACTTCTCGTTTTCAGTTTGTGGAGATTTTAACTCATGTGACTACAGTTTTCTAGTATCATTGGGTCAGGAAAATATGGTTAACTTTTCCACTCGTCTTGACAACACTCTAGACTTTGCACTTACAAATGAACCTGGCATATATGAAGCCTATTAACGGACTCCACTGATAAATCCCGATCACTGTATCGTCCGTGTTTTGCCTAAGGTGTACGGCAAATTATACAAGAAAGTTTTCGGATACCTTTCCAAGAAACTTCAGAACAGATGTTATTCGCAAGAGTATATATTACGTTTGAGAAGCATGCTTATAGAAACGACTGGGATATATTTGCTGATGAAGTTTTAGACAACACTATTGCCGATATCACAAGCTATCTCGGATTCTGTCTCGATATCTGCTGCCCTACTAAAACAATTTACATGAGATTTGACAGACTTTCCTCTCCTCGTCGCAAAAGGCTTCGGAGAGAAGAGGAAAGGTTGTATAAGGCGAGAGATCAGCCTGGAGTTAAAAGGATTAACTGCCTAATTAAGTCCGTAATACAACGTCTGAATACTATATACAACAAGAAGTTCTTATCGTGTAAGAACTCTTCCAATGTATGGAAATTATTTAAAGAGCTTAATGGTAGAAAACAGTAACAGAAGGAGCTTGTTCGGATGTCTGTGCGTTAAACAAGTCATTCACACGTCGGCAAGCTGATTTCACCCTTCACAATGTCCAAAGTCAAATGGATGGCTGCTTTCCAGGTTTTAATACACATGGTGTATGTAAATGTCTAAAATCCTTGAATCCATCTCAAAGCTTAGATCTTGATGGTGTTTCTGGGATTATATTTACAGAATGTTCAGATATTTTATGTCATCCCCTTCCAGATATCTTCAATGTATCATTTTCTAAAAACATAATACCCACTGCTTGGAAGAAGATCAAGATTGTACCTGTGCCTAAGCCCTCTTCTGGATCAGATGTTACTTTTCGACCATTTCAATAACTTCCCCTTTTCTGAAGACAATGGAGAAATTACTTCTCCTTGTGATTGAGCCTTCATTGATGGCCTTCAGAGATCCAAAACAGTTTGCTTACAAACACAGGAGAAGTGCTTTAGATGCTGCCACTGTCTTGCATCGTAATATTGTATCTAGTCTCGAAAAAGATGTTAAGTATGTTCTCCGTGCCTTTTTGAATTGATTAATCAACAGCCTTTGACTCTGTTCCTAGACCACTTTTGTTCAATAAGCTTTCCATGGCTGATACTAAGCCTTGGTTACAAAGTGGCTGTACTCTTACTTTTCTGAAAGGAAACAGTATACTATCTATAAAGGGAAGCGCTCGACTCATTGTTTACTGAAGCTGGTATACCTCAAGGTGCTGTACTTTCTCATTTTCTGTTTTCTTTCTTTTTGCACGATTTACCTTATTCTGTTGAAACAACCTTTATTAAGTATGCTGATGACCTGATCGTGTCTATTCCAGTTAGCTCTCACTTACAATGGACTGAATTAAATGGATTCTTGTCTGTAGTTGGCCAATGGTTCAAGTTAAATTCTTCTAAATATCAACTGCTAATTTAGCCTCAGACGTGAACAAGATGGACTTGTTTGGCTGCTTAAATGTCATGACGCCTGCTGCACCGATGGTATTTATGGAGGAAATAAATCGAGTGTTAACTATCTTGGGTTGGGTTTCACTTCTGATCTTTATTGGTCGTCTCATATCTTGTTCACTTCTTCGTATAAGTCAGTTTCTACTTTTACAATTTATCGACTCTTGCATATTACCTATTCTTCTCTATTGTTCCCAGCTGATCTTTCCTGGTCTTCTAAAAAATGACTGCGTTATGTTGCGTAGGGCTTCGAAAGCCGTCAGCTAGTAGGGTGAGTGGCATGCTTCTGATTCAGCTGATTAACACTGTAGTTGATAGACATTTAAATCCTCGCAAGCAACTAGCTACAGCTATATTACCTAACACTGAATATTCACTTCATTAACAGCTCTCCCTATGTATCCCCTCTAAGGGGGGGGGGGGACAAGAATAAACTATGTATGACTGTTTGCTCGTACAGCCAAGTTCTTATGTTAACACTATTCGAAATGTTGTAAAGGAGTATATACATACACGTATACTTTGTTGTTGTTGTTTTTGCAATATACCAAGCAGAGAATTCCAAATTGTACCACAAATTAGTGTTATTGCTTGTATTACACCGTCGTTGATTGGACCGAATTGATCAGTCTCTGTTGGCATATGGGCTCCTATGCGAATGGCTCGATATTGCCTGTCCTTTTTAACAATGTTTAGTAATGATCGGCAATGGCTAGCAGTGGAATCCAGGGTGCGCATCTCATCCTATTTGGGACTCGTCAGCTGGATGTACCTGCACCCCAGTGCAGTGATGTTGTTCTCACCGAGACTCGGACTCGGGAGCGATCGCTTCAAACGCCAGCGCGTTGTCCACTACACCACCGAGCCACGATAGCCACTTCTTGTGCGACGCGTATAGGTTTAGTGTTATTGTTTGTATCAATTCGGTCCAATCAACGACGGTGTAATGCAAGCAATAACACTAAATTTAAAGCAACTGGTCCCGTTGATAAATTTAAACAGCGTAATGAGAAGACGAAGATTATCTGAAACATATGATGTATTAGCGCTATGCACTTCGAACAATCTGATCACCAATATAAACGTGGTTTAGTCAGATGCTTATTCAACAGGATAAACCGTATCTGCACCGATGACACCAGGGAGGAAGAAACCAACTTACTGACGACAACTCTGATACAGAATGGATACCCGTTGAGATTTATCGACAGGTGCAAAAGTTATGTGCCATTGAAAAGTACACAGTGTTCCGTTGCTAAGAGAAATGTCTGCATCTCATTACCATTTAGAGGTGATTCACATAGCTTTGTGATGACGAAAAGACTTAGATCGGCCATCTGTGAAACGTATTATGCAGCTAAGGTCATCATTGTAGAGAAGACCAAGTCCATGTCACAGCACAAACCGAAACAACATATAAACGATTACATCATATCCCCCTGTGTTTATCAGTTTACATGTATGTGTGGACACATATATAAGGAGGGGTAATCGTGATATGCAGTTAAGGAAGGTTGAACATGTACCTAAGTGGCTACAAAAACAAATGACCTCAACAGATCCGATAAGTGCAGGTGACAAACATCCATCTTCGTCTATCGCTAAACATATACTAGAAACTAACCTTAGGATAGACATGAAAACAGCCTTTAAAGTACTACATAAAAGTGGTCAGAGCTGAGTGCCTAAATTTATTGAAGCCCTTGCCATCCGTAAATAACACTAAACCTATACGCGTCGCACAAGAAGTGGCTATCGTGGCTCGGTGGTGTAGTGGACAACGCGCTGGCGTTTGAAGCGATCGCTCCCGAATCCGAGTCCCGGTGAGAACAACATCACTGCACTGGGGTGCAGGTACATCCAGCTGACGAGTCCCAAATAGGACGAGATACGCATCCTGGATTCCACTGCTTGCCACTACGCATCACTACTAAACATTGTACCACAAATTGTTTGGAATAAAGTGAATTATTAGAACAAGACAGTTATCCAGTGTTCATAGGTTTTCATTATTTCTCTAAGTGATTTCAGTTCATGATGAAAATCACCTTGAAGTCAATCAGTCTCTATAAACTTTCAAATTGAGTTTTGACTCTTCAGTGACTATGAGTCACTTGCTTTGAGATGAAATTTCTTGGAGTTCTCTTAACAAGTAGGGTAAACTAAGTTGAATGTTAGGATAGATACTCAATATGTGCTATATTGTGAATTGAAAAAAGTAGGAAATAGGGATCATTGGATTCCAACCCATTGGCTTGATGACAACGTTTATTTCAAAAGACTTGAAAGATCCTGGATCCGATACTTGGTAAGGTGGAGTCATGGCTTCGGATGCCTAAGGAGTGCCATACCAGATTTAAACAACTCTCCAGTGCTTACGATTTTGAATAGTTCTCTAAGTGATATCTGTCTGTAATGAATACCAGCTTGATATCAGTAAATCCCCCCTCAAACTTCCAAATTGAATACATTTTTCTATTTAATTTATTCCTGATTTCTTTCTTATCCCCACCTTTCTTTTCTACATCGTATCTTCTTTTTTTCCTATTATTACTAATTAGATTTTGGCTATTTCATGGAACCGATGTCTACCTATTGACTATACCAACATTAATCCTACTTGGGGTAAGTAAGCATACCAATCTTTTTATTTTTGTGTAAATATGTGTGCGGGGGGTAAGGTGGCAGGGTAGGGGGTTACATTGTCATTTCTACGCTCTTCTACCAGCAGACTTCAGAAAGATGTAGACGTGATCATTAGTTAACTGTTTGTGCACACCCTACGGAAAATCATTCACAATGAGGATTATGCATTCTGAAGTCAATGAAGACTTTAATTTTAAGGAAGTATTCATCATGAACTACCGGATGGAATCCCACTAGAAGTACTGAAAACAGACGCAGAGACAATAGCGGACATGATCACACCACTACTGCATAAGGTTTGGAAAGAAGGGAAGGTACCTACCGATTAGAAGAAAGGCTACCTGTCAAAACCCCAAAGAAGGGATACCTAAGCTTTTGCAAGAACTGACACGAAATCATGCTGCTGTCCCTACGAAGCAAAATATTATGCTGCAACATCTGGAGAGACTATAAGATGCCCTGGATTTGAAAGTACGACCGGAATAGACTGGCTTCAGCAAGAAAAAAGTATGTGCGGATCGAGTTGCAACGCCATGCTACGCATCATCATAGAACAGAGTATAGAATGGCAGTCAACTCGAATCAACCTCAGCTTTATCGATTTTGAAAAGACCTTCGACAGCGTCAACCGAGAAGTAATTTGGCAACTGCTTCAACACTATGAAATGCCACAAATCTTTAGCAGCCTCATTCAACAACTATATGACGACGCCACATGCCAAGTGATCCACAATGGAAAGCTGAGTGACGGCCTTGAAGTGAAGACAGGAGTAACACAAGGCTGTCTATACCAACCATGATATTCATGATTGTGGTCGACCGGATTGGATCATGCAGCAACCCGAGAGGAGAGTGAAGATGGTCATACGCTGGACTGATGAAAAGACCCCACAAGAAGTAGATTTCATGGACGATGATTTGTGTTTAATGTCTCGTCTCACAAACTCGAAGATGTACAGGCAAAAACTAACAAGTTGACAGAAGAGGCAGGGCAGGGCAGCGAAAACGGGACCTCAAGTGAATGTAGAGGAAACAGATGTGATGAAGATATCACACAACCAACAACAACAAGAAGCACCAATCACCATCTACAGGAGAAACCTAAAGGAAGTAGTCTCTTTCACCTACTCACATAGACAGCATCGTTTCAACTACAGGCAAAGGCACAGACGAGGATGTCAAAGCCAGCCAGAATAGGAAAGACAGCAAGACAGGTTTTCACTAATCTGAAGTCAGCGTGAAGATCTACTGCACTCAGGACAAAGCGTGAACAAGATTCGGATTTTCAACACCAATTCAGTCAAGTCAGTGCTTCCATGAGATGGTTCAGAAACTTGGCGTGTCACGAAAAGCATTTTCAACGAACTACAGACATCATCAACAGCTGCCTTGGCTGGCTCGATACTCAGGATCACAGTGAGAAGGCCGACTGGGGACATCACGCAATAGGCCAGGCAGTCGAGTGGAATCCAAAGGGGAAACGACGAGTCGGCCGTCCGAGGTGAGGATGACATGGTGATCACATGAGGAAGGAATGAAAGGTTGTGGGCAGTAGTGGCGCCAGGTTGAAAAGATTGCAGAGAAGAGAGTGGAATGGAGGCGTGCTGCTGAAGTCGTATGTTCCACTAGGAACCCAAAGGAAAAATAAAATAATAAAATTTACTCATTATGGACTAACATTATTTGAAGGACCATTGAAAACCTATGAACACTGGACAACTATTTCATCCTAGTATGAGACACCTCAGGAGTACTCAGTCATGACTCCTCTTCTCCAGCGATTGAACTCACCACCTTCAGTTTAACGCTGAAAGCGCTAACGCTTCAGCCAATAGGTCGGGTTTAAATGGTTCACAGCTTCGTACTTCTATCAATTCGTTATATAACATGGCTATCCACCATTCACTTCACTTCAGACTGGTTGACTTCCCAAGTCACACCTCATTAGAGCTCGAGATATCCATCTGGAAGCATGTCACTCACTAATGAACACTATACAGTACTGTATTTTAGGATTAATCAGGATTTTAATCTTAAGATGACTGAACAGCTAACACTTTCATTACGAAACCTAAGCATCCTGAGTTCAATCTCTAAGCGGGTCATGTGGTGGATGAAATGAAGAGTCTTTTTGTAATAAATGAGCTATACAGATGGCCAAGACAAAGAAAGAGGCTGTACGAATCTCTTCTGAACACACAGACTTGGCTTGTGTAGGTGGATTCCTATGGCTTCTGCTGTATGTAAAAGACGAACTCGTAGAGGATGGGTGAGGTGAGAAGGAATGTGATAAATAACTTTAAAGGCATTATGAATGTTAACTCGGTGGCCGGTGTCAATCAGATGAGAGAGTATTGAGCTTCGTGTCAGTCTGGTTTCCCCCTTACTTAGCCATGAAGGATGATGCTCGGCGATTCGACGACGGACTTGCCTAACTGTACGTCCAATGTAACTAGCTCCACAGGAGCAGTTGAACTGGTAAATGCACATAGAAGAGGAGAAGTCAGGGAGTCTGTCTTTAGTTCGTGTGGTCATCATCGGCCGGCTGTAGAAAACACAACATAACTTGGCGGCATTAAATGATCTTCTTATGGCATTTCTTAAGCGTTGTGTCACAATTTCGCTGATGATGTCACCTCGAAATTGTAGTCTTAGGAACAATGGTTTCTTGGAGACTGTAGGCATTCTGGTTTTCATATTGGATGTGTTCATATTTTTAGCCAGGAACGTTTCTGGATATCCATTACTACTGAGTAGATCGTGGATAATTTGAAGCTCTTCGTCAAAAGTATCATCTGAACAGATGAGTCTCGCCCGATGGACCAAACATTTAACGAGATTTCGTTTATATTGCAAGGGGACGAAACTCAAGAAGTGGGTGTATTGACCTGTTGACGTTGGTTTCCGATACACACTTCTTTTTATAGTTCCATCCACCTTCCTTGTCAATCGGACATCTAAGAAGGTGATGCTGTCGTCACTTTCTGTTTCAATAGTGAAGGTTATTGCTGGATGGACGCCATTGAATTCATCCAGTATGATCCTTGCATCGTCCTCGTTATTCACAATCAAGAATGTATCATCTACATAACGGCAATAAAATTCTAACCCGCTTATGATGCTTTCCAGAGGGCCATTTTCTAATTTTGCTAAGAAGAAATCCGCTAAGATTGGGCCTAGTGGTGACCCCATAGCGACACCGTCTGACTGTCTATAGAATTCCTTATTGAAGAGAAAGTGTACATTCATTGTACATCGTAAGAGAAGCTCTTTCAAGGTGGATGCCGTAATTCCAATTTCTATGTTTCTCTTTTCCAGTTCGCTACATATGAAGTCCACTGTTTCCATCAGAGGGACATTTGTGAATAGGGATGATACGTCTAAGGATATCATAGACTTATTATTCACATTCAAATCTCTTATTTTATCGATAAAGTGAAAAGTACCTTTGACGCGGATAGTCTAGAGGCCAACGGCTGGTCAATAAATTTGTAGCAATCAAATTAAAGCAACATTTTTTGCTGTCAGCCAATTGGACATTAAAAATATAGAATGGTAATAAAAACGAATCTATATTGGTGGTTAAAACACAAAACGGTTGACCATTAGGCTATATCCTGCATGATATAACTAACCCTCCCAACCCCCCACCTTGTTCGGCGGTTTATCTAAGTGACACTCGATGATCAGATTTAGTAGAGATTGAATTTGGGGGCTTGCGGAGGATTTAGAAATATTTCTTTAAGTTGAGTTTCATCATAGATTGACATCAGTTGGAGGAACATTGGAAACCTGAGAGCACTGGACAGCTGTTTCCTTCTAGTAGGAAACTCTTAAGCAGTGCACACCCACTACCCCTCCACGGACCAAACCTGCGACCTTCAGGTTCCATGGTTAATGCTCATTGGTGACTCGCTTTGAGGGGTGATTCCTGAAGTTTCAATGAGAAGTCGTGACCAGTAAGGCAAACCTGGTTTCCATGAGGATAAATACTCAACGATGACATTGAGTGGCAGTCACGCTATTTGATGAACTGACAGAAGTTGGAAATATGGACCACTGGATTCCGATCCAGTGACTAGCTCAATGGTAACGTACTGGCCGCGAAACCTGAAGGTCCTGCGTCCGACCCCTGGTGGTGTGGGGTTGTGGGTGCCCATTGCTGAAGAGTCCCATACTAGAACGAAACAGCCAGCTATCCAGTACCCCCAATTTTTCAATGCAATGCTGAATGAGGTCAAGTTGAATCATGAGATTTCTTGAAATTTCATGTACAGCTAATTGATGAGTGCCAAAATTTACAAAAAATTATGGTAAACAAGATATTGTGTCATTTGCTAAATGTTGATACTTTTAATCTTTCATTTTTGTACTTCATCGAATCACTCCATATTTGACGTAATGTGTACTGGGTTCGAATGTCAGTGAAATGCAGGTGTATTCAGCTGATGAGTCCTAAAAGGGACGAATCACGTGTCATTGATTCACCGCTAACTACCGGGTAAAATATGACTTAGTGAATATTCGAGTAGTATCAAAACATCTGTAGATGAGCCCACCTGCCAACAGAGATCAAGCAATTTGGCTCAGCATACCAACGGGAGATCTTAAGTATCAATACGTAACAAATGATACCCGTTGCACAAGAGATGACTGTCGTGCCTCAGTCACTCGGTGGATAACGTTTTAGCCTTTGAAACAGTAAACATTGCTGGATGGGTATCAGTGGGGATACGACCACTCATTTGGATTGCAAGTACATCCAGGTGACGAGTCCGTGTTGTAAAGTTATTAGTAATTACACTTTTCACCTTTCACATGTTTCACTGAATGCTTTTTTTCCTTTCAGTTGAATGTTTTATTTCTGATAGCTATCCTGTATGCATTGAATGACAAATTACGTAAACGTGTAATCATAGCGAACGCCAACATCAGCAGTAACAATAATGATACAAATAGTTGTCGTCGTAACACTATCCATGATACTGACACACAACAACATCATAGAAAATCAACTAATCTGTTTACTGATCCCTATGAAAACTATACATCAATGGATGATGTTTCTGACTTACAACCATTACCGAATTTTGACGATTATCATCTAGCCGGGTATATAGCACCACTGAATAAATGCAATTCTTACTATCCCCATCAATCTACACATAGTAAGTCATTATTATTACGGCATAAGTCGAATTCAGAGACGGGTGAAACTACAATGAATGAAATGTATCGAAGTAGGCATCAAGACACTACTAATATTAGTAGTAGGAGTAGGAGTGACAATAATAATAATGATGATAATTCCGAAGGGAAGCAACTACCCATATCACATCCTAAAAGGCGATTTCAATCACTGCCTAACACATCGCCTTCACCATCATCATCGTCAGCAATACTATCAGGAGTTTCAAATCAGCGTCGTCATTATCAACAACGACAATTACATGATGAAAATGATTTCTATCAGAAATCAAATCTATCATCAGTGCCACCTCCATCATCATTATCAGCATCATTTATGCATCGAATTAGTCGTGATGCTTCATGTCGTTCATCACAAATCAGTGATATATCCAGATTTGAACTACCCGGTACAACACGTATACGCTTAACTAAACTGATTGGTCGTATAAGTGGAAGAGAATTTGTGTAAGTTTAAATTTTGGTGAAAAATTTTTTTCAACCTCATTACATATCGATGCCATGAGCTAACAGAAGTTGGAAATATGAAGCATTGGATTCTTACCCACTGGCTAGCTCAATGGTAATGTGCTGGCCGCGGAACCTGAAGGTCGTGGGTGCGCACTGCTCAGGAGTCCCATACTAGGACGAAACAGCTGTCCAGTGCTCCCAGGTTTCCTATGTTCCTCCAACTGATGTCAGTCATCTACGATGAATAACAACTTGAAATATCGATATCCGTTGAAAAAGCACTGAACAAACAAAACACCTTACAGCACTGAATATCTAATCGATCTAGCTTGCAGCATCTTAATGGCGCACATTCATGATCTTATGATCCAAACGGTATCAATCCATGATGGTAAAGATTACTTTGAATTTGATGTTGTCATCCTGAGAACGATGGCATATTTGTTTACAGTGAAACTGGCATTTTGAGAATTCCACACTATCGCGTCTTTTAAGTTTAAAGGCAAGCACAAAAAGGTGTGCTCCTTTTATCCGTAAGCACTTCCTAGTGTTCAGTTATCACATAAATGAATTAGAGGTAGTAATCATCACGGTCTAAAACCAGTTGGAGAACCATTGAAAATCTGGGAACATGATGATGATTATTATTTTTCCCTTGGGTTCTTAGTGGGACAGGACTTCAGCAGCACGTCACCATGTCACTCTCTTCTCTCCATTCTTCTTTACCTGGCTCCACCACTGGCCATTAGCTTTCACTTCTTCGTCACATTATCTCCTCCATGTCACCCTTGGATGACCAACTCATCGTTTCCTATTTGGGTTCCACTCGAGGGCCTAGTACGTGATGTCACTAAACCGTCATGATTCTGGAGGAGATTGGTTCCCACTGCATGAGAGAGAGTGTTTCATACTCTTGAAGTGGATATCATGATAACCACTTCAAAACTCAGTGTGCTCGTGGTTATCGTCTAGGTGACAATATCGGAGTAGATTAGATTGTTGGTTACTCTCCAAGTAACAGTTTGGATAGTCTACTTCTACTCCATCTGCAGATTCCTCATAGATTCCTCGCCTAACACTTCTATTCTATATCTTTTCAGTTTGGACAGCCTTGCCAGCTAACCAGCTCCAAACATTGTGCAAACATTCCATATACCCATTCTCACTTTCGCTTTCATCCAGTGAACAGAAGACACACTGACTAATTGGCTTCCTGAAGGCAGGCTTTCACCAACCGGCCTCATTTCGTCTCTCCAATTCCAAAGAGGAATAGGTTTATTGTTCTTTTTAATATTTTTCTCTGCACTTTGAACCGAGTAGGGTTGCTATCCGTATGCCCAACCTTTCCTCTTTATCCGGGCTTAGGACCGGCTAGTGAACTAGTTAACCAGACAAGGTTACATATAGTAATGTGTCCTTTTGTTGTTACTATAAATAAGATTTTACATTTTACAGAAATGGATTTGTTGAAAATAAAATTTTATTTGTCGAATTAATTTTTGTTTTCGTGAAAATTTTTACATAGTTTATTGATTTATGGAGTGGATTAGGAACTGATACGAAACCTTCAGAACTGTTTTTCCTTCTTATGACGATCATGACCATCTTATTCTACTTTATAAAGATTTGTGTTAAGTGTTTGGAGGCAGTGACTAAGAAACTTCACTTCACCTAGGTTTCATACTTGTCAAGACTCCTCAGCGAAGTATATCTCAGGCTTCAGGAGGAGTCATATTCCCCAGAAGATTTCAAATGACATCATCACTGAGTGATTCACTTTACAACTGACTTCTTATAATACTGGTTAGACGTATATGAGAGGACAAAATACTCTCCAGTAGTGATCAGTGGTTGCATGTCACCTAGTCTTAAAGCATGTCGGTCATATCACTACTAACTTAGTGGTAATGTCTCTTACTGTATAACCCATTGGATGGTGCTACTTTAAAATTTCTGAGTAAACATCACCTCCTTCTGATACAAAAACCTTTTAATTCAGTGAACATATCGTACAGTTAATCCGCTTAATCTAATGTGTGTATCTATCATCCCATCCTTTCTCGTGATTAGTTTCTTGTAACAACTTGAAAAACTCATGGTTTTTTTCTTTGTAGATGACGATTGGTTATATCAGTTGAACGATCTGTTAAACACCATAGAACTGTACTTAGTTATATGATCAATTCTGCTTTCTCTCTTTTCTTTGACTTCAAAATAACATTGATTAATATTTTGCTTTTTTCTCAGGAAAACAGTGAAAGCTAGTTTAACTTTAATGCCTTTACTTGGAATCCCGGAGATCATATTTATTACACCGTATCATCCTTATTTGAAACCGGCATTCGATATTATCAATGCATTTCTAACATCAACTCAAGTAAGTAGACCTAAACAAGATAATAATAAAAATAAGAATTATTATTATTATGATTATTATTTGTCCCATGGTTTCCTAGTGGAACATAGGACTTCAGTAGCACGTCACTATTTCACTCTCTTCTCTCCTGTCTCCTTAATCTGGCTCCACAACTGCCAATAACCACTTTCATTTCTCCCACACACAATCTCCTCCAAATCACCCTCAAACGCCTAACTCATCATTTCCCATTTCGATTCCACTCAACAGCCTCGCCTGATGCATGACATCCAGAAACCGTCTTCACAGTCTATGTCCAATCCAATCCAATCCAATCCAATTTAATCTATCTCCATCCCTTATTCTCCATACTTATTTGACAATAGCTTATTGCTTCGTTGGTTGGTTGGTTGCCAGGCCACACTTCCTCCTTGATCATTCCTTCTCGCCTTCTCATCTCATCTTCAGTATCAAGTGAACGTAGATGGCAACTGTTCATGTATGTTTGTGGTTAGTTGGAGGTGTTTTTTGTAAGGTGCCAAGTCTCTGAACCATCATCACATGGAACTACTGACTTGACTGACTTAGTGTTGAAAATCCAGATCTTGTTCATGGTTTATGCTCAGTGCAGTAGACCTCCACAGATTAATGATTGGTGCTTGTTGTCGTTGGTTAGGTATCTCCATCACCTCTGTCTCCTCTACGTTCAACTGAAGGAGGTGCCGTCTTCGCTGCTCTGTCTCTTCTGACAACTTGTTAGTTTTCGTCTGTACATCTTTGAGCTTGTACCATATCAGATATAAATCGTCATGGGTGAAATCCAAATCTTCTAGGGTCTTTTCAGTATAAAATTCTCAACATGTAATATTTCGTCAAACTGGATTAGTGTCTAGTGTTTGGTGGCAGTGGTGGTGGATGATACGTTGGGTAAGGGATTAAAATAAACTGAAAGGGAACAATCTGATATAGTATGTCTAGTGAAAAGTTTCATTGGTAACCAAAATTTCAAGCAAACTGCCAGATGTTCAATGTTTTGTATAGGTGGATACAGTCGATTTAGTAAACCACCCAGTTTTTTTTTAAAGGATTACATTTTGACTAGAAATCAAGTTATTCCATCTTAAAAGTGGATGTATAATGCTGTATTGACAACTTCCTTGTCACGTTCTCAGGTTATATGATCTAACTAGTTACATTTAGTAAAGAATATTCTTTATAGACTCAACTGTATTGATTGGTCACGGGAGTGCAACCAATTTCATGTTGTCTAGTCCTGAGTGCAGACCGAATTCTATCGATCATATTTTTGCAATGCGGCAACCAAGCTAGGAAGCTCAGCATTACGGTGCACATTCAATCAATCAATATCAACATGGGGTCAGGCATTACTGCATAACGGTCCCACTTACCACACCTCATATCAGTACATCAAGTAGAAAGATAGAGTAAGGTGAAAGATGAAGATAAGAGAATGCAGTCAAAAGAAATATAAAGTATGAGAAGAAAGGAAAGAGGAGCGTCAAAATGGTGAGATTTAGTGTAGTGTAGTTAAGATGAGGATAATACGTGTGGGGATACATCTGTGCCACTGACATCGGTTCTCACTCATATCCTTTAGAGTCTGCAACCACTGGTTCCTCTTGTCCCACTGACCCCAACCACCTAGTCTGCATCGCCCCATATGACTCAAACCAACAGTCAGAGACTTCATACACTGGTGCCATGTTTTAGTCTGGCCACCTCGGGCCTTTTTCCAGGTGGTGCACATTAGTAGATGTTAGCTAGTTGGTCGCTGACTACAACACTGGATGACGCGGGTTCGAGTCGCAGGCAGGACATCAATTCCGTCGAGGTTGCAGATACACCTTGCTGACGAGCACCAAAAAGCACGAAACCAAGGTCCATGGCTTCCTACCGAATGCCTTCAACTAACTAACAAGACTCAACTGTCTTCAATAATGAATGAATACAAGAGTGTCAAAGTTGTAAACATCTTGGGTTTCGTCTTGTTTTCTAACAAAATAACAATACCACATCATTTTTTGAAGCTTTTGTTAATCCCGCTAAAAAATTAGTAACTAGCTAAGAACTATTTCAGGTTGTTATTCATCGTAGACTGATATCATTTGGAGGAACAAACGAAACCTGGGAACACTGGACAGCTGGCTGTTTCATCCTAGTATGGGACTCCTCAACAGTGCGCACCCACCACCTCACACCACCAGGGATCACATCCGCGACCTTCAGGCTCCGCGTCCAGCACATTACCATTGAGCTAGCCAGTGGGTCAGAATCCAATGGTCTATATTTCCAACTTCTGTTAGCTCACGATATAGCGCAACCGCCACCCAGTGTCATCTTTGAGCAACTGTCCTCACGACCATCAGGCTTTGACTCCACAGTGGCTCAATGGTAACGCGCTGGCCGAGGAACCTGAAGGTCGTGGGTTCGATCCCTGCTGGTGTAAGGTCGTGGATGCGCACTGCTCAGGAGTCCCATACTAGGAAGAAACAGCTGTCCAGTGCTCCCAGGTTTCTTTTTTTCCTGCAACTGATGTTAGTCTACGATGAATAACAACCTGAAATCTCCACAACTCCCTCAAAATTTAGTTAAGAACTACTCCACTACTTCGAACAAACAAACGAACGAACTTTTAATGTCTGAACAAAGAAAATAATAACTTCACAACTATTAAATTCAGATATATGGTGTTTAACCTCGTTAGAAAACCATAAAGTTGTTTTCTTAAGCTCAGTATTTGCCGTCTAGGTAACAGCCTTTGAAGTTCAGTAATCAGCAGACATTATTGGCATTAATTCGAAATAGCTATGGAAAACGGTTAGTTCAGATGCATGGAAAAAAACATAAACTATCAAGACAGGCACGGAACTTTCCTAACAGTTGAAAACACTAACCTGAAGCACATATTTATAGTACTCATTAGCCACGTGTTTCGAGATGAATATCTGAAAGTTCTAGTGAGAATCCGTGACCTTGAGGGTCAACCACTCTGAAGTGAAGCGGATACTAACTGACTGGATAGTCACGCTATATTGTGAACTGACAGAAACTGGAAACTGTGAACTGCTGAAAACTGACTCAGTGGCTGACTGATTAACGCTTTCATCGTGAAACCTGAAGGTGCTGAGTTCGATCCCCAAAGGAGTAGGGCCGTGAGTAGGTACTCATGAGGAGTCACAAACTAGGACGAAATAGGCATTCAGTACTCCCAGTTTCTTAATGGTTCGTCAACTGATGTCAGTCCGTAATGAAAATTATCTTACATATATATATATATATATATATATATATATATATATATATATATATATATATATATGCCTTTATCAACCTCATTCAACAACCATATGAAGACGCCACATGATGAGTCATTCACAATGGAAAACTCACCGACGACTTTGAAGTGAAGACAGGTTGACAGGTAAGACAAGGTTCCCTCTCGCCTACTATCACCGATGATCTTCCTCATTGTGGTCGACTGGATTATGCAGAAAACCGTGAGGAGCTTGAGGAGAGGCATACGCTGTTTCACCGATGAAAAGACCCTAAACGATTTACATTTCACCAATGATGATTTGTGTCTGACGTCTCTTGTCACACAAACTCGAAGATGTACATGCAGAAACCGACTTGTTGACAGAAGAGGTGAGGCAGCGAAGACGGTACTTCCTTCAGGTGAATGTAGAGAAGACGGAGGTGATGAAGATACCCGACCAGCAACAACGGGAGAAGTGTAAAGGAAGTAGTCTCTTCCACCTACCTACCTAGGCAGCATCGTTCCAACTGCAGCTGGTGGCAGTGACACAGATGACGACATCAAAGCCATGGTGTGGGAAGTAAGATAGGTCTTCATTAATCAACAAGCAGTGTGGAGATCTACCGCACTCAGCATAAACCGTGAACAAAATCTGGATTCTCAACACTAAGTCAGTCAAGTCAGTACTTCCATGTGATGATGGTTCAGAGACTTGGCGCCTTACAAAAAAACACCTCCAACTAACCACAAACATACATGAACAGTTGCCATCTACTTTCACTCGATACTGAAGATGAGATGAGAAGGTGAGAAGGAATGAGCAAGGAGGAAGTGTGGCCTGGCAACCAACCAACCAACGAAGCAATAAGCTATTGTCAAACAAGTATGGAGAATAAGGGATGGAGATGGATTAAATTGGATTGGATTGGATTGGATTGGACATAGACTGTGAAGACGGTTTTGGATGTCATGCATCAGGCGAGGCTGTTGAGTGGAATCGAAATGGGAAATGATGAGTTAGGCGTTTGAGGGTGATATGGAGGAGATTGTGTGTGGGAGAAATGAAAGGGGTTATTGGCAGTTGTGGAGCCAGATTAAGGAGACAGGAGAGAAGAGAGTGAAATAGTGACGTGCTACTGAAGCCGTATATTCCACTAGGAACCTAAAGGAGAAATAATGAACTTATATATATAAAGATAATTATTCACATCTCACAGATTGTGAAAATTTTTCTGAAAACAATAATTGTACGTCACTGACGAGCTTAATCTCCTTCAAACATGCTACATCATACAGGATTTTCACCTAATCTGTTTCTACTTAAGCAATCTCGAGTTAGGCCTTTGAAAAATACACAAGCTATGAGATGAACATTAAGATTCAATAAGTAGTATATTGACATAATGAAAAACATTTTTCTATTTTCCTTGCCAGGGAATATGGGTTACTCTGCTTTATTGTTTCTTGACCAAAGAGGTGAGTTTGGAATTTTTTCAGTCTTTGTCTAATGTATACCGACAGCATATTATTATGTTAATTTTTTTCCCTTGGGTTCCTAGTGGAACATACGACTTCAGTAACACACCTCCATTATTCTACTCTGTTCTCTCCAGTCTTTTCAACTTACCTCCACGACCCCCCACAACCTGTCATTTCTTCCTCACACTATCTCCTCCATCTCACCATCACCTCGGATACCCAACTCGTCCTCTACAATTTCCATTCCACTCAACGGCTTGGCGCGTCACATCCCCAATCGGTCTTCTCAGTGTATGCCAAATCCAATCCATCTCCACTTTCCACTGCTGCATATTTGTTGGATGATAGCAAGTGTAGGTGGTAGCTGTTGATGATGTATGTCTGTAGTTTGTTGGAAGTGCTTTTTGTGACGCACCAAGTCTCTCAATCATCACATGGAATCACTGACTCACTTGACTGAATTGGCATTGAAAATCCAGATCTTGTACACGGTTTATGCTGAGTGCAGTAGATCTCGACAGTGATTTCAGATTTATGAAAACCGATGGCATATACATCCTGTAATTATGAGTAGGAAGAAAAGTTGATAAACTGTTTCTGGGTTAGAATTAAATTTATATGTTCGACTATCTGAGATAGCCACGATATGGCAGACTTGTACTATTGATAATGGTTGATGATTGGAGGTGAAATGAAAGTTTAAGCTGCTTTAGGGTTCGAACCAGTAGCCTCCAAGTCACCGGCCCAGTACTCTACCAGTCGAGTTACAACAATCAACTGCTGATCAAATCCTAATTTCATTTCAGTCACCAGCTATTTAGCCTGATTGTCACATGTGTGAATTCGTGACACGTTACTGTGATTCAAGTTTAACTGACACATTTAGCAATTAGTTTCGGTAATCTACAGTAGTGGTAACATAATTTACTGTCTCAATTTTCAAATCCTTATTGGTTGTCTGTGTTGTGTGCATAAATCAGCCTGCCAATCAAATGTATCTCACTTGGTTCGACAGCTTAAATGCATCAATAAGTTTATATTTCAGTTTCAATGCCCTTGTATGCAGAAAGTTAAATCTGATTGGACATTTTAAACCAGTAGATGATAGTGAGATAGACAGCCAAACAAGCAGGCAGGCGTTAATCTTTAAATGTTATTGGTTAAAACCAATTATGTTCGTTTTGATTGTAATTAAGTCTAGGCACATTACTTAGTTTATTCGGCTGTGCCCTGCATAAATAATAAATATTTAGGTGTTATCGAGGCACCCGCGTTAGAGCCCAAATGGCAATAGAGACGGAGAAATTCGGTGCAGTAAAACAGCGAAGAATTACAAGTATGTCGTGCCTCCATGGCCATGCAGATGACGCCTTGATGCTTGAAGCGATGGGTACGAGGTTCGTGTGTCAGTGGGAACATCACTGTGGTGCAGATACATTCAGCTGACGAGTGACAAATAGGACGAAACTCGCGTCCTGGATTCGTCTGCTAGCCACAACGAAGTAAATTACCGTATCAACAAACAGTAATTATTTGTAGTCCTCAATTGATAAAAGGTTCAACATAACTTCTATCTCAAACAACTGTTTATGGCAGCTTTGAGCACGAATCGATATCAAGGAGAGAAACATTCAGAACTTGGATGCTCTGATCAGCTGTTTTGTCCCAGCTTGGAACTTCTCAGTAATACGTACCCACGACTTCACCGCAGATGGGAACGTCAGGTTTCGTGGCGAGTACATTACTAACCACCAACTGTGGTTGAATTTAATGGTTAATATTCTCTCACCTCTGTAATTTGGCAACATAGCAAGAACATCAGATATCATCAATGTGTCTCTTCCTACCAACTTCACTGACCCCAAAGGTTACAGCTCCTCATTACAGGTATAAGATACGCATATCGAAGTTGGTCACTACTAAGAACTGCAACACTTCCTGAGGAAACTAACATGAAATCAATAAATCCCTGCAAATCCCTATTTGAGTTACATTCCAATGCTTATGAAGTCCAGCTGCTTCCTGTAGTTGAATATGTTACCTAGTGTGATGCAGGAACATTTTTGTTTCGGCTACTATAACACCATCATCATCATCCAGATCTACATATAATTTGCAGAATACGGTTACTATTTATTGATATACTTGTAATTCCCCATTTTTCTGTTAGATCGAATTGTTCGACCTCTGTTGGCATATGGGCTGGTATGCGGATGCCTCGATATTGCCTGAATGTTAATTATAGTGATTTGTTTTGTTGTGGGTAGCAGAAGAATCCAGGACGCGCGTTTCTTCCTGTTTGGGCTTCGTCAGTGGATTACACCCTGTCGTTTGAAGTGATGGGCGCGGGGTTCGAGTCTCACTGGGAACATTACCACACATTAAGGGGCAGACATATGAAGCTGACGACTGCTAAATAGTACGAAACACGTGTCCTGTAGTCCTCTGCTAGCTACAATTAAACAAATTGCCATAGTGCGGTTAATTCACTTTTTAAGAAGAATACTTACTCAATCATTCCCTTTCTTTTTTATAACCATTAGGTAAGGCGACAGTTTGAAAAGCAACTCAGAACACGTTCACTACGCACCAGTCTTCGTCCACACCGAAGATCTACACGCTTGAATAAACGCTTGTCTGCATAAATGCATCACCTGACTGAGTAAGTGCTTCTTGTCTAACAATTTCATAATTGAAAAAAACTGATCAATTTGAAAATGTATTAGAAACCACACGGTCCACGTATATTGGTGTATTGGCGCGCTCAAGGTCATATATATATATATATATATATGTATATATATATATATATATATATATATATATATATATGACGGTGGTGACCTTGAGCACGCCAATACGGAAACAGCTGCTTCTTTTTAATTTTTAATACAGAAGTGAAGGGATATTACTGTAGATATAGATTTTTAATGATGTTTGCCAAGTTATATTGGCTTCTGATTCCATCCTACTCTTCAGTGTAGAATCACCTACGATAAACTTATCCATATTACCCTATATAACATTCAATTGCCTGAACTACACTATAGACGTAAATAAGCCACCAGGAAGTCTGTTCACGCCTCTAAACTAGTTGTATACACTCCTGTAAAAAGATTTAAGCGTAAAAAGTTGACAACTAAGTTTAGATTTTAGATTCATAAGGGTAGATATTAGTCAAAAACCTACAGACTACGTAGTACATAACTTTGTAACTAAGCCATAAAGCAACAAACAAACAGCAAGTGAGTCCTCTTTTCGCAGCCCGTGCTGATTAATAACAATAGTAATAATAACCATTATGATAACTCAGAAATTATTAGAATGACCACACAGTCAGTAGCAACGTGATTGGTCACCTCAAGGTCACAAACGGATCACACAAGGTTGGCAAGGTTCTTTATTCACCTGAGCAACTTAGCTTTCCAGTTAAACAAATGTATTTCCAGAAAATGAGATATGTAACTATATGTAACCTCGTCTGGTTAACCAGTACACTAGTTACTAGCCGGTTCTAAGCCCGGATAGAGAGGAAAGGTTGGGCATACGGATAGCAACCCTACCCGGTCCAATCATTCCAGTCACTAAACAAACTTCAAAGCACAGAGTAAAATATTAAAAAGAAAAATAAAACTATTCCTCATTGGAATTGGAGAGACGAAATGAGGCCGGTTGGTGAAAGCCTGCCTTCAGGAAGCCAATTAGTCAGTGTGTCTTCTGTTCACTGGATGAAAGCGAAAGTGAGAATGGGTATATGGAATGTTTGCACAATGTCTGAAGCTGGCTGGCTGGCTGGCTGGCTGGCTGGCTGGCTGGCTGGCTGGCTGGCTGGCTGGCTGGCTGGCTGGCTGGCTGGCTGGCTGGCTGGCTGGCTGGCTGGCTGGCTGGCTGGCTTCAGGAAGAACAAATCATGTGTGCACCAAATTGCAACGCTACACTACGCATTATCACAGAACAGAGCATAGGATGACATTCAACTCTCTACCTCGACTTTATCGACTCTGAAAAGGCCTTCGACAGAGTCGATCGAGAAGTAACTTGGTAACTGCTTCAACACCACGGAATACCAAAAACCTTTATCAACCTCATTCAACAACTATATGAAGACGCCACATGATGAGTCATTCACAATGGAAAACTCACCGACGACTTTGAAGTGAAGACAGGTTGACAGGTAAGACAAGGTTCCCTCTCGCCTACTATCACCGATGATCTTCCTCATTGTGGTCGACTGGATTATGCAGAAAACCGTGAGGAGCTTGAGGAGAGGCATACGCTGTTTCACCGATGAAAAGACCCTAAACGATTTACATTTCACCAATGATGATTTGTGTCTGACGTCTCTTGTCACACAAACTCGAAGATGTACATGCAGAAACCGACTTGTTGACAGAAGAGGTGAGGCAGCGAAGACGGTACTTCCTTCAGGTGAATGTAGAGAAGACGGAGGTGATGAAGATAGTCAACCAGCAATAAGAACATCAGCAACAAGTACCAGTTATCTACCTATCCATGGAGCATCGCTTCAACTACACGTGGCGGCGGCGGCAGAGATAAGAATATCAAAGTCAGCATCGGAAAGACAGTAAGACACGCCTTGCTGCATCAACCTGAAATCACTGTCGAGATCTACTGCACTCAGCATAAACCGTGTACAAGATCTGGATTTTCAATGCCAATTCAGTCAAGTGAGTCAGTGATTCCATGTGATGATTGAGAGACTTGGTGCATCACAAAAATCACATCCAACAAACTACAGACATACATCATCAACAGCTACCACCTACGCTTGCTCCATACTGAAGATCAGATGGGCAGAATAATAAGAATAAGCAACAAGGAACTCTGGGAACGAATCAACGAAGAAGCTATCATCCAGCAAATATGCAGCAGTGGAAAGTGGAGATGGATTGGATTTGGCATACACTGAGAAGACCGATTGGGGATGTGACGCGCCAAGCCGTTGAGTGGAATGGAAATTGTAGAGGACGAGTTGGGTATCCGAGGTGATGGTGAGATGGAGGAGATAGTGTGAGGAAGAAATGACAGGTTGTGGGGGGTCGTGGAGGTAAGTTGAAAAGACTGGAGAGAACAGAGTAGAATAATGGAGGTGTGTTACTGAAGTCGTATGTTCCACTAGGAACCCATGGGACAAATAACAATAATAATAATAATAATAACTACAGCAGGTTTGTAATAGACTCTAGCTTATTGTTTTGGACTGTATAGTATTAGTATGGAAACTTCCCTTCATCTTTATTGAGTTTAGAACTGAAATTATGAACCACATATAAACTGGAAGTAGTCAACATATCAAACCACACTTATATCAGTAAGCATCACTTCACTGAACAGTTGGCAAGAGTTAATAGATCAGGTGTTTAACTGATAGAGGGTTGTTTAATATATGAAGGCCTAGAATATATATAAAACGTGAACATGGAATCCATCAGTCACTAATATGGCAGGGTAACAGATCATAGGTCTTATGTAATATATAGTGTATACATTAGTGTTGACGTTCTTACTCGACTTTTTTTTATGTTAAATCATACAGAATGAGTCGGAATACCTGGTGTAGTGGTTAGAAACTGAATTTTTACACCACTGAATAATTAGTGTAACAGATTTTACGAAAATCGAGTAAAATAAGATATCAGAGTGATTTTATCAACCCTCTTCTGAAAGCTGTTGATAAATCGTCTACTTGAAAAATTTGAAACATTTAGTCCCTTTGATGAATTTTGATAAACTTCGTCTTCTAATTACACCATCGAAATTCATAAAAGGGAGTAAATGTTTCAAATTTTTGAAGAGAAAACTCCCTTCCTGTACTGTTAAACGGTTAAATGAACTATTTAACCATAAGTGTAAAATCTCATCTCAGAAAGTGAAATTGGAATTCTATAAATCGTGTATTTCTGATCACATTTTCCCAGACAATTTTACAAAATGTTACGATCCTCTAACTGTAACCCAACCTTTCAAATCTTGTTCGACTTATGAAATCACATATAGATAGTTGCAATGAGAAGTTATGCAGCTTAACTGAAATGCATACTCATGCTTCATGTGTATTGTTGGATATTTCTCTTATATGCCACATTAAATTCACCAATTTTTATAGCTCCGTAATTAGTAAAACGAAGGATAAAACAAGGCAAAAATTGTCTAGATCCCTTTCCAATGATATTCATGCAAACTCATTTCCATGCATTCCAGATAAATATGTAACTAATTTGTCCTCTGTTGTACTTTCGGTTAATGAGAAAGAGGCGCTTTCCCTTGGATTCAACTTTTCAGTTCCATACATGCAAATCTCTCAATTGGATATTGATGCTCAGTTTGAAAATCTCTATAACCAGTTGAGCCTTCTTGTCCCTACATCTTCAGATAACCAAAGTTGGTTAAAGGCTAAATTAGTTGATATTGCTCATCAATTCCATAGTTCAGAAACAAGACAAAGAAGCATTTTGAGTTCATAGCACTTCAAATCTTTGAGAGAATTATAGAACAGATCGGATATAATCATTCTTAAACCCGATAAGGGATGAGGTATCGTTGTGATGAATAAATCTGACTATAAAAATAAAATGTTATCCATCCTCAGCGACGTAAGCAAATTCATAGCCGATGTCCCATTAGAAGATATTAGAAAATTGGAAGCAAAAGTAACCACTCACTTAGTAAAACTTTTGAATATGAATGTCATTAGCAAAGAGGAATTTAATTCATTGAAACCTATGGGATCTGAATTTCCAAATTTATATGGATTACCTTAGATTCATAAAGCTAATAATCCCTTACGCCTTATATTGTCTATGTGTCGTTCTCCCATACATAAACTGGCGAAATGGTTGGTAAAAATGTTAAATCCAGTTCGAAACGAATTCTGTAAGTTTTCATTGGAAGATTCTTTTCAAATTGTTGACTGTCTTAGTAACATGAGTATAAAAAACAAGATCATATACTCTTTCGATGTAAATTCCTTATTCACTAACGTGTCATTGTCCAAGACTATTAGCATTCTCTGTCACTATATTTCCTCAAAAAACCTCCCATTTCCTACTACTCCAACCTTTCTGAGGGAGTTATTATTTCTGTGTACCGACAAAGTCCACTTCACATTTGAAGGTGAACGCTTTCGACAAGTTGACGGTGTAGCTATGGGTAGTCCTTTAGGATCACTACTGGCTGATATTTATATGTCATATATTGAAAATCTGGCTGGTTATCTCATCGTTAAAGTTCCTCTTTACAAGAGATATGTTGATGACATTATAGTGATTTGTGAGATGCATGAGGATATGGTTTGTCTACTAAATAGACTTAACACCGTACAAACACACATCAGCCTGACATGTGAGAAAGAGAATAGTAATCAACTGCCATTCCTAGATATACTTCTCAGTCAACGAGAAGATGGTTTAATAAGACGGTCAGTTTGCAGAAAGCCTACATGGACAGGACAATACCTGAATTTCCACAGTTTTTGTCCAATCCAATACAAGTGAGGTTTAGTAAAATGGCTGTTTAACAGGATCTATCGTATCAGTACACTAGATGCGATAGATGAAGACATCAAATTACTGAGCAAAGCACTCGTGGAAAATGGATATCCGACGAAGTTTATGAACCGTTGTAGAGGTCAAGTAGCACCATGCCAACTCTATACACGGTCCTTAAGAAAAATGTCCATATCACTTTTCCATACAGCGGAGAGCTAAATGGTATCATTTTGAGACGTAGGTTGACACCAGCCATTAAGAAAACGTATTACGCTGCCAATCTTACCATTGTGGAGAAAACAGAACACATGCTTCACCGAAAACTTAAACACTGCATCAGTGATTACATCACATCCCATTGTTTCAAGTTGTTATTCATCGAAGACTGACATCAGTTGGAGGAACAAAGGAAACCTGGGAGCACTGGACAGCTGTTTCGTCCTAGTATGGGACTCCTCAGCAGTGCGCACCCACGACCCTGAGACATGTCAGAGAAGACAGTCTTCGATGAATAACAACTTGAAACATTTCCAAATCTCCACAACCCCTCAAAATTTAACATCCCATTGTGTTTACCAATTTACATGTGTGTGTGATCACACTTACATAGGGAGGAGTAATCGAGTTATGCAGTTGAGGGTGGGAGAACATGTGCCTAAATGGCTTCAAAAACAAATGGAGTGTGAAACAGTGATAAACGCTGGTGGGAGATGACCCTCTTCATCTATAGCTAAACATATCATAGAAACAGGTCACAAAGTTAATGTTCAAACAGCTTTCAAAGTTTTATATAGAAACAGTCAGGGATGTATTCTGATATTTGTGGAAGTCATAGCCATACACAAATTTAAAACCACCTTTATGTGTACAAAAACAGTTTGTTATTACACTACACCTACCTTGATAAACTTTGTTTTCTTACCAAGATTAGGACGAACTATGTCACTTCCTGTTTGTCCTCATCTTTCTTAATTTTAATCCCCTATTGTGTTAATTGTTGTACTTATCCCCCCTCCCAGTCCTCAGTTTAATATATATTGACTTGACAAATAAATGTGTGGGGATCAGATTGTTCGAAATGTATTGCGCAAATACATCACACTGCTCAGATAAACTTCATCTAATTACGCTATCGAAATCCTCCACTGTTAATTTTATGAATATTTCTTTGCCTACTTAAACAGCGTTATAAGTAGCCACTTTATGTCACTTAAAGTTTTATGAACTCGATGTAGAATAACTACGGAACCTATCTTGAATAATCCTACGTACTGCCTATCAACCTTGTGGAGCTCGTTCCTGATTTAGATAAAATTGAAAAAAGTTATGGACGGCTGGATCTTAACCTTCTAGAGATCCATTTTGTAATAAATCAACAATTAGCACCCGACAATATTTCCATCGAACCTCGCCTGGTTAACTAGTTTACTAGTTACTAGCCGGTCCTAAGCCCGGGTAAAGAGGGAAGGTTGGGCATAGGGCTAGCAACCCTACCCCGTAAAACAAATCTAACCGCTAAAGAAACTTCAAAGCACAAACAAAATATAAAAAATGAAAACAAACTTATTCCCCGCTGGAATCGGAGAGGCGAAATGACGCCAGTTGGTGAAAGCCTTCGGGAAGCCAATTGGCCGATGTGTCTTCTCTCGATGAAAGCGAAAGTAAACGTGGGGACATGGAATGTCCGCACGATGTTTGAACCCAGTAAGGCAGCCCAGATTGCAAAGGAGATGAGAAGGTATAACATCGAAGTGCTTGGGATTTGCGAAAGCAGATGGAATGGGAGTGGACTCTCCAAACTGTCAACTGGAGAATCAATAATCTACTCCGGTCACCCAGACGCCAACCACGAGCACACTGAGGGAGTGGCTATCATGATGTCCTCAAGAGCATCGAAGGCTCTCATGCAGTGGGAACCAATCTCCTCCAGGATCATGACAGCAAGGTTCAACTCAAAAGGAAGAAAGGTCACAATCATACAATGTTATGCACCTACAAATAATGCAGAGCAAGAGAAAAAGGAGGATTTCTACAGACAACTTCAATCAACACTGGACAAGACGTCAGTTGGCGATATCAAAATTCTAATGGGCGACATGAATGCCAAACTGGGAGGGGACAACACGGGAAGAGAACTAACCATGGGTCGAGAGGCGCTAGGTGAAATGAATGAGAATGGAGAATTGTTTGCAGAATTCTGTGCATTCAACGATTTGGTGATTGGAGGCAGTGTGTTCAGGCACAAGGATATCCACAAAGCGACATGGACTTCACCAGATGGACACACTAAAAATCAAATCGACTTTATCTCAATCTCAAGAAAATGGAGACGCAGTCTACTTAACACAAGGTCAAGAAGAGGAGCAGATGTAGGTTCAGACCACTATCTAGTGCAAGGAACCTTCCAAATCAAGTTAAAAGCCTTCAAGGAAGCTGGTGATAGACCTCAATTCAAGTACAACACTCGGAAACTGAAGGATGAAACTACAAAGGAGATCTTCAAAGCAGCCATCAAGACAAAATGGGAGACGTCGAGGGACATCCCTGAAGAAACCTGTGTGGAAGAACACTGGAAGTCTTTGAAAGCTATGTGGAAAGAAACCTGCACAGCCGTATTAGGAAGGAAGAAGAAAGAAGACAAGGAATGGATCTCGACGGATACCTGGAAGCTGATAGAGGAGAGGAGGATGGTGAAGCAGAAGATAAACCAGTGCAAGGATGCTCAACGACAAGAGGAACTGAGCACAATGTATAAAACACTGGACAAAGAAGTGAAGAAGAGTGCACGCAAAGACAAAAGACACTTCTACGACACACTGGCAAGTGAAGCAGAACAGGCTGCAGGTAAGAGAGACCTGACGACATTGTATCAAATAACCAGGTTGCTATCAGGGAAGAGACCAACACAGATGAAACCAATAAAAGATGAAGAAGGAAATTTAATTACAAAAGAAGAGAAACAGAGGAAACGATGGGCCGACCACTTCAAGAAGCTCTTGAATCGACCACCACCTGCACTTCGTCCAGAAATACCACCTGCAGCCGCTGAATTACAAGTGAACATAAATCCCCCAACGAAAATGGAAGTCCTGAACGCCATAAAGCTACTGAAAGGTGGGAAAGCAGCAGGACCAGATGGAATACCGCCAGAAGCACTGAGAACAGATGCAGAGACAACAGCGGACATGCTCACACCACTATTGCAGAAGGTGTGGAAGGAAGAGAAGGTACCTGACGATTGGAAGAAGGGTTACCTTGTCAAACTGCCGAAGAAGGGAGACCTCAGTGCTTGCAAGAACTGGCGCGGAATCACTCTCCTGTCCACCCCAAGTAAAATATTAAGCCGCATCATCCTGGAGAGGCTTAAAGACGCACTGGATTCAAAACTGCGACCGGAACAGGCAGGCTTCAGGAAGTACAAATCATGTGCTGACCAAATTGCAACGCTTCGTATCATCATAGAACAGAGCGTAGAATGGCAATCAGCTCTATACCTCAACTTCATCGACTTTGAGAAGGCCTTTGACAGCGTCGACCGAGAAGTAATTTGGAAACTGCTTCAATACTACGGAGTACCGCAAACCTTTATCCGCCTCATTCAACAACTATATGAAGATGCCACATGCCAAGTAATCCACAATGGGAAGCTCAGTGATGCCTTTGAAGTGAAGACAGGAGTGAAACAAGGTTGCCTACTATCCCCCATGATATTCCTTATTGTGGTGGACTGGATCATGCAGCAAACAGTAGGCAGCGAGAAGAGGGGGATACACTGGACGACGGAAAAGAACCTAGAAGACTTGGATTTCGCCGATGACTTGTGCCTAATGTCACATAAACTTGAAGATCTGCAGGCAAAAACTAACAAGTTGACAGAAGAGGCAGCTAAGACGGGACTTCAGGTGAATATAGAGAAGACAGAAGTGATGAAGATACCGCACCACCACCATCAACAACAACAACAAACTCCAATCACCGTCAACGGGAGAAACTTGAAGGAAGTAACCTCCTTCACTTATCTAGGAAGCACTGTTTCAACTACAGGCGGGACGGACGAGGACGTCAAAGTCAGAATCGGAAAAGCAAGACAGGCGTTCATTAGCCTGAAACCAGTGTGGAGATCTTCTGCACTCAGCATGCGGAACAAGATACGGATTTTCAACACCAACGTCAAGTCAGTGCTCTTGTATGGCTCAGAGACTTGGCGCGCCACGAAAGGTATTTCCAATAAACTACAGACATTCATCAACAACTGCTTACGCTCGTTGCTGAAGATCAGATGGCCAGAAAAAATAAGCAACAAGGAACTCTGGGAACGAAGCAACCAAGAACCTATCACGCAACAAATATGCAGGAAGAAGTGGAGATGGATTGGGCATGCACTGAGAAGGCCGACTGAGGACATCACGCGTCAGGCCCTCGAGTGGAATCCCTATGGGAAGCGACGAGTTGGACGTCCGAGGGTGACATGGAGGAGGTCATGCGAGGAGGAAATGAGAGCTTCTGGGCTGTCGTGGAACCAGGTTCAAAAGATCTCAGAGAACAGAGGTCACTGGAGGCGTGCTACTGAAGCCCTATGTTCCACTCGGAACCCAAGGGACTAATAATAATAATAATAATAATATTCCCATCGATGATTTGTAGGGATTGGTTGATTTTTATTTAGGTTTGACCACTGTTTGGTATCAGTTGGAGAAAAAGTGAAATCTTATGAACCCTAGATTAGGAAGAGTTAAGTGAAGAGTTCCCCTTGATTATCAGCTTCCTGGCTTCTTATGCTAGACGAATGACCGTCCTAAAACCCTAACTGAATGAGTAGTTAACGACAGAACTGTCTTTTAATTGACTGAACTGTGCAAATCCCTTGTCCTGTGTCGATATTCTTTGACCTCACCTAATCTGTCAACATATACAGTGTTCAAACAAAGTAATTCTCATAGAATAATGTACATGTTGGTTAGCTGGAGGCAGAAAGCCCTGCTCAACCTAAGTTTCGCACTTGTTGGCACTCATCAGCAAGGCTTACCAACAACCTCGAGGAGACTTATGCCTACTGAGAGATTCAACTCGCACCACACAGTGCAGCTTTCACGGACGCTACCAATAAACCATTTACAGCAGCAATCCACCTCCTATATGACTGAATTGTTTACACTGACTAGTCACTGAAATGCCATCAACTTCATATTCTTCAGTGCTGATTGAATTCAAGACTCATCATCCCAGGAATTTTCCAATCTCCAGTGGTCAGTCGGTTCTTCGAATTCAGTCCAGCAGGAGGTTAATCGCGTGTAGAACACCTCAACGGTAACTTCTTTGACTGCAGCACTGGGTGATGTGGGTTCGAATGTCAGAGAAGATATCACTTCCTTCTAGACTTCAGATACACCTTGTTGATGCATGTCAACAACTGAGAAACCTAGATTGGGCAGGGTTTCCTGTCAACTACCTTCAAGCATCTAACATCTGTCGAGTTAGACTGAGATGGTTAGCCTCCTAATTTGATGGGAATGTTGGCAACTGGAACTCTGTAGTACGTAACACGAAATTGTTTGCTCTCCAATGACTGATCTCTGCATAATATACACCTCAAACAAGTATCTGTAATTAGTATTCACTAGTATACCAAAAGCTCAGATCGTCAACTTCCTGTTGACGACGGTAATCAACTTTCAAGTATTTTGATCGTCTATAGTGGTTTTCACTTTCTCATTATCATTTCATGATGCCGACTGAAAAATCAATATATTCAAATTAATTGATTATTATAATCTACTTGGTTGTGGTTAGCAGAAGAATCCAGCTTGACGCGCATTTCGTCCTACTTTGGAACTCATTGGTTAGCTGGATGTACCCGCACCCCAATGTGGAGTGATATTGTTCCCAATGCCAGAAAGGTATGATAACCACTTCTTATACAACGGGTATTAGTTATTACTATTTATTGATTGTTTTTATTCTATCAAAACGCGTGTCCTGGATTGTTTTACTAGCCACAACCAAACAAATTACCATAGTTAGCATTCAGGCAATATCAAGGCATCAGCATAGGAGCCCATATGCCAATAGAGGTAGGACAATTCGATCCAGTGAAACAACGGTGTATTACAAGCATATCATTAAACAGTATCAATCGATTATTATTATTATCATTATTACTATTACTATTTTAATTTATGAGCAACATTTGAGGTGGGTTGAACCTAAGGCTGTGGCTGTTATCCCGTGGGTTTCGGTTTCAAAGCCCAATCCACCCACCGAATGTTCAGACAGTCACATAGTAGTGTCATTGGTCCGTATATGCTAGGTATGAATCGTTAGTCACTTCATATGGTCGTTAATTGTATGCTGTAATATCAGCATAGAACAATAGCCTATCAGGTAAACATCATCCATCCATCCAAATCAACATAGGACGAGGCATTACTGCGTAACGGTCAAACTTGCCATATTTCATATCAGTACATGAAGTAAAAAGGCAGTCAAATTGCAGATGAAAAGAAAATTCAGTCAAACGAAATATAAAGTACTAAAAGAGAGAGAAAGGAAGAATAAGAAAATGGTATGATTCGGTATACCGTTAAGATAAGGATAATGTGTGTGGGGATACATCTGCTCCACTGATATTAGTTCTCAGCCATATCATCTAGATTCTCCAACCACTGGTTTCTCTTGTCCCGACAACCCTAACCAACCAGTCTCCATCTCCCAACATGGCTGAAACCAACGGTCAAAGGCTTCATACATTCATGCCATGTTTTAGTCTGGCCACCTCAAGCCTTTTTACAGCGTGAACCTACTTCAGCTAACATTGTGTGATGAGACAGACGGTGACTAGGCATATATAACACATGTCCCAACCATTCATCTCAGTCGATGAAGGTTCACAACCCGATCAAATGACTTACCTCTTCGCCCTCCTAAAACTCTGCTCCCGACTTCTGCCTTACTCCCATGGTGACACGACGGAATACGGTCTATACTACGAAGGCAACGTAGGTCAAACACTTGAAGCCTTCCTATATCCTCCACATTCAATGGCCATGTTTTACAGTAGTGTTTTGACTGAGTGGTGGGGTTGCGCGCGTGGGTATAGTGATACTGAGACTCAATAGACACCTAAACCGGATACCTTTACGACTAACCTCCCTCAGTACCTTCTGCTTCACTGAACCACAGAGAAATCAAAAGAAAAAGATAGCCTGTGACTGCAAGAACAGCGACAACTCTATTAGGCAAATTCCTGATATATATGTATTAACAAAACTCTCAGAAAGTGAAGCCATAAATGAACCAATCAGATTTCTTGTATGAGGTCGAATTTCTCCAATCAGGTTCGTATGTCAGTGCATGCATAAATCACGACCTGAATATGATGTGATCATGACTTGAAAACAACTCCCTTATTGGCTGCCTTTTGTCGTATCAAGTAGAACAAAGTGGACTACTGTATCAGATAAACTGGAATCGTAGATCATCTAAGGAGATTGATTATGTTAACAGCTAACTTACTCTCGTTTTTTTAATACTTTGTAATTATTGTCTTATTCAAATTTATTTTAGGGACTTTTCGTCACTCACTGAATTCCTCCTCCACATTATTCTCATTCTCTTCATGCAATATTGTTCGTGTATCATCATGGAAACTCATTCGCGTCTGCATTCAATGTGAACAATGATCAATACTCACTTTATTATTATTATCATTACTATTATTATTATCGTGACTATTATTGACATAATAAAAATTGATCATTGACTCAAGTGTTTGATATCACAGATTAATTATGTTTACATAAAGATTGAAAAAATTATGTACTAACTTAAGTGTTATATGTTTTAGCTGTTTGTTCTTCGGCTTCTTTCTCTCATGACATGACTTACTTGCTGGTGTGTTAAGAGAAGTTTATTGGTGATAAGAGTGGATTGGTGGTGGTGATGATGTTTATTCGTTTGAAGACTAATTTCATCAAGAAAGGTTAACCAATGAAACATCAAAAAGGGAATCTTTTACAGCATTGTCTCCATATGGTTGAGAACTTCCTCAATACAGCGAAGTCTCAGCCATAAAGTCCTCTATGAAATTGCCTTTGTCATTGAGAATTGATAACATCTTGTAGTGGCGACGACCAATCATATTCAAGTATGCACTGACCAATCAGAATCAAGAATATGAAGGACAATAGTTTATTAACAATTTACAAACCTGTTTAACTAGAGAAATAAAGATAACTAGGTTTTCAATAGGTTTATCATCTTTGAAAGCATTCCATTGTCTCCATCGCCACTCATCCATACGAGACAATATCATTCAAATGATATTGGGGAAGTTTCCCCTTGCCACTCCGTTAAAAGTCTTGAGAACTTTCTAAGACAACTCCACATATTTATAAGGTTGTTTGTGTGCATTCCAGTAGGGTGAACAATAACTTGATGGGAGTTAACTATCTTGCATAGAGGCACATATGACTTCCAAGTGTTTGTTTAATATTGTGGTACCCAACACCAACTTGCTTCTCATTACTGCTAGGATGGATAGTTTGGTCGATCATTTATCCACTGAAAATATCCTTCCTTTGTATTTCAGTTGTGTATACTAAGGAATCTGTGATTCGCCAAAACATATGTATTTCACATACAACCCGCAAGGTTGGTTTCTGCAGCGTCAACAATACGGTAAACGGACGTAACGAATGACATTGAATAGAGCCTCCCAATAACCTGATTTGTCGATTCCAAGGTTTCCCGTCATCAAAGTTTAGTTCTACCCATTTCGTCTTAATAGTCTTGTATACTCATAACAACATAACCCCGATTCCTTAATCAGATTCAAGAAGGACTATGTCATTTCTTCAAGCAGGTAGTCATCATGGAGTGACATCGATTGGAGGAACATTGGAAACCTGGGGGCACTGGACAGCTGGCTGTTTTGTCCTAGTATGGGACTCCTCAGCTGTCCGATCCATGATCCCGCCAGGGGTCAAACCCACGACCTTCAGGTTCCATGGCCAGCAAGTTATCATCAAGCCACTGGGTTGGAATTCAATGGTTCATATTTCCAACTTCTGTTAGTTCGTGACACAGCGCGATCATCAACCAATGTCATCGTCGTTTGATCCCTATCACGGTCATGAGTGCACACTTCTGAAAAGTCCCATAATAGGACGAAACAGACTGCTATCCAGTTCTCTCACCTTTTCAATCTTTCTCCAACTGATATCAGTCAATGATGAAAATCAACTCGTAAAAAATTCGTAGTCGCTTTAATCCATTGAAAGGCTAGACCTTCAAGATGCTTTCCTGTTACGAATCAGACACCACTGACATCATATACGATATGAACAAAGTTAAGCCTTCAGCCAACTTTGATTCCTCAGATGAAGTTGAAACAGGTGAATTCACTTCATCATAAAGATATTGTAAGTGGATATCAATGGGAAATTTCTGTTTGTAGAATAGAAAAATTGAATCCAAGAGATAAGGCTTGGTTATTGATAATAGATTAGTCATATTTCAAGTTGTTATTCATCGAAGACTGACATCAGTTGGAGGAACAAAGGAAACCTGGGAGCACTGGATAGCCGTTTCATCCTAGTATGGGACTCCTCAGCAGCACGACCGACCCACGACGCACCCACGACCCCACCAGCAGGGATCGAACCCACGACCTTCAGGTTCGTCGGCCAGCGCGTTACCATCGAGCCACTGGGTCAGAATCCAAGTTTCCTTTGTTCCTCCAACTGATGTCAGTCTTCGATGAATAACAACTTGAAATATTTCCAAATCTCCACAACTCTCTCAGATTAGTCATATATTGATTTAAAGGGATTGAGAAAAAGTTCATGTGAATGTCAGTCATATGAAAAAGATTTCGGTAATTTTCTCATCAGATTCTCCATTGTCATATTATTGACAGAATTGTAAACATTCATTCATGTATTTAACATATATATATCACATATGTATGAGAACTTTGACAACACAGATGGATCTATGACTATGAGTTTCTGTTAATTTCTTCAACTTTTCACTTCCATGACATTTAGTAAAGTGAATAAGGTTAGTGTAGTGAGCTCTGTTGATCATAATGGATTTAAGTTGTATATGTTGAGAGGGTAGCATATATTATTCTTGGTACTTGTCCCTTGGGTTCCTAATGGAACATAGGGATTTAATAGCACGTCTCCATTACACTCTCTTCTCTGCAATCTTTCAAACCTGGTTCCACCACTACCCACAATCTCTCATTTCTTCGTCACACCATCTCCTCCATGTCACCCTCAGCTGGGACACCCAACTTGTCGTTTCCCATCTGGGTTCAACTCGACGATCTGGCCTGACGTGTGATGTCCCTGAATGGTCTTCTCAGTGCATGCCCAATCCATCTCCACTTCCATTCAGTGCATATTTGTTGAGTGACAGATTCTTGCTTCGTTGGTTCATTCCCAGCGTGAATTCCTTCTTGCTTATTCCTATTATTCTGGCCATCTGATCTCATCTTCAGTAACGAGCTAGCGTAGGCAGTTGTTGATGAATATCTGTAGTTTGTTGGAAATGCCTTTCGTAACACACCAAGTCTCTGAACCATCACATAGAAGCAGTGACTTGACTGAATTGGTGTTAAAATCCTGATGTTACTCATGCTTTATGCTGAATGTGGTGCAGAAGATCTCCTTACTTGTATCAGGTTAATGAACGCCTATCTTGCTGTTTTTCCTATCCTGGCTGACTTTGACGTCCTCGTCTGTACCGCCTATAATTGAAACGATGCTGCCTAGATAGGTGAAAGAGGCTACTTTCTCCAAGTTTTGCTTGCTGATGGTGATTGAAGCTTGTTGTTGTTGTTGGTGGTGGTGGTGGTGGCGGCGTTGGTTGGGTACCTTCTGTCTTCTCTACATTCACCTGAAGGAAGTCTCGTCTTCGCTGCCTCGTCTCTTCTGTCACTTCGTTATTTTTTGCCTGTAGATCTTCAAGTGTGTGTGTGACTTAAGACATAAGTCATCGACGAAATCTAAATCTTCTAGGTTCTTTTCCCCATCCAGCCAGCCTATCCCCCTCTTCACGCTCTTCACTGTTTGTTGCATGATCCAGTCTAGTCCACTACAATCAGGATATCATGGGTGATAGTAGGCAGCAACTTGTTTTACTCCTGTCTTCACTTCAAAAGCATCACTGAGCTTCCCATTGTGAACTAATTGGTATATGGCATCTTCATATAGTTGTTGAATGAAGTTGATAAAGGTTTGTCGTATTCCGTAGTATTGAAGCAGTCGCCTGATAAATTACTTCTCCGTCGACGCTGTCAAACGCCTTCTCAAAGTCGATGAAGTTGAGGTAGAGGGTTGACTGTCATTCTATACTCTATTCTATGATGATGCTTAGAGTGGCGTTGCAATTTGGTGCGCACATAATTTGTACTTCCTGAATCCAGCCACCCTGTTCCGGTCGTATTTTTGAATCGAGAGCATCCTTTAGTCTCTCCAGGATGATGCGGCATAATATATTGCTTGGGGTGGACAGGAGCATGATTCCTCGCTAGTTCTTGCAAAGACTTAGGTCTCGCTTCTTCGAGAGTTTGATAAGGTTGCCCTTCTTCCAATCAACCGGCAGGTTCCTTTCTTTCCTTCCAGACCTTCTGCAATAGTGGTGTGAGCATGTCCGCTGCTGGTGTCCCTGCGTCTGTTCTCAGTGCTTCTGGTGGGATTCCCTATGGTCTTCCTGCTTTCCCACATTTCAGTAGCCTCGCAGCGTTCATGACTTCGACTTTCGTCGGAGGACTTGTGTTCACCTATAGTTCTGTGGCTGCAGGTGGTATTTCTGGACGAGTTGTAGGTACTGGTCGATTCAAGAGCTTTTGGAAGTGGTCAGCCCATTGTTTCCTTTGTTTCTTCTCTTTGGTGATGACTAGGTTTCGTTCACTATCTCTCATTGGTTTCATCTGAGTTTTTCTCTTTCCAGATAGTAACCCAGTTGTTTGATACAATGTCGTCAGGTCTCTCATACCGGCAGCCTGTTCTGCTTCACTTGCAAGTGTGTCGTAGAAGTGTGTTTTGTCTTTGTGTGCACTCTTCTTCACTTCTTTGTCCAGTGTCCAGGCAGAAATCATAGGCAATTACCAGTAATGGGTAAAGATTCTGTTCAGAGAAATGCAAGAGACAATGTGGACGTATTAACAGGAAGTCGAGATAGAAGCACATTATGCCAATTAGTACCTTGGTGGTAGGTGTACCATATTTAACGACTACTGTACCACTTGCCACCAATAAACATTCCTTCTTTTGTCTACACTACTACCACTACTCACAATACTACTGCTACTCATACTACTACTACTACTACTCATACTACCACTACTACTACTACTACTACTACTACTACTACTACTACTACTACTACTACTACTACTACTACTACTGTAGTGGGCATTGCTGTTCAAAATGGATATAAGTAGTCTGTGCTGATAGGGCTGCAGAGGTTATAGGCAATTACTAGTAACGGGTAAAGATTCTGCTCAGAGGAAGAATGCAAGAGACAATATAGGCGTATTAACAGCAAGTCGAGATAGAAGCAGAAGAGAGATCTGTAGCACAATGTGTAAATGACTGTCTTACTAGAATGTGTACAATATTTGATGACTACTGTACAACATGTCATTTCTTTCTTTGTCTCCGTCTTGTTATTTCCTACAATAGTTCACTGGAAGATTTGTAAACATCTACTTTCACCTTCTTAGATATTCATCTTTCCTTCAACTTGAGGTTACCAAATCCATTCAATATCTTAACAGGGTAAGGCAGGGGTATTCTTGACACAAAGATGAAACAATTAGTCCCTTTGATGAATTTGCATAGCGTTATAAAAAGATGGCGGGGTGTATTCATGGAATACATTTCAAACAATCTAATCACACTTTTTACTTGTCAAGACATTTTTTTCTATATAAAGGATGAAAATAGATTGGTGTAAGACAACTAGGTCAAGATAATACAAGAAAGGTAAGGAGAGATAATGCATTTCTCCCACCCCTTTTGGTATTACACAATGAGAAAGAGATTACCAAAGAAGGTTTTAGGGGAAGACAGTTTGTCTTTGAATACACAAAGGGGAGGTTTACTTCCGCTTAGCTAAGGCATCAATAAACTCAAGTATACAGTCTTGATGGCTCCCACATAATGGTCTTAAGACTCTTTTGCTAATGTGCCTACTTAGAGACGATGTTATCAGACGAGTACCAATAAGCCTGAAACCTAAGTTAACCTCAGTACAAACATACAGACCAAAGGATTCAATGTCCAAAGCACACAACTGAAATGTCCGCAGACAGTTGTTCTCTGAGCTTACGTAACTATAATGCTCCTTTGGTTAAATAATCAATCCAAAACGAATCCCCCTCTTCAATAAAATCTAGTCAGCCAGTAGCAGCGAAGATCGCCCCCTCATTTGGATCAAACCAACCAATCAGAATAAAACTTCCTCCTCCAATGCATACGACTTAGTCAATCAGAAGATGACTATCTTCATCAATTCATTAGTAAAAAAAGAGTAAACCAATCACAATTAAGCGATCTTAACGTATTGCATATAGAAAGGCAATTAACCAATCACACTGATGTTCATTCCTCTGAGAAATACTACACTTGGAAAGTCAACCAATCAGGCTCAGCACATGCCCATACACTCACCAAGCGACGAATCAAATCACACCCAGGCAAAGTAGCACTTTATAAATATCTATACGAAGCCATTTATTTCACTTCCTTGTGAAGCTCTGACGAATTCATGACAGTGTCTCGTATAACACTGGAACGTTCACCAACTTAAAGCCAAGGTCAGATCAGAACCCGTTATGAATATCCACACCCTAAGCTACAAATATATGCCACAAATTAATATCATTGACAAAACTATCCACAGTAATTGCGATTAGCATCAGTTGAAAATGTAGATATCTTCGACAGGGAGAACACAAAGAACATTACAGAATTCCTAGAAGCTTGACATTTCAGTCAGTTAGCAATCAAAAGGTATCAAAACATAGGCCCAATCTGTATTGATTGGTCACGGGAGAGCAACCAATTTCGTATTGTCTAGTCCTGAGTACGGACAGAATCCTATCGATCAAATTCGCAATATGGTCACCAAGCTAGGAGACACAGCACCGCGGCGTACCACTGAGCTATTCGAGACGCGACTGACCTCCTGAATAGTTGTGGACCCTAACACTGAGTAATGCAGGTTCGCATATCAGGCAGGACATCAGTTTCGTCGAGGTTGCCGATACACCTTGCTGATGAATATCGACAAGCACGAAATCTAGGTCCAGGCGTTCCTGCTAATCGCCTCCAACCAACTAACATAGGTCTATTCTGTCAACCAATAAGAAGAATGATAAACTACCCAAATGTTAGAGGTCAGTCAGAGAAATCTGTGCAGTCAGTGACACAGTAATCAAAGGGAAATAACAACCACACACTACGTCATCAGAGTAGGCTGTCAAATCACTCATGAAGTAATCCTGATAACTCATTTCATATTCAAGTTAATGTTGATGGGGTTGTCTAGAAAGTCGATGTCTGAACCATCTAGCTCACAAAACATAACAGTCAAAACAAGTGGAAATCCAAGAGTAGATGACAGAAAAATGACAGAAATCACTAAGTGTGTTAAAACACCCGCGCAGCAGCTTATACGCCAACAGACGTTGGTCATTTTGGTCTGAAACAACCAGCAACGGGAACTAATCATAATTCTTAACATTAAAGTTGAACAATTGCCCTAGGAGTGGCTACTGAACCTCATTAGTCTAGTGGACAACGTTCTCAAGTTTGAACCCAGTGGTGCTGGTGTCGCATATTAGCTAAAATACCTGACCAATGGCTGCCAACTTGGTGTGGTGGTTGGGCTTGTATATCATGATGAGTCAACGAGCTATGCTGGTGGAACGTTAGTTCCTTCGAGGTCCTAGCGTACCGGAAATGTTTGTCGAATAATGGTTAGACCAACGGCAGTCTCTCTTACCCTCTACATGTTCTTAAACAAAGAAATGATGCATTATTATGGTTAAGATCAGTCATCTGTGGTTAGTAGTGGTCCAAAACCATAGGACGTATGTCTGACTATATTCTCCATGATACAGGCATCAAAAACGTTGTACATGACAGGCCTTAAGCAGATGTCCCCTTTGCTCTGCAATCAGGCACCTCAAGAAAACCTAGCCTTTCACGGTGTGGGCGGTCGGGAAGTGCCAACCGCCTTCACAGCTGTCGGTAACTCAGAAAAATAACGTCAGTCACTAGGATACAGGTACGTCTAGCTGATAAGTCCCGAGTCCTAGATCCTACTATTAACCACTATCCATCCTTAGAGTTACAAACTTTGATTGGTTCATCAAGGTTGAAACCACTATAGTACACTCTAACACCTGTTAGTTGGAAGTAACGGATGGGAAGCGCTCCACAATCTACGGGTTCTTGACAATCACCTCCAACCAACTAACATTACAGTATTTGGTTTCGCCTTTCAAATAATTGCCTTTCAGTCTATCTCGAACAGCTGGCGACACACATGACGATGTCAAAGCCAACCAGCATCCGAAAGACACTAAGACACACCTTCCTTCATTAATCTGAAATCATTGCACTCAGTATAAAGCGTCAACAGCATACCAATTTTCAACACCATCTCAGTCTACTTAGTCACTCCCTCCATGTAATGATGCTTGAGAGAGTCGGCGCCTTACGAAAACCATTTCCTTCCAACAAACTTCACAAATACATCATCAACACCTAACACCTACTCTCACTCCATACTCAACATCACATCACACCACATCACATCGCATCAGATCACATGAGATGAGATGAGAAGGTGAGAAAGGATAAGTAAGGAGGAAGTGTTGTCTGGCAACCAACCAATCAACCAACGAAGCAAGAAGCCATCGAACAACAACATATATGCAGAAGACGAAATTGGAGATAGGTCGGGTTGGGTTGGATTGGATTGGATTGGACATAGAGTGAGAAGACTGTTTGTGGACATCACGCGTCAGGCCAAGCCAGACTAGGCCATGCCATGCCGTGCCAGGCCATCGAGTGGAAGCCAAATGTGAAAGGATGAGTCAGGTATCTGAGTGTAACATGGATGGGATTGTGTGATGAAGAAACGAAAGGAGCCAGATGAAAAGGATTACAGAGAACAGAGTGAAATAGTGACAGGCTATTGAAGCCCTATATTCCACTAGGAACCCAAAAGACAAATAAATATTAAAACTAATAACACTCCTGAAGGGAATTCAGGGGAACAGTACAGATTCTTACTGAAACAAGTACTGAGTAGTATAATATACATAGGTAATCTTCACAGTAAAAAACGTTATCAGTAACAATAAGGATGATGTAATCCAAAATGTAGGAAATAAGGTCTATGCAACTCTAGAGAGTGAAATTATTGAACCATCTATCTTATCAACATCATTTACCCATGTTGTCATATATATGGCGTTTGAATTCGTGGGTTATATAATACACAGAATAGCATCAGGTGATCTAATCTTTTTGTAACCCATCTGGATCATTAGAATATCCCTCCATCATACATCTCAGGTAAAGGATAATTCTTTTTAGCATCCGATTATTCCAGTATGAAAATTAAGTTAACAGATATTGTCTATCTATAGTCCTCCATATAGTAGGCTAATTAGATTATGCTGATTTCTTTACTCCAATTCGTCTATACAGTACATAGATTGAGATTTAGTATCTCGTTTCTCTTTTAAGTAATTACTCCAGGATAAGTCGATCTGTTTTAGCATATTTGATGGAAATATAATAATAATGATGATGGGAAGTGGTTAGCAGTGGAGTTCACAATGCATATTTCATCCAATTTGAGACTCACCAGTCAGATGAGAGATGTTATTCCTACCGGAATTCGAACTCGGGATCGATCGCTTCAAACGCCTTATTCGCTACACCATCGAGCCATCGTAGCCACTTCTATACATGTCGCGCAAAAGCCTTGGAGTTTGAAGTGATCGGTCCCCAGTTCGAATCCCGATGGGAACAACACTCACTGGGGGGCAGGTACATTCAGCTGACTAACGAATCCCAAATGGAATGGAATACGCTTCCTGGATTCCACTGCTAGCCACTATTCATCATTACTATATAATTAGAAAAACAGGCAATATCGAGGCATCTTCGTGTGAGCCCATATGCCAAGAGAAACCGATCAGTTCGGTCCAATCATTATTATTATTATTATTTATCCCTTGGGTTCCTTAATGGAACATAGGGCTTCAGTAGCCTGTCTCCATTACACTCTTTTCTCTGCAACCTTCTCAACCTGACTCCACCACTGCCCACAAGCTCTCATTTCTTCCTCACACAATCTCCTCCACGTTACCCTTGCCTTGGATGCTCAACTCGTCGTTTCCCATCTGGGTTCCACTCGAGTGCCTGGCCTGTCGCGTGACGTCCCCAGTCGTCCTTCTCAGTGTATGTATAATCCATCTCCACTTCCTTCCACTGCATATTTATTCAGCGATAGCTTCCTGCTTTGTTCCTGCGTTGCCAGCCAGCCAGCCAGCCAGCCACAGTTCCTTCTTGCCTATTATTTCTCGCCTTCTCATCTGAGCTTCAGTAACGAGCCAACATAGGCAGTTGTTGATGAATATCTGGAATTTGTTGGAAATCCCTTTCGTAACGCACCAAGTCTCTCAACCATCACACAGAAGCAGTGACTTACTTGACTGGATTGGTGTTGGAAATCCGGATGTTTTTCACGCTTTATGCTGAGTGCAGTGCAATGAAGTGCAGTGGAGTGCAGAAGATCTCCACACTGCTTTCAGGCTAATGAATGCCTGTCTTGCTGTTTTTCCGATCCTGACTGACTTTGACGTCCTCGTCTGTGACTGTGCTGCCTGTAGTTGAAAGGATGCTGCCTAGATAGATGAAAGAGGTTACTTCCTTTAAGTTCCTCCTGTTCATGGTGATTGGTGTTTATTGTTGTTGTTGGTTGGGTATCATCATCGCCTACGTTCACTTGAAGTGCCGTCTTCACTGCCCTGCCTCGCCTCTTCTGTCAACTTGTTAGATTTCGCCTGTAGATCTACAAGTTTGTGTGACATTAGACATAAGTCATCGGCGAAATCCACATCTTCTAGGTTCTTTTCCCCGTTCCAGCATATCTCCCTCTTCCCGCTCCTTCGGTCCAATCAACGACGGTATAATACAAGCAACAATACTATTTAGTGGGTAGTTTACTGAAACTAGCAATCCGTATGAAATATTCGTATTTTGTTTCTAACTACTTACAAGTAACATAATTAGTTTACAAAAAAATATCAACTTTATGTAAAAATGTGTATTGTTCAATTGATGACATGTATTGGCAATTAAAATAATGTTAAGATAATAAATAAAATTATTTAATCGCTTGTTGAGATTTTCCGCTTCTTAACAATGATTTAATGAATGGGAATAATGAATTCCCCTAGGGCTATTGAAAAATTTGAAGAAAATTTAGACGAAGATGAAAAATTTTATTAAACCCTACATCGTAGTACATTCACGCGTGTATAGCCTCATTAATAATAAAAATAACAAGGAAGGAAGTTATTGACTACAAATTGATGAATAGGAAATTCAATAGAATTTGGTCATCATCTGACAAAAGGATATGTATGGCTCTAAGTAAAGTTATTCTGACTTTCAAGTTACTGGTAGGTGGAAGGGATAGATAGAAGGTTGAGAATGTGAATTTTATCATTTACTCAGTGACTCTGAATGAATAAGCTATTCATTATTGAACTGTAGGATAATGAATTCTTGTTGGATAACTGAAGGCGACTGACAGAAGGTCATGAACTTAGTTAGGTTTCGTTCTAACTAGCCTTCATCAGCCTGGTGTATCTTCAACCTCAAGAGAAACGATGTTTCCTTAGAAATTCAACCCCTGCATCACCCGGTGAACTACTTTGTGAATACAACTCAAGAGGATTGTTTTCCAGAGATTAAATAGTGCACAGTCGAATTTATGAAATTCTTGCCTTACTAGTGAGTAAGAATGAGCTGAAAATTCCAAGCAGATTGATCACTTTCGTTGTATTAGATGTTAAAAGGTAACCTAACAACTGTCATGCCAACCAGCTTCTATTATCCAAGCTCATGGACAAACAGACAGCCTCTAATCCCCGATTTTGGTTGTCATATGGATCATAGTCACGATTTTTACATTTTCCAACCCGACTTAAACTAAAAGTTGCAAACTTTCCGAACTTTAACGCTTCGACAGCCTAAACCGGCTTTAACTAACATAGCAGCAGTATGTTCTAAGTAACCATCTTGGTGACTAGTAGTGAAGTCGAAGACACGCGTTTTATCCTATGTGGTATCAACTCGTCACCTGAATGTACCTGAAGCCCAATAAGTGATGTTATTCCCATTGCTATTGAAACCGAATACCCACCGCTTCTTGACGGCATGGTAGTCATCTCTTAACATACCGGTACGAGTATCAGAAAATCCTCTCGAATCAGAGTTTCATATCTGTTAACACCTACATACAGCTAATGTCTCCTGTAAGATCATAATCTGCTTTATTCAGTATTCTAGTGTTCCCCCTCCCCTCCTCCATCGGAAATATGGGGGGGGGACTACTTTCAAGACAATTAATCTCATTTTATAATAACCTCATTTCAAGCAATCAATTGCTGATGAAAAAAAAGCGCCGAATTCAGTGTTATATTGCAGTTTTTCATGTTTATTTCGAACAAAAACAGTCGATTAATTGTCAGTGATCGAAAATAATGTACAAAATTATGGAAAATCGTATAAAAAATCTGCCTTAAAGAAAAAATATCTTCATTTCAGTTAATAAGGACTAATATATACAAAATTAATTTCAGGTAATAAAAATAACAGAAAAAGATTCTCTTGTAAGTACTGAAATCTTAAGGTATAGATTCTGCATTAAAAAATGTATCTATCATAAAGTGTATAAAGAATAAAAGCAAATAGAATTCATCTCAAAAAATTATACTACCTAATTATTTGCTAGTAGTATGATTTTAATTACAAAAATAAAATCAAAATTGTTGTTTATTCATCATTTGTAAAAAAGAATGTTCATAAGGATTGATATTGTCGGCTGAATTAGCATGCATAAACTGATTGTTGGTATTACTATTGTCATTATTATTGTTATTATTATTATTATCATTTATATTCACAGAAGAATATGCAGTTTCTGAAGGAATAAATAAATGTGATTGACTCCAATCAGTTATAGGACTAGGGAAGAAAACATTTGTTTGATTTGTTATCAAATTGTCATTATTATGTAAATTCATTAATCTTGAATTAAATTCAACATTCCATGAATTATTATGATTGGCTAGTTGATGATTATAACAATGATCATTAGTCATTTTAGTGAATTTTGATTGGTTAGTATATTCATGTTGATCAATATTCAATGATGAATTATTTTTTGATGTAGATATTTCATATTTCAATTGATCTGTTATTGATAATAAACTTGTATTATGACTATTTGATTCACTAGTAGTATATTGATGATGATATGAATTTTCATGTTGTAATTGAATTAAAAGTCTTGGATTCACTTGTAATGTATTAGCAATTAGATTAGTTGTATTCTGTGAAAGATTTTTAGTTAAATTCAATGCAATTTGTAATGATGTTGGTGATTTATTTACTGTTAATAATTCAGATAATGTATGTATATAATTTTTAGCTAATCTTAATGTTTCAATCTTACTTAAACGTTGTGTTGTTGAAAATGTTGGAATATGATGTCGAAGTAATTCTAAGGCATGATTTAAACTATGCATACGATTACGTTCACGTGTATTAGCTCGTACTCGACGATTTTTTTAAACGTATTTCACGTTCTTTTGTTAAGGGTTTTTTTTAGGTCCACGTTTTTTTGGTTGTTTCATTGGTGAACTAGTTAATATAATAGATTCTTTAGGGAATATTATTATATCATTATCATTTTTATTATTATTATTATTATTCAATTGATTAGTTTGTTTTACTGAAATGAAAGTTTAAAAAAATAAATACCCGGTAAAATTGAATTTAACACTAAAAAAATATGAATAGATGAATATAGGCTACTCATGAAATTCTAAAAAGTTAGTAGAAGAGGCAGCAAACGCGGGTGGGGGGGGGCGGGAGGACTCCAGATGAACGTAGAGAAGAAGACACAGGTGATGAAGATAACCAATGGGAGAAATGTAAACGAAGTTGTCTCTTTCACAACTACAGGTTGTGGCAGTGGCACAAATGACGATATCAAAGCCAACCAGCATCGGAAAGACACCAAAACACACCTTCCTTCCTGACACCAGTCAGTTGGTTGGAAGTAACGCGTGGGAAGCGCTCCACAATCTACGGGTTCTTGACAATCACCTCCAACCAACTAACATTACAGTATTTGGTTTTGCCTTTCAGTCTATCATGGACAGCTGGCGACACACATGACGATGTCAAAGCCAACCAGCATCCGAAAGACACTAAGACACACCTTCCTTCATTAATCTGAAATCACTGCACTCAGCATAAAGCGTCAACAGCATACCAATTTTCAACACCATCTCAGTCTACTTAGTCACTCCCTCCATGTAATGATGCTTGAGAGAGTCGGCGCCTTACGAAAACCATTTCCTTCCAACAAACTTCACAAATACATCATCAACACCTAACACCTACTCTCACTCCATACTCAACATCACATCACATGAGGTGAGATGATATGAGAAGGTGAGAAAAGATAAGTAAGGAGGAAGTGTTGTCTGGCAACCAACCAATCAACCAACGAAGCACGAAGCCATCGCACAACAACATATATACAGAAGACGAAATTGGAGATAGGTCGGGTTGGGTTGGATTGGATTGGACATAGAGTGAGAAGACTGTTTGTGGACATCACGTGTCAGGCCAGGCTAGGCCAGGCCAGGCCTGTGTCTGAGTGTGACATGGATGAGATTGTGTGATGAAGAAACGAAAGGAGCCAGATGAAAAGGATTACAGAGAACAGAGTGAAATAGTGACAGGCTATTGAAGCTCTATATTCCACTAGGAACCCAAGAGATAAATAATAATAATCAATGAGATTCAAGTTTTCTAATCAATCTAAGTAGCCTAATTTCATCTTCATTACATGTATTAGTAATTTAGAACAACCGTGAAGCAGTGGATACTGTTCTGTCACTTCTTCATAGACATAGGGAATATGGTTCTTCTAGTCCACACAAGTGGTATCACTCAAATGACTTCCCGTAAAGAAAATGATAATCACTATTGATTTGAAGTAATAAAAGTCACCCAGTTTTCAAAAAGCCTCTTTATTGATTACTGTTAGACGTCAGGTTGTTTTAATTGAATCATCATTATCGTATTATGTAATCACAAGTCTATCAAGGTATGGTTACTTTCTCAAGTAGCCTTGTCGTCAATCAGTGCATGCCCAGTACAGTCCATCTCCACTTCCTTCCACTGCATATTTCTTCAGCGATAGGTCCTTGCTTTGTTGGTTCGTTGCCAGCCAGCCAGCCAGAGTTCCTTCCTACCTATTCTTTCCGGCCATCTGATCTTCAGTAACGAGTGAGCATCAGCAGTTGTTAATGAATGTTTGTAGTTTGTTGCAAATGCCTTTCGCAACGCTCCAAGTCTCTCAACCATCACATAGAAGCACTGACTCACTTGACTGGATTGGTGTTGAAAATCCGGATGTTTTTCACGCTTTATGCTGAGTGCAGTGCAGTGGAGTGCAGAAGATCTCCACACTGCTTACAGGCTAATGAACGCCTGTCTTGCTGTTTTTCCGATCCTGACTGGCTTTGACGTCCTCGTCTGTGACTGTGCTGCCTGTAGTTGAAAGGATGCTGCCTAGATAGATGAAAGAGGTTACTTCCTTTAAGTTTCTCCCATTGGTGGTGGTCATACAGATACACTGTTAAGAAATGAATTTGGGATTTATGGGCGTTTAGACATTTTTCAAGATGACATTCATCATGAACTGACATCATGATGAATCCCACAAACCCTCCGAATTCAACTGAACTATTGCTCATTAATGACCAGTTTCAAGAGATGGGTGATTCCTGAAGTTCCAGTGAGAATTTGTGAATTGTGGGACAAACCTGATGGCCATGAAGATAAGTACTCAACGATGATATTGGGTAGCGGTTGCGCTATGTCGTGAACTGACAGTAGTTGAAACTATGGACCATTGGATTGCAATCCACTGGCTCAGTCATAATGTACTGGCCATGGAACCTGAAGATCGCGGGTTCGATCTCTGGTGGTGAGGGATCGTGGGTGCACATTGCTGAGGAGTCCCATGCTAGGACGAAACTACCGGCTGTCCAGTGCTCCCAGGTTTCCAACATTCTTCCAACTGACATCAGTCCATGATGAATACCGATTATGTATTTCAACCGCACTCTGACTACTGATGTCCAGACAGTCAGGTAGAGATCGAGCTGATTGCCTCATCGTATGAACATTCAAATGACGGTTGACATAGGTAGTCTTTGCTTTTGGCAGATCAGCTAACGATATGAAAATTCCTAGTCACATCAGAAACCATCCCATCCCCACCCACATCCCCCACCCCCTAAATGCAACAAGTAGTTATGGCGATTCGAAAACTAAATGTAAATTGTACACATACTTACCAGCAAGTGGATGTTTAAGGTGTCGTAACTATTGTCTCCATCCACCTAACATCTATCTCAGTGATTTGCAGTACTCAGTCCCCTAGCCTAGAGATTACACTACAAGGAAATGACTGGTAGTGCTGACACTTAGAACAAGACAACAAAAAGTTGGTTACCCTGCAGGGAACAATCAATGGACATGCTCGTGAATGGATCGTAGATTCAGGTAGTAACCAGTTTTCATCATTACTGCGGGGGGGGGGAATTGTATCAGTAGTTTTAATATTGCCTAGCAGTCATCCATCCATCCAGATCAACATAGGACCAGGCATTACTGCTTAACGGTCAAACTTGCCACACCTCATATCACCACGTCAAGTAAAAAGGTGGTGAAGTAGAAGATGCAGAAAAGAAACTTCAATCAAGAGAGATATAAATTACTAAACGAGAGAGAGAGGAAGAATGAGAAAGTGGTGAGATTCGGTATAGCGTCGTTAAGATGAGGATAATGTGTGTAGGGATACATCTGCACCACTGACATCGGTTGTGAGCCATGTGACCACCTAGTCTCCAACCATTGTTTCCTCTTGTCCCACTGACCCCAACCACCCAGTCTGCATCGTCCAACATGGCTCGAACCAACAGTCAGAGACTTCATGCATTGGCGCCTTGTTTTAGTCTGGCCACCTTAGGCCTTTTTCCAGCCTGGACCCACCTCAGCCAACATTGTGTGACGAGGCAATCGGTGATTAGGCATATGTAGTACGTGTCCCAGCCAGGCGTCTCAGTCGATGAAGGTTCACAACCTTGTCAACCGACTAACCTCTTTTCTCTAAAACTCTACTGCTGACTTCTGCGTTACTCAAGTGGTGACACCAATGAATACCGGCTATACTATGAAGGCAACGGTGGTCAAACACATCAAGCCTTCTCATGTAAGACCTACAACCCGAGTTTCGTCCCGCCTGGGACTCGTCACTTGCCTTTCGGGGAGTGATATTGTTGGAATTCGTTTAGCAGACAACACAATTGGACCGTAAATTCCATTAAAACTGTCTAGATTCATTTTGAAAACGTCATGTTGATTAGCTTGCCCAGTCTCTCTCTCTCTCACTACTCCCACACTATTCAGTAGTACATACACTAAGAGCAAAGGTAATACTTTTATTCTTTCCTTTGGGTTTATTATTCTACGGATATATTAGTAGAATTAAAGAGAACAGATTGCCATGAGTTTGTTTTATTTACCAAGAGATTCAAGGGGGGGGGAGAGATAAATTTTCTTTGAAAAAATGCCTTCCGATCAAGCATTTTGTTACACTATTTATTTTTTGTTTATTCAATTTCTCTTAGTCATGTTAATTTCTTTGTGTTGTGATTCAAGTCGACTCGTGGTGGCTTGAGGCATATTGTCTATCAGGTAAACATGATCACTGGACCACCTTCCCTCCCCCCCCCACCTCTCCACACCTATTCTCACTCTGACTCAAACTGAGCTTTATCCATTGTGTGTAGGCCTCTTAAATTTACTACTCTGTTAATGGTAATCAGCTGATTATTATTATTATTATTATTATTATTTACATGCCATAAATACATGCAAAGTCATTTTTATCTATGCACATCAGGACATGGGAGAAATTAGTGAACAGATGTCCATACATGATACACACATACACGGTGAGTTGTATGCAGTTATTCTGTCTCTCCCCCCCCCCCCGCCATTGAATTTCCGTCTGCTGTCTGTCTATCCATCAATTCATCTTCTATTCCCCTCCCCCCGACAAGCAAGATGAGTCTATTTTATCTTATTCTAGACCTCTTTAAATGATCTGTTAGCAGTCAAGTTTACTTCCATGACTGCTCAGTCTAGATCAAAGTAAAAACAAGAAAAAAGGATTTCTTCTTATTTAGAAGAGAAGATAAAAGAAGCTACTTATCATCTTCATGGAGAGATCATGTCAATTAGGCTGTCATTGCAGTGAATTGATTGTCTGCTGTCTGTCTGTCTATCTATCTGTCTGCGTGCATTATTGGCCATTAGCATGATGCAAACCATTGTTATCTATCTCTTTTTTTGTATTATATACAAAACAATAAAACACAGTGAATATCTTGTGTAAAGAAAGATGAAGAATGAATGGAGAAGGGGGGGGGGAGGGGATAATACGCGTATACACCAACACGTACAGAGAAGGCTGAAGGGGAAAAAAAATCTACAAATAGACAGAGAAAGCAATAAACAATACTGGCTCAAACATGTTCAGCTAGTCACTATTCTCTCTCACACCCCTAGTCATCATATGATGTTGATGCTGAACTGTTTCTCTCTTTTCTTTTTTCCCGTCTATTCGCCAACTGTCCCATGAAATATTTGATTTGATCCATTTGACGATTTCTGAGGATTAATTCGTTTCAGGGAAGTTTGAGTCACTAACTGATATTGTTTGAATAGCTAGTGAACTTCTGTTTCGTCTCGCATCGGCACTCTTCAGCACTAAGCACTAACAACTTCATGAGGGATAAAAGTTAGAATTGTCATGTTAGAGTCTCACTTCACTATTTCATACTTCTTTCACTTTGTGGTGTACAAGAATCATCATTGAACACTTTTCTACATCACCACCGACTTGATCAATTCAACAGATCATTATATCTTAATAGAACTTCACTATATCCATCTTAGAAACAAGCCAACTAATATCAATCACTGGGGGAAACTACCTTGAAACAATTATGACATTGTTGATGAGACAAATGACGGTTAAAAGTAGAGGAACTCTTTAAAATCCCTGAAGTACTATTATTACTGTAATCTTTCAGCAGTATGCATCTGGAATCAGGTAAAGAAGTGAAATGCTTAGAGGTTTTTCCTAGTTTGAATATCTGGGAGCACCGGAAAGTCCCAGTACGTTCGCATGACCCTGGGGGGGGGGGCGAGATCGAAATCGGAAAATTCAGGTCTCGCTGCCAACGTGTTAGCCAATCAGCTAATGGTACATGGTTTTCTACTACCTTGAACTACTTTTTTATTACGATAAAGCATTCTTAGAAATTTTATTCATTCTTCTGCTGATGTGAACTGATGTTAAGTTACCTCCCTCCCCCGTCTCCTCCTTTAAGTAATCAAGATTACAAGCTATTGAATGGTTGAAGACAACCGGTAGGAAGTCTTGTTGCACATAAATTTCATAGCTTGTCAGCAAGGCGTATATGCAACCTTCATGAAGCTGACGTTCCTTCAAAGTGGTAAACTCCCTCACTTCTGCACTAAGAGATACGAGTTCAATCTCTCAGAGAATATCACTTCCTTTGAGATTGCAGATACGCTAGCAGGTCGAACATGACTTTCTGTCGACTGCTTTCAACTACTTCATAGTACTGTTTTTGCTGACTGAAACTATTGAATACCGATCTAAATGAAGCCGATGGACTGCTGTGTCGTTCTTCACTAGCATGAAACGACTGTTCAGTGTTAGTAACTTTCAGATGCTTCTTCAGTTCATAAGACTCGCTGATGAAGTAAAAACTATACCTGTCACATAACAAATGGCTGTCATTATTCGATGACCTAGTGGGATTTGAAACCGTAGGTTCATGGTTCGAGTCTTAGTGGGGACAACATCACCCAGTGACAAGGAGGTGAATCAAGTTGACCAGTCCCAAATAGGATGAAATGCAAGCCACTATCCATGATTACCATTTAAACAATCAGTATAAACCAGTGAAACTATCTTAGTCAGATGTGGTTTTGTAGACTCATAGTAATTGAACTGGGCGAGATGAAAATTTATCAGTCCAGCGTTATCCCACATATTTTCGTTGGCTGGATCTTATAGGTCAGATGATGCAGCACACGGTTGATAATCTAAAGGCAGCTGGTTAGAATCCAGCAGCAAACTAGGTTTCCATTTCACCTTCATTAATCATTATTTCATATCAGTAATCTTTGTTTTTCGATTAAAAGTTTCTCAATCCACCATTTTTGATAGAATAAAAATTGAGTAGAAGTTGAGTACTATGTATATTCCGATAATAATCTTGAGATTATGAACACAATCGTGTATGATGATGATGATGCGGAGAGGGGTGGAGGGATCATAAGGTGAGTCGAATAAGTTAAGTATAGTATACTAGGTCCCATCCATACAAGCACACACAAACGCACACACGCCATCCTCTACCCTCAACAGACATGCTCACAGACATACACAGACACATATCCTAACTAATGCAGGTGTAAGGCATAAAACGCGAGTATCTCTACTCAAAGAAGATAAGATCTTATATGAAGAGAAGTTGAATGAGCTAAAACAAAGTGGAGACATCTGTATGTGTGTGTATGTATGAATAGAGGAAACAGATCCAAGCTAGATGGTATAAATCACGACGACGACAAACAACAAGAAAATCTCTCAGCAGCCAATCAAATGAAAATAGTCACTTTAGTGAAAAGTTTATCAAATGTCAGCGTGTATTATACACCCTAAGGAGAGTGTACACCCCCCCCCCGCTCCAATCAACCTTTCATGAAATAATGAGAGATAGAAAGCAAATTAATTGAGTGAACATCTCCAAGACTCAACAACACACACACACAGCAGGATACCTGTGCTTCGTCTTCTTCTCCTTTCTGTTCATCATCATCATCATCATCATCATCATCATAGTAATCAGTTAAAAACGAAAAGAAAAGGAAACGACTCGTCTGCTAACTTGTTGACTTTGTTTTTTCCCTCGCCTGACATATACAAGCAGTATATAGTGACTGGAGGTGAGATAGTGAATGATGTATAGGTGTTATTATTTTTTTTGCTTTGTCGTCTGTTTTATGATTAAGATACAAGATCAAGGTGTTCTCAGTCCTTATCACATTACCCTAGATGAAAAAGAATTGATTGCTTCCACTGAGATATTGGAATAACCTGTGTGTGTGTGTGTGTGTGTGTGAGGGGGGTGATGGAGAGAAAAGTACCATAAGTCGATCGTCACTACTACTACTACTACTACTACTACTACTACTACTACTACTACTACTACTACTACTACTACTACTACTACTACTACTACTACCACTACCACTACTACTACTACTACTACTACTACTACTACTACTACTACTACTACCACTACCACTACTACTACCATTCACACTACTACTACCACTACTACTAGTACTGGTTTACTGGATTGACTTTTCAACTTGATTACGTGATTCAACTGAGTGCATTCTACCCTTACGAGAAAAGCAATGAATCAAAGGATGCATTGATAAGACTTGTACTCCGAAGCCTGTATAGTAGAGAGTTGGCAGGTAGTCTGAGCAGTTGATCCCTACATTTCACAATTGAATCAACTAACCAGTCAATCACTTACAGTTGAAAAGTGTATGTAATGGATCTGTGGCATTTGAGTAAATAACAGTACTGATGATAATATGCCTGTAGTCGGCTTGGTGGCTATCAGTAGAATGTAAGATACGCGTTCCAATCTCTTTGGAACCAACTGGCTAGTGAATGATACTGCTCCCATTGAGAGTCGAACGCGGTGCATATTGCTTCAAACACCAAAGCGTTATCTGCTAGACCACTTTGAGGTACGGTAGCCACCTCTTGTACAACAGCTGTCAGTTGCTGCTCATCGACACTTGTAATACAGAATTACAGCATTGTTGAAATGCTAAATAACTTTAGGGTGATAATGTTTATTCACTATTACAAAGTTGATTGACAAGATCGTTTTTATCTGCTTTCCCCAGCACAATACACAACCCAAATTAGGTAGTATGGTTAAATATTTGTAGGCAGTTATCTGTGTTTAAACTTCAGTGTATTTGCTTCTTTTCTCCCCTGACATGGAGATGATAACCTGTCATCAGATAAAACATTTTGACCACCAGTCTATAAGAGATCAGATGCCTATCTACGAGTCCATTTATCAGCACTCAGTTAATGGTGTACCATTCGCTTTACTAACACCCTTCAAAATCCTATTACAATACAGTGTCGTCTTTTCCCCGGAGTCCATAGAACAATAGAGGGGAACAGTAAGTAAGTATATGCAAAGTACAGGAGTTAATGGAACGTAAAAGTAGAAGCTGAGTTATGCAAAACAGGAAGTATGAGCTTCTTCATATGAAAGGTCAAGTGAAGGATGTCTCTGGAAGTCAGTAAGGTAAGAAAGGAGTAAGAAAGATCTGAAGGAAAACATAAGCCACCAAAATGGATCACGCTTCCTTAATTCTCTACAACATACAAGCAAGAGTCATGGAAGTGAAGCTTCAGGTAAAATCAACCATCTGACATTTGGAAGGAATGAATTGTGTATAGGTGATTTAAGAAAGACCAGTGACCAGATCAATTTTGGTTAGGAAGTTATTAAACTGAGAGAAATTTGAAGAGGTTATGATTGGCAATGAATACTGTCTGTTAGATCATCGGCGTATTACTTAACAAAGTTAGATTTAGTTGACGTTGGTAAGTAATGCAAAAAGTAAGAGGAAAGAAAACGAGAAGGAAGAGCACCATGAAGCACACTATCTCCATTCACTAAGTGGTGAAGTGGAGCGCTTCACTCTTTCACAGTGTGATGTCTTCTCTTCGAAAAATGAGAATCAAGTTAGTTCACAATCTAGGAGACTGAATGTGATTCCTGGTAAGCTTGTCTACTGATAGGGGTCTAGAGGCCGAATGAAAGGCACAAGTCTAATCTAACATGAAGAATAAACTACAAAGATGTTGGGCAATATACATAAGACCAAGTGAGTAACCATTATCACCTAACTGTAAATTTCATTAGCCAGTAGAAGGTAATCTAAACACTGGATGGCTATTTCGCTCATTTGGAACTCAGATCATCAGTTGTGTAACCGGATAATTTAGCTTAAGGAGAATAGAGATACACAGAGAGACCTGAGTCTAGATGCACTACTACACTTCGAATAAGACGATCAACCTACAAATGATTTACAAACTTCATGATCCATACTAACAGTTCTGACAGATGAGTAGTTTTATCATCTGTCCAACTGTACAGCCAACAGGATTTCCATTGGAAACTAAACAAATATACTAAACCCCGGGGACTCGTTTCTCTCATCTGAGGCCGATCTTATCCACGGTGTATCCGAACAAATTTAGTCAACACAGGTACATTGTTCAGTTAGAGTGAATTCTACAAATCTTCATAGTGTTACGTTTTCTGATCTGGTTACTTAGAGAATGTAAGACAACCAAGATCATCATCACCTCCACTGGGTTAAAAATACTCTCCATTATTTTGAAAACCCTATTGGGCAACTGAAAAATTACTCAACTGTCAGAAATTTGAACGTGAATTATGCCATTTTACAACTATTTACAAAATCATCATTCTATTTTAGGGATATTGGTTCATTCATATCAGCTAGCCAGGCAGATATGAAGTGATTTGAAGTGATTCGGCTCTTTGAACTGAACTTGTTCACGCATGCCGCTGATCAGCTTGGGAGCAGTAGCATATTCCACGAGAAATCCCCAGCATGCTATGCAACATAGTTGTGAAGATGTGACTGGAGTTAAAAATTTAATTTGGGAGAACTTAGCGCTTGACTTTCTACCGATAAGCCACGGGTTCGAACCCAGTTTCGACTGATGGAACTAAGGCAGTAGTGTCACAAGCTATCTCACAAAAGGTGTGGCTCACTGTCTGTTGATGAGTGTACACAAGGTTGCTGAGTGAATTTCACTTTTTGTTTCTTTCCGAAACGCGGTATGTCGTACATGTCTCCCCTAGGTATTATATCAGGGAATTAGTAGTATTCAACCAACAGTCAGCAAATCTCTGGTCTGTTGAAACTACATATTATGGTGAAGATAGAGTGTACTTCTTCAGACCTCATGCTTGTCGACACTGGTCAGCTAGGCGTATGTGCAATCTGGCACCAGTGCAGAAAATGCTTGGTAGGATCCACTCAGTACTGAGGACTAGAGAATATGAAGCTGCTTGCCCTTCTTTGACAAGTTCGTGTATCTGGTTTACTTCAACAGGTGATTCGTGGCTCTAGTAGGTCAGTGGTAAAGTGATGGCTATAGGGTTCGAATGTCCCATGTGATATAACTTATCTCAAGGTTGCAGATACGTTGGTATGTGATGCCGACGAGTCCCAACAAGCGTTGCCACTCATCAGGGGGACGTATTGACAACCTCTGCTGAACTGATATCTCCACTGAGAGTGTAATGTTGCCAAAGAAGTAGCAGTGAGGACATCTACTATTAGCTGACAAGTTGCTTTCACATAATCAACACTGTCTTCTCAGTGATTGGACTACTGACAAAAAATCCCTTGTAGAGTAGTTCTTCAACAAGGAGTGATATCTGTTGTAACACCACTGAGAATTTGTGACCATTGGGCAGGTGCTTTGATCTTGCTTAAGGGACCTTAGAAGTAAACACTCAAAATCATGTGATGGATAAAGGCAAGGATCACCTGATCCCATGACAAGGATGTTACCGTCCAGTGGTTCAGATAATGAGCCACACTCGTTGTGTGATGCCTAATGATACTACATGGGTGCCCAAGCTATCTCAGTGGTTGGATGTCATCTACCTTAAACAATCAGTGACAGCACCCACTGTAATAATACAAAGGAAACCTGCTTCGAAATCGATCGATCGATCAATCAATAAATCAATCAATCCCTGTCAATCACAAAATTAATTTATGATCATTTCAGAATTTCCTCCCTATTTGCATACATCGAGACGTGATTATCCTGAGTTTGATTACATTTCGTGTCAAAATTACTAGGGTCGCAGTAGTGGTGTGGTGGTGGTGGGGGGGGGGGGATAATTGTCTCCATATTTATCGACATTTTGATATTCCCATTGCTCAGGGTTGATCAAAGTTTATCAATCCAGTCTCACAATGTGGTCACTACTAAGCAAAGTGTTGCTACAGTGTACTGCACTGTATGTTTGGTGTAACATGGAGGGAGTTACCAGCTGATATGAAGCCCTTCCCAACCTATGTTTCGTACTTGCTAGCACTCCTCAGCAACTGTAGAGAAACTGGTGTTTACTTAGTGGTTCCAATCCCTGTCCCTAGCTGCTGTATCATTGTTAATACTCAAAACAACTGCAACATCAGGGAGAACTAAAGCAAACAGGAAGTTAAAGGGGAGAAGCGACGGCGTGTGTATGAGAGACAGGTGAAACACACAGGAGGTTGGAAATAAACACAAAAGTTATTCTACATTTTCTTTCGCTTTCCAGAATTAAAATCAACCTCTATTTTCATTTTTTTTTATGCATGGGCACCGGGTTTAAGAGGTGGGGGTGCAGTGGGGTGTACAGATAGATAGTTAGTTACAGTAGCTGCGCAGGAAAAATACACACATGCAATCTTCTTCGTGTTCTAAATTTATGAAGTCAAAATAATCATAAATTTTTGTTTATTTCTTGCCAAAAATGAAATTGTTACATGTAGAAGGCAAATAATTGTGTTGCTATCCTACACTCACTGTTGTCATGCGTGTTTACAGACTGTATTGTTGTTTTTTTTTGCGGTCAGGAAAGGTCAATGGTATTTTTTGTTACTCTGGGTGATAAATAGACTGTAAACGAGACGAAAATTGATACATTTTCACATCTAAGGGTGTAGAATACACATACACACACACACTATTGTTTAAGAAATTGCTTGACTTAAAAAGCTGAGTTGTTGCTTTTCCTGACAAAAGAAACGCTACTTAGTGTTTAGATATATGAGAACAGTAATCCCCTCCCCCCTCCATGCCCCCCCTCCATGCCCCCCCCCTCCATACACACAAATATGACAACATACTCTTGCATCAGGATACAGTTTATGTATGACAGATGTTACAGCCACCGTGTATGGAATAGTAACTGTATACTTGATAAGGATGATTGACCGTTATCACTGGCTGATGTCTCTTTCGCCTAAAATTTATCAAGCGTGCATATGTACGCATATGTGCGCCTGGAATTTACTGTAAATTTCCAAGTTTATCTAAAGTTGACTTCAGCCCTTAAAGTGTCACTCGCTTAAAAATGACTTCGCCTTTCAAACAAGAGTATAGCTCAGAGATCAGTAGGTGTAAGACACTATTTCTTCAAAAGGAGATCAAAGAAAAACTATGAAAGATTTTCATCATGAGGAATATGAAAACTGTTGTAGACTTGAACTAGTGACTACCAACCCATTGGTTCAATGGTAGCTTACTCACCATGTAAATTGATGATTCAGGGCTGAATTTCTTGAGAATTTCTTGGCGCGCATCGCTGAAGAATCTCATACCTGAACGAAATAGCTGCTTAGTGACACTAGATTCTTAACAATCTCTCTGTCTAGTGTCAGGCTGTAGTGAGATAAATACTAGCCTGAAATTAGTCCATCTTCCCAAACGATCAGTTGAATAAATGTCTTGTCCACACTGGTGACATGCTTTAAAGCGAATTTCTCAAAGTTCTAACTGGAAGTCATGACTTCTATGGTGAGGTGAAGCAAATCAGTTGTGAGGAAACCTACTATATACAGAGCAGGGTTATGTCATTGGCCGTTCTCAGTTGGGATCCTTTGCAAGATTGTGAATGCTCATTCATGAAGAGTTTTATTCTAGCATTAACCACCTGATCTGATCTACTAGGTTTTCAATAAGTCTTCAAAACGATAACAGTCTACTTTGAAACCTACTATTATTATTATTTACCCTTGGGTTCCTAATGGGACATAAGGATTCAGTAGCAAGTCTCCACTCAACTCTCTTCTCTGCAACCTCTTCAACCTGGCTCCACCACTGCCCAGAAGTTCTGATTTCCTTCTCACACCATCTCCTTCATATCACCCTCACCTCGGACGCCCAACTCGTCGCTACCCATAGGGATCCCACTCGAAGGCCTGACGCGTGATGTCCCCAGTCAGCCTTCTCAGTGTATGCCCAATCCATCTCCACTTCCTTCTGCATATTTATCGCGTGATATATTCTTGGTTGGTTCGTTGCCAGCCAGCCGGAGTTCTTTGTTGCCTATTCTTTCTGGCCATCTGATCTTCAGTAACGAACCAGCGTAGGTGGCAGTTGTTGATGATTATCTGTAGTTTGTTAGAGATGCTTTTCACAACGCGCCAACTCTCTGAACCATATAGCAGCAATGACTTGACATTACTTTGAAACCAATGCATTCTCTCAACTCCCTCTGCCCTCCCCCCCCTTGTCAGAATGATTGGAATCATAGTTTTAGCATGAGATCATTGTGTTCCCCCCCCAAGATTTTATAACTAATTCGTGGGTAAAAACCGTTTCATCATATTAGTCTGAATGTAACTGATGTGAATGCAATCGAAAATGATTGAATGAATCCATAGCATAACATGCAATAATCAAGTTGTTATTCATCGTAGACTGACATCAGTTGGAGGAACAAAGGAAGCCTGGGAGAACTGGACAGCTGTTTCGTCCGATTAGTATGGGGCTCCTCAGCAGTGCGCACCCACCACCCCACACCACTGGGGATCAAACCCGTGACCTTTAGGTTCTACGGCCAGTACATTTCCATTGGGCCACTACGTCAGAATCCAATCGTCGATATTTCCAATTTCTGTTAGCTCACTATATGGCGCAACCGCCACCCAATATCATCGTTAAGTAACTGTCTTCACGACCATCAGACTTTGACTTTAGGTGGCGGTTGCGTCATATCGTGAGCTAATGGAAGTTGGAAATATGGAGCATTGGATTCTGACCCAGTGGCTCAATGGAAATGTGCTGGCCACGGAATCTGAAGGTCACGGGTTCGATCCCTGGTGGTTTGGGGTGGTGGGTGCGCACTGCTGAGGAGTCCCATACTAATCGAACGAAACAGCTGTCCAGTCCTCCCAGGATTCCTTTGCTCCTCCAACTGATGTCAGTCTACAATGAATAATAACTTGAAATATTTCCAAATCTCCACAACTCCCTCAAAACGCAATTGATATTCATCTGTTCATGTTCTATTTGATCGTCAAAACAAAACTATTTTGATCCAAGTCAAAGGTTTATGATTATATATACTTATCTCAAGATAGTATTCATCATGGATTAACTTAAATCAGTTGGAGAACCATTGAGACAGAAAGATCGTGAATCTCACCCCGTGTGAAGAAGAGATCGTAGTTGTATACTGCTGAGGAGTTACATATTAGGACGAAATAGTTGTTCACTACTTTTAGGTTTTCAGTGATTCCCCCAAATGATGTCAGTTGGTGATGAATGTTGACCCAACGTAAATCATACATACCAGCAGTTTATTCAATCAGTCAACAGTGTGTGTGTGTGTGTGGACTTTGTTTCTTCTATTCTCTATGTGAATTAACTGTTGATAAGGCAAGAGGGAGATAAATTCTGTAAACAAAGTTATTTCATTCTCTTCTATGTTTTATTGTGTAATGTTTGTTGAATAACAAGCGAACAGTATACTATGTGGTAAAATATCACATGGAAACAATTCTGTTTGTTTGTTTACTCATGAAACGAACATTCCTTTCTTGTTATTGATCAAGTATCTTCTCTATCTCTCTCTTTTTCACTGAAATGGAAACTTGTATCCTCACTTGTTAGTTGACCAGTGAACACTTACTCAAACAGCAACAAGAACAGCCTGGTAACTAAATTCAGTTATGTGTCAACAATATTTACCGGCATAGATATGCATTGCTCACTAGTGAGTAAGCGATGCAACTGTCCAGTCTAGAGTGTTTTACACTGTGTGCTACTAGTTAGAATCACTCCCAAGGGAACACTAGCCTCCCTAGGGTTGCCGATATAGGTTACTGATGAGTGCGAAGAAGGATGAAACCTAGGTGAATCAGGCTGTCCCACCTTTAAACTCCCAACATTTAACATCACTAAGACAATGAATCGGTTTTATTTGTCATTATGTGACCGGCTGAATGATAGCATTCCTGAAGAGCAGTAAAATAGTACGAAACACCTATTTTCTTAAGTAAAACCACTCAGTGATAAAAAGGAAATTGCTATTTTCCCTAGTGTGAGTAATCTCCATTATTAAACAAAGATGGATAGTAACGAGAAACTAGAGCCAATTTTTCGTCCTATTTAGGGCTCACTCATTAGTTCAGCCGTCATCAGGGTCAGGGGTTATCCACTACCCTACTGAGTTACCACAGCCAGTCCTTGTACGACACCATTTCCATCGATGAGCGCTGGGTTCCAGTTGCACTGGGAACACCACCACCTAGTTGGAATCCACGTATATCTACACAACAAATCACTCCCACACACAACCAAACATATCTTCTACATTCCACTTCCAACCATTATCCATCCTCAATGTCAAAATATCTCGTCATCGTCTACAATACCAATGTATCATCCAATTCTAAACGCAAATACACAAGTGTTGCCAACTCATCATCTGATTGACTGATTCCACCTCAATCATATCAAGCCAACACAAACTGTCATCAATAAAACAGCTTGTTCATTATTTTGACTAGTTTGACAGACTGCAGTATTCATACTGGCTGATGTGATGATTGAAGGTGAGATGAGATGAGATGAGATGAGATGAGAATTTGAGACCTCGTAGGTCAGTTGATAGAGCATCGACCAGGAAACCCGATGGTCATTGGTTCCAATCCACCTGTAGTCCAAAGTTCTCATTTCACCTTCAATCATCATTCAGTATAAAAGTTTGTTCACCAATTCTGACAGATAGAAATGAAACAAAAGGGAATCGAAGTGAGAAGAAGATGATGAGATAAAAGGGAATTGGATAGATGACAATGGAATATTCAAAAGGAAAAGTGATACGATTATTGACTGAATTGGTGATATACACCGTTGGAATGAATGAATGAATGAATGTGTGAAATGAGGCGGAAACATTTCAGTTTGTATGATTTTTATGCTTAGAAACCGTAGGTTACAATGTCAGTAACTATGGTCTTGTATAATGGGTATCATTCGCTATTTATTGCTCCTTACAGTATCCTGATGACTATTACACTGAAACTAAACTGATCAACTTCTGCGGCTTGAACGGGTAACTCATTATTGTCAGTAATTACATTATACTGTTAGATGCTAATTGGATAGAGGCCATATCGGTTGGATGTTATGCTTACTCTGGCTTTCTTAGCAAGGGGATTAGTGTTCCCTATGAGATTCATATCCACATGTTGGACGGTGCTGAAGTGTGAAACGTTATCACTAAGCTATTCGGTTTTTGACTTAGCTTCTATAGGACTAGATGAGATGGATTGTTTGATTACCAGTCGATTTCATATTGCCTAATCTTGATGATATTCTACCTGGGATTCGAACCCACGTCACTCAGTGATGTAGTCTGTAACGTTACCATTGAGCTATTCAGGCCAGTAATGACCTTCACTTGAAGTAGATTATATGCAGTGATTCCTCACTGAAAAGTAGCCAATTTTATCGATCACGTCTTGGAATCGAGTAATTAGGCTGGGGGATGTAATCAACACTAAAGACTGACAATAAAGACAACAGGAAGTTGACTACAACACATAGGCATGGGTGGTCTCTAAGGGGACATCAATTCTGTCGAGGTTGTTGATACATCTCATTGACAGTTCAGTCAACAATCATCAAGTTTCAAGTTTCGTTGGCACTGGTTAATCTCAAAGTAGTGTTTAGCGGATCAATAAATAACCTCAAAACACTGGATGACCATTTCGTTCTCTCTCAGGACTCTTCAGTCATTTACATACCCATGACGCCATGGGGGTTGGTCTCAGGTGACCGGGATCAACAGTTCAGCCACTCAAATGAAAGAAAAGTGACCTATATCTTCATAGTTCTGTAATCCTCATCTAATATAGTTGTTGAGTAACTGTCCTACCACGTAATTGAGAACTTGTGTATCGAAGTAAGCTACCGAACGGCAATGGACTTTAATTTGAATTCAAATGTCAGTGGGTATTACTGAGAAGTTTCAGACACATGGGTGGAGTGAATTGACGGGAGAAGGGGAGGGGATAAACCAAGCTGATCAGTGGGCTCATATATTCCACAGTTCTCTAACTCATGTCCATCTTCTGATTAAAAACTACTATGAAAAATGATCTTTATGTTTCTCAATAAGTTTTCATTCTGAGCTAATATCCTTTCAGACAAGATGTTTAAAATTGTTTTCTCCTTAGATTCACGGAGAAAAATTTAAATTTACTGTCAGTTATCACCTGAATTTTCATCATAAATCGGTCAATTAAATTATATGCATAGCACTTAGTCAACTGTAGTACATCGGCACGGAAACACACACACACACACGCACACATACATACATACATACATACATACACACATGCATACAATGTTCAAGCTGGCAGCCTCAGCGATATGGTCTTAAATTTCTGCCCTTCAATAAACTGAGACACAGAATCCAGTTGCTGACCCGGTCTAAGCCTTATTTCAGTCGTCAGGGAATGTCGTCCAGCTGCCTAACCATGTCTTCTTGACCCGAATCCAAATCGAGCTGAATAAGAGGCGAAGACGGCTGTATGGATTGTTGTAAGATAACTATGGTTCAACACACTGGTTTTACTGATATGCTGAGATGAATGAAGGTGAAATTAGAAAAGCTGAATCACTGAATCCTTCTGGATTACTGCCCCAGTGTTCTACCGTGTTAGACGTGACACTCAACTACTTACTAGGTTTTCACTTCACCACTACTAATCAAAACATCCAGACTACTAAATGGCATCCACTTTTGAAAAAGATAGACGTAAATATTTTACTTGTAAGAAACGTCTACCTCGTGTAACCTTGAAACTGAACGCCAAATTGGCACTATTCATTACAGATCGACATAATTTGGAGAACTATTGAAAAACTGGGAGAATTGGACAGGTGTTTTAATCTAATATGTGACTCTTTAGAAATTAACATCCACGACTCCACTCCACAAGGGATTGAAATCAAGACTTTCAGGTTTCACGACGAACTCGTTAAGTATTCAGCCACTGGGTTGAAGTTTAGTAGTCCATAGCTTCCTAGATCCGCCTACTGATGGTGACTCCTATACGACGATGAAACTGCTGTCCAGTGCTTCCAGGTTTTTGATGATCACATTTATCCTACATGCTGACAGCAGCAATTGTCGAACAGAAACGCTTATTTATCGGGAAATATCTTTGGATCATATACTATGCAAAGATCTTTCTTCAAGATGTAGTGGAATTTACCATCAGTTGAAACTGAAAACTGAGCTTTGGTATACAATTATTTCACATGTTCAAATGAGCTACTTATTAGTAGTTAGAAGTTTACTGCTTAAAAAAGTCGAAAGTTTTCCTTCTAGCAGGAAGCTCAGGTAGTCATTTTATAGAATAAAATCTTTAGAAGCATATTCTGCTTATGAAAAATTATTACCCCTGTCTTGTGTTCTGATGGATTTGTGCTAGTGATAGGCATCAAGTTATTGGCTTTATGCCTCGCATGAAATTTACCAAAACGAAGTGTTCTGATAGATGTATGTGAACCTAACATCAACCTCCTAGACACCATACAGACTAGAAAACTGCTGTGGTGGGGTCAGCAAAGTTTCCATTGGAAACCAACAGTCATCAAACATCATAAGATGTGATCTTTAACCCAAAAAACTGTCATGAACTGGTCAAATATACTTCTAGTGAACAAATTGAGTAGTTAGAAATCACTAACGTTGATCTGTGGTATTTCACCAGAATAATCCAATTACCATAGGGCCTTTTCATCCGTCTGGGGTCGAACTCATCAGTAGTGTACTAGGCCAAATTCAGCTGATGAGGGCAAACTGTTTTATGTCAATAACACTTTTGTATTAGAGATCACACCTCATGTTCTTAGCCAATGGGTGGTTCCCCATGAAAACCCAGCTGAAACCACAGTTGGGCAGTTGATAAACTATTCAGCTGTGAGAAATGTCAATGTGGACCGTACAATTCTTGAATATTTTGTAAGCTGATCCATGTAAATCAACTAGTCAGATTTAGGTGACCTATCTGAGTACAGAGCTCACCTTCAGGTAAGTGAAACCTCTGTCGGACACTTAGATCAGTTTCATCTAGTTAGTGAGTTCTATAGATGGTCTCTGACTACTCATGTAGTCCAGTAGTATAAAACACCGTCAGTCCTCTGCGTTTCAGTGAATACTCCATTCTGCATAGGAATATACTATAATGAAATGTGTACTGATTATGTCCAATCGACCGAAATCGATTAAACTAGGTCAAAGAAGACTTTAGATGGACTACTATGTAGATGAAGGCCTCGATACTGCCTGGGTATTGATTATATTGTAGTCTACTTCGAGACTATCAGTAGGATCCAGGATTCATGTTTCATCCTATTAGGGACTCGTCAGCCGGGTGTACCTGCACCCTAATGAGTTATGTTGTTCCCAGTGAAACTCGAACCCAGTGCGCATCGCTTCAAATGTCAAAACGTTTTCCACTACCCCCCTAGGGTACGATGGTCACCTCTTTTACAACGGGTATCAACTGCTGTTTGCTGATAGTTGGAATTTTTGCGTTAAGGTCTCATTATCAACATAGGACTAGGCATTACTGCGTAACAGTCCGAGTTGCCACACCTCATATCAGCACATCAAGTAAAAAGGTAGTGAGGTGAAAGATGAAGATAAGTGAATGCAGTCAAAAGAAATATAAAGTACGAGAAGAAAGAAAGGAGGAGTGACAAAATAGTGAGATTCGGTATAGCGTTGTTAAGATGAGGATAATGTGTGTATACATCTGCGCCACTGACTTCGGTTCTCAGCAATATCACCTAGGGTCTCCAACCACTGGTTCCTCTTGTCCCGTGGACCCCAACCACCTAGTCTACATCGTCCTACATGGCTTAAACCAACAGTCAGAGGCTTCATACATTGGTGTCATGTTTTAGTCTGGCCACCTCGAGCCTTTTTCCAGCCCGGATCCACCTCAGCCGACATTGTGTGACGAGGCAATCGGTGACTAGGCATACGTAGTACGCGTTAAGGTCTACACATGACCGGAAACAATACAGATAACAATAAATGATAAAACATTACTTACTAGTTTTCGTAGAATATTTCCTTTTTCTTGTATCACTGGAATTTACAGCTTTCGGATTATTATTAGTACCTTCATCAGTTGAGATTATAGTGTTATCATTATTAATTCCAGTTACATTTGGAATATCTGAATTGATCAATAGTTCTCCGTTTGTCTTGGCTTTATCACTGAACTCTGTGTTACTTCTACATATTTCAGAATTTATTGATTCAGTAGGGAAATTTATCAAGTGTGCTGTTGACGCATAATATGTGTTGAAATCAAATAATGACGACGAGTTAAAAGCTGTACATGATGCTGCAAGACTTGAATTAGAGTTATCACTATTATTATTATTATTATCATTAGTAGTAGTAGTATTGATTGGAAAATTATTTAATTCTGATTTAGTCAAATATTCCATTGTCTCTAACTGAGTTTTAATCAATGAATCAATATTATGTACAAATAGTAATCATAAAACTGTTTTCTGGTTAATATAAAAGTCTTGATTTAATCTAGGGGTAAATTTAAGTCGAATATAGAAAATGTTCGCTGCTGATTGGTTCTAACTTAGCGTAAATATAAACCAATCAGAAATTAAGGAATTTCATATTATTATTTAAACCAATGAGAAGTTAGAATCGGCCGTATGAATTATTTTTGCCTAGAAGAATTGACCAATAAATTGAAAAATGATTACCCAGATAAGTTTTATTATGAAAAAATTGCAAAGAGGTATGAAGAAAGGGGTATATTCTTTTTCAAATGTTGCAGGGAACGAATCAACTTTCAGAATATGACAGTATCATGTTAAGGAGACTACGACCGATATATTCCACATACAGAGTGCTCTATTGCCACATGAAATGCATTGAAACTTTCACTACAGCGTCGAATTTGTGTCTAAGCAACAAAAGTGTTAGCGTGTAATAAACGCTACCTACCACGATCTTCTTGCCCACCCCTTCTACAATAAAAAACCTTGTGAAGCACATAAAGATTAACAATGAGTTATTCAACACAATGCAATGACCTTCACAAATGAATGTTTCAAAAAATTGTTTCCAACACTTACTGACTGATATCAGGAAGCTCTAATGAGAAGTGGTAACTTGTGGGGTCAACCAGTCAGATGTGAAGTGGATGCTAACTGAAGACCTTGGGTGATAGTCGCACTATGTAGTGAATTGATAGAAGTTGGAAATTGCGAACCACTGGAAACCGACCCAGTGGCTGAATGATTAACGCTTTTGCCGTGAAACCTGAAGGTCCTGGGTTCGACTCCTAGCCGGGTCGTGGGTGCGTACTGCTGAGGAGTCCCATACTAGTTGGACGAAGCAGCTGTCCAGTGCTCCCAGATTTTCAATGGTTCCCCAACTGATATCAGTCCATGATGAATACTACTTCTAAACTAACTGACTGAATTTTACAGTATGGTATGTTTTGTTCCACCAAAAACAATGAATAGAGTTTTTTTCAGAAATTGTTGGTAAACAAAGTCTATCAATGACTGTATTACAGCTCTACAATGAAAAAGTTTTCTTTGGTGCTATGCTTCTGAAAGAAATCCGTAAAATCCCCATAAATCTCTTCATTATTTGCTTATTTCCATTCTAATGTGAAGTTGTGACAGCAGGGCTAAAGAAGTAGAGCGTGAGGAGAGGTGGTTACCAACGCCTATGAAAGGAGGACATGCCATATCGCTACCTGTTAGAAGCAGAACGTTGTAGATCCCAAAGGCTTAGTGGTAACATGCTGTCCGGGGAAGGTGAAGGTCATAGGGTCATGGGTGTGCACTGTGGACTAGTCATGTACTAAGAGGAAACAGCTGTTTAGTGCTCTCATGTCCTCTCGAACTGATTTCAATTACTGATAAATACTATACTGAAATCAATGAAATCGTAACAGACCTCCAGATTCCAACTACGCGTAATGATGATTTAAAACAACAGTGTTTGATGGCTGATTAGCAAACTATTACAATGTCATCCCCTTCTAATTGCTGATCATTGATGATAGTTAACTGATCGGAGGCAGTCGGAAAATATCTTTACATGATCTTAGTGTTTGGTATTTCTTGGTACTCCTCAGCTGATGTAGCCTTAGAGAATAGAACTGGCGTCACTCAGTTCTGTAATCATAGGTGTAACCATTGAGATATTTGGGCAGAGATTCACTTCCTGTGTACAACTGTATGGATTAAACACATATATTGCCTGGTCACTGAAATTATTTTGTTGCCTAGTGATAAAACAAAGAGGCTCTGAGTCGCAATGAACCTTGATTGATTTTGATTGGTTGTCAGCAAGAAAGTTTGCTTGAAATATGCTTCCTGCTTGTTGATAATCGTTAGCAAAGCGTATCTTCAACCCACCCTACCCCCACCCCCTTTAGAGATACTTAATTCCAGTTTCGATTGTTATATTGGTAAAGCATCAGCAATACAAAGTAAATGTCTTCATATCCTCCTTTAGAGGATTACGTTGTACTTTGTAGACTAATAGAAAGGAATCTTCTATAAGTAGTATATGACCAGTATCAACCAAATATTGTAATATGGAGCTACTATTTGATCTGAACTCATCTTTACTAAGCGATACTGGAAGGTGTGTTGATATCGATGTGTGGCAATCTACCTCCGCACACGAACTTTACACCTACCCCCCCCCCTCCCACCCCAGGAGCAGGTGATATGGTACATTCACAGTGAAGTGGCTAACACTTAGACTATATTCTTCTGTAGTATATATACATAGGTGATTTCCAAAGTGATTCGATAGACTTTTCTATGAACCAGTCTCACTGGTTTGCTTTGTAAGTACCTCGTCTACTGAAGTTCAACTTTGATACGAAATTTTTCCTTCCTACAATGAAATGAGGCAGATGAATAGTATCTCGATGTAAATGTTTATCTACAAATCCCCCTTCTGGGTATCTATTTGAGATGAACAACGATGTTAGAAGTTTTCTCACGTATCAGAAGTCGAGATCTTCCAAATTTGAGGGGAAATGAAATGGTAGGATAGGAATTCAGCTATCAAAGTTTATCATTTGTCAATTTCATGTAGATTTTCAAGAGGGATCTTTTCAGCGTCCCATCATCAACGTTGAGGAATAGTATTTTTAAGTGTATACGCGGGACTGCAGAAAAGAACCTAGAAGATCTGGATTTCACCCATCATGATTTGTGTCTGATGTCGCACACACTCGAAGATCTACAAGTGAAAACTAACAAGTTGACAGAAGAGGCAGGGTAGGGCAGGGCAGGGCAGCGAAGACGGCACTCCAACTGAACGAAGAGAACACACAGGTGATAATGATACCTAATCAACGACATCACCATCAACAACAACAACAAACACCAATCACCATGAACAGGAGAAACTTAAAGGAAGTAGCCTCCTTCACAAACACCTATCTACGCAGCATTGTTTCAACTACACACGGCGACACGGGGCAAACACGAGGATATCAAAGTCAGTCAGGATTGGAAAGACACCAAGACACACCTTGCTCCATTAACCTGAAACCAGTGAGGAGATCGACTGCACTCCACTGCACTCCACTGCACTCACTGCACTGCACTGCACTGCACTCACCATGAAGCATGAAGCATCAACAACATCCGGATTTCCAACACCAATCCAGTCAAGTAAGTCAGTGCTTCCATGTGATGGTTGGGAGACTTGGTGTGTCACCAAAGGGATTTCCAACAAACTACAGATATTCATCAACAACTACTGCCTACACTGCCTCGTTACTGAATCTCAGATGAGAAGGTGAGAAAGAATGAGCAAGAAGGAAGTCACTCTGTGGCTGGTACGAAGGAACAAAGCAAGAAGCTATCGGTGAATAAATATGCAGTGGGAGGAAGTGGAGATGGATTGTATTGGGCATGTAGTGAGAAGACCATTGGGAGACATCACTTGCTAGGCCAGGTTGTTGAGTGGAATCGAGATGGGAAGTGACGAGTTGGGTGTCTGATGTGAGGATGAGATGGAGGAGATCATGTAGGAATAAATGAGAGGTTATGGGCTGTGGTGCAGCCAGGTCCAGAAGATTTCAGAGAACAGAGCTCACCGAAGATGTGCTACTGAAGCCCTAGGGACAAAAAGTAATAATAATCCATTGTATAGTTGTCAGATGTAGGTCTTGGGTTGATGTGTTATTCAGCACAACATGACTCACTGAGAGGCAGGCATATCCAACTGATATATGAGTCCTAGATAGGAAGAAGAAACTTGCTACTAAACTCCATCACTAGCCATTGTTCATTATTAATATTTAGGCGTCCATATGCCAATAGCAGCCGACCAATTCGGTTTAGTCAACGATGGAGACCTACAAAGTTTAACATCAGGAAAAAGATTCACTAATCAATCTCTTTCTCGCGCTCGCTTCTGTGTAATTATGCTGCATTTAAGCACACTGGCTTTATCCCACCCACCCTATTGTGTGGGTGTGTATTAATGTGTATCCATCGCTATATCGAGTGTTTTTCTCGATTATTGACTCTCTTGAAGTTTGTCATTCTATGTTTAGGTAAATTCTTATGTTCCACTAGTCTAATTGACCCTGACCAACTGACTAGTTTCACCTGTGTACTTGACCTGACTTACAGCCATTACATGGAATTTGATGGACTAGATTATTCTGCTGAATTGGTTCCACCGGATCAATAAGCCAGCCGACAAAGCTTATCTCCAAGTGAATTTGTAGGTTTAAATGCTACCATAACCAATTCCAGCTTTGTTGTGGGTCCTACGTACAATTTCTGATGTACCTTCCTACCTTATAGGGTGATACAATGGAGTCTGTGAACTCCTTTCTATTGTATTGTCGTTATTATTGTTATTTTGTTTATTGTGCGTTCGTATGAATTTCTTAATAAACTGTAGAGGATAATTATTAACCATTAGAGCTTCGTTTACGTGTTTCAACTCCTTGTTTTGATCCTTGGACTGACTAGTCAGTTTTCTAGCTCTATCACCTTAGACCTTTGATTAAACCTGCCTTAATTGACATTGGATAAGATGACTTGAAGTCTAGATGCCTGTTGGAATATGACGGTTTCCTGTAAACGGTAGTATCCAGTATCCGAACTACCATTTTGTCCTTCGTTTTATTCTACAATTTGACATAGGTAATTCTCATTTGACTATCCGTAGTTTGAGAGACTAGTACTTATACTGGGTAATGTTGGAAGGTAGTAAGGCGTCACGAATTAGTATGGTAGTCGGACAAAACCGTTGATGGTTGATTGAAGTGAAATAAAAATCTGGTCAGAAGTTAGACCTCGTAAGTGAGTTAGTAGATCATGGGGTTGTGAACTCGTTGGTCGCAGGTTCGAATCCGGTTGCAGTCAAAATTTTCATTTCACTTTCAATCATCTCAAATTATAAGTAATTTTCTATCTCGTAAATGGATTGAACTGTACCTATTCCTGAGGTTATATGTGTGGAGAAACAGTCTATAACCTCGCTTGATTAACTAGTTCACTAGTTACTAGCCGATCCTAAGCCCGGATAAACAGGTAAGGTTGGGCATAGGGCTAGCAACCCTACCCCGTAAAAAAATCCAACCACTACAGAAACTTCAAAGCACAGATAAAATATAGAAAATAAAAATAAACTTATTCGTCGCTGGAATTGGAGAGGCGAAATGACGCCGGTTGCTGAAAGCCTTCGGGAAGCCAGTTGCCAGAAGAGCCATCTCTCGATGAAAGCGGAAGTAAACGTGGGGACATGGAATGTCCGCACCATGTATGAACCTAGCAAGTCTGCCCAGATTGCCAGAGAGATGAGAAGATATACCATAGAAGTAGGAGACTAGGAATCTGCGAAGTAGATGGAATGGAAGTGGACTCTCGAAACTGCCAACTGCAGAGTAATCAATAATCTAATGTATTCCGATATTGTCACCCAGACGACAACCACGAGCACACTGAGTTATGGAGTGACCATCATGATGTCTCCTTGAAGAGCATAGAAGACTCTCATACAGTGGGAACCAATCTCCTTCAGAATCATAACCGTTCGGGGACATCATGCGCCAGACCAGGTGGGCAAATGGAAGCCAAATACGAAATAACGAGTATAGACTCCACAGGTGACATGGAGAAGATTGTGTGAGGAAGACATGAATGCTTCTGGGTAGTCGTGGAGCCAGCTTCTAAAGACTTCAGAGAAGAAAGTGGAATGGCGCTGCGCTACTCAAGCTCTATGTTCCACCAAGAACTCAAGGGACAAATAATAAAAAGGTATGGAATCTACTATTTTTTGACTCAATGAGAATATTTAAATGAAAGACATCCGTAAGAAAGAACCATTGAAAACTTGGGAGTACTGTATGGACTGTTTCGTCCCAGTATCAGACTCCTCATCAGTGTTCACCGATGACTCCAACAGGAAATCAGTTGTTCTTAATTAATACTTGTAATTTCTGTGTATCGAATTGTTCGACATCTGTAGGTGATACATCGCCATTCTATGCAAATGCCTGGATATTACCTGATAATTTGGACTTATGAATCTACCTACATCCCAGTGAGTGATATTGTTTCAACTAACACGAGTTCCAGATTGAGCTGAAGTGTATATCATGAATCCCCACCTTCTTGATAACACACCAATATTGCAAATAAAATAATCTAATCATTATTTTTTTCCCCTTGGGTTCCGAGCAGAACACACGAATTCAGTAGCACGTCTCCATTACACTCTCTTCTCCACAATCTTTTCAACCTGCCTACACCACTGCCAACAACCTCTCATTTATTACTCACAATCTCATCCATATCACCATCATATCAGACACCAAACTCGTCACTTCCCATCTCGATTCCACTCAACAACCTGGCCTAGCAAGTGATGTCTCCCAATGGTCTTCTCACTACATGCCCAATACAATCCATCTCCACTTCCTCCCACTGCATATTTATTCACCGATAGCTTCTTGCTTTGTTGCTTCGTTGCCAGCCAGCCAGAGTGACTTCCTTCTTGCTTATTCTTTCTCACCTTCTCATCTGAGATTCAGTAACGAGGCAGTGTAGGCAGTAGTTGTTGATGAATATCTGTAGTTTGTTGGAAATCCCTTTGGTGACACACCAAGTCTCCCAACCATCACATGGAAGCACTGACTTACTTGACTGGATTGGTGTTGAAAATCCAGATGTTGTTCACCCTTCATGCTTCATGGTGAGTGCAGTGCAGTGCAGTGCAGTGCAGTGGAGTGCAGTCGATCTCCTCACTGGTTTCAGGTTAATGGAGCAAGGTGTGTCTTGGTGTCTTTCCAATCCTGACTGACTTTGATATCCTCGTGTTTGCCCCGTGTCGCCGTGTGTAGTTGAAACAATGCTGCGTAGATAGGTGTTTGTGCAGGAGGCTACTTCCTTTAAGTTTCTCCTGATCATGGTGATTGGAGCTTGTCGTTGTTGTTGTTAGTTGGGTATCATTATCACCTGTGTGTTTTCTTCTTTCAGTTGGAGTGCCGTCTTCGCTGCCCTGCCCTGCCCTGCCCTACCCTGCCTCTTCTGTCAACTTGTTATTTTTCGCCTGTAGACCTCCGAGTTTGTGTGACACTAGATACAAGTCATGATGGTTGAAATCCAAGCTTCTAAGCTGCTTTCATCGGTGCAGTCAGCGTATGCCCCTCTTCTTACTCCTCACTGTTTGTTGTATGATCCACTCCACTACAATCAGAATGCTGCCAACATTTTCAGCGTGAATCGTACGAATGATAAACAGTTTGCAAACTTCTCATTCAATCCTCCTTGGTCGCTGCTTCTAATGGTTGTTTTTTGGATGAAAAATAGTAATAACAATTTAAAGTAATAAACTATACGTAACCATGGTAACAAGGCTGGGTTACCAACACTCCTCCCCCCCCACACACAAGTCGACTTATATCGAAAGTGGTTAGATTAAACACGTCAGTTTAAACGATGATATTACAAGGAAAATGGGTTCATAAAAATTTGATAAGCTCATAAAATGAATTTATGATGAATAGAGAAACATCACATTTATTTATTCCTTTGTTTCTCTTTTCAATCTTGTGGTCAAGCCAAGTCTCTAGCATAAATTTGAAAAACTCAGTCAAACTACACCTTTTGTCACTTTTTTACGTGTTTTTTTTCTAGATATTGCAACCGATAAAATGAGGCTAAATAGAGCAGAATAGACTGTATCTTGTGAGTAGATTGTTTTATGAGTTTTGTCAATAATCTTGTCATCCTCTTCAATCTAACTGTCTCACTACCTCCTTCCTTCCCCCCCCCTCCGGCATACTCCACTCTTTCTTCAGTGATAACTTGATCCTAGACATCTATTTCAATCAATCTAATTTTTTAAGGCGTACAGTTAACTGCAAGTAGCCAGACGACACAATATAGAACATGAAGAAGACAATTGTACCGTTTAGTATTTCTTAAAAACGGGTGGAGAGGAAGGAAGCTTATTAATTGATTGTATATTACAATAGAAATAATTCAAATAAAAATAACTAGTTGAATGTGTAGACTAGACTGACTTATTTATTCGTCGCATAAATAAATCATGAGTCATGTCATGTTCAAACTTGAATTAATCGATTTTAGAGATTGTTCAATATCGTACTGTCTATCTGTGTCTGTCTGTCTATCCATCTATCGATCTATCTATCACTACATCATTATTACATGCATGCATACGCTATGTGTTTGTGTTTGTGTACTGACAGTACATTCATGTCTATTCTTCTACCTACACACACATACACACATATGTTAAGATGAATATGCTGTGCATATGTATGTGTGTATCAGTATGCTTACACATATAGAGTAAGTAAGCGGAAATTCTCTTTTCAGTATAAGACGCAAAATCGAATATTAAAATTTCGATCTTACACATATTTTACAACTCAAATAAAAAGTTTTATTCATTCATTGTTCATGTACAATTGAAAAGTGTAGAAAATATTATACAAAGAAAGTGCTGAACAATAATGATGAGGTTCAGATTATTTTATTTACAATATTCATGTGTTATCAAGAAGGCGGGGATTCATGATATACACTTCAGCTCAATCTGGAACTCGTGTTAGTTGAAACAATATCACTCACTGGGATGTAGGTAGATTCATAAGTCCAAATTATCAGGTAATATCCAGGCATTTGCATAGAATGGCGATGTATCACCTACAGATGTCGAACAATTCGATACAGTATACTAAAGAGATTCAACAACTACACCAATTCGCCATATGCCAAGTAATTCATAATGCAAAGCTCAGTGATGCCTTTGAAGTGAAGACAGGAGTAAAACAAGGCTGTCTACTATCACCCATGATCTTTCTGAATGTGGCCGACTGGACTGGATCATGCAACAAACAATGAGGAGCGAGAAATGGGCATACGCTGACTGCACCGATGAAAGCAGCTTAGAAGCTTGGATTTCAACCATCATGACTTGTGTCTAGTGTCACACAAACTTGAATATCTACAGTTGACAGAAGAGGCAGGGTAGGGCAGGGCAGGGCAGCGAAGACGGCACTCCAACTGAAAGAAGAAAACACACAGGTGATAATGATACCTAATCAACGACATCACCATCAACAACAACAACAAACACCAATCACCATGAACAGGAGAAACTTAAAGGAAGTAGCCTCCTTCACAAACACCTATCTACGCAGCATTGTTTCAACTACACACGGCGACACGGGGCAAACACGAGGATGTCAAAGTCAGTCAGGATTGGAAAGACACCAAGACACACCTTGCTCCATTAACCTGAAACCAGTGAGGAGATCGACTGCACTCCACTGCACTGCACTGCACTGCACTGCACTGCACTCACCATGAAGCATGAAGGTGAACAACATCTGGATTTCAACACCAATCCAGTCAAGTAAGTCAGTGCTTCCATGTGATGGTTGGGAGACTTGGTGTGTCACCAAAGGGATTTCCAACAAACTACAGATATTCATCAACAACTACTGCCTACACTGCCTCGTTACTGAATCTCAGATGAGAAGGTGAGAAAGAATAAGCAAGAAGGAAGTCACTCTGGCTGGCTGGCAACGAAGCAACAAAGCAAGAAGCTATCGGTGAATAAATATGCAGTGGGAGGAAGTGGAGATGGATTGTATTGGGCATGTAGTGAGAAGACCATTGGGAGACATCACTTGCTAGGCCAGGTTGTTGAGTGGAATCGAGATGGGAAGTGACGAGTTTGGTGTCTGATATGATGGTGATATGGATGAGATTGTGAGTAATAAATGAGAGGTTGTTGGCAGTGGTGTAGGCAGGTTGAAAAGATTGTGGAGAAGAGAGTGTAATGGAGACGTGCTACTGAATTCGTGTGTTCCACTCGGAACCCGAGGGACAAATAATAATATAAATTTAGTAGGGGTTTTGGGGTGGGGTCCTTTCACTTTGGCTGAAGTGTAAATGTAAACAGTGAAAACTCAAGTATTTATGCCCCGAAGGTGGTTAGATATTTATTAGAAATGTAAGTGTTTGTGTGTGTGTGTGTGTGTGTGACAGCACTGCCACACTAGACAGCTGTTTCATCCTAATTTGGGACTGTTCAGTAATATATACCAATGACTGTGTGAGTACCGAGCCGAGAACTCCCTGTATTTCATGGTGAGCATTTTACTATTCAGTCAATGGATTTTCATTGGCTCACCAATTTATAGAGAAGCTCGAAGGTGCGAACAACCATTCATGGATTTCAGTCAACTTATAGGCAGTGGATAAAGGTCTAACCTCAATACTTACGATAATCAGCAGTGGGCAACCGCATATAGCCGTCTCGTTCTTAGCTCATCGATTCTGTGATTCACTGTATATCTGATGTTGAGCATAATGAATCAGTCAGCAGGAAATCCTAGGTTTCATGCTTGTTGGTATTCATCAGCAAGACACTTCTGTAACCATTGGGAAATTTATGTTACGCTGATGATTCATACCTGCATCACTCAGTGTTAAGCACTAGGGACTAGACAAGTACAAAAGTTACTTGTCCATTGCTGACTAACTTGTGTATACAATCTAGTCCCCTACCAGAGGTTAGTTTTGACATGAATAGGCTAACTATTAGGTCTCAGACGTTAGCACTGAGCGATACAGGGGTGAGTACCTGCTGGTTGACTCTTAACGTCGACCAACAAAATACACTGGTAGTCTTTATTGTCTGCTGACATCATTTATTGTTTATTGATGGATGGCGTTTCCCCCTGGACTGAATAGATAGGTCCCTCTTGTCATGAAAAGATGCTTTATGTTGTATGGTGACGCTTAGCAGTAAAATCCAGAAACTGCGGTTCTCTCTACTTAAGACCGGTTAGCTTTGTTAATAACTCCCTACACTGTAAAACGATAGGGGTTGGAATCCAGTGGCAGTTGGAGCACCATCAATCATTGGGGGGGGGGGGGCAGCTACTTCCAGTTGATGAGTGCCACACAGGGTGAAATCCTTGTTCTAGATTCTGCTGCTACATACCACCAACCAGATAACGATCTGTACTTAGTTTAGAATGTTCAATTCACATGATTTCACTTTAAAGGTATCATGATGTTCAACAAATCGTCGTAGGACAAGTGCCAAAGCTGTAAACAACAGTCAGTCTTCTTCAAAAGAATATACAGGAATCTAAAGTGGCTTATTCTCAAAGGGGTTTTCATGACTGACTGATATCAATCAGAAGACTATTGAAAACTACGGAGTATCAGATAGCTGTTTCGTCGTATTTTGGGACTCTACAGTAGTACATACTGATTACCTTGCCCCTTCATGGACCAAACTTAGCACATCCAAGTTTCACGATGAATACGCTAACCATTCAGGCAATGTATGGGAGTTCCATAGCTCACCTATCCACCAAGGCCTTCAACTGGCATCCGCTTCACTTCCAACTAGTTGATGCTATACAGACTGCAGCTTCTCAGTAGAACTAAGGGACATTCATCTTGGAGCAGTAAACATGAAGGTGTTGAATACAATTCCTAGAGGGGCAAATTCATGTGTGCATTCTACTGATGAGTCCCGAACAAGGAAGAAGCCTAATAAAGTTGTAAACTGAATTAAAATCCCCGTAAAACTGCCTCAACATCTAATCTACCTTCAAAGTAAAGTTAATATACTAAAAGCTGATCGAAAAGATGCACACATACACACACACACACATAGACGATGTAACAGACCTGTCCACATTCCCTTTGGCAATATTCAGTCAACACTAAGCCCACATATCAATATCGCTGTGTATTAAACTGAAAAAATTGATAGTGAGAATTTCAACACATAAAGGCCAAGTTACTAAATAAAATTTGACCTTTCTATCGCTCTCTGTCTCTCCTTGAGTATACGCTGGCTTACACATCATACTGCATATAAGTAAGCAGAAGTAAAAATCCCATATTTTTCTTAATTTATCAAAACCATAGTTACTGACATTGTAACCTACGGTTTCTAAGCATAAAAATCATACAAACTGAAATGTTTCCGCCTCATTTCACACATTCATTCATTCATTCATTCCAACGGTGTATATCACCAATTCAGTCAATAATCGTATCACTTTTCCTTTTGAATATTCCATTGTCATCTATCCAATTCCCTTTTATCTCATCATCTTCTTCTCACTTCGATTCCCTTTTGTTTCATTTCTATCTGTCAGAATTGGTGAACAAACTTTTATACTGAATGATGATTGAAGGTGAAATGAGAACTTTGGACTACAGGTGGATTGGAACCAATGACCATCGGGTTTCCTGGTCGATGCTCTATCAACTGACCTACGAGGTCTCAAATTCTCATCTCATCTCACCTTCAATCATCACATCAGCCAGTATGAATACTGCAGTCTGTCAAACTAGTCAAAATAATGAACAAGCTGTTTTTCGATGATAGTTTGTGTTGGCTTGATATGATTGAGGTGGAATCAGTCAATCAGATGATGAGTTGGCAACACTTGTGTATTTGCGTTTAGAATTGGATGATACATTGGTATTGTAGACGATGACGAGATATTTTGACATTGAGGATGGATAATGGTTGGAAGTGGAATGTAGAAGATATGTTTGGTTGTGTGTGGGAGTGATTTGTTGTGTAGATATACGTGGATTGCAACTAGGTGGTGGTGTTCCCAGTACCACTGGAACTCAGCTTTTGAAATTATGCACTGGGTAATTGTATCAACAAGTTAAGGGGTTAAATCGATTGTAGCCATACACAAAATCACTTGTGGCCAGTGACTAATCTATGTGTCATATACCGTCCCATGAGGGTGAATTGGACCCTGGATAATAGGATGATAACTTCTTTGAATGTAATACTGAATGGTAAGAACTCAAATCTCTGAGAGGACATTAATAATTCCCTTAAAGGTGCAGATACGCCTTGCTGATGAGTGCCACAAGACATGGAAGTTAGTTGGAAAACCGTGAAATTGACTTAAGTATCTGCACATCAGTCAGCAGGTGATTCGTCACAGTCTTAATTTGAGGGAGTATTCACCATGGATTCCTATTATGCTACTCCTCAGCAGTACACACCCACGACTCAGCTAGGGATCGAACTCAGGACCTCATTTATCGATACTTACAATTTTTCATTGATTATTTTACTACAGAGAATTGATCGATTTTTGTTGATGTATAGACGGACACGTTGACATTGGCTTAAACTTCATTATGATGTAATATTCAATTAAAAAACCAAACCTATTGTGCAAGGGGTAATGGGTGCTGAGTCCGAGTCCCGGTGGGTCAAACCCCTAGTTAGTGAGATGCAGCTGATGAGTCCAAAAGAAGACAAAGCACGCGTCTTCAATCCTGGCATTAGCCACCACCAAGTAGACTGCATCAAAATAGTTTTAACAGTTAACTGAAGTATTTGATAATGTTTGAATCTGCCATCGATTTTATCACTGTACACCAAGAGAATTTATATGCACTGAACGTTTAACTTTTGTTAAGATAACTAAGTCTAAGAACAGTAAACGCAGTTTCAGTTCCCTTATCCGTCCAGTTTCATCAATTATCTACCTATCTATAAGAAGAAGTGACTGTTAGAGAAGGATGGTGTCAGCTCCACATAGTCAGCACGGTAGATGGTTGTTGCAGGTTTACATTAACAAACAAGGATATCTGCACTGACAGAAGTATCGTGGAATCGCTTACAAGTTACAGTTACATAACGGTAGATTAAGTTAGAGTACGAATTCGGTACTGTAGGAACAGCATAATTCTATGTAGCACACAATCATGCAGTATATATACATATATACTGGATGGCTCACTCAAAGACGAAGTTTATCGTCGACCCAAATAAGCAAATTAACCTCATCTATCATCATACACCATCTAATGATTGTTAGGTCGAGTACATAGGTCACGGTAACCGATCGAGATCAGCCACGACAATGCAACACTAAACCAACTCAACGAAATATACAGTGATACAGTTGACTAAGATAAGTAATTTAGAGGAAACCTCAGCCTTCACTCTTCACTCATTGCCTCATCATCACACTTCACAGTCGGATAGAATGATAGTCTGAAAACTGGTCACAGAATCTTTGTTCATTCAGTCAATACACAACACACATATATATAACAGAAATGATTCATCATATGACTAGGAGTAAGCAGTCACATTTGAAATGTCGTCGAGATCAGATTCTCCAAAGATCTAGTAAGAGGTAGTGACCTGGTAGGCAAATCGAGTCAAATGTCAGGACAGGTACTCAACAACGGCATTGTACGAAAGTCGTGACTTGATAGAAATAAGATCACTATCTGGACCATTAGATTCAAAACAGGTGGCTCAATGACTGTTGGGATTGTTGGCAAGTACCACTGAGGAGTCTTATGCATGCACCAGATGGCTGTTGAGTGCTGTCAGTTCATGGAGAATGACCACCTCTGTTTAGGCTGTTCATCATATGGATATCTATATCCTGATATAACAGAATCTTGTTCATTTATTACTGTGACTAAACTGTACACCGTTGATTAGTGACACGTCACCCCACCTACGTCTTCGAATCCCTAAGAACCAAGCAACACATAATTACAGATATTCTGACCAATCAACCATGATCCAACACACTTACCATACCTGAATGTATACATATAAACCATGACTACACAAACGGTACACATTCTCAACTATCTCCATGTCAACTCTGAACGATGAAAAGCACACATACAACTTGTCCCAATGGTGGCATGACTTAAACTACAGAGCCACTAGAAACTTGGAAGTTGGTTGGACTCAGACAATCTCCAGGATGCCCATCTCAATCTAGGTTAAATGCCTCAGCAAAACGTGTCCGCAACCTCGATGGAACTAGCATCCTGACAGTGGTTCGAATCCACGTCACTCAGCTCTGAAGTCAGAAACGTTGCCACTGAGCTATTCGAGTTGTGACTAACCTCTTCTAGTTACAACACGGATGAAGCCTAGTTCGAACAGCACCTCTTGTCGATTTCCATCTTCCAACTAACATCTTGCTAGTGGCGTATCGTCATCGTGAGTCTCCTGGCTTGCTGACCACATTGCAAAATAATCTATGGAATACGGTCAGTACAACATAAATTTACTTGCCATCCGGTAATCAATCAATGTGAAGTTGGAAGTAGTGTACAGTTGTTTCGTCCCATTTCAAGGCTCGTCAATGACGACTACTCTACCAATCGCTTCAGTTTTCTGAACAACATCAACTCTCTGTAAATTGTCAATATCTTTAGATTCCATCCACAAGTTTCTGTCTTTGCATGCGACTTCTCAATATTCAGCACCGACGATCTGGTTGGGATCGAACTCAGGAAGTTCAGGTTCCAAGGAGAACGAGTTCATCATTCAGCCATCATATAGGAGTTCAAGAGATCCACAGTGTTCTACTTCTGTCGATTTGCGACACACGACGACTATCCGCCAACATCTTCAGTTGGTATTCACCTCACAACCGACTGGTTGAATGGTTGACGCATTCTCTGTGAAACCTGAATATGCTCAGTCTGATCTCTGAAGTGGTCGTGCATAAGCACTTCTCAGGAGTCCCATCTAGAACGAAACAGATGTCCAGATTTCCATTGGTTCTCCAACTGATGTCAGTCTCTGATGAATACTACCGTAAACATGAAATCCCCATCAACATGAAAATTCATATCACTTTACTCTTCATATTTTATAGTCAGTCACAAAAATCAAATTGAAAATCTGATTATTCGGTATTTGGTACTTGAAAAGTATCCTCAGTCTTGGAGTAATGTGAAAGACTCTTTGTTTGCGCCCACCTTACCAAACTGAAAAATTATCCCATTGTGTAACTTAATGTTTCATTGAACGGATCGCATGTATGCAATCACATTGTTTCCATGCCCTTGAGCAATTCTCAAACTGTTAAACACTGCTACGTAAGAATATCACTGAACAGACACACACACACACACAGACATGTGAGCACACACCAATGAAGATATCATTACAGTCACATATTTCCATGCTCACCCAAACTCTAACTGACCATACGCAACTTCGCGTAAAATTGAAACTCATTCAAGCGCAATTCTCATCTGATCAAAATGTCAATGAAATGACAAGTAAACGGATCACTCACTGTGTTGCTATCCGTATTTATTTCATTCACCTCACTCACTCACTCACTGTCTGTCTGTTTGTTTGTGAGTGTGAGTGTGTGTGTGTGTGATGAATGAAATAGGTGAGTGAAGGTGTAGGATGTGGTCGAAACGGTCGGGGCGGGGCAGGAGATGATGCTGTTGGTGTAGTAAGTGAGGAGAGTTAGTTACCATCTTCTTAACAAATCCTTAATAAGACAAGTAACATAGACTTTGTTGAACACTAGCATAATTCCCGTCACTGCTCACAGGCATCATTACGTCATCACTCTAATGCTTAATCGTCCTTCAATGGGATAAATTTCTTCGAAGGAAATCGTTGGTCAACGTGAAAACAGTTATGAGCCTCATTCTGTCAACTTGTATGAACATGCATACAAAGGAACATATTCACACATGCATATACACACCAGAAGCAGATATCAGTTAGGGAATGTGGAGTGGAGTGGAGTGGAATGGATGAACTGCAACATGTGAGTGATTCGTGACAATAGCTGATATTGATTCGTAGATATATGAGAGTGTCATTGAATTCAATGATTAGAGATTGCAATAATGAATGCTTTGTAGAAGATGTTGGACAAAGAATTTACAGGACTGAATGTTCCTGACTGAGATGAGGGTGAATGAACTTGCTATGGCTTGATCACGTTGATTCCTTCCAGTGGAATTGATTGACTACCAATTGACATGTGGCTTTATCTGTACCGTGATGGTAATGATGGATAGTGAGTGGCTGTCAGAGGAATTTGTGACTTGCATTTCGCTGTCTTTGTGGAGTTACAGGTAGCAAAATCAGTCAGTCATTTGCAAGTAGATACATTCAGTCAACTATTCTCGCACTCAACTACCAGACACGAGATATCAGATAGAAGGTAAAAAATGCACAGAAGACAATGAAGCTGAAGGCATCACATACTCACGTTGTCACGAAAATTAGATGAAGACAAAACGTGGATGCATCTGAGCTGATGTCGTCCAGGCTGCTCAGTATCACACAAAGTCTAAATTCATCGATCTTGATATGACTGACCACAAAGCCTGTACACTTCTCTACATGCCTGCCTAATTGACACTGACAGTCATCGACTTGATCAAGTAGGGCAATACATGTCCAGTTAATTACTTCATGGGTGAGATTGTGTAGGAGTATTCATGATGTGCCTATCCTGTTAACAAGGAAGCTACATCAAGTAAGATGTAACTTGCCTTGCCCCTTCATTCTCTGATTCTCAAACAAATTCAGCCTTTTAGCCAACAATATCCATCCTCCTTTCCAGTTAATTAATTTTTCAAGTATGTTATAGTGGTCAACTTCCACATCCAACTAGGTGCTGAGACGATCAGAATACTGAATAAGGCGGTTATATAAATGAATGACACAACATCATCTCAACGATTTCCATGTCACCTATTTTACTCGGTTGCTTCTGTTCTATTGACACTGACCACAGTATGCAGGCAAAGTGTCTTTCTTCAAGTGCTTCACTGTTTCACTTCCGACATGTTAGATCGAGTGTGTTACCATCTCATCCCCTTGAAACACACACTATCCAGATACACTCAACAGAGGGGAATGTCAGCCAATTTTATTCCTAAGGGAATTACATCTGTCATGAAGAGGTGGTGTTCGATGTATGGTTGTTGCAATGACATACAAGTACAAACTGAAAATGCCACAGTATGCTGGTAGTTCACTCCTGTGACGTCTATAGCACAATATGCGTGTAGAATATTATGAGGGATCATTGGTGTACACTGTTGATAGTAGAGTGGTGGTTGTAGTGGGGACTGTAGATGTCCGACACTGATTCCAGACGATAATCTTGGTGCAGACCTCCGTCTACACATTGTATATGTCTACCCTGAGTAGGTCAATAATTGAAGTGTGAAATATTGACAACTCCGTCTGTTTGACTGCTTAAGCGAAATAACCGATGACGAACTGCTGGAATACACGAGTGACTGGATACTCTCTTCATCGACTACTGAGTTTTGAGTGGCCAACTGGAATCTTTCATCAGTCGGTCAGTCAGTCAGTCAAGTCAGTCTCTTTGACACTCCGTTTTCAGTTCCTGCTGCTGCTGCTGAATGTGGGAGTTGTTCACAGTTTCCATACTGTTTAACCAGTGGTATTGTTAGTAGCTCCTTCAATCAACTCCTTCACTGTAGCCATGTAAGATCACATAGGCTGTATTCACCCACGTATACTGCTTATTAGCACTACTTCTATGAATCACACTCTTCTAACATATTGAATGACTGGTTCATAAGGCGACATCCATTGACACTATGGTGCGTGAAGCTGAATCCAGACATTAGAGAGGAGAAAACTACCTGAAATGTGAACCACACCAACTACTTCTACCCCACAACACTCAAATACTCCAACCAATTTCCTACCACATGTTTAGTTAAGTGGAATGCTACCATCGATGAGCATGTTCCAGTCTCCTGAGATGAATGAATGTGAGTAGATGATATTTCTGTCTTCACTTAACCAAGAGAAGGTCGTTCCTTACATTCTCTTTTCACCTGCAAAACAATACAAGAACATCAAGGTCCCTTCTCTCTCATTCGCCCTTCCACTCACCCTCTCCATAATCTCAGGTGATCCACCATTCATCAACATGTTTCTCACCCCAATTCCAGTAAGTATTAAACACCCATCCTCCATATCAGACGTGCAATCGTTTAGGCAAGAGGAGGTCAAAGAGTTTATTATTATTATTAGTCTCTTGGGTTCCTAATGGAACATAGGGATTCAGAAGCACGTCTCCAGTTAACTCTGTTCTCTGAAATCTTTTGAACCTGGTTCCATGACAGCCCAGAAGCTCTCATTTCCTCCTCGCACGATCTCCTCCATCTCACCCTCACCTCCGACGTCCAATTCGTCGCTCCCCATGGGGATTCCACTCGAGTGTTTGGTCTGACGCGTGATGTCCCCAGTCGGCCTTCTCAGTGTATGCCCAATCCATCTCCACTTCCTTCCAGTGCATATTTGTTGGATGATTGGTTGTTGGTTAGTTCGTTCCCAGAGCTCCTTGTTGCTTATTCTCATTGGCCATCTGATCTTCAGTAGCGAGCCAGCGTAAGCAGTTGTTAATGAATGCCTGAAGTCTATTGGAAATCCCTTTCGTAACGCGCCAAGTCTCTGAACAATACAGAAGCACTCACTTGACGTTGGTGTTGAAAATCTGCATCTTGTTCCTCATGGTGAGTGCAGAAGATCTCCACACTGGTTTCCGGCTAATGAACGCCTCTCTTGCTTTTCCGATTCTGACTTTGACATCCTCGTCTGTGCCTGTGTTGCCTGTAGTTGAAACAGTGCTTCCTAGATAAGTGAAGGAGGTTACTCCCTTTAAGTTTCTCCTGTTGATGGTGATTGGAGTTTGTTGTTGTTGGTGGTGCGGTATCTTCATCACTTCTGTCTTCTCCTTATTTACTTGAAGTCCCGTCTTCGCTGCCTCTTATGTCAACTTGTTAGTTTTCGCCTGTAGGTCTTCAAGTTTGTGTGACATCAGGCACAAGTCATCGGCGAAATCCAGATCTTCTAGGTTCATTTCCACAGTCCAGCGTATCCCCTCTTCTCGCTCCCCACTGTTTGCTGCATGATCCAGTCGACCACAATCAGGAATATCATGGGGGATAGTAGGCAACCTTGTTTCACTCCTCTCTTCACTTCAAAAGCATCACTGAGCTTCCCATTGTGAATTACTTGGCATGTGGCATCTTCATGTGGTTGTTGAATGAGGCGGATAAAGGTTTGCAGTACTCCGTAGTAATGAAGCAGTTTCCAAATTACCTCCCGGTCGACGTTTTCAAAGGCCTTCTCAAAGTCGATAAAGTGAGGTAGAGGGTTGACTGTCATTCTATACTTGCTCCATGATGATGCGTAGCGTCGCAATTAGGTGCGCACATGATTTGTACTTCCTGAAGCCTGCCTGTTCCGGTGGTAGTTTGAATCCAGTACATCCTTTAGCCTCTCCAGGATGATGCGGCTTAGTATTTTGCTTGTTTGGGTGGATAGGAGAGTGATTCCTCACCAGTTCTTGCAAACACTGAGGTCTCCGTTCTTCGGCAGTTTGACAAGGTAACCCTTCTTCCAATCAATGGCCAGGTACCTTCTCTTCCTTCCACACCTTCTGTAACAGGTGTGGTGTGAGCATGTCCGCTGTTGTCTCTGCGTCTGTTCTCAGTGCTTCTGGCGGTATCCCGTCTGGTCCTGCTGCTTTCCCGCATCTCAGTAGCTTTATGGCGTTCAGGACTTCCATTTTTGTTGGAGGATTTATGTTCACTTGTAGTTCTGTGGCTGGCCTGTAGGTGGTATTTCTGGACGAAGTTCAGGTGGTGGTCTATTTAAGAGTTTCTTGAAGTGGTCGGTCCATTGTTTCTTTTGTTTCTCTTCTTCCGTAATTAAATTTCCCTCACCATCTTTTATTGGTTTCGTCTGTGTTGATCTCTTCCCAGATGGCAACCTGTGTTTGATACAATGTTGTCAGATCTCTGTCTCTCTTACCTGCAGCCTGTTCTGCTTCACTTGCCAATGTGTCGTGGAAGTGTCTTTTGTCTTTCCATACACTCTTCTTCACTTCCTTGTCCAGTGTAGTGTTTTATACATTGTACTCAGTTCCTCTTGTCGTTGAGCATCCATGCACTGGTTCATCTTCTGCTTCACCATCCTCCTCTCCCTACTCTATCAGCTTCCATGTGTCCATCGAGATCCATTCCTTGTCTTCTTTCTTCTTCCTTCCTAATACTGTTGTGCAGGTTTCTTTCCACATAGCTTTCAAAGACTTCCAGTGTTCTCCCACACAGGTTTCTTCAGGGATGTTCCTCGACATCTCCCATTTTGTCTGATGGCTGCTGTGAAGATCTCCTTTGTAGTTTCATCCTTCAGTTTTCGAGTGTTGTACTTGAACTGTGGTCTATCACCAGTTTCCTTGAAGGCTTTTAACTTGATTTGGAAGGTTCATTGCACTAGATAGTGATGTGAACCTACATCTGCTCCTCTTCTTGACCTTGTGTCAAGTAGACTGCGTCTCCACTTTGTTCACATTGAGATGAAGTCCATCTGATTTTTAGTGTGTCCATCTGGTGAAATCCATGTCGCTTTGTGCTTGAACACACTGCCTCCAATCACCAAATCGTTGAATGCACAGAATTCTGCACCTCACCGAGTGCTTCTCGACGCATGGTTAGTTCTCTTCCTGTGTTGTCCCCTCCCAGTTTGGCATTCATGTCACTCCACCCATTAGAATTTTGATATCGCCAAGTGAGGTATCGTCCAGTGTTGATTGTAGAAGTCTGTAGAATTCCTCCCTCCTCTCTTCATCTGCCTCATTTGTAGGTGCATGCCCAGCATTGTATGATTGTGACCTTCCTTCCTTTCGAGTTGAACCTTGCTGTCATGATCCTGGAGGAGATTGGTTCCCACTGCATGAGAGCCTTCGATGCTGTTGGCAACATCATGATAGCCACTCCATAACTCAGTGTGTTCGTGGTTGTCGTGTTGGTGACAATATCGGAGTAGATTATTGATTCTCCAGTTGACAGTTTGGAGAGTCCACTCCCATTCCATCTGCTTACGCAAATTCCAAGCACTTCAATATGATACCTTCTCATCTCGTTTGCAATCTGGGCTGCCTTGCTGGGTTCAAACATGGTGTGGACATTCCATGTCCCCACGTTTACTTTCGTTTTCATCGAGAGAGAGAAGACACCTTGGCCAATTGGCTTCCCAAAGGCTTTCACCAACTGGCGTCATTTCGCCTCTCCGATTCCTGCGAGGAATAAGTTTGTTTTTATTTTTTATATTTTGTTTCTGCTTTGAAGTCTCTTTAGCGGTTAGATTTGTTTTCCGGGGTAGGGTTGCTAGCCCTACACCCAACCTTCCCTCTTTGCCCAGGCTTACGACCGGCTAGTAACTAGTGAACTAGTTAACCAGACGAGGTTTTTATTTCACATGCGCAAATCAATTTCACTCTACTGCGTTACTCATTGCTGCCGTGGCACCAACCTACTTTCATTAATAATATTACTGCTAGTATTTATTATTCACGATATTAGCACAGAAAAAAGCAAAAGCAAACTTCTTATCTGGTCATTTATCCTCCTACTCCACCTACTCAGTTTTACACTTTACTCCACTTCATCTCTTCAACATGTTCAATTCAGGAAAGAAGTGAGAATCTTCAATGAATCAGCATTCACAATCCCCTCCCCCCCACCCCCCCACACACACCACCTCAACATTTAATCATCACCATTATGATAATGACAATTTTTGTTGTCTTGATTATTGATTACATGTTGTAAAATGTTAATGTAGGTGGGGGGGGGGAGAGTGATTGAGTTGGATTTGTGGGTTGATATGATCAAATCATGATTACTCAAGCCCTTCCATCGAACACCAGAAACATGCGAATCCACTTCCTTGTCTTTGTATCTGCGTGTATGTGTGTGAGTGTGTGTGAGTGTGCGTGAGACGCGGGGGAGGACGGGGGGAGATTATCGTATGCTTACGATTCTCTCTTAATGATGTGATTAAGCAATCAAGTCAACACACATTGAACAACAGGTTGTGATGAGAGTGAAATGAATGTTGAGTAAGAGGATGCGCGTTTGTCTGCACTTCACTTCATCACTTCATGGCATTATCCTACAACAATCACCTCTCAAATTCACTTTTTACTAGGAATCTGTACTTGTGATTTACGCGATGAAATTCATATCACTTCTGTTACATGCTAGAAGTTAGTCGAGAGACTCAGGTGACACATGGCTTCGATACACTTGTGAATGACATCTCACAACCTTGTCATCAACACTGTTGTATTCGCACGTCACTCGTCCACCGAACACCATCTCGCATCGTCTTATCATCAGTAGATCAAAACATCTGGTATCCACTGCCTCAATCATCTTTTCACACTCATCATTCCAAACTTCTATACACACATAGTGTGCATGTTCGTCTGTGTATAAAATATGAACCTCAGAGTTACATATCAAGAAAGGAATACAGCACAGTCCACACTATTTAAATGGAGACATGTATATCTCGTGTGCATCCATGAGGCATATTAATTCACACCCCATATGTTGTCAGTACCAATCTCCGATAGACCTGATGCTGATTCACCATCCACCATCCACCATCCTTCCTCCCACAATAACATCTGAATTCGAGCAGATCATATGACAGTTGATAGCCGATTGTGAACACGGGAATTCAAGCCGATGTGCTGCACTTGTGTAGACTCTGACCACATTTGAAACGAGAATATTTTATCTGTCCAACAATCATAGAGACATCATTCTGTCATCCACCTCACTTCACTTCACCATATCAACTGCTATCACATGTTGCAGATTATGAACAGTGAGTGGAAAATGACTCATAGCATGACGAAGAAATTATGATAATGAGGATGAGAGTCTTCGTCATAGTCAGTTTCCCCACTGAAATCACGTTCAGAGCACCAGTGATTACACCTCGTTTTCACAAGACGCGTTGACAACTATCAGTTCATGCACACACACACACACACACACACACACACACACACACACACACTCAGTGATAAACTGTTACAAGCTATTGTAGTGTTCATGCATCCGTGTGTGTGTATGTGGTTCTATGTTTGACGAGTGACAAGTGAATTCGATCATGGTATATTGGAGGCATCGTCAAGATATTTGTGTGATTATAGAAGTCGGTGTATCGGAAACTTTGATGGAAGGAGATCTGTCTTGAAATCGCATTATCTACAGACAATGATGTAGACTATTCATTGTGTATTGGAGAACGACGAATTAGTGCTTCAAATCGACTATGCTCAATACATATATACAAGGTTACATATGGTTAAATAATCGATGTTCTGTAACTGGATGCTCTCACGATCCAGAATGAACTTGGGAGTAATTGGGAAATGAAAGTCCTGATAAAACAGACGACAGACAATGTGGAAGAGTTTTAGCCTCCAATAGAATCCCCCGTATCATTGACAATGATATCACTTCGAACTAGATACGGGTATGCCTCCAGGATACACACTAACAAAATGAGATTGGTTGCTCTCCTACAACCAGTCCATGTATTGTTGTTTCATTACCAGAAGCATCAGCGAGAGAGAGAGAGAGAGAGAGAGAGAGAGAACAAAATCACTTCAATACTAGACAACGGAATAACTCTTGTTATTATCAATGATAACAATAATGAAGATAATATAGAAATTGTCAAGGTAACATCTACGTCTCACAAGATAGAATTTTGCATGCAACGAGATTTCTTCATGCTCTTCCCACATTGTGAGCATGAAAAGGAGATAGATAAGACAAGGAAAGAGAGAGGGAGAGAGATAGAGAATGCTAACAATCCTTCACTCTAATCGCTCATTCTGTCTTCATTCATCAGACAATGAGAATGAATCATTTGAGAAGATGAAATGAAGATGGATAGATGGTGATGTGAACGAGGATGGCGATGATGATGGGTAGAAGTGAATGAATGGAAATGAAACTGAGATCCCATATTTTCTAGAAGTGTAGATGAAAATGTCATGAAATGTTTGTCTATTCATGCTTCTATTCATTGTTTGTTATGAATGTTCAATATGTGTGTATTTCGTGATCTCTACTTCTACCAATGAGTCACTCTCTTGATTATGAAATTGGCTGATATTTCAGCCTTGTCTGCATTGTATCCGCACTAATACTACTACTACTACTACTACTACTCACACTACTACTACTACTACTACTACTACTACTACTATTACTACTACTCACACTACTACTACTACTACTACTATTACTACTACTACTCACACTACTACTACTACTACTCACACTACTACTACTACTACCATCACTCACACCACTATTACTACTACGCAGCTTTAACAGGCTACCAGTCGCCGAGTCCATAAACTAACATCATTATATGTGTGTACCGGCAGAGGAAGTGAGTGAATGAACAGAATACTTTCATTATAGATAAGAAGAACCGCTTCTGTAGCGATGATTAATTCTCCTGAAAGGAGGGATAGACTGATTCTTCGCCTCTGTATTCTAACTTAATGAGACGCGACTCTGTTATTCGCACCAGCCAGCAGCGGACTTCATGAGGCCCGTTTCGCCTTGTTTTGTGACTCGCCAGCTAGATAGACGGTATTCCTGCCAAGGCTCGATCCCAGTATCCGTCACATAAGCGACACAGCGTTATCCAATATGCCTTTGAGACACGATAGCCATCAAACAAACTACTCACGCGCATTTGATGAGGACATGTGGAAAAGTAACTTGAATCTCCTCGGGTTAAAATGTGATGATTAATTATGACATTTGTACCTTCTCCTACATCAACTCTAATGAAATTACGATAAGCAACTGCTCAAACACTACGGTTTCAGTGCCAAAAACCTTTACCAACCTCATTCAACAACTATATAATGATGCCATATCACAAATGATTCACACTACAAAGCTCAGTGATGCCTTTGAAGTGAAGACAGGAGTAAAACAAGGCTGTCTACTATCACTCATGATCTTTCTGAATGTAGCCGACTGGACTGGATCATGAAACAAACAGTGAGGAGCGAGAAGATAGGCATGCGATGACTGCACCGATGAAAACAGCCTAGTAGTTTGGATTTCACCCATCATGATTTGTGTCTGATGTCGCACAAACTCGAAGATCTACAGGCAAAAACCAACAAGTTGACACAAAGGCAGGCCAATGAAGACGGGAAGTCAGCCAGGATCGGAAAGACACCAAGACACGCCTTGCTCCATTAACCTGAAACCAGTGAGGAGATCGACTGCACTCCACTGCACTGCATTCACCATGAAGCGTCAACAACATCCGGATTTCCAACACCAATCCAGTCAACTAAGTCAGTGCTTCTATGTGATGGTTGGGAGACTTGGTGTGCCACCAAAGGGATTTCCAACAAATTACAGATATTCATCAACAACTACTGCCTACACTGCCTCGTTACTGAATCTCGGATGAGAAGGTGAGAAAGAATGAGCAAGAAGGAAGTCACTCTGGCTGGCTGGCAACGAAGGAACAAAGCAAGAAGCTATCGGTGAATAAATATGCAGTGGGAGGAAGTGGAGATGGATTGTATTGGGCATGTAGTTAGAGGATCATTCGGGGACATCACGCGCCGACCAGGTTGTTGAGTGGAACGCAGATGGGAAGTGACGAGTTGGGTGTCTGATGTGATGGTGATATGGAGGAGATTGTGTGAGTAATAAATGAGAGGTTGTTGGCAGTGGTGGAGGTAGGTTGAAAAGATTGTGGAGAAGAGAGTGTAATGAAGATGTGCTACTGAATCCCTATGTTTCACCCGAAACCCAAGGGACTAATAATAGTAATAATAAATAACATTGCTATTGAGAAGTTACAGTCATTTCATGATCACAAATATTACACAATGTGTGTGTGTGTGTGTGTGTGTGTGTGTGTGTGTGTGTGTGTGTGTGTGTGTGTGTGTGTGTGTGTGTGGTATTCACCACAAACAGCTCAGTATATTGACAACTATTTCAATTCACGAGAAACGATCCATTTAATTCTTCCCATTGTTACTGAGGTACACTTTTTCAAGTATACAATGAATTTTGGTAATTTGTGCTCATTTGGATAATACTCCACAGTGGTTTACGCCTTCACTGGACTGTCAACAGACCTCATCATTGACTCAGTATTGCTAAGCACTTCGATTGCTATTATAATAGGATAACGTGTACTGCGTCAGTCAAACACAGGAAATAATCATCTACTCAGTTAATTTTTGTTTAACCATTGACAACTTGTGTGTCGTAACCAATTGAGAAACTGTGAGGAAAGGCATTCTCAGGAGGAAGTGTAGTTCTCTAACTTAACCAATGAAATCTCATCTAAAAATTTCATTTTCATGATCAACTGAGCATTCTGCAAAGACTTCAAATGATTCCATACAACAGTCATCTCAGGTAGTCCGAAAATATTTGAGTGGTTTGAAGTGTTGCGTTTTCTGTACTGGTCCACGTTGCAGAGAACATTTAAAAGTTCCACCTATCAACATTTCATGATAAAGGTTGATCTAGTCGCCATGCTGAATATTTTATATTAATGATTGACTATCGGTAGCAGTGGAATGCAGGACGCGCGTTACGCCCTATTTGACAGTGACTCGTCGACTTGATGAGCGATGGTGTTTCCACTAACACTTGGACCCCCAACCGATCGCTATCCACTACGCCAGTGAGTCATGATAGCCGCTTCTTGTGCAATAGGTATAGTTTTTATGTTGTTGCTACTTGTATTATCCCATGGCTGACTGGACCGAATTGATCGGTCTCCGCAAGCCACTATCCATCGTTAATATAAACTTGAAACAAGGGACATATCGAAGCATAGATGAACGAACTCATATACAGGTTGTTTCCGTCTACTTCATCTTCCATATTCAATACTTGGACTGTTCATATCAAATCTGAACATGCTTACCATGATGCTGACAAATATACTATCTCCACATCCACTTAACCAAACAAGCAACAAGTTAGTGCAACCAGTTCATGCAAGATGAAGTTCCTTCGAGAACAGCAAACATCAATTAGACTACCCTCTGGTGTATGCATACTCATGGTCAACTGTAGGTCTCCAGTATACTGCAGCAATTGAAACATCAGTGATGAACACGAAGAGATAGGAGGGAGAGAAATGGAGTGCATGAGAGAGACAGAGAGAATGTTGACATGTAAATAGACTATGTGCAGAATTCAAGTACTCCAGTTATCGTGGTAACTAACATGTGGATAATGTCAAAGAAGAAGTAGAATGGAATGAGGTGGTTTCTGTCTGCACAACACAAGAAGATAAGCACGAGATGGGTGTGTACTGCTCCTCCTCATCACCCTCACTCGAACATGATCATTTCACCCTCGTATATGACCATCCACATCACCGTCACCACCTTCTCATGCATCCAACATGACCTGTTCATTCTGGTTGCTCAGACATTGTTCATCACCTCATATTCCCCATTTTCCAGATAACCTTAGTCTGTTTGAAGAAGAAGAAGGATGAGGATGAGGAGGATGAAAGAATCTCATGAAGCAGATGTCCACCTCATCTATCCATAACCAAGCTGACTTCCTGCTATAGGTTCATTTGCAGACAACTTGATTACTAGTCAATCGGGTTCTGGAAACAAGTCAATGTATGGTGTTGTAGGTAATTCACTAATCCATACACACACACACACACACACACAGCCTATTTCCTCTATTGTACTCACTGAGTTGTCTGTAAGCCATCCAATGAAAGTTGGAAGGTAAACATCATCTAAATGACAGAATCAACACGTGGATGATATTCATAAATCTCTTTTCTATATTATATACCTGTCGTGTTCATCTTCACAGTTTCTCAGTGTTCAGCCTTAATACAATGACGAAATGTCAAAGACTATGCTAATCAAACTCACTTGAGTCAACTTCCATCTCATAATAAGAGTACCTAACATACAGAAATTGTAAACTTTTGTTGAACATTAATCCTGGTATCTGATTCACAAGATGTTAGTCAACTGAACATCACTTCGTGTCAATGGTAGACATCATTGAAAAAGCCAATCAGTGAGAAGTAAATGAATAAATAGTGTGGATAATTCATCTCTCCCTATTCCTATTTGTTGATGGCAACTTAGAAACAATGCACAAACTATATCTACCAATGTACCGAACGCCAACTAGGCTGAAATATGAGCATTATTGTAACGCGTTCTACTCATAATCGACTATATGTGGAACAATTGGAAGTTGATAACTATAGTCAAGTGTTGCTATGTCTACAACAACTGAGGTAACCTTCCGGATGGTAAGCTTTGACTTTGAAGAAGGTGTTAGTGCTAAATTCTGTGATAAACCGTGATTAGATGTGAGTATTTGGATGAGTTAACCATGTTGCTTGATGCCTGTGAAGTTGAACTATTAACCCGAAATAATTTATGGATATCTCGGCCTACATTATTCCATTTTCACCTTTGAGTCAGGATATCTGCTATGATCAATCAGGAGAAATAATGAAAGAGGTTTTGAGTGGGAGGATATGGTAACATGAATTACCTCCCTATTGGTGTCCAACCAATTCGTGTACACATACAGTTTTTCTTCAGTTGAATTGTACTGCTTCATTTCGCTGATGATATGCATGTGTTCGATTAGACTGGAAATTGGAGTATGTGAGCGTTATAAGTCAGTTAGTTAATCTATGTATTTGAACAGGGATGCTACAGAGAAGTGCAGCAGTGTGCTTCCATTCCAAATCGATAACTCCTGGATAAAATGGTGCTTGTAGAATAACTGATTCGATGTTTATTGTTTACTTCCTTCTTCCTCCTCACAACGTGATGCACACGTATGAAGTCTCTGACTATCTGCCTGAGATGTGAAGGGAGACGTAAGTCCTTAGGACACAACAGGAGTCAGCAGTCAGCTAGACACCTCTGGTGACATGGTTCAAAATCGATATCACAAACACAAGCGTATTCATCTCTGTCTCACACACACCTACTTCACATACACTTTTTCCCAACTTCTATGTCTCTGTATTTCTGGACTTCTCTTCTTTGTCACTTGATGCAATTCCAAGTGAAAGGTCGTTTTGTCAGGCCCTACATTCCTTTTTCCAACTTCCTGTTGGTGTATTCCGGTCAAGTAAACATATGTGGACACTTAAAACATCAGTCAAATGATTCCATATTTGAAATACTCTTCAATTTCCGTCGATTCTACTGAATTTTGATGTAATACACTAGCTATGCAAGTTTGGCGGCATCAAAACATGTAGGTTTATTGACTCCTTCAACTCTGAAATTTGTACAATCCTCAAGGCATTTTGAAAATACTATATTTGCTATAGTCGACTAGACACCTCCTGAAGGCAAGATGAATAGATTTAGAAGTAGTATTCATCATGGACTGATATCAGTTGGGGAACCACTGAAACCCTGGGAGCACCAGACAGCTATCTCGTCCTATTATGGGAGACTCCTCAGCAGTATGCACCCACGACCCGGCTAGGGATCGAACCCAGGACCTTCAGGTTTCACGGCAAATGCGTAAACCATCCGGCCACTGGGTTGGTTTCCAGTGGTTCACAATTTCCAAATTCTGTCAGTTCATGACTTAGCACGACTATCACCCAAGGTCTTCAGTTAGCATCCACTTGACTTCCGATTGGTTGACCCTACAGGTCACGGCTTCTCATTACAGCTTCATGATTGGGTGCGTGCTGCTGAGGAGTCCTATACTAGTTGGACGAAACAGCTGTCCAGTGCTCCCAGATTTCCAATGGTTCCCCAACTGATGTCAGTCCATGATGAATACTACTTCTAAATTAAAAAAAACCCCATTCATCTCAAAAATACATTACCCTATAGTGCTCATTAGTGACTTGTTTCCAGATGGATATCAGGAAGCTGTAATGAGAAGCCGTGACCTATGGGGTCAATCAGCCGGAAATAAATAGATTTCTTGTCTTCAAAATGTAGGTTTGATTATAATGGGAACTCACTGGCGCAAGCGTAAAAAGATCACATGTGCGTACTTCGTGGTGACGGGGGGAACTGCTATGAAGGGCTATATAATATACTTTCCCGATGATATGTAACTGATTACTGTAGGTGTGGTAAAAATAATAAATGTCACTGACTAGACGGAAATTCTCACAAAAACTGATTTCTTCGTTATCTGAGAAATGTTAGTGTTGCTCACTCTCCTAATTTTGTCACTTAAATGTACACGTTAACTTTCAGGCTACCACGACATGAAATAAAGAAAATATATGGTGACATACTCTAATGATAATCATTCACAGTTGGATCATTTTCAACTTGTTTACGATCAACTGGACACTCTTGTCAGTACATGAATAGACGGGAAATGACCAATTGAATATCAACCGTCATAACACCAGGAAGCAATGAAATAATGGTAAGGTATTCTTCAGTGTTCAATCTAATCGACTAGAGTACTTGGACGCGATTCATACCGCTCTATGCTTATCATAAACGGGACAAAAGGGAAGTGAATTTTGACACATTGTGAACACAAACTCCGGTTCGTCCCTGCTTCCACCATCGAATAAGAACGCCGTAACCAATCAGATATAAGAGATTCGTAGTAGACTGTATGTCTGTGGTGGTTGATATACAAACAGCTGTTATGTGACTACTTCAACAATGTTGCCTGTTTATTCAGTGCACTGATCAAACTCTCTGAAGGCTTCCAACTTGAAGAAGGAGATGCTCATCATCAGTGTGAGCTCACACTCTTCCCCCAGCTGATGCTTCAGTATTAATGGTGGGTATGAAACACTAAACACTCTGACAGTCGACTACATTTCTCAATGCTTCATCCCTCTGTATAAAACGAAATAACGCATTAACTAGACAAATAGTGTCGGATGGCATCCTGTCGTAATTCATCTACAATCTTATACCAACTAATATTCCCATCAATGAGTAAAGAGTAAAGAGATTGGCTGGAGGCGAAATGACTGAACTGAATAACTAATGTGGTCTGGTATAATTCGCTACTGGCAGTGGTAGTCGTTGTGGTCAGTGATGATAAACTGAAAACTACTGAAATCATTTCACAAGACCGTCAGGGTGCATACTTCATGTTTCAGTGAACAGTTTCGACAGCGATAGGTGTGCATATTGTTTCTATGCCTCTGAATAGTTCTCAAACTGTTTTACACTGCCACCTGAAAATAATACCAAACACAAGCATACACACACACACATGTGAGCACACACCAATGAAGATATCATTACAGTCACATATTTCCATGCTCACCCAAACTCTAACTGACCATACGCAACTTCGCGTAAAATTGAAACTCATTCAAGCGCAATTCTCATCTGATCAAAATGTCAATGAAATGACAAGTAAACGGATCACTCACTGTGTTGCTATCATATTTATTTCATTCACCTCACTCACTCACTGTCTGTCTGTTTGTTTGTGAGTGTAGTGTGTGTGTGTGTGTGATGAATGAAATAGGTGAGTGAAGGTGTACGTGTGGCCGAAACGGGCGGGGCGGGAGATGATGCTGTTGGTGTAGTAAGTAACGATAGTTACTACCTCCATAATAAATCCGTGATCAGACAAGCAACATAGACTTTGTTGAACACTAGCATAATTCCCGTCACTGCTCCGAGACATTATTACGTAATCACTCAAATGTTTAACCATCTTTAAGACAGGTAAATTTGTTCTAATGAAGTCGTTGGTTTGGATGACAAAAGTTATAAGCTTTCGACTATCAACCCGTATGCCCATACATACAGAAGACCATTCCATATACACACACACACACACACACTGCGAATAACAATCAATTAGTGATACAATGAATGCAATGAATGATCTATCAAATCTGAGTGATTTTTAAACAGTAGATCATGCTCATCCTGATTCGTAGATATGTCAGTGTGTCTTTCAATTCACTGACTTCAAATTATGATGCTTAGTGAAAGACTTTAAACAAATTATTATCAGAAGTGAGTACATCGTGAGGAATCGAGGATAAAGGAGTAGTCTGTAGGAAATTGATTAACAGAATTAATGACTAGTGACTAACAGTCGACTTGTGCTTCCCTAATGTAAACACTGGATTTGTAAGCTGGTGGGTCATGGCTTAGAACCCCCACCTCACCTACACGCATCACAGTTTCATGTTTCATATCCTAGTTGAGAGGATAACTACATGAAGTCTCATGTAAACATTCAAGAGATAGATGACGAAGAAGGTATGCAACTGCACCATTGCATGTGATTTTCAGATACATCACCAACATTTTACAATGATTGATTCCAGTGATATCGAGGACACCAGACCGATATCTGTATACCTACCTACCACCCCACACCTACCTACCTACCTACAGACCTACCTACCTACCAGAATGGCTCACACTGACAGTGAGAGACTGAATGAATTGTTGTCACCTGTCTCTCTGATCATCCTTAGCCTTCTTCCTACTTCACCAAATATCGTATGTCAAGGTAGGTGGTGGTTGATGGTCAGCATGCACAAAATATACCACAGCATGATACACGTGAATAAACCGTGAAAGCGTATTATTCCTTCTTCCAAGCCACTACAATGAAATCTTCACCTCAGAGTAACCCCTGAAAATTCCTCTCATTAGCCAAACACACATTCATCTCACTAACAAATCGTATTTTGTGCCGATCGTCACTAAGTCCCACTTCTTCTTCTCCACACCCACACCCCCACCCCCACCCCCACCCCCACCACATCTCAATCAACACCATATCCTCTCCACCTCGACTGCATTCATTCCCTAACTGTAAAGAAATAACAACCTCCTAAACTCAACTAGTAGCTAAGCCAAACAACATACTCACAATGGCTTATATAACTCAACTCAACAAATAAATATATACATGTGGTCTTAACAAGTTCAACATTATTTATTAAATGAGAGTGTCACAGGAACTGAAATCCTGCTTGACTTTGACAGGAAGACAGACGTTCAAGTTGTTGGTCAGGATGAGCACACAACAGACATCCTCCATCAAGTCTATCCATTCTTCATAAACGGTTAGATAGAAACACATTCTTGACAGCGGAGCCAGTTGACCTTCAATACTTGACACGGGAATCCAGTTTGCCAATGTGAAGTGCTGTTAGGCATAACATACCAACAATAATAATAATAATACTAAGTATTATAACAGTATACTTTCATGCGTAATTCAGAATACAACACGTCAGTAACATTTTCGAGGTCGTCGACAAAACTTCGGTTGTATAAATCTCATGTCAGCATGATCGCTTGATGTCGTGATCAAGTGAAGACTCTTCTTTCACCAGGTCATTAAATGAGGGGAACTTCTGAGGATACATTCATATAATAATGTGCATGGAAAACATAATCATCCTATTTTCATTAGGTCGACATACTAATCAAGTGAATGTCACAATGTGTAACTTGTCTTCGTGTAGTCTGACGGTGATGTTTTGTGCGAGTATATTGAAGAGCATTCTCATTGGGCACACAACATTTAACAACTAGTCTCTGACTACTACACCACGAGATCTCTGATTACAGTAAAGTATCTATTGCCGTGACTGCATACAACATAGTTGTCATCTTACAGAGATTCATCAAGAGATGAGCATACTTAACTGTTTCCAGGTCACCCAAATGTGATTGAGTGTGTTTGACATCAGTAGACAACAAACTGTCTCTCCATGAGACATTATGATAGGTTGTCTATGCATGAATCAATGGAATATGGTAATAATGTCCATATGAACACTGACAACATGGAATGAGACTCTTCATTGTTCTGTTTGGTCAACTGATGTATGCCGATCTATTTCATGTTACTTCATATTGAGGAGAAGCAAGATGGATGTAAAGCATGTCTCAGTACATTGTGAATAGCAAGTGTGATATGATGATATTGACTGACTACACCATGGAAATAGAACACTCAGGAATGGAGTTGGTCAAGTATCCATGAGTGGGGGAATTCAGTGCACACTGGATATCGATGATGGTTGAGATACATTCAGTTGTTATGAAGGTGCTTCAAAAACTCAAAGTTTATTTCATTGGTAAATTTTCCTCCTCATATTTCATGAGCACTTTTAACTTCAAGTGGAATACACACATTGTGAAGTTGTTAAAAAGCGTATGATATACAGACTAACACACTCTGATCGACTTCGTATCACGTCGTTAACTAAGGGGAATGGCAGACTGAATAACGTGTTCCTCCTTATTTCAGGTGAATTTTGAGTGAAAGTGGATTTTATTTTCATTCTCAATAGGAGAAAAATATGATCCCTACACTTTCTATTCTCTTGCATAATCAAACAAGAATATTATACCCCATTCTCTCTCTTTTGTCCTCTCCAAGTATAGACATTCCATCCTCATTCCATTTGCTTGTTTCCTCTCCTTACTCAATCAAGTATTGAATACAATCGGATATTTAGTGTGGAGTAGTTTATGTAGAAGGTTAAAATTCTACTGCGAATAAAAATGAATTTTACCCTACGGCTGTGTTGTATACTATCAAGGCCTTACCTATTATAACTATTACTATTATTATTATTTGCCACCAAATTCGACATGAACGCCGACCAACGCACAATCATGTTCCTTGTCTACTTTCCTACCTACAACACACACACACACTCTCCACTCCACTTCGTCTCGTCAACATGTTCAAGTCATGAAAGAAGTTGGAATCTTCAATTCATTCACATTCACGACTCACCACAACTCTCCACATGTCTTCACAGTCAACATTATGATAATGATAATGATAAATCGTATGTCGTGTGTTGACCACACACAACATATGTAAAATGTGAATTATATGAGAAAGTGAGTTCAAGATGTGGGTGAATGAGATCAACTTATGATTACTTAAGCACTTCGTTAGCTCATGAGAAACATGTAAATTCATTTCCTGTCCACTCCATGTTTTGTCTTTGCCTGACTCTGTCTGTGTGTGTGTGTCGTGCATTCATGATTCCATCTTGATGGCATAATTAGGTAGTCAGATGAACAAACTGGACAGATTGTGTGTGATGACAATGAAATGATATTTGAATAATTGAAGAGGAAAGGAATTTGCAGAATAAAATGAGCACAATTTATTTCATCACCCTTACATCAGCAACAGACACCTTCCAGTTGAAATGAAAATGTTTGTATAAATACTGATTGAATGTCTTCATGTTGATGACTAGCAGTGGTATGAAGGAGGCGCTTCTCGTCCTACTTGGGTTTCATCAATTAGATCTATCTGCACCATGGTGAGTGATGTCGTTCACACTGATCAACCGTCTAATTATTATTATTATTATTATTATTATTATTATTATTATTATTATTATTATTATTATTTGTCCCTTCGGTTCCTAATGGAACGTAGGGCTTCAGTAGCACATCTTCAATGAGCTCTGTTCTCTGAAATCTGTATGAGTGTCTTCTCAATGACACCACATTATTCTTCGTGTTTGTCTTCTAAGCATAGTGTTTTTATCCCAGTGAACAGCCTCCTCAATGAACTCACTTCTGGAGGACAGGACAGGACAGGACAGTACAGGACAGAAACCATTGTAGTGAAGGTCGTGGTCGATAGATGTGTCTTTCCGTTGGATGGTTTTCTCACCAGTACAATCACATCTCCGTCTTATACTCACATCGAAATCGTTGAATCTGTCTCACCATATTTCGATGAGTGTGGTTGGTGAAGTCGAACAACTTTGACGCATGATTCGATTCACACTATCACAAAGTATGAAAGTGTCATGGAGATACCTGTGGTAATATCTCTTCTCTTTCGTCGTACTCTTCAAACGTGTTTATTCAAGACTAACCATAACTACATCAAATTGCTTTGGTCTTGGTGATGAACCCACAGCTACTACACCAAATTGTCAGTATTACTGATTATGAAACTGGAAGTGATCACCATGCATATAGAGGAGCAGTAATTGTTTGACTTCACTTTTAGACAATGGCGGTGGATCAGACTACTGACAGATTGTGTCTATCGCTTCATCCACTGGTAGGTTCGTCAGTAATGAGGAAGCACCTACTGAGCACCCCATCAGGCTATCTGAGATATCCAATCGATCCAGTTTCTGAGAGAATTGAATTGTGTCCTTCAAACTGTGATTTGCAAACCATATTCTTATAGCTTCCAATTTCTCTGCTAACTAACGAGCCAACAGATGATGAGGTGAATTCATCATGAACAAAGTGGGTGTCAAGGTGACATTCGACTTGTGGGTTCTTGGAAGGGTGTACATGAAGGGTAGCAGTGAACCTCTTCGTTTCGGCTCATTATGGGTTGCTGCATCAATCCAATGCTTCTTCAAAACTTACCTGAAATACTCCTATATTTTGTTCTCAAATGACACTGTAGCATCCCTCTGGGATCAGTAAACTTTCCATCTCCACAATCCACTGAAAACCATCAGCATTTTTGAAAGTGAACATTTTTATGTTATCTATGCTGACATGGAATCCTTTGTTATCTTATCAATAGTGTATATCCTCGACTCACCAACTCCCTTATTGTTAATGCTAGATTTCGAATCTTCATGACAAGAACACCCAATATTCGGTGTCTTGTATGTGACTAACTGTGTCACCATCGACCACTACTGCTTCTCTAGTTCCACATTCATTCAATCACTCAGTCTTTCATTTTAGATGACAACTCCTACAACATCACTTGATCACTGAATCAACAAGTGTGCTCACTCACTCACTCACTCACTCACTCACTCACTCACTCACTCACTCACTCACTCACTCACTCACTCACTCACTCTCCACTGATCAATCACTCTGTCCTCCTACTTCCTCCTTCCTCCTCTCTTTCATTCCAGATGATCCTCTTTGTTTGTCATTTGCGTGTTTTCTGTCTCCACTTAATTAAACAAAACATACACTGGAAAACATTAGAAAGCAATGAGAATTGAAAAGGGGTTAGTTAAGTTAGAAATGAATTTCGCCCCGAAGGGAGTTACTAATTATTATCATTATTATTATTATTATTATGGTGAGCCTAGTCGTTATTATCCCCATTGTGATTTTGATTATTACTCATAATGAGGAGGAGAAGTTATAAACCTTCACTAACACACACACACACACAAACAAACAGACAAGGATACTATCACGCACACACACGTTCACCTTCTCATCATTCTCTCGTTCTACTTTCTCTTCGTCTAATCACTTTCTATTCGCTTCAGATTTTAAGACACAACGTGTACAGGCCACGTAGGGGACGACTCAACACCCCGACATGAACTCACCATCTCATATTCATATCTCTCTTTGTTGTGTGATCTGATCTCTGAATGTCTATCATCGGTGGTGAAGACTAGAGTAAGAAGATGTGGAATTGCTGACAGATTGATTATCAAGACAAAATAACAGTTGGATTAGATTTCTGCTTAATGTTCTGCTCATGTTGAGTATGTAACACCGTATGTATATTTGTGTGTGTGTGTGTGTGTGTGTGTGTGTGTACGTATGTGTGTCCATGTGAACTTTACTCACAGGTTGACAGGATCAAATTATGATCCATCAAGCCCTTTACTCATTCAGATATGCGTGTCCATCCCCTTTCACTCTCTTTCTCTTCTCTCTCTCTCTCTCACTCTCTCTGTGCGTGTGCGTGTGTGAGTGTTGCCCATGCAAATTTTGTCTTGATGGCATAATTACGTGATGATGATATAAGCAAAGTGGACAGATTACGGTAGAACTGAAAGGGATCATGATGAGTAAACTTCGGTTTAACCTTCAGTTCACTTGATAGCAGATTACTACAACAATCACCTCAGTGTTTGCATCTGTTGTTTCACTTACTGTCTTAACACCTATCGATAGACTTGATAACCTCAGCATACATTGGTAGAGGGACAAAGCTTGGATAGTGTGGTACAACATAATTCCATTTTTTCACTTACGAACAGATCATACAGACTGACACCCACCATATCAACTGAAAGTGTTCATTGGAATGGAAACACTGTTCACTACTTCCAGCTGTTCAATTTGTAACTGGTTGACATCACCAAAACCCTCCAACTGAATGAGATGCATGACACAGACAATCACTGTTCTCATGTTTTTGCTTGTCCAGTGTGTTCTCCAGTGGGTTCCCCATGGAAGTATGAGAATTCTAGTCTTCCCTTCGATAGGTGTCATCGAAGAGAATAGGCCGAAGCACAAGGAACCAACAATTCAGTACTGTTCCACGTTCACCAACACTCTAGTCATCGGAGCTTGTGACGAAGACTGCTATGGAAGCTTCTCGAAGTGCACATCCGATTCGTTTGACAAGGTCAATGAATATTAGATAAATGGTTTATTAGATTATACAATAGATGAGCAATGTGTGCTAAGTACTGTTGACAAGTTATTCACCACGTCACTTGTGCATACTGCATTCCACTATTAACCACCAACAAGCAAATTGGAGTGTAATCAATAAGCAGTCAATGTCGAGGCATCCTCATATGCCAACAGATGTTAGTCAGTTTGATCCATAATGACAACGGGGAAATACAACAACTGACACCGGTTGCACAAGAAGTGACTCCTATGAATCGGTGGACTACTGGATGGCCCTTTCGCGTTTCAAGAGATAGGTGCTGTGGTCGATTCTCAGTGGGAACAACACCACTCAATGAGCTACAGACACATCCCACTGACAACTCCTTAATGAGATGAAACTTCCATCAAGAATTCCAGCACCACCCACCACCCACCACAAAACAAACTGTCGGATGCTCGTTTGGGACTCGTTTCATGTGCAACCACTTTCCTAATATTGAGCTTATTCCAACAGAAATCACAGTTGAGGTAGTCACTCTGAGCATCCACTCTCCTCTCCTCTCCTCGACACACTTTCTATTAAGACCAATTGTTTCAACTGACATTCACTTACGAACAGCTCATACTGACTGACAACCACCATATCCACTCAAACATCATCAACTCGTTGTCAACATCGTGGAATTTAGAATCAGTATGAATGTGGTATGATAATCAGTGAGAACAAACAAGTAAGTGAACAAAAGTAAACAGACCAGATCATAGGAACACAGACTGACATTCGAAGAATGACTATCTACAAACAATGGAATTTAGTCACCTGATTAGTGGGTTAGCGTCAAATAGATGACGAGTAGTAGTGAAACTGCTAAAATGATTCAGCACTGTGCTCCTTCCATCCATTATCCATCAATGCAAAGTGAAGTTATGCTGATGAAAGGAGGCACACACACAGTCAATATTCATGATAGACTGTCACACAGTGTACACTGAATTCGTCAAATCGACTTATGCAATGTCAAGTGGATTATTACAGATTGAATCAGTTGGCAGGAATTGTCTGTCACCTGTGATCATCTCCCTTCACCTCCTTCGAGAATACTCACTGATGTGATCTATGCTGATCACAATCTCTTCTCATTGCCATGACAACCCGTTGCGTGATTGTGTCGTCATGCTTCACTCAGATGACGTAGGTCATCACAAGTAAATATGCAAGCAAATGTGTAACCGTGAACAAACGCAATCACACACACATCACACATACACAAACAAGCTGTTGACAGGGAGGAAGTCAGGTATATGCAGTCACTCAGATAACTGGACAGCGTGACGCTAATTATCATGATTGGAGTAGCAATCAACGCTTAATTAGAGTTGACTGTTCAGTTGAATTTCACAGCTATTCCATGTTGTATTCTCAGCAAGGAATAGACTAACCTGGACAAAGTTGATCTGCACAAGGCTGAACAGGTGGACTTCGACTGTCTCTCAATGCAACAGACAAACAATCTGTGCTTACACTACCTCCCTTCTGTCTGTCTGTCTTTGTGTATGTGATTCGGATGAGCAGAGATCTGATATAACAGATCATGTAAACATGAATCGGTGGAAATTTTCAAGGTGTTTGTCGATAGATGGCATTGAGAACTTGAAGTGTAGGACTGTTTAGAAGACAATTCTCACTGTCACTGAATGATATTCCCTTGGGATGGAGGGGGAGGCAACTATTCCTCATCACCTTCACTTTTCAATCCATAAAACAGTTTGATCCATTCAAATATTATGTCTATCATCGACAATCAAACAGTGAACACTCACAATCAATCACCAATTTCATCTAATCAGGCGAGATTTCACGACATCACAGAGTTTATTTGTAACATGGTAAGGATAAATAAAATTTGTCCACTTCTATCTGAGTGTTCCATGGTGAGATTGTGAATAGTAGTAGATGAAGTTGACACCTGTAATGTTGCCTTTGACCTGCTCAAAATCATAAGAAGTGAATGTATTGAAGCATCATCATCATCACCACACCATCTTCCTTCACTTATGATCATCACAAATTGAGCAAAGTGAACACCTGTATGTTTCACACACACACACACACACACACATACCTCCCTTTCATTTTCAGGATATCAGTGATCGTGTGAATGGAATCACTGAGAAAGTCTCTCACTTCACCTATGAATGCTGTCAGTCGAACTTCACAAAGTCTCCTCATGCTTGCAAATACGCCCCACTAATGTCTACCAACAAGTATGAAATCCCGGTTTAATCACCCAGTCACCCAGTACTATAGTCAATGATGTCACTACTCAGCTATTCACGTTGAAATTGGCTTCTTGCACAACTCGATCACACATATTGACTTGTCTCTGGAAAGCATCCAATTTCATGTTGTCTCATCTCGAGTGCTCATCGAATTCTATCGACCATTGTAATGATTGTGATATGGCCACCAAGTAACGAGGTTCACTTGTATAGATGTAAGTTGGTTGGAGAGAGTCGACACGAAGTCGTGATCAACTTTGGCTTCGTGCTTGTTGACAACTTGATGGTGGGCTTCCTAGTGTGGTGGTCACATTGTAAATACGATGGATAGAATTCTGTCAGTACTCAGGTGTCGACAACATGAAACTGTGACCAATCAATGTATGTAATGCAGTCAGTCTCAGAGGAGGTCACTTGCTATCTGAACAGATCAGTGTTAAGTGGTAAGTAAGGTCAGTGATTGCAACATTGAGTGACTTGGGTTTGAATCTTCGAGAGGATATCAGTTCAGCTTACTCATGAGTGTCAACAAGCTGAAAATGTAGATTGACCAGAGCTTCCTGTCGATTACCTCCAACCAACCAATTAATTAATTCTATTCTCTTTTTATGTCACTCACCTATCAACCAGATGACCTCACACAACAGAAGTGAAAAGGACAGAGTGGAGAGACAGTGGGGAGATGTAAATGATGACCTTTAGTGTTCTCTCCACATCCACTCCTCCAGCGAGAACTTCTCACACTCCCCTATCTCTTCTGTAGCTGTCTTCATTTCCTAACCTAACCTATTAACTTTTCATACTTTCATAATGAACTGAAGTGTTTCTCATTGTACTTCCATTTTTGTCTGTGTCTATGTGTTTGTGAATGAGATGATATTTTCTGTGGTAAACGAGGCAATAAATTAATCAATACACATACTATTGTCTATGGAGCATATCAGTGAACTATCATGTAAAGTCATGCAAGTCATGTACTTTGTGTGTGTGTGTGTGTGTGTGTGTGTGTGTGTGTGTGTGTGTGGTATGTTCACCACAGATATTAATAGCCTTGATAATGGAATCAACAATTACGCATACATACACGCACATACACAACCGAAAGTCTACTCATTGTATAGAGTAATGGATCCTATATCATGGTTCGATTGTTCTATGTCATTTGTATTCACATATCAATCATTCACTCAATAGGATTGATTAAACAGCACTTTTCAACATGAACTGAAATGCGTAAAAAGAAAGTCAAATGACATGATAGGGTATCTATCATATTATAAACACACTTCTAACTGTTTGCCAAATTGTGAAAATGTTTTCCTCATTATCATTTTGACTACATGATGTAGCCATAGTTTGGTAGACTGGGTTGGATTTGAGCTCTACTCACAGATCTACGAAGCCCAACTACCGATCAGATCTTAATTTCATTTCAATCAGTAAGGATTTTACCCGATTGCCATATGAACTAGTGATGCAGTAGTATGATTTGATCGTGTATTCACACTAGCTGCTCAGTCAAGATTTCTCATCCCAATCGAAATCAATTTGAATTAAAAAGGTGTAACTTCATATTGGTTATCAGATTGATTATATGACATAGTTGTCGTTTGGTAAACTTGGATTATCAATACTGAGTGATGATTAAAGGTGAAGCTGTTGATATATACGCATATAACCACTTAGTGTTTCATGTTCACTCAATTCATCATCAGTAAAAATATCGGTCATAGTTATTTCCAAACTTTGTTAGAGAGGCACTCTCTGATACTGTTAACATCTTTTCTCAAAACTTTGAATTAATCTACCTGCTTGTGAAAGAATCCGAAGGTTTTGAGCCTCTCTAGACACAATAATGGCTGTTCATATAGCGATGGAATCACGAAGAACACCACACACAAGTACATCAGTCCAGGTTCCCATAGTTCACATCAGTGGATAAAAAATGCAGTGATATCGAAGTATAAAAAGGTGCATAAGAGGACCGAGAATTAAAAAGAAAATGTAGGTTAGTCAAAACACTTAAGCTTTACAAGATGTCAGAGAGTGAATACACCAAGAGTAACCAACCACTAATTCCTGTCATCTACACCCTTCCGCACGGCTCAGATCAAGAATCCTGGAGTTCATATACTGGCGTCATGTCTTAGTGTGGTCATCGTGAATCCAATCCCAACCTTATCCACACATCGAAGTAGGTGGTGGTTTGGTATGCGCAACATATGTCCAAATCGCTTTAGTTGCTGAAGTTTCCCGATCTCTTAGACTGATTTTCCCGTGTTGCCTAGTGCTCTTCGTCTGACCTCAGCTCTAAAACTGCAGGTACTTTACCTTTTTGCAGTAAGACTGCAATATGTCAAGGAATGATCTCTAAATATCTGTAATTTTCGCTGCTATAGGGTATCGAATTGTTCGACCAATGTTGGCAAATGGGCTACTGTGCGGAAGGCGTCAATATTACCCAAATATTCATTCTATTACAGTTTAGTTGGTGGCTGGCAGTGGAATCCAGGAAGCAGGATTCGTCCGACTGACAACGGATGTCCAGTAATTTGAGCCAGTTTCTTTTTAATTTGACAGTTGAGTTCCTAGTGGAACATAAGAGTTCAGTACCACGTCACCATTTCACTCTCTTCTACACAGTCTTCACAACCTCGCTACACCACTTCTCATAACCTTCCATTTCCTCCTCACACAATCTCCTCAATGTCACCCTCAACTCCAACGCCCTACTCGTCCCTTCCCATTTGGCTTCCACTCAATGACCTGATCTGGTCTAGTCTGGTCTGATCTGACGTGTGACGTGATGTCTCCAAACCATCATCACACTCTATGTCCAATCTAATCCATTCCATTCCATTCCATTCCAATCCAATCCATCTCCACTCCCCTCTCCTGCATATTTGTTGGGTGATAGCCTCCTGCTTCGTTGGTTGGTTGATTGGTTGGTTGGTTGGTTAGTTCATTGTCAGGCCACACTTCCTCCTTGCTTATTCTCTCTCACACTCTCATTTCATGTGATGTGATGTGATGTTGAGAATGGAGTGAGAGTAGGTGGTAGCTGTTGATGATGTATGTGTGGAGTTAGTTGGAAGGCAATGCATTTCGTGGGGTGGCAAATCTCTCAACCATCATCATGACATGGAAGTACTGACTTGATTGACTGACAGTGATGTGTTGAAAATCAGGATGTTGTTGACGCTTTGTGCTGAGAGCAGAGCAGTGTAGTGTAGTAGGTATGGACACTGATGTTCACAGATTAATGAGGGAAGACATGTGTTGGTGTCTTATGGATGCTGGTTGGCTTTGAGATTGTTATCTGTGCTGGCGCTGCAACCTGTAGTTGAAAGGATGGTGTCTAGGTAGGTAGGTGTGGGGTGAGTGGTAGGAGGAGTAGGGTAGTAGGTAGGTGTGGGGTGGTAGGTGTGTAGGTAGGTAGGTAGGTAGGTAGGTAGGTAGGTAGGTAGGTAGGTAGGTAGGTAGGCAGGTAGGTAGGCGAGAGAGACAGCTTCCTTCATATTACGCCCACTGAAGGTGACCGAGGCTTGTTGTTGTTGGTGGTTGGGTGGTATGTTGATCACCTGTGTCTTCTCCACATTCACCTGAAGGAAGTGGTGTCTTCGCTACCCCTTCTCTGCCTCTCCTCGCCTCTTCTGCCAACTTGTTGGTTTTCGTCTGTAGATCTTCGAGTTTGTGTGACATAAGACATGAGATGTAAATGATCATCGGGGGAATGCAAATGGTGTAGGGTGTTTTCATGGGTTAAACAGCATATGCCCCTCTTCTCGCTCATCATAGTTTTTTTACATGATGCAATCCAGCATTTTTAGTCTCTCCAGGATGATACGGCTTAGTATTTTGCTTGTAGTGGACAACAGCATGATTCCGCGTAGGTTCTTGCAAAGATTTAGATTACCCTTCTTCGGGAGTTTGACAAATTAGCCCTTCTATAGGTACATTTCCTTCCTTCCTAGCCTTCTTCAGCAGTGAGGTAGTATAACAACAAGAAATTACACGTATCTACTAACAACAACTGATAAGTGTCCCCCCCCCAATGGCCTAATGGATAATGGTTTTAGTGTTCAAGTCTTAGTGATGATAACATTACAAGGAATGATCTACTTAAGATTATAGAAAAGACTGAGATTTTACAAAAAATGAAAAACAAATTGTGCTCAGACAACGATAACACGAATAATACCCATGAATAAAAAAAATCTCATTCGAATTTTTATCAGTTTTAAGTGTAAAGTTATGGTTATCATTTTGGTGATGATATTTATAATGTACTACAGTGTTCAGGGGTAAAAACTTTTTTTCGACAGTAGACACTCAAATGGTAATTAATTATTCACTAAATCAAATAAATACAGACATCCTATTTTAATGTTTATATTCATTATCTTTGTAAAATTATTGATTAAGTACTCAATTGTCAACAATTTCATCTTCAACATGTTTCAACATGTAACTCAATGTAGACTGAAATAGTATAGTTGAAAATAAGTGTGAACAGTAATCGTTTTTTTTGTTTTCGATCAATATACTTCGATTAGTTTGTCTAAAACTCATTCCATAGATATATTATTGATTGAAGTCAATTCATACTAGATGATGATTAAAGGTGAAATGAAAATTAGAACTACGACCGGATTCGAACAAGCAACTACAGGGTTTTTGGCTTGATGTTCTATCAACTCACCTATGACATCCGACTGCTTACCATATTTTTTATTTCTCTTCAGTCAATCACTAAAGAATGTTTCTCCTGACGACTACCATGTGAGTTCGCGATATATAACTACTACTTGATTGTATTCACATTGGTTGCTCCAACCAGAACTTCTCATCCCGATCGAATGAGAAAGGGAATATCATATTGATTATCATTTGACTATGTGAGATAGCCGTGGTTTGGTAGACTTGCAGTATATATACAGGCTGATGAATGTTGGTGTTTCGAAAATTCGGACGATAGCCGGGTTCGAACCAGTGACCACCGGGTTTCCGTCCTGATACTCTATCAATTCACCTATGACATAAGACTGTTCACCAGATTTCTATTTCATATCAATCACTAAGGATTGTTTCTCCCAACGACTACCATGTGAATTCATGATACATTACTACAACTTGATTGTATTCACATTGGTTACCCCAATCAGGATTTCTCATTTCAATTGAAATCTAAGTGAATCAGAGAGAAGGAGCATCATATTGATTATCTGAGATAGCTACCGTAGTTCAGGAGACTTACAGTATTCCTACTAGCTAATGATTGAAGGTGTAATGGAAATTTGGACCGCTGCCAGATTTCACCTTCAAACATCAACCAGTATAAATACTACAAGTCCGCTAAACTACTCCAGCTATCTCATATAGTCAAATGATAATGGAGTCAATTCGTTATTCTTCAAATGATCAATATGACTGATGTTACAGCTTGTAATTTTTCGTCATTGATTCAACTGGATTGGTCTATCACTATTCATCATTAATATCGAACTGAAAATATTAGCCCGATCGATTTGGTCCAATCAACGATAGGGAAAATATAGGCAATAACATCACTCTCAGGGAGGTAGGATGGCTCTAACTGACGAGCTCAAAATAGAATGGAACGCGCATCATGGATTGGACTAGTAGCTAGTACTGATTATTACTAACGTCAATCAGTACGATTGTCTTAGATACCTGTAGTTATGTAAACTCATATTTATTGATAGTGAGTGATGACTGAAAGTGAAAATAAATTCTGGATTGCTGCAGGATATCAGCTACCCATCTTTGGACTAAAGTCCCTGTACTCTATCACCGACTAGCATGTGAATCGATCATGCATAACTCTTCATTTATCACAACGATAATGACTGTTCAGTCAGGTTTTATTGTTCCAACTCATATCTAGCTGAGTCATATTGTTTATGATTATTATTATCTGTCCTTTGGGTTCCTAGTGGAACATAAGAGTTCAGTACCACGTCACCATTTCACTCTCTTCTACACAGTCTTCACAACCTCGCTACACCACTTCTCATAACCTTCCATTTCCTCCTCACACAATCTCCTCAATGTCACCCTCACCTCCAACGCCCTACTCGTCCCTTCCCATTTGGCTTCCACTCAATGACCTGATCTGGTCTAGTCTGGTCTGATCTGACGTGTGACGTGATGTCTCCAAACCATCATCACACTCTATGTCCAATCTAATCCATTCCATTCCATTCCATTCCAATCCAATCCATCTCCACTCCCCTCTCCTGCATATTTGTTGGGTGATAGCCTCCTGCTTCGTTGGTTGGTTGATTGGTTGGTTGGTTGGTTAGTTCATTGTCAGGCCACACTTCCTCCTTGCTTATTCTCTCTCACACTCTCATTTCATGTGATGTGATGTGATGTTGAGAATGGAGTGAGAGTAGGTGGTAGCTGTTGATGATGTATGTGTGGAGTTAGTTGGAAGGCAATGCATTTCGTGGGGTGGTAAATCTCTCAACCATCATCATGACATGGAAGTACTGACTTGATTGACTGACAGTGATGTGTTGAAAATCAGGATGTTGTTGACGCTTTGTGCTGAGAGCAGAGCAGTGTAGTGTAGTAGGTATGGACACTGATGTTCACAGATTAATGAGGGAAGACATGTGTTGGTGTCTTATGGATGCTGGTTGGCTTTGAGATTGTTGTCTGTGCTGGCGCTGCAACCTGTAGTTGAAAGGATGGTGTCTAGGTAGGTAGGTGTGGGGTGGGTTAGTAGGTAGGTAGGTGAGAGAGACAACTTAGCTTAGATTTCTCCCACTGAAGGTGACTGATGCTTGTTGTTGTTGTTGTTGTTGTTGGTATGTTGATCACCTGTGTCTTCTCCACACTCACCTGAAGGAAGTGGTGTCTTCGCTACCCCTTCGCTGCCTCTCCTCACCTCTTCTGCCAACTTGTTGGTTTTCGTCTGTAGATCTTCGAGTTTGTGTGACATAAGACATGAGATGTAAATGATCATCGGGGGAATGCAAATCGTGTAGGGTGTTTTCATGGGTTAAACAGCATATGCCCATCTTGTCGCTCATCACAGTTTGCTGAATGATCGAGTCGAGTCGACTACAATCACGAAATTCATCGGTGATGATAGTAGGTGGCAACCTCGTCTTGTCTTACCTGTCAACCTGTCTTCACCTCAAAGGCGTCACTGAGCTTCCCATTGTGAATCACTTCGCATGTAGCATCATCATATATCATATGGGTGTTGAATGAGGTTGATACAGGTTTGTGACACTAGAATCGTAGTGTTGAAGCAGCTGGCAAATTACTTTTCGGTTGACACATCGATCGAAGGCTTTTTTCACTTTTTTTCACTTCTACCCATCATCATCACCACCCTCGTCCCCATCACCATCTATCCATCTTCATTTCATCTTCTCAAATGATTCATTCTCATTGTCTGATGAATGAAGACAGAATGAGCGATTAGAGTGAAGGATTGTTAGCCCTCTCTATCTCTCTCCCTCTCTCTTTCCTTGTCTCATCTATCTCCTTTTCATGCTCACAATGTGGGAAGAGTATGAAGAAATCTCGTTGCATGCAAAATTCCATCTTGTGAGATGTAGATGTTACCTTGACAATTTCTATATTATCCTCATTATTGTTATCATTGATAATAACAAGAGTTATTCTGTTGTCTAGTATTGAAGTCATTCTGTTCTCTCTCTCTCTCTCTGATGCTTCCGGTAATGAAACAATAATACATGGACTGGTTGTAGGAGAGCAACCAATCTCATGTTGTTAGTGTGTATCCTGGAGGCATACCCGTATCTAGTTCGAAGTGATATCATTGTCAATGATACGGGGGATTCTATTGGAGGCTAAAACTCTTCCACATTGTCTGTCATCTGTTTTATCAGGACTTTCATTTCCCAATTACTCCCAAGTTCATTCTGGATGATGAGAGCATCCAGTTACAAAACATCGATTATTTAACCATATGTAACCTTGTATATATGTATTGAGCATAGTCGATTTGAAGCACTAATTCGTCGTTCTCCAATACACAATGAATAGTCTACATCATTGTCTGTAGATAATGCGATTTCAAGACAGATCTCCTTCCATCAAAGTTTCCGATACACCGACTTCTATAATCACACAAATATCTTGACGATGCCTCCAATATACCATGATCGAATTCACTTGTCACTCGTCAAACATAGAACCACATACACACACACGGATGCATGAACACTACAATAGCTTGTAACAGTTTATCACTGAGTGTGTGTGTGTGTGTGTGTGTGTGTGTGTGTGTGTGTGTGTGCATGAACTGATAGTTGTCAACGCGTCTTGTGAAAACGAGGTGTAATCACTGGTGCTCTGAACGTGATTTCAGTGGGGAAACTGACTATGACGAAGACTCTCATCCTCATTATCATAATTTCTTCGTCATGCTATGAGTCATTTTCCACTCACTGTTCATAATCTGCAACATGTGATAGCAGTTGATATGGTGAAGTGAAGTGAGGTGGATGACAGAATGATGTCTCGATGATTGTTGGACAATAAAATATTCTCGTTTCAAATGTGGTCAGAGTCTACACAAGTGCAGCACATCGGCTTGAATTCCCGTGTTCACAATCGGCAATCAACTATCATATGATCTGCTCGAATTCAGATGTTATTGTGGGAGGAAGGATGGTGGATGGTGAATCAGCATCAGGTCTATCGGAGATGGGTACTGACAACATATGGGGTGTGAATTAATATGCCTCATGGATGCACACGAGCTATACATGTCTCCATTTAAATAGTGTGGACTGTGCTGTATTCCTTTCTTGATATGTAACTCTGAGGTTCATATTTTATACACAGACGAACATGCACACTATGTGTGTATAGAAGTTTGGAATGATGAGTGTGAAAGATGATTGAGGCAGTGGATACCAGATGTTTTGATCTACTGATGATAAGACGATGCGAGATGGTGTTCGGTGGACGAGTGACGTGCGAATACAACAGTGTTGATGACAAGGTTGTGAGATGTCATTCACAAGTGTATCGAAGCCATGTGTCACCTGAGTCTCTCGACTAACTTCTAGCATGTAACAGAAGTGATATGAATTTCATCGCGTAAATCACAAGTACAGATTCCTAGTAAAAAGTGAATTTGAGAGGTGATTGTTGTAGGATAATGCCATGAAGTGATGAAGTGAAGTGCAGACAAACGCGCATCCTCTTACTCAACATTCATTTCACTCTCATCACAACCTGTTGTTCAATGTGTGTTGACTTGATTGCTTAATCACATCATTAAGAGAGAATCGTAAGCATACGATAATCTCCCCCCGTCCTCCCCCGCGTCTCACGCACACTCACACACACTCACACACATACACGCAGATACAAAGACAAGGAAGTGGATTCGCATGTTTCTGGTGTTCGATGGAAGGGCTTGAGTAATCATGATTTGATCATATCAACCCACAAATCCAACTCAATCACTCTCCCCCCCCCCACCTACATTAACATTTTACAACATGTAATCAATAGTCAACACAACAAAAATTGTCATTATCATAATGGTGATGATTAAATGTTGAGGTGGGTGGGTGGGGTGGGGGGGAGGGGATTGTGAATGCTGATTCATTGAAGATTCTCACTTCTTTCCTGAATTGAACATGTTGAAGAGATGAAGTGGAGTAAAGTGTAAAACTGAGTAGGTGGAGTAGGAGGATAAATGACCAGATAAGAAGTTTGCTTTTGCTTTTTTCTGTGCTAATATCGTGAATAATAAATACTAGCAGTAATATTATTAATGAAAATAGGTTTGTCCCACGGCAGCATTGAGTAACGCAGTAGGGTGAAATTGATTTGTGCATGTGAACTAAACTCTTTGACCTCCTCCTGTCTAAACGATTGCACGTCTGATATGGAGGATGGGTGTTTAATACTTACTGGAATTGGGGTGAGAAACATGTTGATGAATGGTGGATCACCTGAGATTATGGAGAGGGTGAGTGGAAGGGCGAATGAGAGAGAAGGGGACCTTGATGTTCTTGTATTGTTTTGCAGGTGAAAAGAGAATGTAAGGAACGACCTTCTCTTGGTTAAGTGAAGACAGAAATATCATCTACTCACATTCATTCATCTCAGGAGACTGGAACATGCTCATCGATGGTAGCATTCCACTTAACTAAACATGTGGTAAGAAATTGGTTGGAGTATTTGAGTGTTGTGGGGTAGAAGTAGTTGGTGTGGTTCACATTTCAGGTAGTTTTCTCCTCTCTAATGTCTGGATTCAGCTTCACGCACCATAGTGTCAATGGATGTCGCCTTATGAACCAGTCATTCAATATGTTAGAAGAGTGTGATTCATAGAAGTAGTGCTAATAAGCAGTATACGTGGGTGAATACAGCCTATGTGATCTTACATGGCTACAGTGAAGGATTGATTGAAGGAGCTACTAACAATACCACTGGTTAAACAGTATGGAAACTGTGAACAACTCCCACATTCAGCAGCAGCAGCAGGAACTGAAAACGGAGTGTCAAAGAGACTGGCCACTTGACTGACTGACTGACTGACCGACTGATGAAAGATTCCAGTTGGCCACTCAAAACTCAGTAGTCGATGAAGAGAGTATCCAGTCACTCGTGTATTCCAGCAGTTCGTCATCGGTTATTTCGCTTAAGCAGTCAAACAGACGGAGTTGTCAATATTTCACACTTCAATTATTGACCTACTCAGGGTAGACATATACAATGTGTAGACGGAGGTCTGCACCAAGATTATCGTCTGGAATCAGTGTCGGACATCTACAGTCCCCACTACAACCACCACTCTACTATCAACAGTGTACACCAATGATCCCTCATAATATTCTACACGCATATTGTGCTATAGACGTCACAGGAGTGAACTACCAGCATACTGTGGCATTTTCAGTTTGTACTTGTATGTCATTGCAACAACCATACATCGAACACCACCTCTTCATGACAGATGTAATTCCCTTAGGAATAAAATTGGCTGACATTCCCCTCTGTTGAGTGTATCTGGATAGTGTGTGTTTCAAGGGGATGAGATGGTAACACACTCGATCTAACATGTCGGAAGTGAAACAGTGAAGCACTTGAAGAAAGACACTTTGCCTGCATACTGTGGTCAGTGTCAATAGAACAGAAGCAACCGAGTAAAATAGGTGACATGGAAATCGTTGAGATGATGTTGTGTCATTCATTTATATAACCGCCTTATTCAGTATTCTGATCGTCTCAGCACCTAGTTGGATGTGGAAGTTGACCACTATAACATACTTGAAAAATTAATTAACTGGAAAGGAGGATGGATATTGTTGGCTAAAAGGCTGAATTTGTTTGAGAATCAGAGAATGAAGGGGCAAGGCAAGTTACATCTTACTTGATGTAGCTTCCTTGTTAACAGGATAGGCACATCATGAATACTCCTACACAATCTCACCCATGAAGTAATTAACTGGACATGTATTGCCCTACTTGATCAAGTCGATGACTGTCAGTGTCAATTAGGCAGGCATGTAGAGAAGTGTACAGGCTTTGTGGTCAGTCATATCAAGATCGATGAATTTAGACTTTGTGTGATACTGAGCAGCCTGGACGACATCAGCTCAGATGCATCCACGTTTTGTCTTCATCTAATTTTCGTGACAACGTGAGTATGTGATGCCTTCAGCTTCATTGTCTTCTGTGCATTTTTTACCTTCTATCTGATATCTCGTGTCTGGTAGTTGAGTGCGAGAATAGTTGACTGAATGTATCTACTTGCAAATGACTGACTGATTTTGCTACCTGTAACTCCACAAAGACAGCGAAATGCAAGTCACAAATTCCTCTGACAGCCACTCACTATCCATCATTACCATCACGGTACAGATAAAGCCACATGTCAATTGGTAGTCAATCAATTCCACTGGAAGGAATCAACGTGATCAAGCCATAGCAAGTTCATTCACCCTCATCTCAGTCAGGAACATTCAGTCCTGTAAATTCTTTGTCCAACATCTTCTACAAAGCATTCATTATTGCAATCTCTAATCATTGAATTCAATGACACTCTCATATATCTACGAATCAATATCAGCTATTGTCACGAATCACTCACATGTTGCAGTTCATCCATTCCACTCCACTCCACTCCACATTCCCTAACTGATATCTGCTTCTGGTGTGTATATGCATGTGTGAATATGTTCCTTTGTATGCATGTTCATACAAGTTGACAGAATGAGGCTCATAACTGTTTTCACGTTGACCAACGATTTCCTTCGAAGAAATTTATCCCATTGAAGGACGATTAAGCATTAGAGTGATGACGTAATGATGCCTGTGAGCAGTGACGGGAATTATGCTAGTGTTCAACAAAGTCTATGTTACTTGTCTTATTAAGGATTTGTTAAGAAGATGGTAACTAACTCTCCTCACTTACTACATCAACAGCATCATCTCCTGCCCCGCCCCGACCGTTTCGACCACATCCTACACCTTCACTCACCTATTTCATCATTCATCACACACACACACACTCACACTCACAAACAAACAGACAGACAGACAGTGAGTGAGTGAGGTGAATGAAATAAATACGGATAGCAACACAGTGAGTGATCCGTTTACTTGTCATTTCATTGACATTTTGATCAGATGAGAATTGCGCTTGAATGAGTTTCAATTTTACGCGAAGTTGCGTATGGTCAGTTAGAGTTTGGGTGAGCATGGAAATATGTGACTGTAATGATATCTTCATTGGTGTGTGCTCACATGTCTGTGTGTGTGTGTGTGTCTGTTCAGTGATATTCTTACGTAGCAGTGTTTAACAGTTTGAGAATTGCTCAAGGGCATGGAAACAATGTGATTGCATACATGCGATCCGTTCAATGAAACATTAAGTTACACAATGGGATAATTTTTCAGTTTGGTAAGGTGGGCGCAAACAAAGAGTCTTTCACATTACTCCAAGACTGAGGATACTTTTCAAGTACCAAATACCGAATAATCAGATTTTCAATTTGATTTTTGTGACTGACTATAAAATATGAAGAGTAAAGTGATATGAATTTTCATGTTGATGGGGATTTCATGTTTACGGTAGTATTCATCAGAGACTGACATCAGTTGGAGAACCAATGGAAATCTGGACATCTGTTTCGTTCTAGATGGGACTCCTGAGAAGTGCTTATGCACGACCACTTCAGAGATCAGACTGAGCATATTCAGGTTTCACAGAGAATGCGTCAACCATTCAACCAGTCGGTTGTGAGGTGAATACCAACTGAAGATGTTGGCGGATAGTCGTCGTGTGTCGCAAATCGACAGAAGTAGAACACTGTGGATCTTCTGAACTCCTATATGATGGCTGAATGATGAACTCGTTCTCCTTGGAACCTGAACGTCCTGAGTTCGATCCTCAACCAGATCGTCGGTGCTGAATATTGAGAAGTCGCATGCAAAGACAGAAACTTGTGGATGGAACCTAAAGATATTGACAATTTACAGAGAGTTGATGTTGTTCAGAAAACTGAAGCGATTGGTAGAGTAGTCGTCAGGAGAAATGATAGTACTGGGCTTTCTCTGTATGCCATTGACGAGCCTTGAAATGGGACGAAACAACTGTCCACTACTTCCAACTTCACATTGATTGATTACCGGATGGCAAGTAAATTTATGTTGTACTGACCGTATTCCGTCGATTATTTTGCAATGTGGTGGGCAAGCTAGGAGACTCACGATGACGATACGCCGCTAGCAAGATGTTATTTGGAAGATGGAAATCGACAAGAGGGCCTACTCGAACTAGGCTTCATCCGTGTTGTAACTAGAAGAGGTTAGTCACAACACGAATAGCTCAGTGGCAACGTTTCTGACTTCAGAGCTGAGTGACGTGGATTCGAACCACTGTCAGGATGCTAGTTCCATCGAGGTTGCGGACACGTTTTGCTGATGACCACCAAAAGGCATTTAACCTGGATTGAGATGGATATCCTGGAGATTGTCTGAGTCCAACCAACTTCCAAGTTTCCAGTGGCTCTGTAGTTTAAGTCATGCCACCATTCGGACAAGTTGTATGTGTGCTTTTCATCGTTCAGAGTTGACATGGAGATAGTTGAGAATGTGTACCGTTTGTGTAGTCATGGTTTATATGTACACATTCAGGTATGGTAAGTGTGTTGGATCATGGTTGATTAGTCAGAATATCTGTAATTATGTGTTGCTTGGTTCTTAGGGATTCGAATACGTAGGTGGGGATGACGTGTCACTAATCAACGGTGTACAGTTTAGTCACAGTAATAAATGAACAAGATTCTGTTATATCAGGATATAGATATCCATATGATGAACAGCCTAAACAGAGGTGGTCATTCTCCATGGACTGACAGCACTCAACAGCCATCTGGTGCATGCATAGGACTCCTCAGTGGTACTTGCCAACAATCCCACCAGTCATTGAGCCACCTGTTTTGAATCTAATGGTCCAGGTTATGATCTTATTTCTATCAAGTCACGACTTTCGTACAATGTCGTTGATGAGTACCTGTCCTGACATCTGACTCGATTTGCCTACCTGGTCACTACCTCTTATTAGATCTTTGGAGAATCTGATCTTGACGACATTTCAAATGTGACTGCTTACTCCTAGTCATATGATGAATCATTTCTGTTATATATATGTGTGTTGTGTATTGACTGAATGAACAAAGATTCTGTGACCAGTTTTCAGACTATCATTCTATCCGACTGTGAAGTGTGATGATGAGGCAATGAGTGAAGAGTGAAGGCTGAGGTTTCCTCTAAATTACTTATCTTAGTCAACTGTATCACTGTATATTTCGTTGAGTTGGTTTAGTGTTGCATTGTCGTGGCTGATCTCGATCGGTTACCGTGACCTATGTACTCGACCTAACAATCATTAGATGGTGTATGATGATAGATGAGGTTAATTTGCTTATTTGGGTCGACGATAAACTTCGTCTTTGAGTGAGCCATCCAGTATATATGTATATATACTGCATGATTGTGTGCTACATGGAATTATGCTGTTCCTACAGTACTGAATTTGTACTCCAACTGAATCTACCATTATATTCCTGTAACTTGTAAGCGATTCCACGATACTTCTGTCAGTGCAAATATCCTTGTTTGTTAATGTAAACCTGCAACAACCATCTATCGTGCTGACTGTGTGGAGGTGACACCGACATTGTCTAACAGACACTTTTGAACTGATACTGGTAATGAGCATCTCCTTCTTCAAGTTAGGAACCTTCATTAAATGTGGCCAGGACACTTAAGTAGCAGGCTGGGCTGTTGAAGTACTCACATAACAGCTGTGTGCATGTCAACCACCATAGACATGAAGTCTCCTAAGAATCTCCCATTTGTGTCGGTTAGTCACCTGTCTGATTACTGTGTTCTTATTCGATGACGGAATCAGTGACAAACGGGAATTGGTGTTAACAGTATGTCGAGATACACTCAACGTCGATTGCATTCATGATTACTCTGGAGTAGTCATATGAAATCAAGTCAGTTGGTCTTATATTATCTTACCAGACAGTCATTTCACATCTAACATCATGATTTAGCCTTACCAAAGTTGAATATCCTGTATGGAGATATACCAAGGTGAGTAGACTAGAAGGAAAGAAGTCCTTCATTTCGAGTAAAGTAGTAGAGACAAAGATGGTAGATGTATCAATGCAGGAGTAAATTCATGTGTTGTCATCGTTGTAAGTAGGGAGACAGATGGGAACACTGAGAATAGAATCAATTATTCTTTTAGTACCATTTTATGCTGAAGTTATGTATTTGTAATTGAAGCACACTGCTGTACTTGTTTGTGGAATGCCTGTTCAAATGTACTTGAGCAGTGGTGTAGATTGACTGACTGACTGGCCGACTGACTGGTTGTCTAGCCAATGATGCTCACATACCAAGTCTAATCATCACACTGGCGAAGTGAAGAAGTAGGATCCAGTGAACGGAAAGTCTATTCATGCACGAATGGATCGGTCACCAGTGGGTAGGTAACTAATGTTTCTGTATACTCTTGGTCTAAACATCTATTATTATTTCTCCTGATTGATCATAGCAGATATCCTGACTCAAAGGTGAAAATGGAATAATGTAGGCCGAGATATCCATAAATTATTTCGGGTTAATAGTTCAACTTCACAGGCATCAAGCAACATGGTTAACTCATCCAAATACTCACATCTAATCACGGTTTATCACAGAATTTAGCACTAACACCTTCTTCAAAGTCAAAGCTTACCATCCGGAAGGTTACCTCAGTTGTTGTAGGCATAGCAACACTTGACTATAGTTACCAACTTCCAATTGTTCCACATATAGTCGATTATGAGTAGAACGCGTTACAGTGATGCTCATATTTTAGCCTAGTTGGCGTTCGGTACATTGGTAGATATAGTTTGTGCATTGTTTCTAAGTTGCCATCAACAAATAGGAATAGGGAGAGATGAATTATCCACACTATTTATTCATTTACTTCTCACTGATTGGCTTTTTCAATGATGTCTACCATTGACACGAGTGATGTTCAGTTGACTAACATCTTGTGAATCAGATACCAGGATTAATGTTCAACAAAAGTTTACAATTTCTGTATGTTAGGTACTCTTATTATGAGATGGAAGTTGACTCAAGTGAGTTTGATAGCATAGTCTTTGACATTTCGTCATTGTATTAAGGCTGAACACTGAGAAACTGTGAAGATGAACACGACAGGTATATAATATAGAAAAGAGATTTATGAATATCATCCACGTGTTGATTCTGTCATTTAGATGATGTTTACCTTCCAACTTTCATTGGATGGCTTACAGACAACTCAGTGAGTACAATAGAGGAAATAGGCTGAGTGTGTGTGTGTGTGTATCGATTAGTGAATTACCTACAACACCATACATTGACTTGTTTCCAGAACCCGATTGACTAGTAATCAAGTTGTCTGCAAATGAACCTATAGCAGGAAGTCAGCTTGGTTATGGATAGATGAGGTGGACATCTGCTTCATGAGATTCTTTCATCCTCCTCATCCTCATCCTTCTTCTTCTTCAAACAGACTAAGGTTATCTGGAAAATGGGGAATATGAGGTGATGAACAATGTCTGAGCAACCAGAATGAACAGGTCATGTTGGATGCATGAGAAGGTGGTGACGGTGATGTGGATGGTCATATACGAGGGTGAAATGATCATGTTCGAGTGAGGGTGATGAGGAGGAGCAGTACACACCCATCTCGTGCTTATCTTCTTGTGTTGTGCAGACAGAAACCACCTCATTCCATTCTACTTCTTCTTTGACATTATCCACATGTTAGTTACCACGATAACTGGAGTACTTGAATTCTGCACATAGTCTATTTACATGTCAACATTCTCTCTGTCTCTCTCATGCACTCCATTTCTCTCCCTCCTATCTCTTCGTGTTCATCACTGATGTTTCAATTGCTGCAGTATACTGGAGACCTACAGTTGACCATGAGTAGTCTAATTGATGTTTGCTGTTCTCGAAGCAACTTCATCTTGCATGAACTGGTTGCACTAACTTGTTGCTTGTTTGGTTAAGTGGATGTGGACGTGGTATATTTGTCAGCATCATGGTAAGTATGTTCAGACTTGATATGAACAGTCCAAGTATTGAATATGGAAGATGGAGGAGAAGAGTGTGAAGAGTTGAGATATACAGCCAGACGCTCAGTCTGTAAAAAATCTTAGGATATTACAACCATGGAAATAAGTCGAACTCGTGCCAGTTGGTGTATCATTACACTACAGATTTACGGTATATGGTCAAATGATGAGGACTGGAGCTATCGTATGCTGACTGTTTGCAATTAGTAGATGGTTCTCGTTTGAATGTTATCTAGAAACTAATTAGCAGAATTCACTTTTGACCAAGGAATCATGAACATTGTTGCCCACCGCTTTCATCCAACTATCCAGGACAAGGACTGAAACAAGATGTATCCCATATTCTTAGTCGGTCAAGCCATATGACCATCCTCTGAGACGTGACATTACGATGTCGGCATCTCTTGAACTCATATTTTGAAGTAATATCTGAATCTAAAAGTAACTGATCAGTAGGGGATACGTGGATAGTATTGACGCAAATGAAAGTTGTCGTCATCAACACGGAATGTATAAGCAAAGCATAGTTTGACCGGAGTAATGATAGAATATTATGGAAAGTCAAAATGTTATGATTCCTTGCCACATTTCACCAAGAGGAGAATAATATCACTAACCAATCATGCTGATTGGTATTTCGTCTCTGTCAGCGAATTCTATTTATATTTAGTTAAAGTCGACCAGATTCGTCAGTTGTAAACAATGATAAGAAGTGAATCAATGGTCTTCTTCCTCTTCTTCTAGATAATTCACACCCTAGAATCGACTTGATTCAATGAGCACAGTGAAGTAAAAGAAACTTCTTCTCCCTCATGACAAGCTGAAGTTGTCATCGTTGTTGCAACAAAACAGGCTGCTTCAAACACCTACACTTGAGACTCGCTGTTATGGCACCCATCAAGATTTACATGGAAAAGAAGAGATCCACATCGTTACTTACTCCCTTATGCAAAATTCTCTTCCACCTTTACCTCCTATCCTACCGCTTCGGTGATCAACCGTAGAACAGACATGTACACAATCAGTGTAGACGAGTATTCAACTGTGATTATCAATGATTTAAGGAACAAGTTAAGACATTATGATGATGATAAGACTGTCACTCTTCTAATCAACATTATCATTTGCGTGTTTCAGGGCTGAATTGGACTCAAGGTCCTGTCCACTTCTAGTAGTCGACTGATAGACAGATAAGCCCATAAACAAATGAGTACTAAATGAATTGTAAGATGGAAAGTCCTGCTTGAGAACAATGTAGATTGATTGATTGATTGAGATTTAGCTTGGTTGACAATGCGCCAACTGATATGTGTATGCATTCAAGGTAGTATGCATAATCACTACAAGTGTCAGTGATTTACAATATCTAATCATTCATAATGATGACTGACATCCATAGTGGATGCAATGTTTAACCTCAACCATTGAAATTGCTATAGTAAGTGTGTGGTACATTATACCCGGTAGCCTACCAGGTATATATTATGGTAACATTTACTTTATTCTATAAATATAATAGGTAGACTCTTGGTTGTGTATGTGTATGCGTAATTGTTGATTCCATTATAAATACTGTATATGTCCGTAGTGAACAGACCACACGCACACACACACAGAGTACATGAATCGCATGAGTTTACATGATAGTTCACTGATATGCTCCATAAATAATACTTTTGTGTTAACTTGGTTGGTGTGGCTGGCAGAAGAATGTAGGACGCGCGTCTTGTCCCATTTGGGACTCATCAACTGGATGAACCTATATCCCAGTGCGGAATGATACTTCTCCCGCTGGGGCTCGAACCTCGTACCCATCGCTTCAAACGCCAAGGTGTCATCCACTATGTCACAGATAGACGTTAGTTACTTCTTGTACAATGGGTAGTAGTTATTACTACTTATTGACATACTTGTAATTATCCCTTGTTTTGTTGGATCGAATTGTTCGACGTCTATTGCCATATGAGCTCCTATGCGGGTGCCTCGATATTGCCTGAATGTTAATCATGATAATTTGGTTGGACGCCAGTTTCGTCCTATTTGGGACTCGTCCTTGATTCTTCTGCTAGCCACAACCAACCAAATTATCATAATTACCAGTCAGGCAATATCAAGGTATCCGCATAGGAGCTCATATGGCAATAGACGTCGGACAATTCGATCCAATAAAACAACGGAGAATAACAAGCATGTCAATAAATAATTTTGTGTATTGATTAATTTATTGCCTCGTTTACCACAGAAAATATCATCTCATTCACAAACACATAGACACAGACAAAAATGGAAGTACAATGAGAAACACTTCAGTTCATTATGAAAGTATGAAAAGTTAATAGGTTAGGTTAGGAAATGAAGACAGCTACAGAAGAGATAGGGGAGTGTGAGAAGTTCTCGCTGGAGGAGTGGGTGTAGAGAGAACACTAAAGGTCATCATTTACATCTCCCCACTGTCTCTCCACTCTGTCCTTTTCACTTCTGTTGTGTGAGGTCATCTGGTTGATAGGTGAGTGTCATAAAAAGAAAATAGAATTAAATTAATTGGTTGGTTGGTTGGTTGGTTGGAGGTAATCGACAGGAAGCTCTGGTCAATCTACATTTTCAGTTTGTTGACACTCATGAGTAAGCTGGACTGATATCCTCTCGAAGATTCAAACGCAAGTCACTCAATGTTGCAATCACTGACCTTACTTACCACTTAACACTGATCTGTTCAGATAGCAAGTGACCTCCTCTGAGACTGACTGCATTACATACATTGATTGGTCACAGTTTCATGTTGTCGACACCTGAGTACTGACAGAATTCTATCCATCGTATTTACAATGTGACCACCACACTAGGAGGTTCACCATCAAGTTGTTAACAAGCAAGAAGCCAATTTCAACGTGAATAGCTGAGTAGTGACATCATTGACTATAGCACTGAGTGACAGGGTAATTTAACCCGGATTTCATACTTGTTGGTAGACATTAGTGGGGCGTATTTGCAAGCATGAGGAGACTTTGTGAAGTTCGACTGACAGCATTCATAGGTGAAGTGAGAGACTTTCTCAGTGATTCCATTCACACGATCACTGTTATCCTGAAAATGAAAGGGAGGTATGTGTATGTGTGTGTGTATGTATGTGGAGGTGGAGGTGTCACGCTTGTTATCGCCTATCTCAGATGAGGAAATATTAGACTCTCAATTTGTGTGTGTCATGCATTAGAAGTGTGGTATAATGAATAATCGTTGGTCTCATTGTTTTGTCTTTTTATTATTAAAGTGAGTGAACACAGTGAACATCTCAACCAGATTCACTCCTTATTGTTATTGTTTGACTGAGAGTTTTGTTGTATGAGATTTGTATCAGTGGCACCCTCCTGTGACTTGGTGTTACTTACTGTGAAAGGGAAATGTGTGGTTAGGAGGTACATTCGTGGTGTTGAAGTGGAGTATTGTAAATCTAGCACATGCATGTACACGATATGACCTTGAGTTTGCTCAGTGAAACATACAGGTGTTCACTTTGCTCAATCTGTGATGGTCATAAGTGAAGGAAGATGGTGTGGTGATGATGATGATGCTTCAATACATTCACTTCTTATGATTTTGAGCAGGTCAAAGGCAACATTACAGGTGTCAACTTCATCTACTACTATTCACAATCTCACCATGGAACACTCAGATAGAAGTGGACAAATTTTATTTATCCTTACCATGTTACAAATAAACTCTGTGATGTCGTGAAATCTCGCCTGATTAGATGAAATTGGTGATTGATTGTGAGTGTTCACTGTTTGATTGTCGATGATAGACATAATATTTGAATGGATCAAACTGTTTTATGGATTGAAAAGTGAAGGTGATGAGGAATAGTTGCCTCCCCCTCCATCCCAAGGGAATATCATTCAGTGACAGTGAGAATTGTCTTCTAAACAGTCCTACACTTCAAGTTCTCAATGCCATCTATCGACAAACACCTTGAAAATTTCCACCGATTCATGTTTACATGATCTGTTATATCAGATCTCTGCTCATCCGAATCACATACACAAAGACAGACAGACAGAAGGGAGGTAGTGTAAGCACAGATTGTTTGTCTGTTGCATTGAGAGACAGTCGAAGTCCACCTGTTCAGCCTTGTGCAGATCAACTTTGTCCAGGTTAGTCTATTCCTTGCTGAGAATACAACATGGAATAGCTGTGAAATTCAACTGAACAGTCAACTCTAATTAAGCGTTGATTGCTACTCCAATCATGATAATTAGCGTCACGCTGTCCAGTTATCTGAGTGACTGCATATACCTGACTTCCTCCCTGTCAACAGCTTGTTTGTGTATGTGTGTGTGATTGCGTTTGTTCACGGTTACACATTTGCTTGCATATTTACTTGTGATGACCTACGTCATCTGAGTGAAGCATGACGACACAATCACGCAACGGTTGTCATGGCAATGAGAAGAGATTGTGATCAGCATAGATCACATCAGTGAGTATTCTCGAAGGAGGTGAAGGGAGATGATCACAGGTGACAGACAATTCCTGCCAACTGATTCAATCTGTAATAATCCACTTGACATTGCATAAGTCGATTTGACGAATTCAGTGTACACTGTGTGACAGTCTATCATGAATATTGACTGTGTGTGTGCCTCCTTTCATCAGCATAACTTCACTTTGCATTGATGGATAATGGATGGAAGGAGCACAGTGCTGAATCATTTTAGCAGTTTCACTACTACTCGTCATCTATTTGACGCTAACCCACTAATCAGGTGACTAAATTCCATTGTTTGTAGATAGTCATTCTTCGAATGTCAGTCTGTGTTCCTATGATCTGGTCTGTTTACTTTTGTTCACTTACTTGTTTGTTCTCACTGATTATCATACCACATTCATACTGATTCTAAATTCCACGATGTTGACAACGAGTTGATGATGTTTGAGTGGATATGGTGGTTGTCAGTCAGTATGAGCTGTTCGTAAGTGAATGTCAGTTGAAACAATTGGTCTTAATAGAAAGTGTGTCGAGGAGAGGAGAGGAGAGTGGATGCTCAGAGTGACTACCTCAACTGTGATTTCTGTTGGAATAAGCTCAATATTAGGAAAGTGGTTGCACATGAAACGAGTCCCAAACGAGCATCCGACAGTTTGTTTTGTGGTGGGTGGTGGGTGGTGCTGGAATTCTTGATGGAAGTTTCATCTCATTAAGGAGTTGTCAGTGGGATGTGTCTGTAGCTCATTGAGTGGTGTTGTTCCCACTGAGAATCGACCACAGCACCTATCTCTTGAAACGCGAAAGGGCCATCCAGTAGTCCACCGATTCATAGGAGTCACTTCTTGTGCAACCGGTGTCAGTTGTTGTATTTCCCCGTTGTCATTATGGATCAAACTGACTAACATCTGTTGGCATATGAGGATGCCTCGACATTGACTGCTTATTGATTACACTCCAATTTGCTTGTTGGTGGTTAATAGTGGAATGCAGTATGCACAAGTGACGTGGTGAATAACTTGTCAACAGTACTTAGCACACATTGCTCATCTATTGTATAATCTAATAAACCATTTATCTAATATTCATTGACCTTGTCAAACGAATCGGATGTGCACTTCGAGAAGCTTCCATAGCAGTCTTCGTCACAAGCTCCGATGACTAGAGTGTTGGTGAACGTGGAACAGTACTGAATTGTTGGTTCCTTGTGCTTCGGCCTATTCTCTTCGATGACACCTATCGAAGGGAAGACTAGAATTCTCATACTTCCATGGGGAACCCACTGGATAACACACTGGACAAGCAAAAACATGAGAACAGTGATTGTCTGTGTCATGCATCTCATTCAGTTGGAGGGTTTTGGTGATGTCAACCAGTTACAAATTGAACAGCTGGAAGTAGTGAACAGTGTTTCCATTCCAATGAACACTTTCAGTTGATATGGTGGGTGTCAGTCTGTATGATCTGTTCGTAAGTGAAAAAATGGAATTATGTTGTACCACACTATCCAAGCTTTGTCCCTCTACCAATGTATGCTGAGGTTATCAAGTCTATCGATAGGTGTTAAGACAGTAAGTGAAACAACAGATGCAAACACTGAGGTGATTGTTGTAGTAATCTGCTATCAAGTGAACTGAAGGTTAAACCGAAGTTTACTCATCATGATCCCTTTCAGTTCTACCGTAATCTGTCCACTTTGCTTATATCATCATCACGTAATTATGCCATCAAGACAAAATTTGCATGGGCAACACTCACACACGCACACGCACAGAGAGAGTGAGAGAGAGAGAGAGAAGAGAAAGAGAGTGAAAGGGGATGGATACGCATATCTGAATGAGTAAAGGGCTTGATGGATCATAATTTGATCCTGTCAACCTGTGAGTAAAGTTCACATGCACACGTACACACACACACACACAAACATACATACATACGGTGTTACATACTCAACATGAGCAGAACATTAAGCAGAAATCTAATCCAACTGTTATTTTGTCTTGATAATCAATCTGTCAGCAATTCCACATCTTCTTACTCTAGTCTTCACCACCGATGATAGACATTCAGAGATCAGATCACACAACAAAGAGAGATATGAATATGAGATGGTGAGTTCATGTCGGGGTGTTGAGTCGTCCCCTACGTGGCCTGTACACGTTGTGTCTTAAAATCTGAAGCGAATAGGAAGTGATTAGACGAAGAGAAAGTAGAACGAGAGAATGATGAGAAGGTGAACTGTGTGTGTGCGTGATAGTATCCTTGTCTGTTTGTTTGTGTGTGTGTTAGTGAAGGTTTATAACTTCTCCTCATTATGAGTAATAATCAAAATCACAATGGGGATAATAACGACTAGGCTCACCATAATAATAATGATAATGATAATAATTAGTAACTCCCTTCGGGGCGAAATTCATTTCTAACTTAACTAACCCCTTTTCAATTCTCATTGCTTTCTAATGTTTTCCAGTGTATGTTTTGTTTAATTAAGTGGAGACAGAAAACATGCAAATGACAAACAAAGAGGATCATCTGGAATGAAACAGAGGAGGAAGGAGGAAGTAGGAGGACAGAGTGATTGATCAGTGGAGACTGAGTGAGTGAGTGAGTGTCATTTGAGAACAAAATATAGGAGTATTTCAGGGAAGTTTTGAAGAAGCATTGGATTGATGCAGCAACCCATAATGAGCCGAAACGAAGAGGTTCACTGCTACCCTTCATGTACACCCTTCCAAGAACCCACAAGTCGAATGTCACCTTGACACCCACTTTGTTCATGATGAATTCACCTCATCATCTGTTGGCTCGTTAGTTAGCAGAGAAATTGGAAGCTATAAGAATATGGTTTGCAAATCACAGTTTGAAGGACACAATTCAATTCTCTCAGAAACGGGATCGATTGGATATCTCAGATAAATTGATGGTGCTCAGTAGGTGCTTCCTCATTACTGACGAACCTACCAGTGGATGAAACGATAGACACAATCTGTCAGTGGTCTGATCCACCGCCATTGTCTAAAAGTGAAGTCAAACAATTACTGCTCCTCTATATGCATGGTGATCACTTCCAGTTTCCTAATCAGTAATACTGACAAGTTGGTGTAGTAACTGTGGGTTCATCACCAAGACCAAAGCAATTTGATGTAGTTATGGTTAGTCTTGAATAAACAAGTTTGAAGAGTACGACGAAAGAGAAGAGATATTACCACAGGTATCTCCATGACACTTTCATACTTTGTGATAGTGTGAATCGAATCATGAGTCAAAGTTGTTCGACTTCACCAACCACACTCATCGAAATATGGTGAGACAGATTCAACGATTTCGATGTGAGTATAAGACGGAGATGTGATTGTACTGGTGAGAGAACCATCCAACGGAAAGACACATCCATCGACCACGACCTTCACTACAATGGTTTCTGTCCTGTCTGTACTGTACTGTCCTGTCCTGTCCTGTCCTCCAGAAGTGAGTTCATTGAGGAGGTTGTTCACTGGGATAAAAACACTATGATTACAAGACAAACACGAAGAATAATGTGGTGTCATTGAGAAGACACTCATACAGAATGGAAATGTGAAGAAATTCACCATGGAGCATGGAAAAGAATTTATTGAGAGGTGGAAACACCCAACTGTTGAGAAGAAGCCAGCCTGCCTTCATCTAGCATTGAGAATTGGGTGGGGGACATGTAGAAGAATAAAGAGGAGAATAACAGCTGCAATGAGAAGGAGATTCCCTGTTGTCAGACTGATCTCACTTGACAACACAGTATGCTCGATGACACAATTGAAAGTGGACAAGTATTCAGTTTATGTCATCTGCATCAGTGTATATCAACTCACTTTGCATGAGGAAGCAAGTACCAAGTAGCAAGGAGGGTAGCATGAGAATGGCGTCCAGTTGATTTGATGAACATATTTCAAGAAATGTGTATGTGAAAGGTAGAAATGTGTTTAGCAGCGGAATCATCAGCCGCCTGAAGGAAAGAGGATATGAAACAGAGAATCCTGAATCCTTCAGAATAATAAGCAAATGCAGAACACTATGTTGAGTACGGTTTGTGGACCTCACCTCACCTTTGTACTTAGAATAACACTGTAAGTAACCTTTGTTTACCCTGATGATTGCATCATCACGTTTTGCATATGTATGTTTCATTGCAGCATGTTTCCACTAATTGCTTACGGACAAGTATTGCAGTTGTTTCATATAGTTGAGTAAGCTGCTAGGTCTCTAACATCTGCCGCTTTCTCACCCTTGTCTGTCTATCTGTTGTCACCCGGTTTACCCATCTCCAGATTCTTCTATCTCATCAGATATAAATTGGCGTTGATTGTGAACACGATTGGTGATTATTATTCCTGGATTTCTTGAACTCACTACCTTATTGTTAATCGTGCACTTCGAATCTCCACGTGTTTGTACATACTTATAGTATAGTATGTCGTTGTTTTGAGACTTGTGATCTCTCGTTGGTGTAGAGGGTTGACAGAAGGGGCAGGGTAGCGAAGACGGCACTTCAAGTGAACGAAGAGAACACAGAGGTGATGATGATACCCAGTCAACGATACGGCGATACGGGGCACAGACGAGGATGTTAATGCCAGCCAGGATCGGAAAGACACCAAGACACGCCTTGCTGCATTAACCTGAAACCAGTGAGGAGATCGACTGCACTCCACTGCACTGCACTCAGCATGAAGCGTCAACAACATCCGGATTTTCAACACCAATCCAGTCAAGTAAGTCAGGCCAGGTTGTGGAGTGGAACCTAGATGGGAAACGACAAGTTGGGTGTCTGATGTGAGGATGAGATGGAGGAGATTGTGTGAGGAAGAAATGAGAGGTTGTGGGCTGTGGTGGAGGCAGGTTGAAAAGATTGTGGAGAAGAGAGTGTAATGTAGACGTGCTATTGAATTCGTATGTTCCACTCGGAACCCAAGGGACAAATAATAATAATAATTAGACGGTTGAGCAGTGTGAACGACATCACTCACCATGGTGCAGATAGATCTAATTGATGAAACCCAAGTAGGACGAGAAGCGCCTCCTTCATACCACTGCTAGTCATCAACATGAAGACATTCTGTCAGTATTTATACAAACATTTTCATTTCAACTGGAAGGTGTCTGTTGCTGATGTAAGGGTGATGAAATAAATTGTGCTCATTTTATTCTGCAAATTCCTTTCCTCTTCAATTATTCAAATATCATTTCATTGTCATCACACACAATCTGTCCAGTTTGTTCATCTGACTACCTAATTATGCCATCAAGATGGAATCATGAATGCACGACACACACACACACAGAGACAGGCAAAGACGAAACATGGAGTGGACAGGAAATGAATTTACATGTTTCTCATGAGCTAACGAAGTGCTTAAGTAATCATAAGTTGATCTCATTCACCCACATCTTGAACTCACTTTCTCATATAATTCACATTTTACATATGTTGTGTGTGGTCAACACACGACATACGATTTATCATTATCATTATCATAATGTTGACTGTGAAGACATGTGGAGAGTTGTGGTGAGTCGTGAATGTGAATGAATTGAAGATTCCAACTTCTTTCATGACTTGAACATGTTGACGAGACGAAGTGGAGTGGAGTGGAGTGTGTGTGTGTGTGTTGTAGGTAAGAAAGTAGACAAGGAACATGATTGTGCGTTGGTCGGCGTTCATGTCGAATTTGGTGGCAAATAATAATAATAGTAATAGTTATAATAGGTAAGGCCTTGATAGTATACAACAGAGCCGTAGGGTAAAATTCATTTTTATTCGCAGTAGAATTTTAACCTTCTACATAAACTACTCCACACTAAATATCCGACTGTATTCAATACTTGATTGAGTAAGGAGAGGAAACAAGCAAATGGAATGAGGATGGAATGTCTATACTTGGAGAGGACAAAAGAGAGAGAATGGGGTATAATATTCTTGTTTGATTATGCAAGAGAATAGAAAGTGTAGGGATCATATTTTTCTCCTATTGAGAATGAAAATAAAATCCACTTTCACTCAAAATTCACCTGAAATAAGGAGGAACACGTTATTCAGTCTGCCATTCACCTTAGTTAACGACGTGATACGAAGTCGATCAGAGTGTATTAGTCTGTATATCATACGCTTTTTAACAACTTCACAATGTGTGTATTCCACTCGAAGTTAAAAGTGCTCATGAAATATGAGGAGGAAAATTTACCAATGAAATAAACTTTGAGTTTTTGAAGCATCCTCATAACAACTGAGTGTATCTCAACCATCATCGATATCCAGTGTGCACTGAATTCCCCCCACTCATGGATACTTGACCAACTCCATTCCTGAGTGTTCTATTTCCATGGTGTAGTCAGTCAATATCATCATATCACACTTGCTATTCACAATGTACTGAGACATGCTTTACATCCATCTTGCTTCTCCTCAATATGAAGTAACATGAAATAGATCGGCATACATCAGTTGACCAAACAGAACAATGAAGAGTCTCATTCCATGTTCTTCGTGTTCATATGGACATTATTACCATATTCCATTGATTCATGCATAGACAACCTATCATAATGTCTCATGGAGAGACAGTTTGTTGTCTACTGATGTCAAACACACTCAATCACATTTGGGTGACCTGGAAACAGTTGAATCTGTTCATCTCTTGATGAATCTCTGCAAGATGACAACTATGTTGTATGCAGTCACGGCAATAGATACTTTACTGTAATCAGAGATCTCGTGGTATAGTTGTCAGAGACTGGTTGTTAAATGTTGTGTGCCCAATGAGAATGCTCTTCAATATACTCTCACGAAACATCACCGTCAGACTACACGAAGACAAGTTACACATTGTGACATTCACTTGATTAGTATGTCGACCTAATGAAAATAGGATGATTATGTTTTCTATGTACATTATTATATGAATGTATCCTCTGAAGTTCCCCTCATTTAGTGGACTGGTGAAAGAAGAGTATTCACTTGATCACGACATCATGCGATCATGCTGACATGAGATTTATTCAACCAAAGTTTTGTCGACGACCTCGAAAATCTTACTGACGTGTTGTATTCTCAATTATGCATGAAAGTATACTGTTATAATACTCGGTATTATTTATTATTATTGTTGGTATGTTATGCCTAACAGCACTTCACATTGGCAAACTGGATTCCCGTGTCAAGTAATGAAGGTCAACTGGCTCCGCTGTCAAGAATGTGATTCTATCTAACCGTTTATGAAGAATGGACAGACTTGATGGAGGATGTCTGTTGTGTGGTCACCCTGATCAACAACTTGAACGTCTGTCTTCCTGTCAAAGTCAAGCAGGATTTCAATTCCTGTGACACACTCATTTAATAAATAATGTTGAACCTGTTAAGACCACATGTATATATTTATTCGTTGAGTTGAGTTATATAAGCCATTGTGAGTATGTTGTTTGGCTTAGCTACCAGTTGAGTCTAGGAGGTCGTTATTTGTTTACAGTTAGGGAATGAATGCAGTCGAGGTGAGGGTGGGGGTGGGGGTGGGGTGAGGGTGTGGAGAAGAAGAAGTGAGACTTAGTGACGATCGGCACAAAATACGATTTGTTAGTGAGATGAATGTGTGTTTGGCTAATGAGAGGAATTTTCAGGGGTTACTCTGAGGTGAAGATTTCATTGTAGTGGCTTGGGAAGAAGGAATAATACGCTTTCACGATTTATTTACTTGTATCATGCTGTGGTATATTTTGTGCATGTTGACCATCAACCACCACCTACCTTGACATATGATATTTGGTGAAGTAGGAAGAAGGCTAAGGATGATCAGAGAGACAGGTGACAACAATCCATTCAGTCTCTCACTGTCGGTGTGAGCCATTCTGATAGGTAGGTAGGTAGGTATACAGATATCTGTCTGGTGTCCTCGAGATCACTGGAATCAATCATTGTAAAATGTTGGTGATGTATCTGAAAATCACATGCAATGGTGCAGATGCATACCTTCTTCGTCATCTATCTCTTGAATGTTTCCATGAGACTTCATGTAGTTATCCTCTTAACTAGGATATCAAACATGAAACTGTGATGCGTGTAGGTGAGTTGGGAGTTCTAAGCCATGACCCACCAGCTTACAAATCCAGTGTTTACATTAGGGAAGCACAAGTCGACTGTTAGTCACTAGTCATTAATTCTGTGAATCAATTTCGTACAGACTACTCCTTTATCCTCGATTCCTCACGATGTACTCACTTCTGATAATAATTTGTTTAAAGTCTTTCACTAAGCATCATAATTTGAAGTCAGTGAATTGAAAGACACACTGACATATCTACGAATCAGGATGAGCATGATCTACTGTTAAAAAATCACTCAGATTTGATAGATCATTCATTGCATTCATTGTATCACTAATTGATTGTTATTCGCAGTGTGTGTGTGTGTGTGTGTGTAATGGTCTTCTGTATGTATGGGCATACGGGTTGATAGTCGAAAGCTTATAACTTTTGTCATCCAAACCAACGACTTCATTAGAACAAATTTACCTGTCATAAAGATGGTTAAACATTTGAGTGATTACGTAATAATGTCTCGGAGCAGTGACGGGAACTATGGTAGTTTTCAACAAAGTCTATATTATTTGTCTGATCACGGATTTATTATGGAGGTAGTAACTATCCTTACTTACTACACCAACAGCATCATCTCCCGCCCCGCCCGTTTCGGCCACACGTACACCTTCACTCACCTATTTCGTTCATCACACACACACACGAACACAGTCACTCTAACTAACAAACAAACAGATAGACAGACAGTGAGTGAGTGAGGTGAATGAAATAAATATGATAGCAACACAGTGAGTGATCCGTTTACTTGTCATTTCATTGACATGTTGATCAGATGAGAATTGCGCTTGAATGAGTTTCAATTTTACGCGAAGTTGCGTATGGTCAGTTAGAGTTTGGGTGAGCACGGAAATATGTGCCTATTGTGATATCTTCATTGGTGTGTGCTCACATGTGTGTGTGTGTGTGTGTTCAGTTTGCCATATGCTGCTTTGCATGAAGGGGCTCCGATTATCTCGTAAACTGTACTCAGTAACTATGCATCTTTTGGGAGTGTTCTGAATGGAATTGCAAGTTAGTAAACTTGGGTAACGTTTAAGAGAAGGAGTACTAAGGTTTCTTTGTATGTTACCTCAAGAAGCGAAATACTGAAAACCTCTGGGCTTCTAATTCATTATTATCAAGCTATCCTCAAGCACAAATATATTTCTACATCAATCTGTCACTGAAGAGGTAGCAATTCATGTTCCCCATTCCTAAGCAGTGACCGATTTCGATTCATCATTTTACAGTCTGATCACCGAACTGGTAACTCATCATCATGGCTCATTTTTGTTGATTTCAATCGGTTGGAGGCAACTCACAGTAAGTCCTGCTGCCTCCAGGTTTCGTTCTTCTTGAAACTTGTCTGTAGGCCATGTCTTTAATTTTCAAAGGACTGACGTCTTAGACATCCTACCGATATCTCCCCCGTCAAACAACAGGAACTCGAGTGAAGTGCCTCGTAACACTTAATCACTAAGGTTGATTACCATACAACAAAATCATAGTGAGAATGTGATCAACACTAAAGACTAGAGAACACAAAAGTGGTTACTCTCCAGTGATTGGTCGATATATGCTATCCCTTCCTATTGCAGCTGGAACATAGCTATGATAGCTCAGTGGTAAGGTTTACGACTTCAGCGCTGAGTGACATGGGTTTAATACTCAGATGGAATGTCAGTTTCGTCGAGGTTGCAGATATGCATCGCTGATCAATGTCCACAATTGCGAAACCTAGACCGAGTATGGCTTCCCGTGGACTGTCTCCAACAGCAAATTAACCTTTTTTGTTCAGAAGATTAATGAAGAATGTTGTTAACAGAAGTATTCAGAAGACGAATTGTTGTTGTCACTGTTTATTACCTGAAACTAAACACTTGGTCTATAAATTACGTCAATCATGATGGCTTTGAATCATGAGTATTATTTCTGAAAACAGAGTGTTGACGTATAAGCTCTATAGAGACGTCTTCCAGTTAAGTGAATGATAATAGTGTTCATGGCAAGTTTTGAAACAAAACGCACTTAGCAACCATATACAAATATTCGTGCAGTAGACAATGAGCTAAATCAGTTTTGTGAGAGTTAATGATACTACCTAGCTGCCTACACCTCGACAGGTGGTATACGGTGTTCGAACCCGTCACCCGTTTGTGCAAGGTTATGAGCCACAGCTCTACTCATCTTTCATGTGCTGACGAACATTACATATTCTTGTAAACCTAGTCTCAGTGGTAATTATCCTGTCGTACACACGTGCAAACAAACAGAAAATAACCAATCAGTACCTTTTGATACGTGAAATTACTCAACCGCACATGACCAACAGTTAAATCACTGGGATGTCAACTTAATTCAATATATTGAGTGTACCCAGTTCTGACTAAAACTATTTCTATACACTTTATAAAAAGCATTTCTAATTATTTATTCACTTTGATTAGGCTTCTTGTTCAACCGAGCAACTATCCATTTTCGCCTTTCATTGATCTCTCGATTTATTTTTATTATTTGTCCCTTGGGTTCCTGGTGGACTTCAGTAGCACATTGCCATTTCACTCTCTTCTCTACAGTCTTCCAAACCTCGCTGCATGAATGCTTATATGCTTTCATTTCTTCCTCACACAATCTCCTTCATGTCACCCTCGGATCCCTAACTCATCGTTTCCCACTTCGGTTCCACTCGACGGCCTGGTGCGTGATATCCCCGAATGGTCTTCTCAGTGTATACCCAATCCATCTCCGTCTTTCGACTGGTTAATCCAAAATACATAAACGAGTCCCATAGACTGATTGATTACACATTGAAATTCACAACTATCTTGACACTAAGGTTGGATAATGGGTATCACTGGAATTCACAACACATGTTTCATCCTATCTAAGACTTGACAGCCTGCTTCACTGGTCTGTCGCTAACACTGGAATCTACCACCCGTCGCATCCAATCCTTGTGGAATGGGTGCAGTTTCCTGTTGCTGAATGGACAAAAGTCATTGCCTTCTAACCATCTACACCATCAACCTGGTGACTGCATCTAACCAAGTAACTTATACCAACATATCCAGTATACCTATTCCTCATAGTGGGCAATCATAAATAGGGAGCGGATATCATGACATAATTTCCTAAGCAGGTAGCAGTGAAATTCAAGACGTATGTTTCGTTCTAGTAGAGACTCATCAGCTGGATGTGTTAATTGCTGAATAGGCAAATAATCATTAATGTAAGAAACAAGGAGTAGTAAGTGTGCAACTCATACCGAGCAACGTGTATCCTTCGTGGGAAGTATTCCGTAATCTTACAGTGTATGAAAATAAGCAACAAGGAACTCTGGCTGGCTGGTAACGAACCAAGAACCTATCTCTCAACAAATATGCAGAAGGATGTGGAGATGGATTGGGTATACACTGAGAAGGCCGAGTGGGAGCATCACGCTCCAGGCTAGGCACTCTAGTGAAACCCAGATGTGAAGCGGTGAGTCGGGCGTCCGAGGTGAGGGTGACATGAAGGAGATGGTGTGAGGAAGATATGAGGGCTTGTGAGAAGTAGTGGAACCAGGTTCGAAAGTTTTCAGAGAACAGAGTGGAATGGAGACGTGCTACTGAATTCCTGTATTCCACTAGGAACCCAAGGGATAAATAATACTAATAATAAAAATGAAATACAGTGCATGAAAAAATCAGTTATAGCGATACATCCATATAAGATTGTTTTGAAAACCGAATACGAAAATCAACTTGTAAGAACCATTTTGTCATAGTAAAGATGGATAGTGGCTAGCAGTGGAATCCAGGGTGCGCTTTTCGTCCTATCTGGCACTCGTCATCTGGATGTATCTGCCTCCCAGCGGGTGTTGTTCCCACCAGGATTCGAACTCGGGAGCCATTAATTCAAACGCAAGAAGTGATTATCGTAGCTCGGTGGTGTAGTGGATAACGCTTTGTAGTTTGAAGCGATCGACCCCGAGTCCGTAATCCCGGTGGGAACAACACCACTCACTGGGGGCAGGTACTTCCAGCTGACGATGCCCTAACAAGATGGAATTATTTTTTCCCTTTTTAAGTGTCAACGTGACCGAAAGTTAGGCGAACAAACGAAGGCTTCAATTATAGATACTCTATTGACAAGAGGTTTCACGCAAAATATGGATGTTAGATGTTACCTAGTTTCTCAACAAAAAATTATATTTCATTTTAAGATCCACAGATTCACAGGATGTTATGGTTCTGGATGCGGCAGGTTTATAACTACTCAATGCATAGGCAGTACGATTAAGAAAAACTTGCATCTTATCTTCCAAAGACGTGAGTACTACTCTGTCAATGAGACTATCTGAGATATGATGAACGTTTATTTAAGTGTCATTGACTTACATGGCAACCAGGTGATATATTTATTGATTGAGATGGAGTTGAAGCATGGTCACTAGTTGGATCTCGTAGTTCAGTTGGTAGAGCACTGGACCGATATCCAGTTCGAATCCTGTCACGATCCATGCATCATAAATAGTTATGCATTTCGAGGTTTATTGGGATTTTTATTTCTAACGTAGTATTCAACATGGACTGACATGTTACTCTATAATGCTGATTAGTGACATGCTTCGAGATGGATATCCTGAAGTTCTAATAAGAAGCTGTGACTTATGAGGTTAACCAGTCGAAAGTCAAGTGGATGCCAACTGAAGATCCTGATGGACAGTCGCGTTATATAACGAAGTAACAGAATTAGGAAATTGTAGGGTATCTAACTGCAACCCATTGGCTGAATGGTTAAAGTGTTTTCCAATACATTTGGAGATCGTGAGTTTGGTCCCTGGTGTGGTATGACCGTGGATATTTATCGCTGAGGGGCGCCATGCTAGAACAAATCAGCTGTGCAGTCCTCACAGGTTTCCAATGGTTCTCCAACTGTTGTTAATCAGTGTTGACTACTACCTTAGAAATAAATAGTCAACAATGAGGTTATCGTATTATTGGTTGTGTTATCCCATCGTTGACTGAACCGAATTCATCGGTCTTTATTCGCGGATGAGCTCCTGTGTGGAGGCCTCGATGTTACTTGTGTTCTAGTTATAGTAATGATGGATAGTGGCTAGCAGTAGAATCCTGTTTGACGTGCCTTTCGTCCTATCTAGGACTTATCGGTTGGATGTACCTACCTCCCACTGACTGGTGTCATTCCCATCGCGACTCGCATCCTAGATTCAACTGCTATCCATCACTAATATATAATTACAACACAGGTAGTATCGAGGCATCCATATGAGAGCCTATATGCCAATAGAGACCGATCAATTGCGTCCAATCAATGGCAGGATAATGCGAGAAATTATACTAAAAGTATACCCGTTGTACAAGAAGTGGTTATTGTGGCTCGGTGGTTTAGTGGATAACTCTCTGGTGTTTGAAGCGATCGATTCTGAGTTTGAGTCCCAGTGGAAACAGTATCAATCTCTGGAAGTCCTAAATAGGACGAAACGCGCATCCTGGATTCCACAGTTAGCCACAATCCATGTTTACTATAAAGTGGTTTTCCTGTAAGTTTCTTCATTTCCAGCATTCATATGTGTTAAATTTATACTGGGTGCTACACTGGTCCAAGTTGTTTTTCTTAAATATTATTATCATTCCTACGTTTTGTCAATAGCTGGGTTAAAAAAGCTTTTAGTAATGTTGGGATGCTTGTGCTGACTGGATGACTGTGTGAAATGATGTGATGAATACAATAGTTCCACTTGACGGCCTGGCTTGACGCGTGATATCTCCAAATGGTCATCATCGTCTATGTCCAACCCAATCCAATCCATCTCCACCTTCTTCTCCCCATATTTGTTGGGTGATAGCCTCCTGCTTTCTTGGTTGGTTCGCTGTCGGGCCACACCCTTCTCCTTCCTTATTCTTTCTCGCCTTCTCATCTCATCTCGTCTCATCTCATCTGATCTTCAGTATGGAGTGAGAGTAGGCGGTAGCTGTTGATCATGTATGTCTACAGTTTGTTGGGAGAAAATGGTTTTCGTAAGGCGCCAAGCCTCTCAACCATCATCACATAGAAGCACTGACTGACTTAGAGTTGAAAATCCGGATGTTGTTCACACTTTACGCTGAGTGCAGTGGATCTCGATAGTGATTTCAGGTTAATGAAGGAAGGGGGTCTTGCTGTCTTTCCTATGTTGGGTTTGATGTCCTCATCTGTGCCGCCACCACCACTGGCGCCTGCAGTTGAAACGATGCCGTCTAGGTAGGTAGGTAGATGTGGGGTGGTAGATAGGTAGGTAGGTGAAACAGACTGCTCCCTCTAGGTTTCTTCCGTTGATGGTGATTGGTGCTTGCTGTTGTTGTTGGGTATCTTCATTACCTCTGTCTTCTTCTCTACGTTCACCTCCAGGAAAGGCCGTCTTCAATGCCTCTTCTGACAACTTGTTGGTTTCCGCCTGTAGATCTTCCAGCTTGTGCGACACTAAACGTAAATCATCATTGGGGAATGCGAAACTTCTAGGATCCGTTCATCGGTCAAACAACGTATGCCCATCTCTAGTTGCTCACACTTTCGTGCATGGTCCAGTCGAACAAAATCAGGATGATCATCGGTGGTAGTAAGTGGCAATCTTGTCCTACTCCTGTTTCCTCTCTTCACTTCGAAGGCGTCACTGAGCTTTCCGTTAAGAATCACTTGGTATGTAGCATCCTCATCATCATATAGCTGCTGTTGAATAAGGTTGACAAAGGTTTGTGGTACTCCTAATGTTGAAGCAGCTGCCGAATTACTTCTCGGTCGACACCTCGATCGAAGGCCTTTTCAAAGTTGATGAAGTTGAGGTTGAGTTGAGCTGAGTTGACTGCCATTCTGTGCTCTGTTCTATGATGATGCGTAGCGTAACATTGCAATTTGATCGGCATATAATTTGTTCTTCCTGAAACCAGACAGACAGACAGACAGCCTGTTCCGGTTGTAATTTTGAATCCAGAGTATGTGATTTAGTCTCTCCAGGATGATGTGGCATAATACCTTCCTTGATGTGAATAGAAGCATGATTCCACGCCAGTTCTTATTCTTGCAAAGACTTAGGTCTCCCTTCTTTGGGAGTTTCATAAGGTAGCCCTTCTTCCAACCTGCAGGTACCTTTCCTTCCTTCCTTCCAAACCTTCTGCAGTGGTGGTGTGAGCATGTCTGCATGTCTCTGCGTCGTTTTCAGTGCTTCTGGAGGTATTGCATCTGGTTCTGCTGCTTTCTCGGGTTTCATTAACCTGATGGCATTCTGGGTTTCACTTCTGCGTTTGTTGGAGGGCTTGTGTTCCCTGGTAATTCTGTGGCTGCTGGTGGCATTTCTGAATGAGTTGAAGGTGGTGGTCAATTCAAGAGTTTTCTGAAGTCGTCAGCCCATCCTTTCCTTTGTTTCTCCTCTTTGATGGTGACTAAGTTTCCTTCACCATCTCTCATTGGTATCATCGGTGTTGACCTCTTCCTTCCCAGACAGTAACCTGGTTATTTGATATGACGTTGTCAGGTCTCTCCTACCAGCAGCCTGTTCTGCTTCACTTGCAAGTGTCGTAGAAGCGTCTTTTGCCTTTCCATACACTCTTCTTCATTTCTTTGTACAATGTAGTGTTTTATGGGTTGTATTCAGTTCCTTTTTTCGTTGTTCATCCCTAGACTGCATTGGCTCATCTTCTGTTTCACCATCTTCCTCTCCCTCCTGTATCAGCTTCCATGTATCCGTCAAGATCCCCTGCATCGTCGTCTTGTTTCTTCTTCCTTCCTAACAAGGTTACGCAGATTTGCTTCTACGTCTCCTTCACAGTGTTCCAGTGTTCTTCCACGCCCTATCCTTCAGCGATGTTGCTCAACATCTCCCATTTTGTTGTGATGTCTGACGTGAAGATGTCGTCTGTAGTTTCATTCTTCACTTTCTGTCCTAGGTGTTGAACTGTGGTCGATCACCAGCTTCTTTGAAGGCTTTCAACTTGATTTTGAAGAGAGGTTCCTTACACTAGACAGTGAGTGGTGTGAACTACATCTGCTTCCCTTCTCCATCTTGTGTCCAGCAGGCTGCGTCTCCACTTTATTCACATTGAAATGAAACCGATTTGATTTTTGGTGTGTCCATCTGGTGGAGTGCACGTCGCTTTGTGAATATCCTTGTGTTTGTACCCACTGCCTCCAGTTACCAAGTCATTAACTGCGCAGAAGTCTGCAAATAGTTCTCCATTCTCATTCATTTCACCGAGTGCTTCTCAACCCATGATCAGTTCTTTTCCTGTGTATGCTTCCAGTTTGGCAATCACATCACCTATTGGAATTTTGATGTCACCATCTCAGGTGGGGTCTTGTCTATTACTGATTGCAGTTGTCGATACAATTCCTTCTCCTAGATAGAATTTATCTAGATTTTATAGCGTGTAGTCCCATCTCATTGACTATACCGAAATGATAGACGACTACTAGTATCTGGATTCCTGTGTCAAATCTTCACCATTGACAGTAATTCCATTTGGATAGTATAGGTGGACAGTAGCCAATCAATTCTGTCCGATCAACAATCGTGGGCTAATTGTGAAAGCATCTAACTGTTCCTGTCTCACAGAAAGTGACCACTGCGACTCATTAGCTTCATGAATTGCCTTCTGGTGTTTGAAGCGATGACTGCTGGGTTTCAGTGTCAGTGGGGGGGGGGGACACCGCTTTAGGAGACGGAGACATCCAGTCGACTAGTCCCACGAAGGATGATATATGCGTCTTCGACTACTCCTATAACAACTTACCAAGGTTGATGTGAAACATAATATTATCCAACATATATATACACACACAGGCAAATGTATGGATAATTATATCATACCATATATTAGTAGAACCTATATTACCAGATCACTGAAATTTAATCTTTGTTTGATAAATCTGTCAAGCGAGTGAAGACTTAACGGACCACACCGTTGCTATGATCCTATCGTTTTACTCTGCTTGTGTGTGTGTGTGTGTGTGTGTGTTATTCATGCAACAATATGGGTCTACTGAAAGGAGTTAGATGCAAGAGGGGGTGGAGTGGGTGAAATAAGTATGGTAATCATGACTGACTGCCTCTGTGTGTGTGTGTAGCCTAAGTAAACTCAGAGGACAGAGTGGAACAAAAGGATGAATACTGCAAAACTTGTTGTTACTGCTCAAGGGTATTATTACGTCATCAATCAAAAATTTAATCGTTTCAAGAAGCTTTTAGACGGGATCACAACAATGGACAATGAAAAAAGGTTTTCATGTTGTCAACCAGAATAATTATAAACAGATAGATAAACGTACAATCACGCAAACAGTAGAAATTACTTCAAAGAAGAAAGAATTAAAATGACCAGGTGTCAAATCCATGTGATTAGTGATCAAAATTATTGTTAATTAGCAAACATGGTTGGGTATCATGAATAATGTAGAAGAAATATTTTAGTGGAAAAATTCTTACCAATTATAGATACGCCTTGTTGATGAGTATCGGTAAGCGTAAAACTTAGAACAACCCAGGGATTTTCGCCGCTTGCCTTCAAACATCTGTCATCGATAAAAGACCACCCTGATGTTGAGTTACCTAACCTGGTAGACACATTACAAAAATGATCAATGGATTTCAGACAATAGTGATGACCAGTGAGTAATTGATGTATTCAACCCTGTCTTACAAGGTCCGAATAACTCAGAGATAACGACTGTAACTTCAGTACTGAGTGACTCCGGTTTGAATTTCGGTGGGGCGTCAACTCCTTCAAGGTTGCAGATATACCTCAGTAACAAGTGCCAATAAGCACGGAAACTTCGATGAAGTAGGGCTTCATGGTGATTGCCTGCAACTGTATAATACCTATCAACTACTTTATTGACCAAGCTGTAGACTTACTCAACGGTTCTCTCCTTCAAACTGATAAAACCCTACGGACAGAAAATTCAATCCATTGTTCATTAATGACCTGCTTCCAGATGGATTCCTCGGATTTCCAGTGATATGTTGTGACGTATGTGATAAATCGAGTAGAGAATGAGTTGGATACGCATAGATTACTTTGGATGACAGTAGTACTATAAGGCGAACTGACAGAAGTATGAATTAGTTGGATGACTAGCTTCTTACCCACTGAGTAAATAACAATGTCTTCAATCAAGCAATGTCATGATTTTAAGCCCCATCTCTCGAAGGTGTCCATAACCAGAACGAAACTTCTATCCAGTAATTTCAGGTTTTCAGTGGTTCTCTAATTGATGTCAATCCGTGATGAAAATTGCCTTCATGATATCCACAGGTTTTCAGTGAACATATACACCAAGAACAAGAAAGGTTTGTAAATCAGTGTAACAATAACACTATATGATATAACTAGCCATTTCTTCTACATACTGAGATGGAAGATAGAGGAGTCCTATGCTGGTTGGACGAAACAGCTGTCCAGTGCTCCCAGGTTTCCTTTATTCCTCCAACTGATCTCACTCTACGATGAATAACAACTTGAAACAAAGGGACTTTTTAGAGAATCGTCGTCTTCTAATAGAGTTATCGAAATTTATATGCCTAACTGTACTGTTCAGCTTTTATATTTACTGTTTATATTCTTTGCTTAATAGTTCAGTTTACGTCGTTCAAACAGTTCGCTTTCCCATTTTCGATAAGAAGTACAATTTTTTGAGGAAATTGTGGAGATTTGGAAATATTTCAAGGTATTATTCATCGTAGACTGACATCAGTTGGATGAATAAAGGAAACATGGGAGCACTGGATGGCTGTTTCGTCCAACCAGTGTGGGACTCCCCAGCAGTGCTCACCCATGACCCCACACTACCAGGGATCGAACCCGCGACATTCAGTTCCCGAGGCCACCGCGTTACCGTTGAGTCACTGGGTGAGAATCCGAAGGTCGCAGAACCTGGCCGTGGAACCTGAAGGTCGCGGGTTCGATCCCTGGTGGTGCGGGGTCATGGGTGAGCACTGCTGAGGAGTCCCACACTGGTTGGACGAAACAGCTGTCCAGTGCTCCCATGCTTACTTTGTTCCTCCAACTGATCTCACTCTACGATGAATAACAACTTGAAATAAGTACAATTGTTCAGCAGTTAATCATCAACCGTAAGCTACATAGTTGTCTAGACTTTTGTTCTTCTTACTGTTTAAGGATCTATTGAACAAGTTACAGGTACATAAATTACTAACTCATTGATAACCGAGTCGTTTACATAACCCAGTCGAACAATGGGTTACTTGAAGCATGAACAGCTTGGCATAATATGGTGAATGTTTAAGTCATCGATGGATCGTCAGTTTACTCATGATTGTAGATATACCTTGCTGGTGAACATTAACAAGTACAATGTCTGTGTCAAGCAGTGCTTTCTGCCAATTCACTTTCATCATCCAACATCAGTATTCACTGGTTTTGTGTAGATAGAAATATGTGTCAAGAATCAGCAAGATATTCTATCATTGTGATTAACTGTGCTTAGCCATAAACCATTACATATTTTAAAGGTTAGTATTCATCACAGACTAACATCAGTTGTGGAGTCATTAAAGACCAGCAAGTAATGAATACCTGTTTCGTTGTTGTTTAAAACTCATCAGAAGTGAGCACATGTATTATTAGAGTTAAAATAATACCACCTTGACATAATATTCCTTACTACAGAGGTATATATTGGAGATTTGTGTGTTTGTCTATCTAAATGTTTAAACGTAGATGGTTATTTTATTACATGAAATATATTTCAATTGTCAATGTGATTCACCTACTTCTATATATTGAATATTGAACATGAGAAGGGGTGACGGGGGGGGGTGGGTAGGCGGCAACAAAACATTCATGAAGCAAGTCGATCAAGATGAGAGATATATCACTAATAGATAAGATGTATATCAATGATTGATTTATCACATCATTTTTCGTCACTTAACCACTCTACTGTTAACCTCTAAAATGTAACGCATATTTCTTCACACGCTTAATGCACGAAATGATACAAATAAATTTTTTCTATGAAATATTTAAGATGAAAACAAGAAGTTACTTCTTATTCATAAATTTAGTCGATAGTGAAAGAGATGAAAGGAAAACGGGTGGATAATAATCAAAGGAATATGGCTACCCTTTCTCTCTCTCTCTCTCTCTCAATCATCCATTCATTTCATTCAACCACCACAGGTCAAAAGATCAACAGATCAATAATCTATCAATAAATTATATAGAGTTATCTTAACCAGCAAGTTTTACACATGAAAAACTTTCATTCATACTGTTGAACGATGAACAATCTTTATGAATATTTTGGTTGGTTATGACTAGCAGAAGAATCTAGGATGTGCCTTTCATCCTGTATGGGATTCACTCACTGGTCAACTAGATGTACCTGCAGCCCAATATGGAGTGATATTGTTCCCACTCAGACTCCATCCTCTTACACATCACTTCAAACACCAAGGTGTTATCCACTATGTCACAGATGGACAACAGTCACTTCTTGTACAACGGGGAGTAGATATTACTGTTTATTGATGTGCGTGTAATTCACTATTGTATCACTACATCGAATTGTTCAACGTCTATTGGCATATGGGCTCCTATGTGGATACCTCGATATTGCCTGAATGTTAAGTATGGTAATTTGGTTGGTTGTAGCTAGCAGAGGAATCCCAAATTATTATCATTATCATTCTGCAGTATGGAGATTAGTTGGCTTCACGGCAGTATTGATCACACAGTAGTGGACATCAATCGTAGAACCAATGAGAAACAGACAGCCGTTTCCTCTCAGGTTGGAACTTCTAACCACTATACACACCCACAATCTTGACAGGAATCGAGCCAAGGACCTCAAGATCTTGTACTGAACAGGCTACTATCCAAAATCGAGTGGTTCATAATCTCTTTCTCACCGTCTTCCGTTCAATCTATGATGGAGTCGGGGATACACACCACGGAAGAGTCCTATACTAGGACGAAGAAGCTGTTCAGTACTCTCTAGTGTTCAATGCATCTTCAACTAATACTTATTCCTTATTATTGCCCTCAGTAATCAATCAAAAGCACATTGATGAGATTATCTCATTGACACACCTGTCCACTGACTCTTTCCTCCCAATCACAGACAGAAGATGAGACAAGATATTCGTTGATTCCACTGAATATCAGAACAGTTTTAATGTCTGTGTATGCTTCCGTGTTTGTGGTCAGTAGTCACTAAGTCAGTTCTCCTTGCCTTAAATCACATTCTCTTTTTGAAATGTCAAATAATCTAGTCTGTATTGATAAGTTAGTGGAGAGTTTCGGTTGTTTGGTGGTCTCTCAGTAGGCTGGTTTAATCGTGAACGTTTCATTATCTTTCTCGACAACATAATCAATCCTAACACCATTATGAACAACAATGAAAGCTTCATCATGAAACCAGCCAGCATACAGAACACAACACAACCAACATCATTCTCCTCAGCTATAAATACTCCCCCATGATTACTGGAGAGTGAAAATTCTCGTTTTCTCTGATGATAAGTGAAAACCAGTTGGTCAGGTGTGTAATTTGGGTTATCCACTTAAGGAACTCAACACTGTTGTACACTTTAACTGATTGATGCTTAGCAGTTCAACACTGTCGATTTAAAGGCATACCTGATCAAAGCTTCATCACTGTTCTCATTTGTCACTAAGGTATATTCCAGGAGTATGAATAGTTTTGTTGTTGGCATCATCACCTTTCAAAGATGTTTATCTGCTCATTCTGTCCCATGTGATCAACTAATTGTTCATTGATCAACAGTCTTATCCTGGTTGAAAGTACTAAATTGAACAAGTGAATCCAAATACCTGCAAGCAGTTTATATGAAAGTTTACCACTGACTTTTCACACCTCACTGACAGTCATCACGTTCATCAATATCCTAGAGATATGTAGAGGTCTGAAATTCTCACAAATATTGTATCCTACATCCATCCTTCTATTCTAAACAATGCAGATACTGTTGTTACACCCGTTTCACACTGTGTCATTCATTTGCTTAACGGTATGCAATTCTGATCATTATGATGGTCTGATTATCAGCAAGTTATGTCAGAATATTGACTATCGACTAAAGAACACTAAACAAAGAGATCACTGTTAACATTAATTCAAACAATCACCTCAATTCATTAGGGTTCACAACCTCGTTCAATCACTCACTCACTCACTCACTCACCGCGACAGCCTAGCAGAATGACAGTGGGCAAGGATACTCTTTTAAGCAGAACACTGAATATCTGACTATACCAAGTGTATATCAGTCACTGTAGAAATCACTGAAATATTCAGCAGAAAACAAAGATTATCTTAAGGACTATGAAAGTAGAATGTCTCCACTTCACTCATCTATCAAGTTATATCTATTCTCTGGGATTCCCAGTTGTCAATCTGAGCATTTGATCAACTTATCCCCATAATAGTTGAGAACACTTTGACTCATCCTGTCACACTACGAACCAATATTCTATAGAAAAAAAGACAAACCGTAGAGTATAGTATTCAACAAACTGCTTAGATAGAAACCATGTAAGCTTATCTTCATGTTTTGTTAGCGCGTTAAGAGATATATGAACAATAAACACCTATTATGCTTACTTGAAACCTACTTCAAATATTGTGTAGTTGGAGAAGTTCAGCTGACGCAACTGATGGCTACAAGTATATGCAACATCTATCTGACTTTCACATCACTCTGATCTATTCAGTGAAAGCTGAAGATTGTAGTGAATGCTTCCCAACTGTACATACTACTTGGTAAAACACTTCGTTATTTCATGACACATTTTTGTGTCAACAATCACACATTGTGATCTTGGCTGACGATTGGTTAACAGTGGAAATCTTATCGACATTACATACCCTGTAAAATGAAAATTGGAATAGAACAAGAGAATTTTAATCAAAACAAACTTACCACTGTAAGTTGAAACATGATGAGGTAAATTCACAACTAGAGGGGGAGGGGGTGGGTAGCTATGTCGATTGCATAACAATCACTGATCATATACTACTGATCAAAAACCTGTTCGTCATTTGAGTAGTGATCAGATTTCACCACACTAGGAATACAACATTTCGAAAATATATGAAAGAAACCATTTGGAGACTACGCTAACGATAATCTTTAACATTATTCACTTCCCTAAATAGAAAAGAAAGAATAACCAGATTAGAAGAGATTTTTCAACCCAAAGAAAGCTGATCAAAGGTACTGCTACATTGCTCAATGTAACTGATCCTATTTGTTGATGTTCGGCATGAGTAAGGCAAATATTCCATAGCCTCATCTTTGATTAGCTAGTCAGCAGATTGTGTTAGGTGGTAGTGAACACTTTCAAAACTGGGTTTAGTGCTTAGATTTCAAGAAGACAGTAGTGTATATTTGTGAAGTGTTCAGGATTTGGTTCATTCCACACTCTGTTTCATCTGCATAATGTGTTCTCCTAACTCTTCGCCTTGTTGTATCTGACTTTCTCAAGCACAAGCTCACTTTATGTCCCTGCATGAGTATGTTTCATTCATATTGGAACCTGTGACCTCCTAAATTGTATCTGGTATAATCAATAAGCAGATGTAATCTCATGGGGGTGGGGAGGTGGTAACAGTTGAAACATTGACAGTGCTGCCGCTACTGCAGAGGCGACTCCTTGTATCAACTGAAACTTATTCACACTTCCTGTAGCAACCAGTTAACTCATCAAATAGCTGACATTCTCAATCCTACTGAAATATAAATCAGTAGTTGAATGTCATAAAATGTTTTCAGCTATAAAGTGTCGTCATTTATAATAATTATCATTTTGACTATCTGAGATAGCCATAGTTTAGTTGACTGGTAGTTTTACTGGAAACCCAGTGGTTGCTGGTTCGACTCCGGCCACGGTTCATCTTCAATCATCACTCAGTATTTATACTGATCATAAATATTAACGATTTAATCTTTCGAGTTATTAGAAGGTATACACGAGTGCAGCATCATAATCTAGAATGGAACTCATACCCCCTTCGCAGTAAATTCTAGTGAATCGGTGAGCATTTCCACCAGATGAAAAAGAACAGTGATAAATTTAGTAAAATACTAATCACTTCACAAATATTCACAGTAACAAAACTGTCCTTCACCAATTCAACCAGACAAGCAACACTTGATGAATAGACTGACAGATAGAGAGAGAGAGGGAAACAAATCAAGATAGAACCTCTCACAGTAATGCATCGATCCAGGTTGCCACAGTTCACAATGAAAAAATGTGTCCGGACAGAGAAGGACTTGAAGTCTCCAACTATTGACTCCTACCATCTCAAGTATACCAACCAGTTAGCCTTCACTTCCCTACACAACTCAGATGAATAGTCAGAGACTTCAAGGATTGGTGGCGGATCAATGATCACACCTTGTAATCTTGCCTGCCCAGTGGTTTAAGATGGAAATCCCGTTAACACTACACACCCTATAAATGAAAATTGGAGTTGAACAAGAGAATTTTAATGAAAGCAACATACAGCGGTTTATGGTGTTTCAGAGAAATATTGATTGCAGTTATGGATCAGTTCGGTTCCCTTTGTATACATTCCCATCAGGGTAATTTTTAGAGAAATTTCTCACAACAAAGAAATATCACTTGAAACATGGTGCTCTTTTCAAGGAATGAGACATCCTCGACGAAGATGTTGTGCAGCGAAAATACTGGAAACAGTGGATGGATTGTATCGATGCAGAGATTCTATTCAGGTCTACGTCATTCAGAATCGACAGTTCTCTCATACAGAAGATTATCAGATATCTAGTATCCTATTTTTGTCAGTGGTTGTTTCATCGTTTTTACCTACGTTCAATTTCAAGCTTCACTGATCACACACGTGACTCGACGATATTATGTGATAATGTTTACTGCCAACTGAAGTATGCTAGACCAAAGCACACACACTATGAACCTTAACTACTTCACACCTTCATACCATTAGCATCTAGAAGCGAATCATACAGAAACATCAGTATTGGCTTCCATAGAGTCGGTGGTCAGTGCTGATTAGCTCAATGTACCACAGTTCCATGTAGGAAATGCATGCATAGTGTCTTAGTCAGTCACACCATCTCTGCTCTAGTATCGGTCTAATCATACTGGACGGTCATCGTGATGCTCTGTCACTCAGTTTGTCTAGCACACACAACATAATCTGCGTGCTCTCTTTCTGCAATCCATTTGCCATGCAGTTTCAGTTTGCTTATTCAACAAACAAGAACTTCTTGGGAAGTAGAGTGAGCAGTCGACTCAATAATGCGGTATTCCCATCAATATCCAACATCAGTTCGATAATTACTATCAACCAATACACCAGAGAGTATACGGTCATACTATTGAAGTTATCTCACGTGGTACGTCATCAGGATACTGGAAGCGAATCCAAGATTAGTAAGTTTGTTCGACACATTCACGGTACTTATGAGGCAATTATCTTTCCAAACAATCAACTTGATGATGGCGGTTTGGTGCTCTTTCAAGTTTGGTACTTCTTCGTGGACATTTCATTGCCAGAGTGGGTGGTAAACTCTGTAATGAATCCAAAAAGAAGTCCCTTTATTATTATTATTATTATTATTATTATTATTATTCGTCGCTTGAATTCCTAATGAAACATAGAAATTCAGTAGCACGTCTCCATTACACTCTCTTCTCCACAATCTTTTCAACCTCGCTCCATGACTGCCCACAACCTCTCATTTCTTACTCACACAATCTCCTCCATATCACCATCACATCAGACACCAAACTCGTCGTTTACCATCTGCGTTCCACTCGAGGAACTGGTCTCGCCTGATGCCTGATGTCCCCGAATGGTCTTCACACTACATGCCCATTACAATCCATCTCCACTTCCTCCCACTGCATATTTATTCACCGATAGCTTCTTGCTTTGTTCCTGCGTTGCCAGCCAGCCAGCCAGCCAGCCAGCCAGCCAGCCAGCCAGCCAGCCAGCCAGCCAGCCAGCCAGCCAGCCAGCCAGCCAGCCAGCCAGCCAGCCAGCCAGCCAGCCAGCCAGCCAGCCAGCCAGCCAGCCAGCCAACCAACCAACCAACCAACCAACCAACCAACCAACCAACCAACCAACCAACCAACCAACCAACCAACCAACCAACCAACCAACCAACCAACCAACCAACCAACCAACCAACCAACCAACCAACCAACCAACCAACCAACCAACCAACCAACCAGCCACAGTGACTTCCTTCTTGCTCATTCTTTCTCACCTTCTCATCCGAGATTCAGTAACGAGCCAGTGTAGACAGCAGTTGTTGATGAATATCTGTAGTTTGTTGGAAATGCCTTTGGTGACACACCAAGTCTCTCAACCATCACATAGAAGCAGTGACTTACTTGACTGAATTGATGTTGAAAATTCGAATGTTTTTCACACTGTATGCTGAGTGCAGTGCAGTGCAGTGCAATGCAGTGCAGTGTAGTGTAGTCGATCTCTACACTGGTTTCAGGTTAATGCAGCAGGCCTGTCTTGCTGTGTTTCCGGTCCTGGTTATCTTTGACATCCTCGTCTGTGCTTGTGTCGCCGCGTGAAGTTGAAAGGGTGCTGCCTAGATAGGTGTTGGTCAAGGAGGCTACTTCATTTAAGTTTCTCCCATTGATGGTGATTGCAGCTTGTTGTTGTTATTGTTGTTGGTTGGGTATCTTCATCACCTGTGTCTTCTCTACACTCACTTGAATGGTGTCCCGTCTTCACTGACCTGTCCTGCATCTTCTGTCGACTTGTTAGCTTTCGCCTGTACATCTTCAAGTTTGTGCGACATCAGACACAAGTGATCGACGAAATCCAAATCTTCTGGCGTATCCCCCTCTTCTCACTCCTCACTGTTTCTTGCATGATCCAATCTAGTCCACTACAATCAGGAATATCATGGGTGATAGTAGACAGAAACTTTGTTTCACTCCTGTCTTCACCTCACCTCATAGGTGTCACTGAGCTTCCCATTGTGAATTACTTGGTATGTGACGTCTTCATATAGTTGTTGAATGAGGTTGATGGGGGTTTGTGGTATTCCGTTGTGTTGAAGCAACTGCCTAGCAAATTACTTCTCGGTCGATACCTCGATCGAAATCCTTTTCAAAGTGGATGAAGTAGAGGTGGAGAGTTGAGTTGACTGTCATTCTATACTCTGTTCTATGATGATGCGTAGAGTGGCGTTGCAATTTGGTGCTCACATGATTTGTACTTCCTGAAGCCAGGTAGCCAGGTAGCCAGTCAGTCAGTCAGTCAGTCAGTCAGTCAGTCAGTCAGTCAGTCAGTCAGTCAGTCAGTCAGTCAGTCAGTCAGTCAGTCAGCCAGTCAGCCAACCAGCCAGCCAGTTCCGGTTGTAGTTTTGAATCCAGCGTATGTGATTTAGTCTCTCCATGATGATGCGGCTTAATATTTTGCTTGCTTTGAGTGGACAGGAGCATGATTCCGCACTGGTTCTTGCAAAAACGAAGTCCCTTTGGTGATGAAATATCTTCACGACTAAATATCAAAGCTCTAGGAAGGCTGAATCTTCATCCTCATCTTGAGCTACAAACCTTTTCAATCCTTTCCAAATCAATATCATGTTGATTGAAGGTTGAACAATCTCTCGACTTAAGGCCGACCTTCAGTTTCACCAGCACTCACCTCTGCAACTCACTGCTTTGATTGCCAACCCCCCATATAACATTAAGACGCAGTGTAGACAGAAGGTGAATTTTTCTCTTTTGAAGGGGAAATGCTTGATTCATCATAATTTGATGACTTGTACTCTGAATTGAATAACCTCCCGGTCATCACCCTCTTCCTTAGCATCTGTTCAATAGTCAACACGACAGTAATCCACCTGCTTATTCTTTATAATGATTAAAGAGGAAATTTATGTCTTGTCCAAATTAATGTCAATGATTATCAATGAACAAGAAGTAGCATGTTTTGTGTATACGAAGTAAAGAGAATAGGTAGGAGAGAAAGTTACAGAAAACATTCACACCAGCTGTGTTGAACAATATTAACGATGATCATGAATAAACTAATCCCAATTAATCAATAATCCCCCTTAGGGTAAAGTTCATTTTAAATTCTGGCCAAGCCCTCTGGCTTTTTATTTAAGCCGATAGGTATTACCTAGTTTAAAGATAAAGGGATGTAAACTGTTAAGGGGATTGTACAAATCTTAACGAAGCCAATGAGAGATACATTAACACTGACATATTCTTTCTGTGTTTTCCAGAAGGAGGAATAGAAAAGCAGAAAATTGGATATTTTTTAAGAACCAACATAAGTTGTTGAACCATTGAGGAATTGGTGGTACTAGACAGCTGTTTCGTTCTAGTATGTTACTCATTCTGGCGTGGAATCATGCTGCTGTTCACACTATGCAAAATATTAGGCCGTATCATCTTGGACATACTAAATCACATGCTCTGGATTCAAAATTACAACCGGAACAGGCTGTCTGGCTGGTTTCAGGAAGAATAAATCATATGCCGATCAAATTGCAATGTTACGCTACGCATCATCATAGAACAGAGCATAGAATGGCAGTCAACTCAACTCAACCTCAACTTTATCGATTTTGAAAACGTTTACCTATCTGGACAGCATAGTCTCAACTACAGGCGGTACAGATGAAGACTGCAAAGCCAGGATCGGAAAGACAAGAAGACAAGCCTTCCTTCATTAACCTGAAATCAGTGTAGAGGTCTACTGCATTACACTCAGCATAAAGCGTGAACAACATCAGGATTTTCAACACTAATGTTAGTCAAGTAGGTCAGTGCTTCTATGTGATGATGGTTGAAAGACTTGGCGTCTTACGAAAAGTATTTGCTTCCAACAAACTCCACACATACATGATCAACGGGTGCCACCTACTCTCACTCCATACTGAAGATCAGATGAAGTGAGATGAGATGAGATGAGAAGGTGAGAAAGAATAAGGAAGAAGGAAGTGTGGCCTGGGAAAGAACCGATCAACGAAGTAGGAGGCTATCGTCCAACAATTATTCAGAAGAAAGGAGTGAAGATGGATTGGACATAGACAGTGAAGACCATTTGGAGAGACCACTTGTCGGCCAGGTCATCGAGTGAACTTAAAATGAGAAACGATGGGTTGGGTGTCCGAGGCGAGAGTGACACGGAGGAGATGGTGTGAAGAAGAAATGAAAGCTTGTGGGCAGTGGTGGGGCCAGGTTAGGAAGACTGTAGAGAAGACAGTGAAATGGAGACATGCTGGTGAAGCCGTATGTTCCACTAGGAACCTACAGCACAGCAGCGAGCATTCATGACTCTATTACAGGTCAAACCCAGGTTAACATGTCAGCCGCAGGATGTAACAACGATTGTTTACTTTGCATTGGACTGGATACATTTGACCATTTGACCATCACAGTTTTTTGCATGATCCAGTCTAGTCCACTACAATCAGGAATATCATGAGTGATAGTAGACAGCAACCTTGTTTCACTCCTGTCTTCACTTCACTTCAAAGGCATCACTGAGCTTCCATTGAGGATCACTTGGTATGTGACGTCTTCATATAGTTGTTGAATGAGGTTGATAAGGGTTTGTGGTATTCCGTTGTGTTGAAGCAACTGTCTAGCAAATTACTTCTCAGTCGACACCTCGATCGAAATCCTTTTCGAAGTCGATGAAATTGATGTAGAGAGTTGACTGTCATTCTATACTCTGTTCTATGATGATGCGTAGAGTGGCGTTGCAATCTGGTGCGCACATGATTTGTACTTCCTGAAGCCAGCTAGCCAGCTAGCCAGCCAGCCAGCCAGCCAGTTCCGGTTGTAGTTTTGAATCCAGTGTATGTGATTTAGTCTCTCCAGGATGATGCGGCTTAATATTTTGCTTGGTTTGAGTGGACAGGAGCATGATTCCGCGCTGGTTGTTGCAAATACTTAGGTCGCCCTTTTTTCGGAGTTCGGCAGGGTAACCCTTTTTCCAGTGGAATTTCATCTGGTCCTGCTACTTTCTCACATTTCGGTGGCTTTATAGCGCCGAGGACTTCGATTTTTGTTGCAGGATTTGTGTTCCCTGGTAATTCTGTGACTGCAGGTGGTATTTCTGGACGAAGTGCAGGTGGTGATCGATTCAACAGCTTTTTGAAGTGGTCAGCCCATTGTTTCGTTTGTTTCTCTTCTTTCGTAATTCAATTTCCTTCTTCATCTTTTATTGGTGGTCTGGTGAACAGAATAACACTAACAATTGAAGTGATAAGCTTTTCATTGTGGTTGTGAGTTCTCTGGGCTGGATGGTATAATCGTGTAGCTTTCATTGTCATTCTAGGTACTATCGTCAGCTACAGGGTTTTCTCTAGATAGATTTGGTTTAGTAACTTGTCATGATGATCTTGTTTGTGATTGGTTATTTCTGCTAAAATCCTGTCATTGTCTCTATATGTACTTTTCAATTAGTCATTTTAGTGACGTAAGCGATTAAAACAGCCAGATCAAAAAACACAACAGAACCAAGATCATCCATCTGAACTATAAATATTCTCCATCAGTTCTCTAGTGTTCTTTGTATTTCTTGTATCCAAGATTCCAACATTTTTATTAGTCAAATTCACCTGGTTATGTTCCACTATTAGTCGATGGTGATGTAGGCGGATATGAAGAGGGTGACGAATCTATTTGATAAAACGCTTTTCACAGTTTCTACAGTTCATTTCATAGATAACATTTGGTTCATCTTCCTCAGCTATTGTACATTTCAACTTGGATAACACAGTGTGAAGAGATTTTTTTAGGCTTGTGAACTACAATGGTCCAGAAAGACTTCAATAATCTAATCACAATCTCAAAGGCATTCTTCATATAAGGTAAGAAAAATCTGTATTGTTGATTTCCAAGAATGACTTGTTAGTTGATGACGAATTATACAACAAACATCTTTTGATGAAGTGGTATGCTTCATCATTCTTCTGGAAAACAGTCATTATATAGTTTTCTTTTATTCTCCACCAGGTTGATGTAGTACTGTTGAGTTACGGCTACTTTAGTTCAGGATTTGATCCGTGTGAGTTGATTCTTTGTACACTTCAGTTTCCAGTTTTTTCCAAATTCCAAATCTGAAAACGTAAGTTAGTTGTTCAGTTCCACTGCAGTTGTCTACATGATGTCGACAAAACATTTTTGATAAATTTCCAGGCGTTTTCCAGTTCGTTTCTTTTAATTAATGATGGATAATGGCTAACAGTTGAATCCAGCTTGAAGTGCGCTTCGTCCTATTTTGGGACTCGTCAGCTAGGTGTCCCTGCTTCTCAGTGAGTGATGCTATTCCCACCGGGATTCAAATTCAGAATCGATCGTCTCAAGCACCAGAGAGTTATCCACTAAACCACCAAGCCACAATAACCACTTCTTGTGCAACGGGTATACTTTTAGTATAATTGCTTGTATTATCCTGTCATTGATTGAATGCAATTGGTCGGTCTCTATTGGCATATAGGCTGTTGTGTAGATGCCTCTATACTGCCTGTGTTGTAATTATAGTAGTGATGGATAGTGGCTAACAGTGGAATCCAGTTTGACGTGCCTTTCGTCCTATCTAGGACTTATCGGTTGGATGTACCTACCTCCCACTGACTGGTGTCGTTCCCATCGCGACTCGCATCCTAGATTCAACTGCTATCCATCACTAATATATAATTACAACACAGGTAGTATCGAGGCATCCATATGAGAGCCTATATGCCAATAGAGACCGACCAATTGCGTCCAATCAATGACAGGATAATACAAGCAATTATACTTAAAGTATACCCGTTGCACAAGAAGTGGTTATTGTGGCTCGGTGGTTTAGTGGATAACTCTCTGGTGTTTGAAGCAGTCGATTCTGAGTTTGAGTCCCAGTGGGAGCAGCATCACTCAGTGGGAGTCAGGTACATCCAGCTGACGAGTCCCAAATAGGACGAAACGTGCACCCTGGATTCCACTGCTAGACACTATCCATCATTAATATATAGCGATACCACACTCGATCTAATCAAAGGTGTTAACTCATAAATATGAACACAAAAATGAATCATATGTTCAGTAACCTTCCGAATGAATGATTCAAGTAGACAGTTTTGTTGCCATGACCAATATTTCCTTGGTCAATCATATTGTATAAAATGCTTTTAACAATATAATCAATCTTCAAGTATTCATCAACCACCTAAAAATTTAATTACACAGGTAGTTATGAAATTTTTCGATCAATTTAGAAGTTCAGCTATATTAGTAGTATCCACTTAACGCTATTGCTCCACTTATGAGTAGATTCGATTCTCTTGTTAAATATATAAAAGGTATAATATTTCCTATTTCAAGTATACTTATGTTATGTGAATGTATCTATATTTCTGGATGACAATGAAATGGGACTTTTAAAAAGTGAAGTACTCCATAAAAGATGTTCCGGTTTCATCTGCTTATAATTTATATCATTACTGCTACTGCCAACAGTACTAAGATCCTTGTGTGAACTCAACATGAATTTCACCTTGAATAACGAAATCTACAAAAGGTTATTTTCAACCTGTTAAATCTGTATTTTATATATATATATATATATATATATATATATATATATATATTATATATATATATATATATATATATATATATATATATATATATATATATATATATATATATATATATAGCTAATTTGGAGTATTCTTATCGCCCTAGTAACTAGCATAGCCCTAAGTGGTTATTACCACTAAAATCTTACCAATTAATTAATTCCATTGTAGTAGGCAAGAGAGACAATTGAGTGTTTAGGTAGAGGAATGAAAGAAAAAGATGGTGAACAAATGAAACATGTGTTTCTGCTCATTTTGTCACAAGTTGAAAGATAAACCAAAATAATAAACGTACTGCTAGTAAGAGTGTCAGTAGTATGTTGCTTGTGTGTCTATAAATACATCGATGAATCACTGGAGAGAAAGCGATGTCATATTGCCTTGTCCTGTATTGTTATTATTATTATTATTTATCCCGTAGGTTCCTAGTGGAACATAGAGATTCAATTGTACGTCTCCATTACACTCTCTTCTCCGCAATCTTCTCAACCTGCTCCACCCTTGCCCACAACCTCTCATTTCTTACTCACACAATCTCCTCCATATCACCCTCACCTCGGACACCTAACTCACCGTTTCCCTTCTGCCTCCCACTCGAGGAACTGGCCTCACCTGATGCCTGATGTCCCCGAATGGTCTTCTCACTGCATGCCCATGAAAATCCATCTCCACTTCCCCCCCCCCCCCACTGCATATTTATTCACCGATTGCTTCTTGCTTTGTTCCTTCGTTGCCAGCCAGCCAGCCAGCCAGCCAGCCAGCCAGCCAGCCAGCCAGCCAGCCAGCCAGCCAGCCAGCCAGCCAGCCAGCCAGCCAGCCAGCCAGCCAGCCAGCCAGCCAGCCAGCCAGCCAGCCAGCCAGCCAGCCAGCCAGCCAGCCAGCCAGCCAGCCAGCCAGCCAGCCAGCCAGCCAGCCAGCCAGCCAGCCAGCCAGCCAGCCAGCCAGCCAGCCAGCCAGCCAGCCAGCCAGCCAGCCAGCCAGCCAGCCAGCCAGCCAGCCAGCCAGCCAGCCAGCCAGCCAGCCAGCCAGCCAGCCAGCCAGCCAGCCAGCCAGCCAGCCAGCCAGCCAGCCAACCAGCCAGCCAGCCAGCCAGCCAGCCAGCCACAGTGACGAGCCAGTGTAGGTGGCAGTTGTTGATGAATATCTGTAGTTTGTTGGAAATCCCTTTGGTGACACACCAAGTCTCTCAACCATCACATAGAAGTAGTGATTTACTTGACTGAATTGGTGTTGAAAATTCGAATGTTTTTCACACTGTATGCTGAGTGCAGTGCAGTGCAGTGCAGTGTAGTCGATCTGCGCACTGGTTTCAGGTTAATGCAGCAGGCCTGTCTTGCTGTGTTTCCGATCCTGGCTATCTTTGACGTCCTCGTCTGTGACGCCTGTAGTTGACTCTTCATCTTCTATTCCACTTCAATTCACTTTCTTAAATTATTCTTGGAAAAAAACAATGCCTGCATACAGGTATACAGATAGCAAAATGGAAAACAGCCTAGCAACAAAATGGTCTGTTACCTTTTCTCTTCTTCCTTTAATTTAACCTCAATGACAGATTCATTAGATGGGAAGATTACGCTTCAGTGAATTTGTGGTACAACATTTTACGATCAACTGGACATTAGTATGACATGATATCTCTGTTACTTTGTTTAATAAGATTGACAATTCTATATTAACCTGCATAAAATATGCTCAATCGTATGGAAACAATATAATTCTATATAAAATATGTTTAATAAAACTCTAGGCATACTGACTGATAACAGGACTTATCGAAATCTGGCCTATTAGTCACCATTACTACTAAGGTTTATCGTTAAGAGTCTGATTATTATTTGTACTTTGAGTTGCTAGTGGAATATAGGACTTCAGTAGTACGTCTCCAGAGCATTCTTTTCTCTGAAGTCTTTTGAACCTGACTCCACGACTGCCCACAAGCTTTCATTTCTTCCTCATATGATCTCCTCCATGTCACACTCCGACGCAAAACTCGTCGTTTCTTATTTGGCTTCCACTAGACAGCCTAGCGTGTGATATCCCCGAATAGTCTTCTCAGTGTATGCCCAAACCATCTTCACTTTCTTCTCCCCCATATGTGTTGGGTGATAGCCTCCTGCTTCTTTGGTTGGTCGGTTCATTGTCAGGCCACACTTCCTCTTTGCTTATTCTCTCTCGCCTTCTCATCTCATCTCGTCTCATTTGATCTTCAGTATGGAGTTTGTTGGAAGGAAATGGTTTTCGCAAGCTGTCAAGACTCTCAACCATCATGACATAGAAGCATTGACTTACTTGACTGACATTAGTGTTGAAAATCCTGATGTTGTTCACGCTTTATGCTCAGTGTAATGCAGTAGACCTCTACAATGATTTCGGGTAAATGAAGGAAGGGGTGTCATGCTGTCTGTCCTATCCTGGCTTTGACGGCCTCATCTGTGCCGCCACCACCACTGGTTCCTGTAGTTGAAACGATGCTGTCTAGGTAGGTAGGTATGTGGAAGAGACAATTTCCTTTAGATTTCTCTAGTTAATGGTGATTGGTGCTTGTTGTTGTTGTGTTTCGATGTTGTTATGGGGTATCTTCATCATCTCTGTCTTCTCTACGTTCACCTGAAGGAAGTTTTGTCTTCCCTGCCTCTTTTGCCAACTTGTTAGTTTTTTCCCGTAGATCTTCGAGTTTGTGCGACAAGACATTGGACATAAATCATCATCAGCGAAATAGAAATCTCCTAGAGTCTTTTCATCTTTCAAACAGCGTATGCCTCTCTTCTCTCTCCTCGCAGTTTGTTGCATGATCCAGTCGACCACAATCAAGAAGATTATCGGTGATAGTAGGCAGCCTGTCTTCATTTCAAAGGCGTAACTGAGCTTTCCATTGTGAATGATTTGTCGTATGGAGTCATCACACGGCTGTTGAATGAGGTTCATGTCGTTAAGAGTAGCTAGTAATAATTAAATTCGGAGTTTTTCAGGTTGGCATTCATCATGGACTGAAATCAGTTGGAGGAACATTGGAAACCTGGAGCACTGGACACCTGGCTGTTTCGCCCTAGCATGGGACTCCCCAGCAGTGCTCACCCATGACCCTGACCCCCTTGGATCGAACCCAGGACCTTGGCAAGTGTGTTACCTTTCAGCCAGTGAGTCGGAATCCAACGGTCCATATTTCCAACTTTTTTCACTTCAATAGTGACGTGCTGGTTACAGAACCTGAAGGTCCTGAGTTCGACCCCTGATGCGGTCATGGGTGCGCACTGCTGAGGACTCTCGTGTTAGGATGAAGCAGTCCGGTGTCCAATAATAATTAAACTAGTAAAGTTAAGTTCATTGGTCAACCTCATTCCAAACACTTCGGCTACACTGCTGATAAACTAGGTTATAAAATGAGTGAAACATCTGTCTAGTGTTCAGATCACTCCGATTTGACTAAGGAAATCTACATATGAATCTGAGTGGTTACTTACTACTCATATTGTAGAGTAGTACAATATTGTTAGTTCTTGACCTTGACTGGATGGTTTCCAACAGAAATTCTGTCAATATAATAGTTGGATGACTGAGAAAACTATTCAGCTGCAAGAAATAATAATATGAACCATCGTCGTGACCACTACAGGTCAATAACCTTTGAAGTGTAATTTAGCTACTGACATTAAGTTGTCGACAAGCTGTAATAGAGAATAAGTTGATATTCTCTACCAGTTTGAGGGATACAAGTCAGTTTGAAAATGGTGGTACAATTTAATCGGGTTTTTCATTGATCATTTAGATATATTGTCTCTGGCTAACTACGATGCTAACAGTGTTCATCCAATAAGCTCTGGGGTCATACAAATCTTCTTTTCTTTCAGGTATCCTTGGAAGAAATAATCTTTTTCGGATTGCGTATCCAAAGAGTGTCAACCATCTGTACACGTTCAGTAGTAAACAGGATACAATCAGACATAGTCTTTTCTCCTCAGCTCTGTCTCCTCCCTTGCTTTCACCTCCGGATACTAATATTAATCAAGCCTTTTAAAACTTCCTCAACTTTTCTTTCTTAGACCATTGCCAAGGGTCAAAGCCATCAAAACCTTATTCACAGTCTCATATAACCGGTTATCGGTTTCATATCGAAGCTTTCAACATTTGAACTCAAATCGAACAGTAAGCATCTCTCGCCGGAACTCTGGTATCTTGAGACATAGACGTATACTGAGTCTCTGAGACACGTACATAGGACCGTCACCTGCCCACTGTAATAAACCTTCAAAACTCACCAATAGGAATATTTGGAGACCCAACGGTTAGCTTTCTTGGACTCGTTGGTGTGGGGGCAGAAAGTGCACTTCTTGAACGGATACCACTCATCAGCCATCCACTTGCTGTTCAACTGAAAAGATCTGTCAAAACTAGGAAAGATCGTGAGATTAGCCAACGCATATTCATAATATCCACTTGCGCACCCACCGACTACATCCTCAGATGAGAAGCTATCGATTTTGTTACATAAAGCAAAATGTTCAGATTTAGCCTTGGGGTATGGTTCATCTGGTCCTTCAGAAGTGAATTGAACGAAAGAAGGAAGGTAGTGTTGCAGTATTAGCCCATCGGTAGGAAACTCTGTTGAAATTAGGCTTCATCTTTCTCGGTACTCATCAGCAAGATACATTCAGAATCAAGAAGAAACTGCTATTCCTTCTGTTGTTTGAATCTGCTTCACTGGGTGCTGAAGACAGAAATTTCCTTACCGAGTAAGTTACTGACCGACTGCTTATCTGGAGGCTGCTAGTTCGAATCCTGACACAACTCAGGTTTTCATTCAATCTTCAATCATCAACCAGGTTGTGTGTAGCTGATAAGTAGTGGTGAAATAAATTGCTATTACGATTTATTTGACAAATGTACCTGTTCTACCCTAGTAACTACAGCAAAATTAAATAGGCTTTTTATGAGGAAAAAACGTCCTAGTTGCTAAGGCAAATTTTAATCACTTAAAGAAATTTAATTCGCTATATTTAAATGACATAATCTTTGTATTTAGTGAAAGATATTTATATTCTCTCAGCTCAGACTATTGCGATCGTATATTTTCTAGTTGTTGCAGCATAACAGATTCATTGAGTGAGAATGAATTAAAATTGTTTGTCTCTATGGGATAAGGGTAAGAAATGTTCACCCGCTTTATCGTTTTATTGCTATATATTTTACTGTGGTTGCTAACCTAAGACGTTGGATGATAGTCTATACTACGAACTGACAGAAGTAGGAAACTGTGGACCGTTAAACTATGATCCAGTTTACCGCGAAACCTAAGTTCGACCCAAGGGGAGGTCATGGGTGGGTAGGAAACCGTATACCAGGAGGAAATAAATGTCTGGTGCTCCTGGGTTGTCAACACTTCTTCAACTGAGTTAAATCGAAAATGAAAACAACTCAGAAGCTAATCAAGCCCTAGCAACCACCACGTGAACAATGAACAAGTCTGGTTTGTTGTCAAGCGGCTTTTATTAATGAAAGTAGCTTGTTTAAGAAAGCACTTGCATAAAATATTCATCTGATCCTTCTTCTTCCTATATACTACCAAAATATTCGTTTTCAGATACCTTGTGATAGAGTAATTGCCAAATCTTTTTTGTAAGAAGAACTATAGAGATTGAACGCCATTTGTTAGTTCTCATGTAGCTGTCTAACTCATAATCTTCAACACTGACCAAATGAGGTAGTCACTAAGCCCTGTTCAAGTGAGATTTTCTACTTGTTGGCATTCATCAGCAAGTCTCACATGCAATCCCCCTGTGTTTAAAACCCTGTCACTCAATTGTAAGGTCAGACAATATCAATAAGCTAATCAGATCATGATTCATTTCCTGTGGGAGCGGATTACAAAAATAGATTGTTCATCAGTAATACATAGTCAAGTAACCAGGGTAACAGGTTGGTAAAAACAGCTAACAAACAAGAAACCTATATCAAGTAGAGCTCCTCAACAATTAACTCAAGTTTTTCAAAGCCGTATACTTCACGAATCAAGGATATTCTTTTAGATACGAGAAAAGAAATCTACCGCTCACTTGAAGAATACCTTCAATAACGATGACTAGGGGCTAGCAGTGGAATTCAGGATATACACTTCGTGCTATTTGGGATTCACCAGCCAGCTGGATGTACCTGGCTCCCAGGAAGTGTTGTTTCCATTGGGACTCGAACTCGGTACCGAACTCTTCAAACTCCAGTGTTTTCCACTAGCCATTTCTTGTGCTGTGGGTATAATTTGATTGTTGTTGCTTGTATTATCCCGTCGTTGACTGGATCGAATTAATCGGTCTCTATTGGCATATCAGCTCCTGCATGGATGCCTCGATACTGTCTGTGTCCAAGTTAGAGGATGATGGATAATGGTTAGCAGTGGAATCCAGGATGCACACTTCTTCCTACTTGGGACTCAGTGGTCAGCTGAATGTACCTGCCTCCCAGTGAGTGGTATTGCACCCACCTGCATTTGAACTCAGGGATGATCGTTTCAAACGCCATAGCGTCATCCAAGAAACCACCGAGCCACGATATCCTCTTCTTGTGAGACGGGTATAGTTTTAGCATAATAACATGTGTTATCCATCATTAATATGATAGGAACACGGGTAATATCGAGGGAAAGCAGCACGAAAAGATGGAACCCCGATAGAAGCACTCAGAACAGACACACAGACAACAGCTGACATGCTCACAACACACCACTATTGCACAAGGTCTGCAAGGAAGGGAAGGTACCGGCAGATTCGAAGAAGGGTTAACCTGCCAAACTCCCAAAGAAGGGAGACCTAAGTATTTGCAGGAACTGGCGCCGAATCATGCTCCTATCCACTCAAAGCAAGCAAAATATTAAGCCGCATCATCATGGAGAGACTAAATCACATACACTGGATTCAAAACTACAACCGGAACTGGCTAGCTAGCTAGCTAGCTGGCTGGCTTGCTGGCTGGCTGGCTACCTGGCTGGCTGGCTAGCTGGCTTCAGGAAGTACAAATCATGTGCGCACCAAATTGCAACGCCAATCTACGCATCATCATAGAACAGAGTATAGAATGACAGTCAACTCAACTCTCCACCTCAACTTCATCCACTTTGAAAAGGATTTCGATCGAGGTGTTGACGGAGAAGTAATTTGCTAGGCAGTTGCTTCAATACTACGGAATACCACAAACCTTCATCACCTTCTACACCTTACCATACTTCTGAGTCTAAGCACCAAGAGGAGGAGATTAACGTTACTCTCCTTGAAGAAATATCCCCTTGATCTCTGTTCCCCATCCTTCTTTCTACCTTGTGTATCTTTGAAAACACAGCCATGTAAATAACAGAATCACCAACCTCTCTTCCTCCCCCTCCCCCCACCGACCATCAGTGCCACCAATATTCTTACAACCAGATTTCAAGTGGATCTCAAGATTTGGAGAAAAAAATAAACAAGTAAACAAAAGAACAAGAGAGTGTTAAAGAGAATTGAACAAAATTGACGAAAAACATAACAACATAATCCAGACAAATTCGATTGTTGTATTGAAAAATTATATAAGCCAGAATCATCCCATCTTCCCAACACATGATAGTCATTTGTTATGCAGTGAATATGATCTATACATGTGAATGGTTAATCAGATGAAGTTAACCTGAAAAGAGTATTATCTTGACTTCAATGAGCCCGAAAATATCCTGAAGGTGGTGGGCAATCATAACACCTGTGGTGGTGTTGATGACTTGGAAGGTTATGCAAGTACTAGTCATCCATGTAACAAAAATGAGTAGTCCAGAAACTTTTCACCTGATGAGAAGCATATAAACATGATTGATACATTCACTCTCTGTGTGTGTGTGTGCGTGTGTGTAATAAATCCTACTTGGTTATACTTCACACTGGGTTACTTAATAATCCTGCTTGGTTGAATGAATAGGCAAGATCAATTTACAGGTGTCTATAAGTAAGCAGTTCTGTATCGATCTATGTGTGTGATTAAATCAATGACTGAAATGAATTCATTACGGCTCAGATCATTTAAACTCTTCATATCTAGTGGTATCGATCGATATTTTCCAGTTCCAGCATTCCTTCCATTCATCTTTCCAATGAATTCCCCTAGGCACAGGGTCTAAACGTTGATTTGAAGCTTCCCCCCCCTTGCATTCATCACAATGATGTGAATAAATTTGAAGAAGAGAAAAACCGATAAACTCACCTTTCAGTAGTTAATCCCCCTAAGAATAAGCCTTCAGTATATTTCAGATAGAAAGTGGACTTCACGATCAAAAGTACATTCTATTGTAATGATGGATAGTGCCTAGCAGTGGATTACAGGATGCGCATTTCTTCCTATTTTGGACTCACCAGTCAGCTGGATGTATCTGCCTCTGAATAAGTGATGTTCTCCCCACTGGGATTCGAACACGGCGTTGATCCTTCAAACACCAGAGCGTTATCCACTAGATCACCAAGCCACGATGGCCGTTTCTCTTGCGATGCGTATAGTTTTAGTGTTATCACTTGTATTACACCTTCGTTGATTGAACCTAACTGGTCAGTCTCTATTGGCACATGCGCTGCTGTATGTATGCCTCGATATTACCTGTGTTCATCCTGGAAGGGTCGTAGGAAGGCACTGCTGAAGAGTGGCACACTAGTACGAAACAACTATCTCATGTTCCCAAGTTTTCATTGTTCCTCCAACTTATGTCAGTCCATGATGAATATCAAGTTGGAAATAACATTCTTGATTGCCCAATTAAACTTGGTCAATAACTGAAAAACAGTGATGTAGTATTGAATACTGAGTGATATATCACGTACAAGGTACATGCTGGATACGATGTAATTATCTTCAGTAAATTGTAATCAAAAAGGCAATAAAAACAAGTCAATTATAACATGATGTAATTTAATCCGTTGTGGAATTGCATTACACAACAACACCCAAGTTCACTTTGTCCAACTATATACATGTGGAACAAATACACTAGAGACAGACGACCGTCGCTGCCTTAATAGCGTAACTTGTGCATCTTGAGACAATTATGTGCGTGATGTAGGCGTTAGACACTGTGTTGTAGGCAAAACGAGTGTGTCAGTTAGTTCATTCACCTTTACATCTCCTTCAACTGAGCATGATAGGGGTGTGGGTTACGCATACGTATTCAACGTCCACTACATCCAGCGATGACAACCGAAGTAGGTTTACAATGAGAAAAGATTAAAGGAAGTCGGACTAAAACGTGGAAAATTCCACGAAGTCTCTGAATACTTGTCTAAGTCAGGATTGCTGATAATCACTAACTAACTAACTAACTAACTAACTAACTAACTAACTAACTAACTAACTAACTAACTAACTAACTAACTAACTAACTAACTAACTAACTAACTAACTAACTAACTAACTAACTAACTAACTAACTAACTAACTAACTAACTAACTAACTAACTAACTAACTAACTAACTAACTAACTAACTAACTAACTAACTAACTAACTAACTAACTAACTAACTAACTAACTAACTAACTAACTAACTAACTAACTAACTAACTAACTAACTAACTAACTAACTAACTAACTAACTAACTAACTAACTAACTAACTAACTAACTAACTAACTAACTAACTAACTAACTAACTAACTAACTAACTAACTAACTAACTAACTAACTAACTAACTAACTAACTAACTAACTAACTAACTAACTAACTAACTAACTAACTAACTAACTAACTAACTAACTAACTAACTAACTAACTAACTAACTAACTAACTAACTAACTAACTAACTAACTAACTAACTAACTAACTAACTAACTAACTAACTAACTAACTAACTAACTAACTAACTAACTAACTAACTAACTAACTAACTAACTAACTAACTAACTAACTAACTAACTAACTAACTAACTAACTAACTAACTAACTAACTAACTAACTAACTAACTAACTAACTAACTAACTAACTAACTAACTAACTAACTAACTAACTAACTAACTAACTAACTAACTAACTAACTAACTAACTAACTAACTAACTAACTAACTAACTAACTAACTAACTAACTAACTAACTAACTAACTAACTAACTAACTAACTAACTAACTAACTAACTAACTACTAACTAACTAACTAACTAACTAACTAACTAACTAACTAACTAACTAACTAACTAACTAACTAACTAACTAACTAACTAACTAACTAACTAACTAACTAACTAACTAACTAACTAACTAACTAACTAACTAACTAACTAACTAACTAACTAACTAACTAACTAACTAACTAACTAACTAACTAACTAACTAACTAACTAACTAACTAACTAACTAACTAACTAACTAACTAACTAACTAACTAACTAACTAACTAACTAACTAACTAACTAACTAACTAACTAACTAACTAACTAACTAACTAACTAACTAACTAACTAACTAACTAACTAACTAACTAACTAACTAACTAACTAACTAACTAACTAACTAACTAACTAACTAACTAACTAACTAACTAACTAACTAACTAACTAACTAACTAACTAACTAACTAACTAACTAACTAACTAACTAACTAACTAACTAACTAACTAACTAACTAACTAACTAACTAACTAACTAACTAACTAACTAACTAACTAACTAACTAACTAACTAACTAACTAACTAACTAACTAACTAACTAACTAACTAACTAACTAACTAACTAACTAACTAACTAACTAACTAACTAACTAACTAACTAACTAACTAACTAACTAACTAACTAACTAACTAACTAACTAACTAACTAACTAACTAACTAACTAACTAACTAACTAACTAACTAACTAACTAACTAACTAACTAACTAACTAACTAACTAACTAACTAACTAACTAACTAACTAACTAACTAACTAACTAACTAACTAACTAACTAACTAACTAACTAACTAACTAACTAACTAACTAACTAACTAACTAACTAACTAACTAACTAACTAACTAACTAACTAACTAACTAACTAACTAACTAACTAACTAACTAACTAACTAACTAACTAACTAACTAACTAACTAACTAACTGACCAACTAAGTAATTAATTAATTAACTGATTTTTTGTTGAAGGATGCAGTTTTCGCGGAATTATTCGAATGAGTAGGCTAGGGAAAACTCGTATTTGTAACATTTTGAAACTTTAAATTGTTTCAGCGTAATGGTTGTAAGATGACCTTTTCTCTTCGACATTTAATATATACAATCACTGACTACTTAATACAAGGTGGTTAGTAATATAGGTTGCCGATTGTCTGAGATTAGTCAGTGTTATGATAAACCCTGTAGTGTTCAGCAGTGTCTAGCTAACAATTTCTGTAATGTGGCCTGTAAGATAAGTGATTGAATTTCATGTTGGACTGTAATTAAAGAGTCGTTCTATTGAAATCAATTTATCATGACGAAATCCCCTGGAAACCTCCAAGTTGGTTCATTTGACCAAGATTTTCAATTTATTTCTACAGGTTAGAGGTCTGTGGTGACGAACCCCGACACAGGGTAGGCTAATTACTTATTGCTTTAGTAAACAACTATTTAAATTTGATATTTACGGATAACAGTCACCACTTTTTTTAGTTTTCCTGATGAAATCAAAAAGGTACTAACAAGTTGCCCCTTCATTGGAACCTTCTTCGACTACTTAGGGACTATGAACTGAATCTTCAACTTATCACTGGAGAGTAACCAACTTTATGTTGGTTGGTCGAAAACTTTGTAGTGTGACTATCAAGGTAAAATGCTCAGCATCACGATGCCTTTTGATGGATGTTAGTTGGATAGAGGCAATCGACAGGAAGCCCTGCTCAACCTAGGTTTTGTACTTGTCGACACTCTTCAACAAGACATATCTACAACTTCAAGGGGACTGATATCCTTGGTGAGCTTCGAATAGGTGACACTCAATGTTGTGAGGTAGTAACCTTACCATTGAGCTAATCGGGTCGCATATCACCACCTACACTACTGGTGAAGAATTAATTTCATGTTGTCTATTCCTGAATGGTGGCTTAGTCCTATCAGACACTTTGTAATATGGCAAGATTGCATACACAACTTGTTTGATAAGTCTCAGTAAGCATGATACCAAAGTCAAGTAGTGTTTATTGCTGACTGCCTCTATCCAACAAATGGACTTAATACTTATCTAGCATATGATATAAAACTTGGAAGTAGTAAAAACGTATACAACAACTTACTAACACACTTCACATACATCAATAATCGAGTTCATTACAAACATATCGATGTGATTACTATTTATTCATATACTTGTAATTCTCCGTTGTTTTAATTCGATCGAATTGTTCCACCTCTATTGCCACTTGGTCTCCTACATGGATGCCTTGACATTACCTGAATATAAGGAATATATAAACTGTGTCTTGAAGTTGTGAAGTTACCTGATATGAATATAGACAATGATACTGTTCCTTTATTATGTGTGACATTTCTAATAAACAGACTAAAGTGAGAATACAGTCTACCACAGTGAGCAAGTTTTTCTCCTATATTGCCTGAATCTCGTTTTACTTGATTGTAGCTAGCAGATGAATTTAGGTTGACGCCCGTTTCGTCCTATTAGGGACTCACTAGTCAGCTGGGTGTACCTGTACCCAGTGTGAAGTAATGCTGTTCCCACTGAGTTTCAAACCTCGTACCCATCACTTCAAACGCCAAGGCGTTATCTATTATACCACGCAGGCAGTAACAGGGTCTGGCAACATAGTCGTTTGTTTCCTCGGTTGTAGACAATTTTTCAGATTTTGAGCAGCTTCTTCCTGGGAGCGTTACTAAACAACCCAGCTTAGAGAACACAGTACAACTAAGATAATAAACACTCGTTGTACAACGGGTCTTTATTACTATTTATTGATATACTTGTAATTCTCCATTGTTTAATGGAATCGAATTACAAGTATATCAATAAATAGCTATAACTGAGACCCATTGTACTACAAACGTCTATTATGTCTCCTTGGCATAGAGCATAACACCTTTGCGTTTAAAGTGATGGGTACGAGGTTTGAGTTTCACTGAGGACAACATCACTCCATACTGGGGTTGCAGGTATATCCAGCTGACCAGTGAGTCCAAAATAGAATGAAATGCGAGTCAAGCTAGATTCCTATGTTAATCACAACTATAAAAATTACTCTGTCGGTGCTATTTTATACGAAAGACCAACTCGGAAAACATTTAGCTATTGAGATTCTTCAATTTTTATTAGAAATTATTATTATTATTTTATTATTATTACTCCTTGGGTTCCTAGTGGAACACAGGGCTTCAGTAGCACGTCTCCAGTGACCTCTGTTCTCTGAGATCTTTTGAACCTGGTTCCACGACAGCCCAGAAGCTCTCATTTCCTCCTCGCACGATCTCCTCCATCTCACCCTCACCTCCGACGTCCAACTCATCGCTTCCCATGGGGATTCCACTCGAGTATCTGGCCTGACGCATGATGTCCCCAATCGGCCTTCTCAGTGCATGCCCAATCCATCTCCATTCCTCCTGCATATTCGTTGGGTGATAGGTTCTTGGTTGGTTCGCCTATTGTATTATTATTATTCTTTGTCCCTTAGGTTCCTAGTGGGACATAGGGATTCAGTAACACGTCTCGATTCCACTCTCTTCTCTGCAATCTTTTCAACCTGTAACCACGACTGCCCACAAGGTCTGATTTCTTCCCCACACCATCTCCTCCATGTCACCCTCATCTCGGACACCTAACTCGTCGCTTCCCCTTTGGATTCCACTTGGCGCCTTGACGTGACGCATGATGTCCATGAATGGTTTTCTCAGTTTATGCTCAATCCATCTCCACTTCCTTTCAGTGCATATTTGTTGGACGATTGGTTGTTGGTTAGTTCATTCCCAGAGTTCCTTGTTGCTTATTTTTTTCTCTCCTTCTCATCTGATCTTCAGTATGGAGTCAGCATAGGTGACAGTTGTTGATGAATGTCTGTAGTTTGTTGGAAGTGCTTTTCGTGACATGCCAAGTTTCTGAAACGTCACATAGAAACACTAACTTGACTGACTTAGTTTTGAAAATCCGGCTGTTGTTCGTTGTGCTGAGTACAGCAGATCTCCCGTTAACAGTGATTGGTGCTTATTGTTGATGCTGATGTTGATTGAGTACCTTCATCACCTCTGTCTTCTCTACATTCACTTGAAGTCCTGTTTTCGATGCTTCCTCTGTCAACTTTTTGGATTTTGCCTGTAGATCTTCGAGTTTGTGTCACATTAGACATAAATCATCATGGGTGAAATTCAAATCTTCTAGGGTCTTTTCTTCAGTGAAACAGTGTATCCCCCTCTTCTCGCTCCTCACAGGTTCTTGCATGATCCAGTGAACTACAACCAGGAAAAACATCGGTGGTAGTAGGTAGCCTTGTCTTACTCCTATCTTCACTGCAAAGACATCGCTGAGCTTTCCATTGTGGATCACTTGTCATGTGACGTCTTCATATAACTGTTGAATGAGGCTGATAAAGGTTTGTGGCACTGAAACCATAGTGTTGAATCAGCTGTCAAACTACTTCTCAGTCGACACCTCGATCGAAATCCTTTTCGAAGTCGATGAAATTGACGTAGAGAGTTGACTGCCATTATATACTCTGTTCTATGATGATGAGTAGCGTAACATTGCAGTTTGATCCGCACATGATTTGTTCTTCCTGAAACCAGCCAGACAGCCTGTTCCGGTTGTAGTTTTGAATCCAGTGTATGTGATTTAGTCTCTCCAGGATGATACGGCATAATATGTTGCTCGATGTGGTCCGCAGCATGATTCGGCGCCAGTTCTTGAGAAGACTTAGGTCTACCTTCTTTGGAAGTTTGACAAGGTCGCCCTTCTTCCACTCAATGGGCAGGTACCTTTCCTTCCTTCCTTTCAAACCTTCTGCAATAGTGGTGTGAGTGTGTCCACTATTGTCTCTGCGTCTGTTTTCAGTGATTCCAGAGGAATTTCATCTGGTCCCGTTGCTTTCTCGGATTTCAGCAGCTTTATAGCATTCATGAGTTCTGTTTTTTCGGAGGGTCTGCGTTTACTGATAGTTCTGTGGCTTGGCTGTCGGTGGTATTTCTGGATGAGTTGCTGGCAGTGGCGGTGATGGTGGTCGATTCAAGAGTTTTTTGAAGTAATCAATCCATCGTTTCCTTTGTTTCTCCTCTTTGCTAACTAGGTTTCCCTCACCATCTTTCATTGGTTTCATCTGTGCTGCGTTGATCTCTACCTAAATAGTAACCTGGTTATTTGATATGACGTTGTCAGGTCTCTGCTACCTGAAGCCTGTTCTGGTTCACTTGCAAGTGTGTTGTAGAAGTGTCTTTTGTCTTTGTGCGCACTCTTCTTCACTTTCTTGTCTAATGTAGTGTTTTGTGGGTTGTCTTCAATTCTTCTTTTCGTTGTTCATCCCTGCACTTGACTGGTTCATCTTCTGCTTCACCATCTTCCTCTCCCACTTCTATCAGCACAGAAGAGTAGCTAATTCATCATTATTCAGGGAGTAATGCAATACATTGTAGACATTTCATTTCAAAATAGACATTCAGTAGTGTCAACTACATTCATCTACGTCTTCACTGCACAAACATGTTTCAGCGTGTAGTAGTAACACATAGTAGACTGAATAGAACTGAACATTTGAGTCTAGATAGTCGTCTGTATTTTGATTGACATACTCAAATGACTCTCTCTCTCTCTCTATCTCTCTCTCTATATATATATATATATATATATATATATATATATATATATATATTTGACACTCCTGGATAAATTATCGATCAATATTTTTAAATGAAGTGAATCATATACATTTATCGATCCTATAGGCAAATTTAACCTAGCCTGGTTAACTAGTTCACAAGTTACTTCCCGGTCCTAAGCCTGGATAAAGAGGGAAGGTTGGGCATACGGTTAGCAACCTTACCTCTGAAAACCAATCGAATCACTAAACAAACTTCAAAACACAAAGAAAATATGAAAAATAAAATTGAACTGATTCCTCGCTGGAATCAGAAAGACGAAGTGACCCCGGTTAGTGAAGGCCTTCAGGAAGCTAATACGCCAATGTGTATTCTTTCACTCGATGAAAATAAAAGTAAGCATGGAAACATGGAATGTCCGTACTATATATGAACCTAGAAGGCTGCTCAGATTGCTAAAGAAATGAGGAGGTATGGCATGGAAGTGACCTACAATCCTTTTGAATTGATTTTTGGTGTCATGATGCTGTTGATGGAAGAGATTGGCTTCCACTGCATCAGAGTGAAAGTGTTCGATGCTCTTGAAGTGGATATCATGATAGCCAGTCAAAAAATCCAGTGTGCTAGTGGTTATCGTTTGGGTGACAATATCAGAGTAGATTAGATTATTGATTACTCTCCAGTTGACAGGTTCGTATATATATATATGCATAGATAGAGATCTGGAAATGTGTGTGTGTGTGTGTGTATAACTTTCCATGATGTCATAACAATAAATAATCGTTATATGTTATACATGAGAACAATAGAACCCTCATATTAATAGGCCTTTTTATGATATGAATATAAGTAGGTGTATATATGTGTGATCCACTGTTCTATTGTTGAACTGAATTTACTCATACTGACCTCTATGTAGGCAATATATTGTGATAAAAATGAATAAAAGATATATTTCATTTATTTATCATTTTTTTCAGTTGCAAAAGAATTTTTCTTTTGTTTTACTAAAGAAACCATTATAATATGTAACCACCCCTTGGCATCACCGACCACCAGATAAAATGAAGGCATATAAAAAATTACTGAAGTTCATTATCAGTGTTATTTAAAACTAGAACGTGAGTTCAACAACTCAGTATTTGTATACAACAAGAGACTTGGTATACAAACTGAATAAAGAGAAGGAGAGGTCATAACTTCATACCTTAGGCATGGTGTTGTTTTCTTCTATACTCCCTTCATCTTTGATTTGACTTTGTCATTTGAGGTCATCAGTCTGGTCAGTTAAGATAATGAAAATACAGTTTCGTTTCATTTCACTAATAACTTCTTACAAGAAACCGGTTGACACAATTAGATTACAAGTTGTTATACATCATAGACTGATATCAGTTGGAGGAACAAAGGAAACCTGGAAGCACTGGACAGTTGTTTCGTCCCATGACCCCACACCACCAGGAATCGAATCAGCGACTTTAGGTTCCGCGCACTGTTGAGGAGTCCCATACTAATCGGATGAAACAACCAACTGTCCAGTGCTCCCAGGCTTCCTTTGTTCCTCCAACTGATGTCAGTCTACGATGAATAACAACTTGAAATATGTCCAAATTTCCACAACTCCCTTAAAATTCAATTTAACTGGTGCTCATTGGTAACTAGCTTCGAGAAGTATTCCCGAAGTTCCAATGACAGGGCATGACCGGTGGAGTCAAGCCTGATGGTCGTGAGGACAGTTACTCAACGATGACATTGGGTGGCGGTTGAGCTATATCGTGAGCTAACAGAAGTTGGAATGTGGACTACTGAATTCTGACCCGATGGATCAATGGTAACGCGCTGGCCGTGGAACCTGAAGGTCCCGGGTTGATCCTGGTGGTGCAGGGTCCTTGGTGCTCACTGCTGAGGAGTCCCATATTAGTTGCACGAAACAGCTGCCCAGTCCTCCCAAGTTTCGTTTGTTCCTTCAACTGATGTCAGTCTACGATGAATAACAACTTGAAATATGTCCAAATTTCCACAACCCCCTCAAAATACAATTAGATTGTGCAGAACATGTTCAAACAATCAGATTTATTTCCAACAGATTCTCATAACAGATTCAAATCAGACACCACACACACACACAATCAAAACCTGAGAGCATTTGAAGCTCCTTAGAGGCTGGAAAGCGTGGACCAACAGGACTACTACGTGGAGGGTGAATGGTAATATGTTTGTTGTGAGACCTGATGGTCATGGATTCAACTCATCAAGTGGTAATGAGTGCATCCTAGTAGGAAGTTTCAAACCAAGGCGGGACAGATGTCTACTGCTTTCAGGTTTTCAACAGCTGAGTGATGCATACCACCATTGAAGACAACCACTATGTTTATTGGTATTTGTAATTTCCTGTTGCTATATAAGGTCGAAAACCTCGACTTCTGTTAGCAGATAACCTATGCGGATGCCTCGATATTGCCTAAATATTCATTATGTTGTAGTGTATCTAGAGGATAACCATGGAACTCAGGGTCGACGTTTCATCCTATTTGAGACTTACTTGTCAGCTGAATGCTCCTGCCTCCCAGAGAGTGATATTGTTCCCACTGGGACTCGAACCTGGAACTGGTGACACCAGATGCCAAGTTAGTGGGGCACGAGAGCTAACTGTATTAGACTTAATGGTATAATCCCTGACATTACACTACTAAATGTGAAGTAGTGGGCTGTTTTCAGCCGTTACCTCGTCTCACAACCAACTTCTAACCAGATGAGAGCATGTAACATTTGATGGCTACATTCATTGGTGAATAGATTCCAGCCGAGATTAGAAATACAAAGCATTGGCGTAGTGATGACCGATGTGCATAATTCCTTGGATGGCATTTACAATCGTTGCTTCGTTCTCTTACCCAGATATTCCGAACTACTTTGATAATCATAATCAAACTTCACTGATGGAATTTGTTCATTCGATCTTGAGTAGAAAGGACCAGATATCCATGTCAGTCACGTACTCGGGACGGGTCTATGAACGTCGTCTAGTGGTACCCTGAAAGACGTAGGAGTAAGTCCTGTGGCTTTGGGATTTAGTGACCTACTGTGAGGATACCAGTTTGCTCACTGTCTTAGATACGTCACAAAGTATGAAACCTGTGTGGAGCACGGTTTCCTGCCAGTTAGGTCCCAATATTCAGCGCCAAACAGTCTTCATTCATTTTGTAATGATATACAATAAGTCATTCGCTACTGCTCAAAAATCGTGTTAAGTTGTCGTACGCTAACCCAATAACTAAGTAGCCTGTTTCACCTATCTAGACAGCACTCTTTCAACTACAGGCGGCACAGGCACAGACGAGGATGTCAAAGCCAGCCAGGATGGGAAACACAGTAAGACAGGAGTTCATTAACCTGAAACCAGTGTGGAGATCTTCTGCAATGCACTCAGCATGTGGAATAAGATTCTGATTTTCAACACCAACGTCAAGTCAGTGCTTGTGTATGGTTCAGAGACTTGGCGCGTTACGAAAAGGATTTCCAACAAACTGTAGACATTCATCAACAACTGCCTACACTGGCTCGTTACTGAGGATCATATGAGAAGGCCAGGAATAATAAGCAACAACGAAATCTGGGAACGAACTGACCAAGAAGTTATCGCTGAACAAATATGCAGTGGAAGGAAGTGGAGATGGTTTGGGCATATCCTGAGTAGGCCGACTGGGGACATCACACGTCAGGCCAGGTTGTCGAGTGGAACCCAGATGGGAAACAACGAGTTGGGTGTTTGAGGTGAAGGTGATATGGAGGAGATTGTGTGAGGAAGAAATGAGAGCTTGTAGGCTATTGTAGAGCCAGGTTCAAAAGATTTCAGAGAACAGAGCGCATTGGAGACGTGCTACTGAAGCCCTATGTTCCATTAAGGAACCCAAGGGAAAAATAATAATAATAATAACCCAATAACTGATATTGTACTTATCCGATAAGAATTACTAAGCTATAGAAGGGGTGACTGACTCTTATAGACTCATTATCAGTGTATATCACATCACACTCAGAAAGAAAAGGAAGTAGATACAACTACACGAATCTAGGGAAGTGGTTCTACATGATTTACTAAACCATGTTTGTTAGTTGGACGGAGGCAATCAGCAGAAACCCTTACTCAATCTAGGCGTTATGCTTTTTGGCACTAGTCAACAAGTTGTATCTGTAGCCTTCACAGAAATGGTGTCTTCTTGAAGATTTGAAGCTCGTCTCATCCAATACCAATCAGTATAATTAGTCCAGATTTAGAAGAGGTCAATTACCCTTCAGTGGTAACATCGCCGACTACAGCACTGAGTGGTGAGGGCTTGAGTATCACAAGAGAAATCAGTTCAGTTGACACTGAGTCGTCTACCATGGTAAAGCCATACAAGAGAGTGATCGATATGAAGTTGGTTACTCATCAGTTACCAAGCTATAAACCATGCTTATTACGTCATAACCTGAGACTGTTGATTGTATACTCAGTTATTTGTTCATAACATTCAAAGGTTTCACTTTCACAATGACCAATTCATGTGCTTATTAACGCTGAGACAGTACGAATACTGGTTGATAGCCGCTTATCTTTTGATTGACTTCACCAGTGTTTGTGTTAATTAACCTTCTGATGAGAAGCATTTGAACATCCCTTTTGACTGTCTTATTATCCATAGTTCCCTTCGAATCATCATAGGGACGTTCTACTATACGGTGATCATTTGTAAGCATCTCTCCCTAGTGATAGACAACACCATGACGGTATGTCGACTGAATTATTCGATTCCTTATACAGTTTTGTGTATTTAATACCTGGGGAATGAGAGACTAAGCTATCATAGGCGTATAATATGCTATTGATTGTTATACCACTTCGTTTGAAACGTTTTACTATTATGTATATTAATGATAGGTAGTTGCTAGGACTGGAATCTAGGATGCGCATTACATCCTGTTATCCCTCTTTCTTTTTTGCTTTTAGATTTATACTACTTACTATTTGTAAGTAACTCGCTTTCCTTTACAATGTTACTTCACTTGTATATGTAACTGCTCATTTGTGTTAAAATTGGATTTCTCATTCCATAACTGGATTGTACTCTTCTTCCTTTGAAAATTTGTTCATCTTGTGCCTTATCTTGTGAATGAGCAGGGTTTTTGGTATTCTCAAAGGGTGGTTTGCTTTAGATAGAGCTTTCCTGTTAATTCTGTTTACGTAATTTCATCAAAATGACTTTGATGTTGATGAGCTTTTAGACACATCTGGAGTTGAGGTGTGTTACTTGTGTATCAATATTACTAATTACTCATATAACACTGTGTTCTAGATAAATTCTATGTGTTGGATTTTATGCGTTACTCTAGCGTCTAGCTTATTTGTAGACGAATCAATTAATCGTATTGGTTTTTGAATTCTGGGAAGAAACTAAAACACACACACACATCTGTCTACTTCTAGGAGAGGAGAACAGGATACAATTTGATCGTGTTCAAATCTGCTGGTCGCATTGCACTATATGAACAGTAACCTAAACGACTAATTAAATGCTAAATGGGTTGGTGTCCTCGCTCGTATAATAAAGTTACCAGAAGGTGTAGTTTATAATGTGTTAAATATCAGTTATACTCAAGATACTGATACTTCTTGCCAGTATGTGATAACAAGTGTGAAACGTGTGTAGATGGTTGTCGTTGTTCCCTTCAGCAGGAAAATATTAGATAATTGAACATCGCTTTATGCACTACGCTTGGAGTTGATCAGGTTAAACTGCATTCCTCTGTTACATATAGCAGGTGAAAAGAGCTATAGTTTTGATGGTGTAGTTTATGAATCAAATTACCCATCTACTTAATGGATAAGGCAGTAGCCTTTAGAGTGGTTGGTACAGGTTTTGACTCTTAAAGGTTACAGCTTCACTTACTGGAAGGCAGGTACATTGAACTGACAAGTCCAAGCTTAGGAAATCTCCTCTAGGATGCTTTAGTTATGAGACTATTTTAAATACAGGAAGATGTCATCATTCAAACAGTTTCATAAAGAAGCTTCTACTATGGTAATACTTTAGTGATGGTTAAGCTTTCCTCAACCGAAGGTAGAGTTTATACAATATGGAAATATAAACATCTCCATTTACTGTACTGTAATGTGGATTAAATTCTCATTTTTACATGTAAACAGATGTAGACATCAAAAAGGTGTTCTGTGATAGAGATTTTTTGGAAATCGGAGAAACTGAACAAAACCTATAAAACACTGGACATCTCCACGATTCCAGCGAGGAATAAGTTTATTTACTTTTTTTATAATTTTCTCTGTGCTTCGAAGTTTGTTTATTGATTGGATTGGTTTCACGGGGTAGGGTTGCTAGCCGTATGCCCAACCTTCCCTTTTTATCCAGGCTTAGGACCGGCTAGCAACTAATGAACTAGCTAACTAGGCAAGGTTATCAGGATAGTCATTCAGTAGTAAGACTTCTTTTGTAAGTTTTATGTCTTTATTTAATTTTTTCCAGTTACTGGGTAGACTTCACTTGACTACCTAAATACTTATGAGAAAGCAATGGTTGGTGAAGACTAACAAGTTGGCATAAGAGGCGAGGCAGCGAAGACGGGACTTCCTTCAGGTGAACGTAGAGAAGAAGGAGGTGGAAAAGATACTCAACCAACAACAACAGCAACAACAACAAACACCTATCATCACCAATGGGAGAAATCTAAAGGAAGTAGTCTCCTTCACCTACCTACATACCTAACCAGCTAGCCAGCTAGCCAGCTAGCCAGCCACCTAGCTAGCTAGCTAGCTGGATAGCTAGGCAGCATCATTTCAACTACAGGTGATAGTGGCGTCACAGATGTTCATGTGAATGCCAGCATCGTGAAGACAGAAACACACACCTTCCTCTATTAATCTGAAATCAGTGTGCACATCTACTGCACTGCACTGCACTGCAATGCAATGCACTGCAGTCAGTCAGCATAAAGCATGAACAACATTCGGATGTTCAACACTAATGTCAGTCAAGTAAGTCAGTGCTTCTATGTGATGATGGTTGAGAGACTCGGTGTGTTGCGAGAAGCATTTCCTTCCAACAAACCGCATACATACATCATCAACAGGTGCCACCTACTCTCACTCCATACTGAAGATCAGATCAGATCAGATCAGATGAGGTGAGATGAGATGAGATGAGATGAGAAGAGAAGGTGCGAAAGAGTAAGTAAGGAGGAACTCAATCTGGCAACGAAGCAACCAAGGAAGCGAGAACCTATCACCATACAAATATGTAGGTGAAGAAAGTGGTGATGGATTGGACGTAGACTGAGAAGATGGTTTGGGGTCATCATGCATCAGACCAAGCTGTCTAATGGAATCCAAATGAGAAGGGATACTTTGGGCATCCTAGGGTGACATGGAGGAGATTGTGTGCGGAAGAAATGAAAGCTTCTTGGCAATTGTGGAGCTAGGTTGAAAAGATTGTAGAGAAAATGGTGAAATGATGCCCTAGGAACCCGGATTACAACCAATAATAATAATAATAATGGTTGGCTTTAGAAATGATATCCTATTTGAAGTGTTTGGCTGATGGCCCTGTCGGAATACACATTGAGGTGAGTATAGAATTTGGGTACTGTGTTAAATTGTACTCTCATGGTAGATTATTGTGTAGTGGTGTACTCACGAGTTGACAGCGTGTTCCATTCCAGTAGTCAGCTGGATGTACCTGCACTCAAGTGAGTGATGATGTCACCATTGAGATTCGAACCGAGTACCCACCACTTCAAGTGCGGAAGTTTTTTCCGCTAGGCCCTTGAGGCACGATAGCCACCTCTTGTGCAACGGGTACCAATTGTTGTTTGTTACTTGTAATTCTCCATTGTTGTACTGGATAGAATCATTCGACCTCTACTGGCAAGTGCGCTCCTATATGGAGGCGTGGATACTGCCTGATTGCGTCATCATATTGATGTAGTTCGATTCAGTGTAGCAACAAGAGGTTACAAGTATCAAACGATCGCACATTACTGTACACGTTGGGAAATGGAGTAATCGAATACGAGCTTGCACTGTATCATATTGTCCCAATTCTGCGTTTACATTAACGATACTGGTTGGTTTGACATTGATATGATTATGAGCAATAATTTATGCTCGAAACGTAATCAATTAAATAATACTGTATCACTGTGCGCTTTATATCAAATAAACAAATCTAATATGGAACTACATTCTACCACAGTGCCCAAGTTTTTCACTTATATTACTGGTTGGTTTCTGTCTGATTACCAGCCTTGGATATAAACTCTTAAGTGATCTCATGTATGCAGATAGTTGAGAGAGAGAGGGAGAGAGAGAGAGAGAGAGGGAGGGAGAGAGAGGGAGGGAGAGAGAGAGAGAGGGGGGGCAGACAAAGAAGACAGGTAACTTCCATGGAGCCAGTATCTTTCCCCTCCCATCACATGGGAATTTTATATTAGCTTAATTGATATTTATATTGTAACCGGCTGTCTGTGAAGATTTTAATTGCAACGTATCAAAAAGCTTCGTGGAGATTAACAGCAACTTATCATTGGATGACATGATATTCACCTTCTTAGTCTACTCATGTCAGATATACCAATAAAACATAAGGGGACATTTTAACCGGAGATTATATCTTTCATTAAAATCTTCTTCCACCCATGTTCAGCTACTTGACTTGGGAGTTAATCAGCTGCTATACAGATTGGTCACACTGCAGAACAATCGACCTCGTTTTGTCTATTCCTGGCCGAATTTTATCGAACATTTTGCAGTGTGGCTACCAAGCTAAGATGCTCATCATCTCGGTACATTTTGATGGAGGTTAGTTCAAGTCAGTCGGCCGGAAGTTCTGCTTGACATCTTTTATGTGCCTTTTAGCACTTAGCAAGGCATATCTACAACCTCAAGGGAATTGATGTCCCATATGAGTTCCGAAACCGTGTCATCACTGTGCTACTTGTACAGCTATTGACATCCTGTGTGAGTAGATTAAATACATGGATTACTCATTGGAGGGCAACCAGTTACATGTTGTCTAATTCTAAGTGTTGACCACTTTTAGGTCAGTTCCTGTACTGGTTCGCAGACATAGTTCACCTGTTGTGTTTCACCTAACTTACCCTCAATTTATTAGTGAATTTCGTTACTCCTATCGTCAAAACGTTTGCTTTATTTGATTGTTTTACTGTGTATGTATGCGATGAAGAGTGACTCTAAAGTCCAATCTAACAACTAGTGTTATAACTAATCGTCTTTTCTGTTTCATGAGAAAATGCTTTTCCAGAGAGGAAACACACAAACTTAATTGGTTGTTTTCAACTATAGCTAGGAAAGCATTGGAGTTAGTCGTCTTAGGACCTCTTGCAACAGCGCTTCTACGTATCTGTGTGTGTGTATGTGTTTATTACTACATCTTCATATATTTATAATAACCAGATTTGAATGAGTGAGGTGAAAAAATCAATAGAACTTACTGCGAAGGGGGTATGAGTTCCATTCTAGATTATGATGTTGCACTCGTGTATACCTTCTAATAACTCGAAAAATTAAATCGTTAGTATTTATGATCAGTATAAATACTGAGTGATGATTGAAGATGAACCGTGGCCGGAGTCGAACCAGCAACCACTGGGTTTCCAGTAAAACTACCAGTCAACTAAACTATGGCTATCTCAGATAGTCAAAATGATAATCATTATAAATGACGACATTTTATAACTGAAAACATTTTATGACATTCAACTACTGATTTATATTTCAGTAGGATTGAGAATGTCAGCTATTTTGATGAGTTAACTGGTTGCTACAGGTAGTGTGAATAAGTTTCAGTTGATACAAGTAGCCGCCTCTGCAGTAGCGGCAGCACTGTCAATGTTTCAAATGTTACCACCTCCCCACCCCCGTGAGATTACATCTGCTTATTGATTATATAAGATACAATTTAGGAGGTCACAGGTTCCAATATGAATAAAACATACTCATGCAGGGACATAAAGTGAGCTTGTGCTTGAGAAAGTCAGATACAACAAGGTGAAGAGTTAGGAGAACACATTATGCAGATGAAACAGAGTCTGGAATGAACCAAATCCTGAACACTTCACAAATATACACTACTGTCTTCTTGAAATCTAAGCACTAAACCCAGTTTTGAAAGTGTTTACTACCACCTAACACAATCTGCTGACTAGCTAATCAAAGATGAGGCTATGGAATATTTCCCTAACTCATGTCGAACATCAACAAATAGGATCAGTTACATTGAGCAATGTAGCAGCTCCTTCAGTCAGCTTTCTTTGGGTTGAAAAATCTCTTCTAATCTGGTTATTCTTTCTTTTCTATTTAGAGAAGTGAATAATGTTAAAGATGATCGTTAGCGTAGTCTCCAAATGGTTTCTTTCATATATTTTCCAAATGTTGTATTCCTAGTGTGGTGAAATCTGATCACTACTCAAATGACGAACAGGTTTTTGATCAGTAGTATATGATCAGTTATTGTTATGCAATCGACATAGCTACCCATCCCCCTCCCCCTCTAGTTGTGAATTTACCTCATCATCTTTGAACTTACAGTGGTAAGTTTGTTTTGATTAAAATTCTCTTGTTCAATTCCAATTTTCATTTTACAGGGTATGTAATGTCAATAAGATTTCCACTGCTAACCAATCGTCAGCAAGATCACAATGTGTGATTGTTGACACAAAAATGTGTCATGAAATAACGAAGTGTTTTACCAAGCAGTATGTACAGTTGGGAAGCATTCACTACAATCTTCAGCTTTTACTGAATAGATCAGAGTGATGTGAAAGTCAGATAGATGTTGCATGTACTTGTAGCCATCAGTTGCGTCAGCTGAACTTCTCCAACTACACGATATTTGAAGTAGGTTTCAAGTAAGCATAATAGGTGTTTATTGTTCATATATCTCTTAACACGCTAACAAAACATAAAGATAAGCCTACATGGTTTCTACCTAGTCAGTTTGTTGAGTACTATACTCTACGGTTTGCCTTTTTTCTATAGAATATCGGTTCATAGTGTGACAGGATGAGTCAAAGTGTTCTCAACTATTATGAGGATAAGTTGATCAAATGCTCAGATTGACAATTAGGAATCCCAGAGAGTAGATATAACTTGATGGATGCGTGAAGTGGAGACATTCTACTTTCCTTTCCAACGGTGACTGATATACACTTGGTATAGTCAGATATTCAGTGTTCTGCTTAAAAGAGTATCCTTGCCCACTGTCATTCTGCTAGGCTGTCGCGGTGAGTGAGAGTGAGTGATTGAACGAGGTTGTGAACCCTAATGAATTGAGGTGATTGTTTGAATTAATGTTAACAGTGATCTCTTTGCCATGAAGCCAATTAATCCCCTGAAACTAATCTCCATACTGCAGAATGATATTGATAATAATTTGGGATTCCTCTGCTAGCTACAACCAACCAAATTACCATACTTAACATTCAGGCAATATCGAGGCATCCACATAGGAGCCCATATGCCAATAGACAATGTAGTGATACAATAGTGAATTACACGCACATCAATAAACAGTAATATCTACTCCCCGTTGTACAAGAAGTGACTGTTGTCCATCTGTGACATAGTGGATAACACCTTGGTGTTTGAAGTGATGTGTAAGAGGATGGAGTCTGAGTGGGAACAATATCACTCCATATTGGGCTGCAGGTACATCTAGTTGACCAGTGAGTGAATCCCATACAGGATGAAAGGCACATCCTAGATTCTTCTGCTAGTCATAACCAACCAAAATATTCATAAAGATTGTTCATCGTTCAACAGTATGAATGAAAGTTTTTCATGTGTAAAACTTGCTGGTTAAGATAACTCTATATAATTTATTGATAGATTATTGATCTGTTGATCTTTTGACCTGTGGTGGTTGAATGAAATGAATGAGAGAGTGAGTGAGTGAGAGAGTGAAAGGGTAGCCATATTCCTTTGATTATTATCCACCCGTTTTCCTTTCATCTCTTTCACTATCGACTAAATTTATGAATAAGAAGTAACATCTTGTTTTCATCTTAAATCTTTCATAGAAAAAATTTATTTGTATCATTTCGTGCATTAAGCGTGTGAAGAAATATGCGTTACATTTTAGAGGTTAACAGTAGAGTGGTTAAGTGACGAAAAATGATGTGATAAATCAATCATTGATATACATCTTATCTATTAGTGATATATCTCTCATCTTGATCGACTTGCTTCATGAATGTTTTGTTGCCGCCTACCCATCCACCCCCGTCACCCCTTCTCATGTTCAATATTCAATATATAGAAGTAGGTGAGCCACATTGACAATTGAAATATATTTCATGTAATAAAATAACCATCTACGTTAAACATTTAGATAGACAAACACACAAATCTCCAATATATACCTCTGTAGTAAGAAATATTATGTCAAGGTGGTATTATTTTAACTCTAATAATACATGTGCTCACTTCTGATGAGTTTTAAACAACAACGAAACAGGTATTCATTACTTGCTGGTCTTTAATGACTCCACAACTGATGTTAGTCTGTGATGAATACTAACCTTTAAAATATGTAATGGTTTATGGCTAAGCACAGTTAATCACAATGATAGAATATCTTGCTGATTCTTGACACATATTTCTATCTACACAAAACCAGTGAATACTGATGTTGGATGATGAAAGTGAATTGGCAGAAAGCACTGCTTGACACAGACATTGTACTTGTTAATGTTCACCAGCAAGGTATATCTATAATCATGAGTAAACTGACGATCCATCGATGACTTAAACATTCACCATATTATGCCAAGCTGTTCATGCTTCAAGTAACCCATTGTTCGACTGGGTTATGTAAACGACTCGGTTATCAATGAGTTAGTAATCTATGTACCTGTAACTTGTTCAATAGATCCTTAAACAGTAAGAAGAACAAAAGTCTAGACAACTTTGTAGCTTGCGGTTGATGATTAACTGCTGAACAATTGTACTTATTTCAAGTTGTTATTTATCGTAGAGTGACATCAGTTGGAGGAACAAAGTAAGCATGGGAGCACTGGACAGCTGTTTCGTCCAACCAGTGTGGGACTCCTCAGCAGTGCTCACCCATGACCCCACACCTCCAGGGATCGAACCCGCGACCTTCAGGTTCCACGGCCAGGTTCTGCGACCTCCGGGTTCCGACGCAGTGGCTCAATAGTCACGCGCTGGCCGTGGAACCTGAATGTCGCGAGTTCGATCCCTGGTGGTGTGGGGTCATGGGTGCGCGCTGCTGAGGAGTCCCACACTGGTTGGACGAAACAGCTGTCCAGTGCTCCCATGTTTCCTTTGTGCTTCCAACTGATCTCACTCTACGATGAATAATAACTTGATATGTTTCCAAATCTCCACAATTTCATCAAAAAATTGTACTTCTTATCGAAAATGGGAAAGCGAACTGTTTGAAAGACGTAAACTGAACAATTAAGCAAAGAATTTTAACAGTAAATATGAAAAGCTGAACAGTACAGTTAGGCATATAAATTTCGATAACGCTATTAGAAGACGACGATTCTCTAAAAAGTCCCTTTGTTTCAAGTTGTTATTCATCGTAGAGTGAGATCAGTTGGAGGAATAAAGGAAACATGGGAGCACTGGACAGCTGTTTCATCCTAGTATGGGACTCCTCAGCAGTGTGCACCCATGACCCCACCTCCAGGGATCGAACCCGCGACCTTCAGGTTCCGTGGCCGGCGCGTTACCATTGAGCCACGTGGTCAGATTTCAGTGCTCCATATTTCCAACTTCTGTTAGCTCACAATATGTAGCGCAACCGCCACCCAATGTCATCGCTGAGTATCTGTCCTCATGGCTATCAGGCTTTGACTCCACCGGTCACGACTTGTCATTGGAACTTCGGGAATACTTCTCGAAGCTAGTCACCAATGTTTGTTTGTGTGTGTATGTGTGATGTATTTACACAATACAACATTTCGAACAATCTAATCCACAACACATTCACTTATCTCAACTCAATTCATACATGAAAATGAAAGGTGAAATAGAATGAAAATAAAAAGGTGGTAACACTAGTAATATAATCAAATTGTCAAGGTAAATTAAGTGGAACAACAAATTATTTTAATACACACAATTGGGACTTCAGTTTCCAAACGGCTAATGTCACTAATATCACGCTATATAGAAGGTGTACTAATGACACCATTGTAATATGTGACATAGATGAGGATGTTGTGGGTTTATTAAAAGGCTGAATACCATACAAGATTATATTAACCTGATATGGGAAGAAAAAGACCATCAGCTTGCAGTTCTTGATATATACTCTGGTGTTGGAGAGAAGATGGATCTATCACATGATCAATCTAGAGAAAGCTAAATTAGGATGGGACAGTACTTGAGTTTCTACAGCTTCTGTTCAATGAAATATAAGAGACGTTAAATAAGATGCTTATTCAACAGAATCCAAAGTATTTGCACATTTGATACAATACATGATGAGAGGAAATTTCCGACAGACACACATTACTATTATTGTTATTATTGTTCCCTTGGGTTCCTAGTGCAGCACAGAGGTTCAATAGCACGCCTCCGTTCCACTCTCTTCTCTACAGTCCTTTTATAACCCGGCTCCTCGACTGCCCATAACCTTTCATTTCATCCTCACACCATCTCCTCCATATCACCCTCAGCTGGGACGTCCAACTCGTAGTTTCTCATTTGGCTTCAACTCTAGGGCCTGGCTAATGATGCCCTAAAATGGTCTTCTCAGTGTCTGCTCAATCCACCTCCACTTTCTTCACCTGCATATTTCTTAGGTGATAGGTTCTCGCTTCCTTGGTTACATCGTTGCCAGATTGAGTTCATCCTTACTTACTCTTTCTCACCTTCTCATCTCATCTCACCTCATCTGATCTGATCTGATCTGATCTTCAGTATGGAGTGAGAGTAGGTGGCACCTGTTGATGATGTATGTATGCGGTTTGTTGGAAGGAAATGCTTCTCGCAACACACCGAGTCTCTCAACCATCATCACATAGAAGCACTGACTTACTTAACTGACATTAGTGTTGAACATCCGAATGTTGTTCATGCTTTATGCTGACTGACTGCAGTGCAGTGCATTGCATTGCAGTGCCGTGCAGCAGATGTGCACACTGATTTCAGATTAATGGAGGAAGGTGTGTGTTTCTGTCTTCACGATGCTGGCATTCACATGAACATCTGTGACGCCACTATCACCTGTAGTTGAAATGATGCTACCTAGCTATCCAGCTAGCTAGCTAGCTAGGTGGCTGGCTAGCTGGCTAGCTGGCTAGCTGGTTAGGTATGTAGGTAGGTGAAGGAGACTACTTCCTTTAGATTTCTCTCATTGGTGATGATAGGTGTTTGTTGTTGTTGCTGTTGTTGTTGGTTGAGTATCTTCACCACCTCCTTCTTCTCTACGTTCACCTGAAGGAAGTCCCGTCTTCGCTGCCTCTTCTCTCCTGTCAAGTGGTCAGTTTTCGTTTGTACAGTTTAATACACAAACTCTGATAAGTGTAGGTGACAGACATCGATCTTCAGCTATAGCAAAACATAACCATCGAAATGAATCATAAGGTTAATACGAAAACAGTATTCAAGATATATTATTTGGGAAGAGTCCTTGGGTAAATACATCACATCACACACACATACATACACTTTTCAGATAATCTTCGCTGTTTTGCGTTAACGAAATTTATTAAAGGAACTAGTTGGTTAAAACAATGCTATAACCCTGGAAATATTCTAATTTATCTTGGTGTTTATTACTTTATCAAGAAATGTATCAAGAAACAGAATAAAATAGTGAAAGACTGTGTCAGAGTGTAACCGCCCTTGAGAATGTAAGGCATACAAGAACTCAGAACAAACAGCGGTTCAAGGAACATTATAACATGAGTAAAGCAAAAAATGGACAGGTTAAGGAAACCAATTCATGCATTGTGGTGAGTAGACTACAGAATTACTGGTACACATACTACTGCTTACTGTTAGTAAGTAGTGTGAATTTTAAAGCATAAAAGGCAAGATATGCTAAAAATAATGAGGCGAAATAAAAGGTGGGTTAAGTAGTACTCACTCTCTTTGTTATCGAATAAGACATATCTGTGGTGCAGAACAGTTATCATTTTTAATAAGTACACTTATCGTGAACATTACCCATGCCGCTTTATTGATAAAAATATGCTAGAAAGAAATACTAAACCGGTCATCCACTCAGTCTTAATGAAAAGATTGTTCTTGAGCCTAGAATTTAAAGGTGACTGAGCCTCAGAAGAATCATGTATGCAAGTCAATCGTTAGAACTTCCTTCCTGCCAAGACTTCAGTTGACTTTTACCAACCGTAAACTATTCTCCATTTATGATAAATTGGTTGGTTGTGGCTAGCGGAAGAATCCAGCTTTACGCGCGTTTCGTCCTATTTGAAAGTCGTCAGCTGGATGTACCTGCACCCCAACGATGTCGTTCCCACTGAGACTGTAACCCCGTACCCATCGCTTCAAACGCCAAAGCGTTATCCACTATGCCACGGAGGAACGGTATCCGTAGTGGATAACACATTGGCGTTTGAAGTGATGTGTACGAGGTTCGAGTGCCAGTGGGAACAACATCACTAGGAGTGCAGGTACATCTAACTGACGTGTCTTAAATAGGACGAAACTCACGTCCTGGATTCATCTGCTAGGCACAACCAACCAATTTATCATAATTAACATTCAAGCAATATCGAGGTATCCGCATAGGAGCCCATATGCCAATAGAGGTTGAACAATTCGATCCAACAAAACAACGGAGAATAACAAGTATGTCAATCAATAGTAATATTCTCCATTTGTGTTAAAGATAAGCGTCCTCTTTTGGCCGCCTGTATGTCCATCTATCAGTTCATCTGCTCTTGTAGAATGAGGTAAATTGGCCGTAGCCAGAGAATGCTTTTTACACGTATATGAGGACATGTTCCAGTTCGGTTCTATAAAGGTGGAGGAAAGTAAGTAACGAGCTCTACTCTACAATAGTTTCCACAAACCCAGGAAATGGCTTTAGAATTGTGCATCGAATTCGACCAAACCTTCCATGTTTTGTTTGTTCTCAACTCCTTAAACCAGAGGAGGGTCTAGCTTGTCATGAACTAGAATGTGATCTGTGTGTACCGAAAATGTATGTGCAGTCACTCTTTTTATCACATGGCCATAACATTCTCCAACCTGCATTGGTTTCCCATCCTACCCAGCTTGGTTAGTTTAACCTTTTTATCCTTCCTTCTTCATTATTATTATTATTATTATTATTATTATTATTATTATTATTATTATTATCATTATCATTGCCTTCACTTTGATTAGTTACCGGTGTTACTTCACTTAATTGTCTTAATCTTTTTAGAGAACATTGATTTCATCTTGACCGAATTGTCTAATCTTATTACATAATACTGAATTGATTTACCACATTCATCAGTTGTCTCACCGCTTCTGAGTTATATACCTTCTATGGACCATTCCATATATTCCGTAGTCTACTTTGTTAGCATTCATACTTCATACTGTTATTATAATCATTAAAGGCCTATGTCATCATCATCATCGTATGGTGTTTAGTTTACCTTTATTATTATTATTTTTATTATTATTAGTCCCTTGGGTTCCTAGTGGAACATAGGGCTTCAGCAGCACGCCTCCAGTGACCTCTGTTCTCTGAGATCTTTTGAACCTGGTCCCACGACAGCCCAGAAGCTCTCATTTCCTGCTCGCACGACCTCCTCCATGTCACCCTCGGACGTCCAACTCGTCGCTTCCCATGGGGATTCCACTCGAGGGCCTGACGCGTGATGTCCTCCGTCGGCCTTCTCAGTGCATGGCCAATCCATCTCCACTTCTTCCTGCATATTTGTTGCGTGATAGGTTCTTGGTTGGTTCGTTCCCAGAGTTCCTTGTTGCTTATTTTTTCTGGCCATCTGATCTTCAGCAGCGAGCGTAAGCAGTTGTTGATGAATGTCTGTAGTTTATTGGAAATACCTTTCGTGACGCGCCAAGTCTCTGAGCCATACAAGAGCACTGACTTTACGTTGGTGTTGAAAATCCGTATCTTGTTCCGCATGCTGAGTGCAGAAGATCTCCACACTGGTTTCAGGCTAATGAACGCCTGTCTTGCTTTTCCGATTCTGACTTTGACGTCCTCGTCCGTCCCGCCTGTAGTTGAAACAGTGCTTCCTAGATAAGTGAAGGAGGTTACTTCCTTTAAGTTTCTCCCGTTGACGGTGATTGGAGTTTGTTGTTGTTGTTGTTGATGGTGGTGGTGCGGTATCTTCATCACTTCTGTCTTCTCTATATTCACCTGAAGTCCCGTCTTCGCTGCCTCTTCTATCAACTTGTTAGTTTTTGCCTGCAGATCTTCAAGTTTATGTGACATTAGGCATAAGTCATCGGCGAAATCCAAGTCTTCTAGGTTCTTTTCCGTCGTCCAGTGTATCCCCCTCTTCTCGCTGCCTACTGTTTGCTGCATGATCCAGTCCACCACAATCAAGAATATCATGGGGGATAGTAGGCAACCTTGTTTCACTCCTGTCTTCACTTCAAAGGCATCACTGAGCTTCCCATTGTGGATTACTTGGCATGTAGCATCTTCATATAGTTGTTGAATGAGGCGGATAAAGGTTTGCGGTACTCCGTAGTATTGAAGCAGTTTCCAAATTACTTCTCGGTCGACGCTGTCAAAGGCCTTCTCAAAGTCGATGAAGTTGAGGTGGAGAGGTGATTGCCATTCTATGCTCTGTTCTATGATGATACGAAGCGTTGCAATTTGGTCTGCACATGATTTGTACTTCCTGAAGCCTGCCTGTTCCGGTCGTAGTTTTGAATCCAGTGCATCCCTTAGCCTCTCCAGGATGATGCGGCTTAATATTTTACTTGGGGTGGACAGGAGAGTGATTCCGCGCCAGTTCTTGCAAGCACTGAGGTCTCCCTTCTTCGGCAGTTTGACAAGGTAACCCTTCTTCCAATCGTCAGGTACCTTCTCTTCCTTCCACACCTTCTGCAATAGTGGTGTGAGCATGGCCGCTGTTGTCTCTGCATCTGTTTTCAGTGCTTCTGGCGGTATTCCATCTGGTCCTGCTGCTTTCCCGCATTTCAGTAGCTTTATGGCGTTCAGGACTTCCATTTTCGTTGGGGGATTAATGTTCACTTGTAGTTCAGCGGCTGCAGGTGGTATTTCTGGACGAAGTGCAGGTGGTGGTCGATTCAAGAGCTTCTTGAAGTGGTCGGCCCATCGTTTCCTCTGTTTCTCTTCTTTCGTAATTAAATTTCCTTCTTCATCTTTTATTGGTTTCATCTGTGTTGGTCTCTTCCCTGATAGCAACCTGGTTATTTGATACAATGTCGTCAGGTCTCTCTTACCTGCAGCCTGTTCTGCTTCACTTGCCAGTGTTTCGTAGAAGTGTCTTTTGTCTTTGCGTGCACTCTTCTTCACTTCTTTGTCCAGTGTTTTATACATTGTGCTCAGTTCCTCTTGTCGTTGAGCATCCTTGCACTGGTTTATCTTCTGCTTCACCATCCTCCTCTCCTCTATCAGCTTCCAGGTATCCGTCGAGATCCATTCCTTGTCTTCTTTCTTCTTCCTTCCTAATACTGTTGTGCAGGTTTCTTTCCACATAGCTTTCAAAGACTTCCAGTGTTCTTCCACACAGGTTTCTTCAGGGATGTCCCTCGACGTCTCCCATTTTGTCTTGATGGCTGCCATGAAGATCTCCTTTGTAGTTTCATCCTTCAGTTTCCGAGTGTTGTACTTGGGTTGAGGTCTATCACCAGCTTCCTTGAAGGCTTTTAACTTGATTTGGAAGGTTCCTTGCACTAGGTAGTGGTCTGAACCTACATCTGCTCCTCTTCTTGACCTTGTGTTAAGTAGACTGCGTCTCCATTTTCTTGAGATTGAGATAAAGTCGATTTGATTTTTAGTGTGTCCATCTGGTGAAATCCATGTCGCTTTGTGGATATCTTTGTGCCTGAACACACTGCCTCCAATCACCAAATCGTTGAATGCGCAGAATTCTGCAAACAATTCTCCATTCTCATTCATTTCACCTAGTGCCTCTCGACCCATGGTTAGTTCTCTTCCCGTGTTGTCCCCTCCCAGTTTGGCATTCATGTCGCCCATTAGAATTTTGATATCGCCAACTGACGTCTTGTCCAGTGTTGATTGAAGTTGTCTGTAGAAATCCTCCTTTTTCTCTTGCTCTGCATTATTTGTAGGTGCATAACATTGTATGATTGTGACCTTTCTTCCTTTTGAGTTGAATCTTGCTGTCATGATCCTGGAGGAGATTGGTTCCCACTGCATGAGAGCCTTCGATGCTCTTGAGGACATCATGATAGCCACTCCCTCAGTGTGCTCGTGGTTGGCGTCTGGGTGACCGGAGTAGATTATTGATTCTCCAGTTGACAGTTTGGAGAGTCCACTCCCATTCCATCTGCTTTCGCAAATCCCAAGCACTTCGATGTTATACCTTCTCATCTCCTTTGCAATCTGGGCTGCCTTACTGGGTTCAAACATCGTGCGGACATTCCATGTCCCCACGTTTACTTTCGCTTTCATCGAGAGAAGACACATCGGCCAATTGGCTTCCCGAAGGCTTTCACCAACTGGCGTCATTTCGCCTCTCCGATTCCAGCGGGGAATAAGTTTGTTTTCATTTTTTATATTTTGTTTGTGCTTTGAAGTTTCTTTAGCGGTTAGATTTGTTTTACGGGGTAGGGTTGCTAGCCCTATGCCCAACCTTCCCTCTTTACCCGGGCTTAGGACCGGCTAGTAACTAGTAAACTAGTTAACCAGGCGAGGTTTTAGTTTACCTTACGGGATATAATTTTACAAATATCATATATATATATATATATATATATATATATATATATATATATATATATATATATATATATATATATATATACCTTTATCAACCTCATTCAGCAATCATATGAAGACTCAACGTGCCAAGTAATTCACAATGGGAAGCTCAGTGATGCCTTCGAAGTGAAGTGAAGAGAGGAGTCAAACAAGGCTGTCTACTATCACCCATGATATTCCTAGTTGTAGTGGACTGGATCATGCAACAAACTGTGAGGAGCAAGAAGAGGGGGGGATACGCTGGACCGGAGAAAAGATCCTAGAAGATTTGGATTTCGCCAGTGATGACTTGTGTCTAATGTCACACAAACCTGAAGATCTACAGGCAAAAACTAACAAGTTGATAGAAGAAGCACGGCAACGAAGACGGGATTCTCTTCAAGTGAACGTAGAGAAGACAGACGTGATTAAGATACCCAACCAACAACAACAACAAGCACCAATCACCATCAACGGGCGACACTTGAAGGATGTAGCCTCTTTCACCTATCTAGGCAGCACTGTTTCAACTACACGCGGTACAGACGAGGACGTCAAAGCCAACCAGGATCGGAAAGACAGCAAGACAGGCCTTGCTGCATTAACCTGAAACCAATGTGGAGATCTTCTGCACTCAGCATGCTGAACAACATCTGCATTTTCAACACCAACGTCAAGTCAGTGCTTGTGTATGGTTCAGAGACTTGATGCGTTACGAAAGGGATTTCCAATAAACTACAGACATTCATGAACAACTCGTTACTGAAGATCAGATGGTCACGAATAATAAGCAACAAGGGACTCTGGCTGGCTGGCAACGAACCAACGAAGCAAGAAGCTATCGCTGAAGAAATATGCACTGGAAGGGAGTGGAGATGGATTGAATCGGCATACACTGAGAAGGCCGACTGGGGACATCACGCATCAGGCCAGTTGCTCGAGTGGAACCTTGATGGGAAACGACGAGTTGGGCTTCCGAGATGACGGTGACATGGAGGAGATCGTGCTAGGAGGAAATAAGAGCTTATGGGCTGTCGTGGAGCCAGGTTCAAAGGATTTCAGATAAGAGAGTTCACTGGAGACGTGCTACTGAATCCCTATGTTCCATTAGGAACTCAAGGGACAAATAATTATATATATATATATATATATATATATATATATATATATATATATATATATATATATATATATATATATATATATATATATATATATATAGCTTCAAAATAAATTCGTTGAAAAGGTTAACTTCGCTGAATATCTTGATGTTACAATGGAAATTATTAAATTATTGAGTAGTATTCGTTCTCAGCACTGTGATATACTGATAAACAATAATAATATGAGAGGCATGATGATATGACTTATCTACTAAATAGACTTCATACTGTACAAACTCACATCAGCCTGACTTACAAGAAGGAGAATAATAATCATCTCCCATTCCTAGGTATACTCCTGAGTGGATGAGAAGATAGTTCTATAAGATGGGCAGTTTACACAAAGCCTACATGGACAGGACAATACTCTAACTTTCAACCCAATACAATTGACATCTGGCAAAATGTCTGTTCAATAGGATCTATCGTATCAGCACATCAGATGTGATGGATGAAGACATCAAATTACTGACTAAAGCACTTATGGAAAATGGATATCCGACGAAGTTTATAAACCGTTGTAGAGGTCAAGTAGCACCGAAGTCAATTCTATACACGGTTCCTAAGAAAAGTGTCCATATCACTCTACCGTACAGGGGGGAGTTGAATAGTATCATTTTGAGACGTAGGCTAAAATCAGCCATTAAGATTACATATTACGCAGTTAATCTTATCACATTGTGGAAAATAGAGAAAACACGCTTCACCAAAAATCTAAACACTGCATCAATGGTTACGTCACACCCCTTTTTGTTTACCTGTGTGTGTGTGTGTGTGTGTGTGTGTGTGTGTGTGTGTGTGTGTGTGTGGTCATACAACATAGGGAGGACAGTGGGAGAACATGTACCTACATGGTTTCATAAACAAATGGATTGTGAAACCGTGATGAACGCCGGTGGGTGATGACCCTCTTCATTTATAACTAAACATATCAAAGAAACAGGTCACAAAATTAATGTTCAAACAGGTTTCAGTCAGGAACGTATACTGAGATTTGTGGAAGCCATAGTTATATACAAATGTAAACCAGGTTTATGTGTACAGAGACAATTTGTTCTTACACTACACTCAACAAAGATTAGGATCAAGTATGTCACTCTTCCTGTTTTTTTCTCATCTTTCTCAATTTTAATTGTTGTATTTGTCCTCCCACCCCTTGACTTGAGACAAGTAAATGTGTAGGAGATCAGATTGTTCGAAATGTGTATTGCACAAATACATCACACACACACACACTGTTCAGATAATCTTCGTCTTCTAATTACACTATCGAAATTCAGTAGTAGTCAAATCATGCATGTATATGCTTCTGATTGACTGGTAACTTTCATCTCCAGTAGCTCATCCCCTGAAATACTGACACCAAAAGCAGAGTGTGATAGAATCATGTACGTTAATTTCATGATCAGTTGACAAAATTGGATTTAAATAAGCACTATGGTCTGCATAACTTTATGTAGGCTACTAGCCACTAACCAGTTTATACATCCTTGTTTCGCTACTCCTCAACAGCTGTAAACAGCATAGAATAACCATCGAATTAGTATGATATAATAAAATAATGATGTACACTTGGAAATATCGATGCATCAGGCAAAAAGTCAGTCCAAGAATGTTATTTAATGCGAACAGTCGGGATCAAGTTTGTTTACCAAGGTACTGCCAGATTAATCATTGTCTCTGAAAGCAGAAGTTAGGTGTAAAGTGCTGGATAGTCGTGAGGACAGTTACTCAACGATGAAATTCGGTGTTGGCTGCGCTATATCGTGAGCTAACAAAAGTTGGAAATATGGCCCACTGGATTATGGCCCAGTGGCTTAACGGTGACATGCTGGCCGTGGAACCTGAAGGTCTCGGGTTCGACCCCTGGTGGTGTGGGGTGGTGGGTGCGCGCTTCTGAGGAGTCCCATACTAATCGGACGGAAGAGCTGTCCAGTGCTTCCAGGTTTCCTTTGTTCCTTCAACTTATGTCAGTCTACGATGAATAACAACTTCATGTGTTTGGTTGCTATTGAAGTCCTCTATCACTGTGTCATGAGTCGATTAGGTAGCGTGTGATTCAAATTATAAACGACTTCAGACCGTCCAGTTGCAATCTCTTTGGAATATGTTTGGCAAAATGAAAACAGGCTCTTGTTTCTATCCTTCTCATATGGTTACTTTGGTAAATTTATATGAATTCATCAAAACAGTTAGAGATGACAATGGATGGATACTTCTCCGGTTAGTACTATAGATGGGAACCAGTTTTGTGGTGTAACACGTTCCGACAAGTGAAGCCCTTAATCGTCTTCTGTTTTCTGAAACATTAAGTGAATAAACACTCACTTTTTCCCAACTCTAGCCAAATACTTCTTCTCTGAACATACTTCTGAATAAAATCTTTGGATAAGCATTGTTTAACAGATGTATCTCAAGGAGAACTAAGTCATCGTTAACTTTATCATCTGAGTAAGTATTGAAGCATATGAGCTTCCCATGGTTACTCTATCAGTCTGTTGATACAATTCATTGTCGAAATGGCGATTGAAATGGCTCTTCGTAAATATGATTAAAAGTCACTTGGCTTCTCCTTTGAGTAGTGGAAACGACTGACGTTGCCGAGAAATGATTTTATAAGTTACATCAGGCTACATTTCTGTCTAAACAATAGAAAAATCCACGGATACAAGAAACGTAACTGAAGTAATTAAGATTTTCAGTAAACTGGACCGTAAATCTTGTTTTTCGTGTTTTAATGAAAATAAACAACAGGAACAACCATAAAAACTCCAGTTTAATCTCAATCGTCTGACAATTAAAGGTTACCTATTCATCTACATAATTAAGTTATTGTGGAGTTGACAAATTAGGTGTTGGGGGTGAGTGAAGGACAAATCTGACGATAGGCCATCCACTTGTTGTTTAAACATACAGTGTACTTTAAATCTCATGAGAATTGACATTCTAGCAGTTTCAAGCAATGACAACAACAACAACAACAATAACTGGCCTACAGGGCGACTTACTCGTCTCCAGAACACGCTTATAGATTTAGGCGGGGGGGGGGGGGAGGAGGCAAAAGAAAAGCCTTTACCAACTTTCATTGTTCTCTTGTTCTTTTTCATCGAACGTCTCTTTTTCACCATCTCCTCCTTTTCCCTTGGTTAAATTTGCTTACCGACTTCCCGGACCAACGTAACATTTTTTTATCTGATTAGTATATCCTGACTAGGCTTTCTCCAAACTTAGTGTGATAGCAACTAAATTATATTTTTATGCTAATGTTTTCTAGGTTATTTTTTTCGGAATAGAGTAACTTTGTAACTATGGTAACTAATGACTGAATTAATTACTTGATCACAGTTAAAAAAAAAGGTTTTTAATAAAACCAAAGTGAATGTTTTCAATAAAAGGAACTGGGAAAAATAATCCTGTACTTGTAGTCTGATTGGTTTGCTAGCGGTAGAATCCAGGATGCACGTTTCGACCAGTTTGAGATTCGTCAGTTGGATGTATCCACATCCCAATGAGTGATGTTCACACAGAGCCTCGAACGCAGTACAACGGTGTTATTTATTAATGCTTGTAAATCTCCGTTGGTATTCTGGGTCTAATTGACCTATCTATACTAGCAGATGGGTTTCTATGCGGATGAAGGCTTTTGATTGTAGTCTAACTGTATCTGTTTTGTTCACCATACTGTTTCCAACTACTGGCTTTTAATGTTAAGTGGTGAAATTCGTGAAGTGATTCACTGTATCCAAGGTTTTATTCTTGGCACTTCTGTAAAGCGTACCAATTAGCTGTGAGCACCTTGTCATGCATGTTCCAACTGGAGTCTTTGTAAAGGAATCCGTTGATCCGTATTTGAAAAGAACACCTTCCAGTTTTGAGTGTATACTTTATTTCGATCAAAGATGTTCACTGTCTCCAGTTTTATTTAACTTTATCGTCTATGAGGCTTACTGAGGTGTCTACCTTCTAAGTTAGCACTGAGCTATTCTGGTCGTGAGTGACCATATGTAGTTACATTAGTTACTGGACAGCAGCCGATTTCGTGTTATCAAGCCATGAGTGCTGACCGATGGCAATGTAGCCAGAATGTTCAACATCGCGGTGCATTAGAGAATGAAGACGATATTGTCTTGTTAGATGAAGACGATGATAAGATTTAGAGTGGTAATTTGAAGATTTTTGATATACGCTTCTGATCACGCATATGCAAATATTTGTTTCAGGACTGATCTACATTGATAGCTTATCTAGCAGGAAGTGAAGTGGTCGGGTGCGCTAAATGGCTCTACTTACATGGGATATTGTTCAGCTGTAAACTGTCATTGGGTGAATACCTATTAAGAGTTGAGTGTACCTTACCTGAGGTGAGAAGCAGTGATTCAAGCAGAGATTGTAAGCTAACGCATGTTCAGCTTTAAAGGGCAATTTTATCCGACTTGGGACAATTACTCACCAGCTACACTGAATGGTAACATGCTCACTGAGAAACCACTAGATCCTGGGTCTGATCCTTGTGTGAGTCGTGGATACTGTCTAATGAGATGTTTACTTATTAATTGTCCTTTCGGTTCCCGGTGGAAAATAGGGCTTCAGCAGCACGTCACCATTTCACTCTCTTCTCTACAGTCTTTTCAACCTGGCTCCAAGACTCCCCATAACCTTTCATTTCTTCCTCACACCATCTCCTTCATATAACCCTCGGACTCCCAAATCGTCATTTACCATTTCAGTTTCACTCGACGACCTGGCCTGGAGCGTGATGTCCCTGAACCGTCTTCTTAGTCCATGTCCAATCCGGTCTAGTTGAATCCATCCCCACTTCCTTCTTCTGTATATTTCCTTCTGCTTCGTTTGTTGGTTCATTGTCAGGCCACACATCCTCCTTCATTATTCTTTCTCGCCTTCTTATATGATCTGATCTTCAGTATGGAGTGAGCGTAGGCGGTAACTGTTGATCATGTGTCTGTGCAGTTTGTTGGAAGGAAATGCTTTTCGTAATGCACCGATTCTCTCAACCATCACATGGATGCAGCGACTTGATTGACCTAGTATTGAAAATCCGGATGTTATTCAGCTTTATGCTGACTGCACAGCAGTGCAGGAGATCTTCATTCTTCTAGTCTTTCCGATCCTGGCGTTGATATCCTCATCTGTACAGCCACCGTCGCCTGTAGTTGAAACGATGCTGCCTAGGTAGGTATCTAAGTAGGTGTGTAGGTAGGTAGGTGTGGGGTGGTAGGTAGGTAGGTAGGTAGGTAGGTAGGTAGGTAGGTAGGTGTGGGTGGTAGGTAGGTAGGTAGGTAGGTGTGGGGTGGTAGGTAGGCAGGTAGGTAGGTGTGGGGTGGTAGGTAGGTAGGTAGGTAGGTAGGTGTGGGGTGGTAGGTAGGCAGGTAGGTAGGTGTGGGGTGGTAGGTAGGTAGGTAGGTAGGTAGGTGTGGGGTGGTAGGTAGGTAGGTGAAAGAGACTACTTTGTTTAGATTCCCCGTTGATGGTGGTTGGTGCTTGTTGTTGTTGTTGGTTGGGTATCTTCACCATCTTTGTCTTCTCTTCATTTTCAAATGAAGAAAGTCCCGTCTTCGCTGCCTCGCCTCTTCTGCCAACCTGTTAGTTTTTGCCTGTACATCTTCGTGTTTTTGCGATATAAGACATTAGACATAAATCATCACAGTAGAAATTCAAATCTTCTAGGTTCTTTTCATTGATCAAACAGTATATGCCCATCTTCTCGCTCTTCACAGTTGTGTATTGCATGATCCAGTCCAGTCGACCACAATCAAGAAGATCATCGGTGATAATGTTGGATTATAATTGAAAAGCGACAGTCTAGTGCTGCCACGTCTTCAATAGTTCTCCAACGGATTTCAGTCCATGATGAATACCGACTGGAAATCAATAATACCCCCACCAAACCTCCAGATTGGTTTCAATTTAAGCTTAGTATCTTTGCTTACTGACCAATAACTGGTGGGTGGTTGACTGAGAATTAGCCCCAGAGATTTATGTGACTATCTAACGACGTTATCTGAGATAGTTGCATTTCGCTGAACTAATTTTAATGTGATTTTTAGTTCATGACTGACTATGAACAGAAAACTTGTTTTTGGAGGAATAATAATTCAGGTTGTCATTTTTGACGTCAATCGTCACTGTCATTCGATTCATATAAGAATATATAAGACTTTTGTTGATACTGGGTGATAATGGGAGGTGAGGAAGAAATCTGTAACACGACAAAATTTGAACCAGTGGCCTTCGGGTAAACAATCTGGTGTTCTACGAGACCGAGGAAATAACCTAGTCGTGAGGAAACTTTGGTGGTTGAAGCGAAATTAAGATGTGATCAGAAGCTAAGTTTCGTTGTTCAATTGTTAGATCACTTTGTCGAGAACTCGAGGGTCTCTGGTTAGAGACATGCTGAGACCCACGTTTTCATTTCACTTTTAGTCATCATCCAATATGATATAAGTTAGTCAGTCATTTCATATCAGAATAGGACTTAGCACTGTCACCCCATGGTGAGAGTTGCCAAACTTCACATCAGTAGTACATCAGAGTGGAAGGCACCAGGATGACAGATACAGAAATAAAGAAGTAGGTAAAAAGGCGGGGGGGGGGGGGTTAAGAAGAGGTAAAATAAAAACACACTTCGATATGAATGTTAATCTGAAGACAATGGGTGGGGATCGATTGCCCTCTGTGATATCGGCATTCAGCGGTAACATGTAGAGTCTGTAACCGCCAGCTTTCGTTGTTAGGAAAACATCAACCATAAAGTCTACATTCCGTTACACAAGTCAAATAAACAGTTATCAACTGTATGGGTTGAATATGATCACCTTCACTGTGTTTACAGTGTCAGTCTACTTCAGTTAACATTCTTCAGTGGGATAGACAATGACAAGCATGTGTAATACATATCCCAGGTACCTCAGCAGATGAACGCTTAAAACCTCGCTATCTGACTTCATGAAACACTTCTGCTACGAAGACGACAATGATGGGACCTGTGAAGCCTTTAGATCAGCTGGTTAATGTGTAACCTTATCTCTGTCCTCATACACTTTATTACTGACGTCATGTTAACAGTGAAGTGACAACTGCAAATCCATAAGAGTCAGTAATTACAGGCCGTATTCATCATGGACTGACAGCAATCGGGGAACCATTGGAAATCTGGGAGCACTGGACAGCTGTCTCGTCCTAGTATGGGACTCCTCAGCAGTACGCACCCACGACCCGGCTAGGGATAGAACCCAGGACCTTCAAGTTTCACTGCAAACGCGTTAACTATTCAGCCACTTGGCCGGCTTCCAGAGGTTTACAATTTCCAACTTCTATCAATTCACGATGTAGTGCGACTATCACCCAAGGTCTTCAGTTACCATCACTTCACTTCCGACTGGTTGACCCCACAGGTCACGACTTCTCATTAGAGCTTCGTGGTATCCATCTGGGAACAAGTCACTAATGAGCACTATACAGTAATGTGTTTTTGAGATGATTGGGGATCTTTTAATTTAGAAGTAGTATTCATCATGGACTGACATCAGTTAATAATTAACTTGGTGTGTACGTCTGCTGTATCACATACCCCGATGGACAGATAGACAGGCACCACCTGTTGCTTAACTCTCAAGGGACCGATACAGACTTTCAATGAATAAAAGACAAGTTGGTGGTTATCGGGAAAACAATCAAATCCGTTAATCTACAAAGCCTATAATTTATGCTTGAATGGATTGCCAAAAGGTGAAGACTTTTCATTCTTATGTTACCATCCGAATACTGACCTCAGGTCAATCCATTTTTTAGTTTTCCTTAAAAACGTTAATTTAGTTCATCATCTATCTTATTTTAAGCGTTCCCTTCACTTTCTTCCACTCACCGCCTTTCACTCACCTTACAGTATTCATAATCTTATCTTATTTGCCTAGGTAACTAACTAACTAACATGTTGCGTGATTAAAATGGCTCCACTACTCCAATGAAATGATTAAAGATATTCGATTTGACGTAGACGAACAGATACATACGCATACACACACAATGTGGGGAGGGGGGGGGCATGTTTGATATTCATATGTGTAAGTACACGCAATCATAACCGTTACATGCAATGATGATGATGATGACAGTTATAATTGAGGTGGGATTCAGTTAACCTTTTACGACTTCAACTTTGTAATCAGTACAGATAAGAAAATTTATTAGCCAGGTAACGAAATTTTTATCTACTATTTATCTTTCCACATAGATGAATTTCATTCGATTCAGTGATATGGAATTTCATCTACACAGGTGGAAAAAGAGGGAGGGGGGGGGGCGGGGATAAGTGGATTCAAGTAGCTGATGTGAGAAGAGATCAGATCGTGTTGCAATTTGCTAGATGGTGGCTAGTAGTGGAATCCAGGACGCATGTTTCGTCCTACTTGGGACTTACTCGTCAGCCAGATGTGCCTACATCCCGGACTCGAACCCAGCACTTGTTGTTCTATATCCTAAAGCTATGGGATACTGCTTCGACGTTTGGCGGGATAGGTGCTAGGTTCGAGTCTAAGTAGAACCAGCATTATTCACCAGGGTGCAGGCACATTGGTAGAAGTTGGAACATTTTTTGTTTGACTAGTTAGACCCTCAACAGGATTTTAGTATGTCACAGAATTTCCGACTTAGTGATAATGTTCATATTTGGAGAGTAGTAGAGTAGCTAAGCACTCATTTCCCTGCTTTTTCTGGAAAACTTCAGTAGGAATCATTATACCATCAGACTTCTCATAAGTTCCAGTCCTTGAACCCATTAAGTTCCTTTACTGTCACAGGATTCCTAGTCCTCAATGGAATCAGTACAAAGCCCAATGAAGCATTCATAAAAGATCATACAGTAATTCAGTGGAGAAAAGTTTCTTCTCCACGACTCACTAAATAATTCACACCAAATCGAGAATGATGGGGAAAGGGAGATATCAAAATTTATTTATCGTCACATTACAAACTACTTACAAATTTCAGTAGCTTGAAATAAAATGAATATGACTGGTTTGACGTCAGGATGAATACTCAACGATGACAGAGTAATGGTCACGATAGTTCGTGAACTGATAGAAGCAAGAAATGTGGACCATTAAGTCCCATCCCAGTGGTTCAGTGGAAACGTTCTGGCAACGGGGCCTGAAGGCGCTGAGTGCACACTGTTAAGGAGTCACATACTAGGACGGAACAGCTGTCCAGCCAGTGTACCTAAGTTTCTAATGTTTCTCCAGCTGATGTCACTCCATGACAAATACCAAGCTGGAAGTGAACAGCAAAAGGGAGTGAAGTTCTGCTTGTGTTTCATGCTACCTGCATTACATAAACTGCGCTTGTTTTTACAACTGTAACATAACACCGATGATTATTTTTATTCATTAAATGGATCATTGCTCATTGTTTCTATTCACCTGATTATTTATAGTCTGCATTTCTCATTTTCTGCAGTCCCTGTAATTCCGCAGTGTTCTATCAAGCCGTTGCTACCCTTCTGGTCAGAAATGTACCTATTGTAAGACCTCAAATCAAACAAACATGTAGAAGTAAAACGGTTGGAACTAGGTCGGAAAAGTTTGGTGTCCATCGAAATACTACTTATCAGCCCGTCGAGATCCATAACATTATATGGGAAAATGGGTGATGTAAGTCCGTGATGAATACCATCTTAAAATTAAAATCCCCGTCAACCTCAAACTACATTACCGTATAGTCCTCATTAGTGACTTGCTTCCAGATGGATATCACGAAGCTGTAGTGACAAACCGTGACCTGTGGGACCAACCAGTCTTAAGTGAAGTTGATGCTAACTGAAGACCTTGGGTGATAGTCGCACTACATCGTGAATGGATAGAAGCTGGAAACTGTGAACCATTGAAATTCGACCCAGTGACTAAATGGTTAACGTGCTCACTGTAAAGCCCGAAGGTTCTGAGTTCGACCCCCAGCCGGGTCATGAGTGTATACGGCTCAAGAGTCACATACAAAGACGAAACAGCTATCCAGTCCTCCAAAGTTGTCAATTTTTCTCCAATTGGTGTCAGTCCGTGATGGATACCACCTCAAAGTTAAAATCCCTATTAGCCTCAAAATACATAATGGGTGAATATACATACATATACGACATATGAGTGTTCTGCAGGACCTCTATGCTGTCGGTGTGCCACTGAACTGTTCCCCTCATTAGGTTCTTAATGTTCTAATAGCTAACCATGAGTAGCTCATCATACGTCGGACACGGTCTACCCTAATTTCTGCCTTAAACAGTGCTTAACCCTGCAATTTATTCCTTAGGTTCGTACAGTCATACTGGTCGATAGTATGGACGTGAATCCCTTGAAGTAATGTGGAGCAAGGAAAAACAGTGAAGGAAGGGGGAGGGGTAAAACTGTAAAAAGTAAGGGATGAAAAGCGAAGTACAACCATGGAAAATATTCCAACTTTTCTCTTGTTTTGTATCGGATTTGTCTCTTATGGCCTCTCGTTTTGAGTGTTGAGTTGTCTATGTGACTGACTAACTTCAAAAGACGTTGGTTTTCACATTTACAAATAAAATATTAACTTTATGGAAGAAACATCATGAAAAAATTCTGATTGATGTTCTGTATTTTTTTCTTTACTGAAAATCCCTGTAGCTGATGAGAAAAAAGGGGAGAATACTACTTATTAAGGGAAAGGTTGATTTTTAAGAAAAAAACTGACAGTTTCATTTGATACCTTTTCATTCTTCAAATACCTAAAGCAATGCCCATTTTTCAGCCTTTCAGGGTACATTTTAGCGTTTTTTTACTGTTTCTAAGGAAACACATTTATAAAACAGTGGGTTTATGTAGGATGTCTGAAATAGCTAGTTTCATGGCGCTTACGCAGAGCTGATGGGAGTTGAGTATACTAAAGTCACCAAGCTCGGCTGTAATCATCATCAATGTCAACATAGGGCGAGGCATTACTGTGTAACAGTCCAACTTGCCACACTTCATATTACACTACATCAACACTGATATCGGTTCTCAGCCATATCTCCCAGAGTCTCCAACCCCTGATTTCTCTTATCCTGCCAACCCCAACCACTCAATCTACATTGCCCCAAATGGCTCAAACCAACAATCGAACACTCCATACACACTGATACCATGTTTTAGTGTGGCCACCTAGAACGTTTTTCCAACCTGAAACTACTTCGTCCAACATTGTGTGATGAGGCAGAAGGCGACTAGGCATACGTAACACATGTCCCAGCCAGTCATCTCAGTCGATGAAGGTTCACAACAGTGTTAACTCATTTACCTCTTCTCCCTCCCTAAAACCTCGCCTGACTTCTACGTTACTCACGTGGTGACACCATGGAATACGGCCTATACTACGAAGGCAACGGTGGTCAAACGCTTGAAGCCAGCCTTCTCATATTTTCTATCTTCAGTGACCATGTTTCACAGCTATACAGCAGAGAACAGAGCGGACTACTGTGCAGTACACCCCACACTTAATAGACAGACGGATATCACGGTGGCGCCAAAGGTGGCTTAAGTTGTCAAAAGCCAGACGTGCAGAGATTTCGTCGGCCACTGGGCTACCACGGCTGATCCCACTTCCCAGGTAAGTGAAGTGGTCAACACATTCAACCACTACACTCTCTAGGGTTAGCCGTGGCACCGTTGAAGACCAATTGTGGGGCAGAAATTTGCATTTGTGGGGTGAGAACCGCATCCCAAACATTCTTAAATTCCCACTCAAAGTGTTCAGAAGACTCTGCATCTTGTCAGTATCTTCAGTTAGCAGGACTATGTCATCTGTGTATTCCAGGTCTAACGAAAATTCTCCTGCGATTAGGTCAACCTCTGTGTAGTCAGGTGACGAAAGGGAGACCACCATAAGAATATCTATGGTAAAACTGAATAAGAATGGAAAGAGTGGGCACCCTTGACAGACACCACTCGATGAACACACCTCCCCAGTCATCTCACCATATGCTCTAACACTCACACAAGTGTTTGTTTAGAGAGCCTTCAATAAGGTGATGTAGTTACTCGGCACGCCTTTCAGTGAGAGACATTGGCATAAGACTTCTCGATCAAGGGAGTCGAATGCCGCCTTCAAGTCGACAAATACAGCTATTGTAGGAAGTCGGTAAGCGTGCCTGTGTTCCAGGGCCTAACAGAGTGTGAATGTTCGGTCAATGCACCGGCAGCCGGATCTAAATCCTATCCGGTTTTCTCGGGCTTGCTGTTCCCGAGCTCCACTCAGGAGTCGAAGAATTATAGAACCTAGAATCTTGGACACTATGTTCGTCAGGCTGATTCCACTGTGGTTATCACAGGAGGACTTCTCGCCTTCCTTGAAGACTGGAATAATCAGTGATTTAGACCAGTCAGAGGGGATCGTAGTTGATTCCCACATACTGGTTAACACTTCCGTTAACCTGACTAAGAGCATTCTATCACCATCCTTGTATACCTCTGAAGTTAGTCCGTCCTGTCCTACCGCTCTTCCTGGTTTCAGGTTACCTACTGCTTTCTCGACTTTTCCTAGTGTTGGGGATCTTTCTCAATGTTCCATTCAGCATCCGACTGGATATCGGGCAATGCTATGTTGGCTGGAGGCCATTTAAACTGTCCGTCGAAGTGTTCTGCCCATCGCTCCAGTCATCTCCTCTGCGAGTGAATCGCAGATCTGTCTCACTAACTGCTGTTGACCTCCCCCCCCCCCAGTTTCCTTATTAAGTGTAAACAACCGTCTGCTGTTACCAATCACCGCCACCTTTTCCATCTCTTTGAGTACACCAAACTCACCAAGCTCAGTTGTAAGGAGCACTACTGTGTGTAGATCTGAAGTAAAAGACGTCGTTGAGGGATGTTATCAACATGTAGACACAAATCTGAAGCGAGTCGACATCAAATCACAGGAAAGCTGATCAAAAAAAGTGAGAAATTCGACAATAGCACATAGAAACAAAGAATCAAGAGTTCAAAAATCGGTTATAGGAAGGATTGTTTAAGTAATCTGATTGGAGTAAAGAGTTAATCTCGTTACAGGCATGATGCACCTTATACGTTTATCGATGTCTAAATTCCTACAACCATTTACCAAGATTTTATCGTTAACCACTGAGAAAGAAATGCAACAGACGGAGTATAGACATCCATCATCCACAATAAATACATTCAGTGCACACCAGTGTATACACAATGTTCACCTAAACACAATAAAGTGGAAAAAAAGTTTAGTTAAGGCTAAGGTATGTATGAATTTGAATCGACTACAAACCATCCAGGCTACTCACACCTTTGTCTGATAAGTGAATGAGTTATCAACATCTGACCGAAAGCTACACAACATTCATCTAAACTTTATCACAAGGTGGATACCTACATCATAGCCTGAACATCACCAACTTGATAAATGATGATGATCTCCTATACAGCGTTCAGAATATAAGGGAAAAGGGTTAAGTTTTAAGGCCTACATTCTCTACTTCACTAAAAATGAAGTTTTATTATAGCATAATGTGTAATACCATTGCTGAGATTTCTCTGTATCAAGTTTATTCCCATTATATCTCCTGACTTCAGTTTTTATCGTCTCTAGTTTCTTTCATATACATCATATAGTTCCTTCTTGAACATGTCAGTTTATTCTAATCCCTTTCCGTTTCCTCCATACAACTTCATGATTTCAGGGTTGTACGTGTAAGTCAATTGTTTGTTATCCGATTATTGAAGTTTAATTTAAACACTCAATGATGGAACACACTTATTGTGTCAAAGATTTCTACATTTCTAATTGTTCATGTTGACTGATATAAGGGAAGAAATGTTGTATTTATTGTTTAGTCATTCAAAAGAATGAAGATGTGAGGAGTTTAACAAATTCGTTTCACTCAGTCCTGATCTTTACTGATTACACCTTGTGTCTGTCTGTATTTCTGTTCTCCAAATTCAAAGATTCGTTGCCAACTGCCAATGTTCGTATGATTGTAAGTTTTTATTCGATTTACGTTTTATGTCGATTACATGAATTATTTTATCTGTGCTTTGAAGTTTTTATAGCGGTTAGTTTCGTTTTACGGGGTAGGGTTGGTAGACTTATGCCCAACCTTCCCTCTTTATTCAGGCTTAAGACCGGCTAGTAACTAGTGAACTAGTTAACCAGACGAGGTTCAGCGATCCCGATGGGACACGAACCCACAATCTTCTGATACGAAGTCAGATGCTGTCTCTGGTATACATGGGTGTTGCGTTATCATTCCTATTCCACATGTGTTAGATGGGTGTTGATTCGATTAACAGTGATTCAGTGATCGATCTCTCCCTCTCTCTCCGCCTAATTATTTTGGACTTAAGTACACTGGTTTCATCCCACTCTATTTTATAGTTGTGTGTTAATGTCCATGCATAACCGAGTTACTTTCTAGATTATTGATCTTGTGGAGAATATTTGTAGCTCAGGTGAATGCTCTTGGTTGCATTGTGTCCTCTGAGCTGGCTTGTTTAGTCATGAAGCTTTCATCGTCTTGCTAGACAGCGACATCATCATCAGCACTAACTTCAGGATGAATTGAGCTGTCAATATCTCTCTGAGAGTGACTTAGTAGCTCGCCCTGACCAACTGATCTATGATTAGTTGTTCCCTTTGGTTGTGTTCCTCAGTGGTTTTATCCCACCTACCTACCCTATTATGCGGTTGTGTGTTGATGCATGCAATACAATAGTCAAGTGTTTTCCTACATAGTATGATCTTATTCGGGTCTACCATTCTATAATTAGGTAAATTCCTGTTTTCCGCCATCCTAACTGACCCCAACCGGCTGACTAGTTTGACCTAAGTATTTGACCTGACTCACAGTCATTACATCGAATTTGATAGATTAGATTATTTCGCTTAAGTGGTTCCACCGGATCCATAAGCCAGCTGACAAAGCTTATCTCTGAGTGAATTTGTTGGCTTGAATGCCACCTTAACTAATTCCAGGTATGTTGAGGATCTTAAGTAAATTTTCTGATGCACAACATGGAGTCTGTGAACTCCTTTCTACTTGTATTGTTGTTATTATTATTTGTACTCGTGTTACTGTTATCATTTCGTTTGTTTTGTGTTCATAATAATTTCTTAATAAATTGTAGAGGATAATTATTAACTATTATCAAGAAGCCTTTAGACGGGATCAGGAATAAGATTAAGAAATCTACTGTCGGTATGATTCGCCGACGAAGCCATCCCTAGGTGAGTGTAAATAATCTAGTGCCTAAAACTAATAGTCCTAGCAGGATTTATTGTACTATCAAGATTCATAAACCAGGTTATCCTATTAGATTATCCAATTATATTTCCTGCATAATATCTTTATTGGGGAACTGACCGTCTCATGTCTAAGTTTGCTTACAAATTTCGGTAGAATTAAATACACATAGGAGCGACAGAGATAGAGAGACAGAGAGAATCATTCAACAACATTGTGCAATGTTTTACAGCAGTAAATAAGTCAAACTTATTGTTCTACGACTAATGATATTGCTTAGATGCTCAGACCTCGGTTGGTGGAACTGGGCTCGAACCTAGGATATATCATATGGAAGCTGAATACCTAAGGCAATGAATCATACCTCAAATGTGCATGATGGATCGAATAACTTATTCTAAAAGCGAAAAACCAAGTCTTTACTTGTTTGAATGCAAGATTCTGTTTTAAATAAGACCTATTCTATGTAAGAAATGTTGGTATTATTATTATTATTATTATTATTATTATTATTATTTGTCTCTTGGGTTCCTAATGGAACATAGGGCTTCAGGAGCACGTCTCCACTACACTCTCTTCCCTGCAATCTTGCAAACCTGGCTTCAAGACTGCTAACAAGCACTCATTTTTTCCTCGCACCATCTCCTCCATCTCACCCTCACCTCGGACGTCCAACTTGTCATTTCCCATCTGGGTTCCACTCGAGTGACTGACCTGACGCTTGTTGTCCCCGAATGGTCTTCTCAGTGTATGCCCAATCCATCTCCACTTCCTTCCAGTGCATATTTGTTGAGTGATAGGTTGTTGGTTGGTTCGTTGACAGGCCAACCAGAGTTCGATGTTGCTTATTCTTTCTGGCCTTCTCATCTGAGATTGAGTAACGAGCCAGTGTAGGTGGCAGTTGTTGATGAATATCTGTAGTTTGTTGGAAATACCTTTCGTAGCGCGCCAAGTCTCTGAACCATATAGATGTACCGATTTGATTGAATTGGTGTTGAAAATCCGGATGATGTTCAGGTTTATGCTGAGTGTAGTGCAGTAGATCTCTACACTGGTTTCAGGTTAATGAACGCCTGTCTTGCTTTTCCGATCGTGGCTGGTTTTGACGTCCTTGTCTATGCCGCCTGTAGTTGAAATAGTGCTGCCTACATAGGTGAAGGAGGTTACTTCCTTTAAGTTTCTCCCATTGATGGTGATTGGAGATTGTTGTTGTTGTTGTTGTTGGTGGTGGTGGTGTTGGTTGGGTGGTATCATCATCACCTCTGTCTTCTCTACATTCACTTGACGCCCTTCTTTCCTACCTTTTCGCCTTGCTAGATTCAAACATAGTGCGGACATTCCATGTCCCATGTTTACTTTTGCTTTCATCGAGGAGAGAAGATACATTGGCCAATTGGCTTCCTGAAGACAGGCTTTCACCAAGTCGCGTCATTTCACTTCTCCGATTCCAGCGAGGAATAATTTTGTTATTATTTGTTATATTTTGTTTGTGCTTTGAAGTTTCTTTAGTGGTTGGATTGGTTTTACGGTGTATGGTTGCTAGGCGTATGCCGAACCTTCCGTCTTTATTCCGGTTAACCAGGCGAGGTTGGTTGGTATTATCTACATAATAATAATAATAGTAGCATATAGAACTTCCTGAAAAAAGGTAGTAAAATCAACTGCTTAAAATCTTCAGCATCTTAGTAGGATTACAAGTAAAGATTGAATGAAGAAAGAAAATCCTAATTTCAGTTGAAATCTGGTCAATCGTCTACAAATTATGTAATCGACGCTTTACCAAATGAGTTACCATGTCCAGCTACTTAAAAAAAGTGTTAACCAAAGACATTTAAAGTCCATCATAAGGTGCCATGAAATTCAAAAGTAGCCACCTTTTCATCACACTACTGAATGTTAGATGATTAGGTTTCTGATCTTGTTTTTACTACAACTAAATTTCTTCTAGGTGACTGTTTCAACTCAAAAATCAGCATAAAATAGACATTTTCACAGATATACAGATGTATCCATAAAAGAGAATAATCTTCATTCATTCCCTCTCCACTATTCATTATTATTATTGGTCCTTTGGGTTTCTAGTAGAATACAGGACTTCAGTAGCACGTCACCATTTCACTCCCTACTCTCTAGTCTGCTTAACCTGGCACCACGACTGCCCATAAGCTTTCATTTCTTCCTCACACGATCTACTCAATGTCATCCTCACCTACGATGCCCAACTCGTCATTTCCCATCTGGGTTCCACTCTATGGCCTGGCGCATGATGTCTCCGAATGGTCTTCTCAGTGCATTCTCAATCCATCTCCACTTCCTTCCAGTGCATATTTGTTGAGTGATAGGTTCCTGATTGGTTCGTTGACAGGCCAGCCACAGTTGCTTGTTGCTTATTCTTTTTATAGCCACCTGATCTTCAGTATTCAGGTTTCCCTCTCCAATGGAGACTGGAATTTTAAAAGAGTAAGAACAGTAATGGGAAAAGGGGATAAAATGGATCCATTTTACTTAGGTTATATGTTGTCTCAACTGCTTACAATCTCCTAGATTATCAAAATATATAGTTCTGTTGGAAATGTAACATATTTTAAATCTTACTATTTATGGTTCTACTTGTAATTGTCTGTTGTTATACTGAGTCGAATTGTTCGACCTCTGTTGGCATATAGGTTCCTATGTGGATGCTTCGATATTGCCTGAATGTTAATTATGGTAATTTATTTGGTTGTGGGTAGTAAAACAAACCAGGACCCACTTTTCGATGCAGTAAAACAACGGAGAATTACAAGCATATCAATAAATAGTAATAACCAAGACGTATTGTACAACATGTAGGTATCGTTCCTCCATGGCCTAGTGGATAATGCCTTGGCCTTTGAAGCGATAATGTACGAAGTCCCAGTCTGAATGGGGACAACATCACTCCGCTTTAGGATGCAAGTACATTCAGTTGAATAAGTCCCACGTAGGACAAAGCACGCATTCCGGACCACTTTGCTAGCCCGAGCCAAGTAAACTAACATACTCTAATTTATTACGAGAAAACGGAGTATTGATCAGCGGTTAAGATGACTAGAAATAGCTATAAAGTAAAGGTCAGTGATAACGGCATATCCAAGGAAGGTTAATAAATGGTACAAAGTTGTCACAATTATGTACACATAACCCAATGAATGTTTCTCGTATAGAAATGGTGATATGAGTAGCAATCAAAATATTAAATTAATTACCATTTTGACTGTCTGAGATAGCCGTAGTTTGACAGACTAATGTTGAAAATGGTACAGTGCTCCACCAATTCAACGGTTGATGGTTCGAATCCCACCCCAATCCAAATTTCCATTTCACCTTCAATCATCACCCAGTATCAAGATAAGATTAAGTAATCAGGTCATACGATAAACAGATGAAATGTTATGAGTTAGGCTCAGTTAGTTAAAAACATTCAATCTCAAAAAAGGTGTTGCAACTAAATACCGGTGAAGAAATAAACTACTGAAGTTGATAAAAGATGGTGTAATCAAATAACAGTCTAGATGGGTTACAAGGGAAGCTATTGCTTCGTTTTGAACAAAGCAATCAGGTCTGAGGCATTTAATGGCTATAGCCTTAGTAAACTTCAGTTAAACTGAGCCCCGTTTGTTGTTTGTACTCTTTACGATTTCAGAAACGGGAATTCATGTAACGAACTGGACATGACATGCCATTTAAAATGAAATGAGGTCTCTAAAATGAATATTCATTGAGTAGAGTTGATCACAGAAAGAAATCCTAGTTACTCAGTTACTCAGCTAGTATACATACATACATAAACATTTCGAGTATATGTAATTTTCTAAATCACACATCATGCACAAACATATTTTGCATTAGAAATTATACTACTAGCTATTATACAGTAGTATATTACGATTTACAAAATAAAGTTTCCGCGTGAGTTATTCTATTTGATCAATATTGATGAGATATTCAGACTTTTCAGTCCCATGCAGAGAAGAAAATATTCATAAAGACTTTATGCTATATGATATCGCGTGAGCCAATCGATGATATAAGACCTTAGATTGTTTCGATCCTTTTCTCATGCCGTTTAGTTTCTATAGTTTTTTTAGGTGTTACTAATTATTCCTTTCCTCCTCAAGCATATAGAAAGGTTTAATGTCTCTGAAGTTATACAGACTTGTATTAGACTGACTAAATACTAAGCGTGTGAGTTAAGTCCCAGAGATTGAGATCGTCTGCTAATTTTTGTGAAGGGTTATCTCGGATTATCTCTCAGATTTATATTTCATATTCCATCAACTCTTACATTTAAAGCCTGTAGATGAAGATGGTATATCAAGCTTCGTATTCACGGAGTGTGCTGTTATTTTATGCCATCCATTGGTTAACGTGTTTTATAGATCGTTTTCAGAAAAGACCTTACCATCTGCCTGGAAGGATAATAAGATAGTACACGCATTCTAGTCAGGGACTCCGGGCATATGTTAAAAATTCCTTCCGATTTCAGTTACCTCTCCATTCTTGAAAATAATGAACAAGGTAATAGTACCTGTGCTCGAGCCTTTATTGAAGGCTTTGGAGACACTAATCAGTTTGCATGTAGAAGCATAAAAAGCACTTTGGATGCCACCACTCTCTTATATCACGATATTGCTTGTAATATTGACAGAAATACCAAGTATGTGAGGTGTGGCTTTTTAGATTATACTTCAGAATTTGATTCTGTCCCAAGACCTCTTTTGATGGACAAGCTAAAAGGGACAAATACTGAGTCCTGGATAATCAGCTGACTGCATTCCTATTTCTCTGGAAGGAGACAACATACTGTTCAAAGACGGAAGCCCTCCACCTCAATACTTACTACAGCTGGTGTCCCCTAACCAGCCATTCTTCCCTTATGTCTTTTCTCTTCCTTTCTGCATGACTTACCATCTTCAGCTGGTATCAACTTCATTAAATATGCTAATGACCTAATAGTTTCCATACCTGTCTCCTCTTCAGCAGATTGTTTCCAACTGGATGATTTCTTATCTACTGTTGGACGATGGTCCTCCATGAATGTCAGACCATAAACTCTAATAACCTAAGTAAACTGCTTAGTTCTCATGATTCCTGTCCTATTGATAATTGTGCAACAGAGAATGTCACAAGTGTGAGTTATCTTGGTATGTGTGTTTTTTTCGGACCTTTCCTGGTCCTCCCATATCTTACTAATTTCTAAGAGAATTTCCGCCTAACTCTCTATATTAGGGAGCTGAGAGTATCTGATATTACTCAGCCTCTCCTCTTGTATTTTATAAACTCCTGCATCTTGCCTGTCCTCCTCTACTGCTCCCCCTTATTTTTTCCTGGTTTGTTGAAAAAAGTCTATGCTGTAATGCCGTAGAGCTTTGAAGATTGTCAGTAGAACTAGTGGTGTACTTCTTAACGTTCTAATTGAAACTGTTGTGGACTAGCATATTAACTCATGTATACACACGGCTGAGGAGTCTCTAACCAGAGTTGTTAGTGGTTCCCCAACTGATGTTATCAAGTGATCCTGACTATCCTGGACTCATTCCTTCACTGAACTGTAACCATTCTGTACATAGAAGTCCTAATCTTTGAGGAAATAAGTGTCCAGCTCCCCAGGATTCCCGGTAACCACTGACTTTAGAAGCTTTTAGGTAGTAACGTTACACTTTTCAGGAGTAATTATCACTTGGACACTCGTCATCACTTCACTTAATCAATACACAAATCCTCATCATTCATTCTGATTGACGTCAGTAGGAAAAATATTTAAAACCTAGGAGGACTGAAAATCCGTTTCGTCCTATTATGAGACTCCTCAGTAGTGTGTGTCCACTAACCCACTACCGATAGAACCCCATGTCTGATAGCCAATGCACTACTACTCAACCACTATGTTGGGTTCAGTAGCTCACATTTTCCTACTTTTGTCAACTTTCAGCATAGCCAAGGCATAATCCATTATCATCGCTGGGCTTACACCATACCCTGGTTTCAAAAATCTTTTACGTGAATTCACTGATTAGATGCGGAGATTCGAATGTCAATTAAGAATGTTTACGGTATGCAGGAACCTCGCCTGGTTAACTAGTTCACTAGTTTCTAGTCGGTCCTCAACCACATAAAGAGGGAAGGTTGGGCATACGCCTACCAACCATACACCGTAAAACTAATCCAAACACTAAAGAAACTTCAAAGCACAAACAAAATATAACAAATAATAACAAAATTATTCCTCACTGGAATCGGAGAAGTGAAATGACGCGACTTGTGAAAGCCTGTCTTCGGGAAGCCAATTGGCCAATGTATCTTCTCTCCCTCGATCAAAGCAAAAGTAAACATGGGCACATGGAATGCCCACACCATATTTGAACCTAGCAAGACTGCCCAGATTGCAACGAGATGAGAAGGTATAGCATTCAAGTGTTAGGAATGTGCGATGAATCTGCAGATGGAATGGAAGGAAGTGGACTCTCCAAACTGTCAACTACACACTAATCAATATCTAATCTACTCCGATATTGTCACCCACACGACAACCATGAGCACAGCACAGCACACTGAGTTTTCGAGTGGCTATCATGATGTCCCCTTCAACAGCATCGAAGGCTCTCTCTGATGCAGTGGGAACCAATCTTCTCCACTATCAGGATGATGACAGCACGGTTCAACTGAAAAGGAAGGAAGGAAGGAAGGTCACAATGATACAATGCTGGGCTATGCACCTACAAATGAGGCAGATGAAGAGAAGAAGGAGGAATTCTACAGACAACTGAAATCAACACGGGACAATATCCCACCTGAGTTGACGACATCAAAATTCTAATGGGTGGTGTGACATGAATGACAAACACAGGAAGAGAATGGATAACACAGAAAGAGAACTAACCATGGGTCGAGAAGCACTCGGTGAGGTGATGAACGAGAATGGAGAATTGTTTGCAGAATTGTGTGCATTCAACGATTTGGTGATTGGAGGTGAGGCACTGTGTTCAATCAAGCACAAGGGTATCCACAAAGCGAGCGACATGGATTCGATTTCATCAGACACTAGGACATACTACACTGAAAATCAGATCGACTTCATGTGAATGTGAAGGAAGTGGAGACGCAGTCAGGCTACTTGACACAAGGTGAAGAAGAGGAGCAGATGTAGGTTCACACCACTCACTATCTAGTGCAAGGAACCCACATTCACAATCAAGTTGAAAGCCTTTCAAGGAAGCTGGTGATAGACCACAGTTCAAGTACAACACTCGGAAACTGAAGGATGAAACTACACAGAAAATCTTCACTGTCAGCAATTAACACAAAATGGGAGATATCGAGGAACATCCCTGAAGAAAGCTGTGTTGATGAGCACTGGAAGTCTTTGAAAGAGATGTGGAAAGAAACCTGCACAGCCGTATTAGGAAGGAAGAAGAAGCGCTGAGACAAGGAATGGATCTTGACGGATACCTGGAAGTTGATGGCGAAGAGGAGGATGGTGAAGCAGAAGATAAACCAGTGCATGGATGCTCAACGACAAGAGGAACTGAGTACAATGTATAAAACACCATACTGGACAAAGAAGTGAAGAAGAGTGCGAGCAAAGACAAAAGAGACTTCTGAGACAAACTGGCAAGTGTAGCAGACCAGGCTGCAGGTAGGAGAGACCTAACCTTATTGTATCAAATAACCAAGCTACTATCTGGGAAGAGATCAACACAGCACAGATGAAACGAATAAAAGATGACGCCGGAAATTGAATTACGAAAGAAGAGAAAGAAAGGAAACGATGAACCGACCACTTCAAGAAACTCTTGAATCGACCACCACCTACACTTCATCCGGAAATACCACCTGCAGTCAGCCACAGAACTACAAGTGAACATAAATCCTCCAACATAAGTTAAAGTCCTGAACTCCATAAAGCTACTGAGATGCGGGAAAGCAGCAGGACTAGATGGAATCCCGCCAGAAGCACTGAGAGCAGACGCAGGAACATCAGCGGACACACTCACATTATTATTGCAGAAGGTCTGGAAGAAAGAAAAGCTGTCTGCCAGTTGATTGGAAGAAGGGTTACCTCGTCAAACTGCCGAAGAAAGGAGACCTCAGTGTTTGCAAGAACTGGCACGGAATCACTCACCTGTCCACCCAAAGCAAGCAAAATATTAAGCCACATCATCCTGGAGAGACTAAAGGATGCACTGGATTCAAAACTACGACCAGAACAGGCAAGCTTCAGGAAGTACAAATCATGTGCAGACCAAATTGCAACGCTACTCTACGCATCATCACAGAACAGAGTATAGAATGGCAGTCAACTCAACTCTACCTCAACTTTATCGACTTTGAGAAGGCCGTTGACAACGTCGATTGAGAGGTAATTTGGAAACTGCTTCAATACTACGGAATACCTCAAACCTTTATCGCCCTCATTCAACAACTATAAGAAGATGCCAAATGAAAAGTAATTCACAATGTAGAGCTCCGTGATGCCTTCGGAGTGAAGACAGGGGTGAAACAAGGTTGCCTACTATCCCACATGATATTCCTGATTGTAGTGGACTAGACTGGATCATGCAACAAACAGTGGGGAGCCAGAAGAGGGGGATAAGCTGGACTGCGGAAAAGAATCAAGAAGGTTTGGATTTCACCCATGATGGTTTATGTCTAATGTCGCACAAGCTCGAAGATATGTAGCCGAAAACTAGCAAGTTGACAGAAGAGGCACGGCAGGGCAGCGAAGATGAGACTTCAAGTGAATATAGAGAAGACGGAGGTGATGAAGATACCCAACCACCACCAACAACAACAAAGAGCTCCAATCACCAATCACCACAAACGGTAGAAACCTAAAGGAACTAGTCTCTTTCACCCACCTAGACAGCATCGTTTCAACTAGAGGCGGCGGCACAGACGACGTCAAAGTCAGGATCGGAAAAGCAAGACAGGCCTTCCTTCATTAACCTGAGACCAGTACGGAGATCTTCTGCACTCCGCTCAGCATGAACAACAAAATCCGGATTCTCAACACCAAGTCAGTCAAGTCAGTGCTTCTATATGGTTCAGAGACTTGGCGCATCATGGAAAGCACTCCCAACAAACTACAGATATTCATCAACAGGTGCCGCCTACGCTCACTCGATACTGAAGATGGAGATCAGATGGGCAGAAAGAATAAGCAATAAGGAACTCTGGCAACGAACCAACCAACAACCTATCGCCCAACAAATATGCACTGGAAGCAAGTGGAGATGGATTAGGCATACACTGTGAAGGTCGACTACGGACATCTCGCTACAGGTCAGGCCCTTGAGTGGAAGGCAGATGGGGAACGACAAGTTGGGTGTCCGCTGGTGACATGGAGGAGATTATGTGAGAAAGAAATAAAATCTTGTGGGCAGTCGTGGAGACAGGTTCAAAAGACTGTAGAGAAGGGAGTGGAATGGAGACGTGCTACTGTAGCCCTATGCTCCACCAGGAACCCAAGGAAAAATAATAATAATTACTTCTAAAAGAAGATAATCTAATATAAGAGTTCCGTTGGAATGGAATTGTGTTAACAAAATAAACGGAAGGAAAACACATTGTTGACAAATAAAAACAACAATCTGCATACCGTATTATTATTTATCCCTTAGACTCCTAATGGAATATAGGGCTTTGTAGCACGTCTACAATGAGCTGTGTTCTCTGAAATCTTTTGAACCTACCTGGTCCACGACAGCCCAGAAGCTCTCATTTCCTCCTCGCACGACCTCCTCCATGTCACCGTAGCCTCGGACCGATATGATCTTCTCTTCACTCAATTTAAGTGAAAGTAAACATGGGGACACGGAATATCCACATCATGTTTGAAGCTGACTGCAAAGGCTGTACAGATTGCAAAAGAAATGAGAAGATATGGCACAGAAGTGGTACGCTAGGAATCTGTGAGGAGTCTACAAAAGTAGATGGAATGGAGGAAGTCGACTCTCCAAACTGTCAACTACACACTAATCAATAATCGAATCTACTCCGATATCATCACACACACACGACAACCACGAGCACACTGAGTTTTCGAGTGGTTATCATGATGTCCACTTGAAGACCATCGAACACACACACACACTTTGATGCAGTGGGAAACAATCTCATCCACCATCAGCATCATGACAGCAAGATCCAACTGAAAAGGAGGGAAGGAGGGAAGTAAGGAAGGAAGGAAGGTGACAATCGTACAATGCTACAATATGCTACGCTACACACCTACAAATAATGCAGACACGGATCAAGAGAAGAAGGAGGAATTCTACAGACAACTGAAATCAGTAATGGACAAGACCCAACCACAGATGGCCACATCAAAATTCTAATGTGTGTGTGGAGTGACAGGAATGCGAGAGTGGGAGGGGACAGACAACACAGGAAGAGACAACTAACTCATCATGGGTAGAGAGGCACTCGATGGAATGAGGAATGAGAATGGAGAAGTGTTTGCAGACTTGTGCACATTCAACGATTTGGTGATTCGAGGCGATTCAGTGTGTGTACAAACACAGGGATATTCACGAGGCGGCGAGTGACATAGATTCGATTTCACCAGACACCAGGACACACACTACACTGAAAATCAGATCGACTTCATCTCAGTGTGAAGAAAGTGGAGATGCATTCCACCCACTGGACACAAGATGGAGAAGGCGAGTAGATTTATGTTCACACCATCAGACTATCTAGTGGAAGGAACCTACCTTCAAAATCAAGTTGAAAGCCTTCGAAGAAGCTGGTGGCGATGAACCACAGTTCAAGTTGAACACATTCACAACAGAAGGTGAACTGAAGGACGAGACTACGAAGAACATTTTCACACCAGACCGCTGTCAGTAAAATATGGAAGACACTAAGCAACATTCTTGAGACCAGGTTGTGAGGAGTGAAGTGAACAGAGTGTGATGGAGACGTGCTACTGAAGCCCTACTTTCCACTAGGAACCCAAAGGAAAAACAGTTGAAAAAATGATGTATAGGACTAGACAACATGAAAGTTGTTACCTTGCAGAGGTCATTCAACAGATTCATATGAAGTAATTTATTTAAGTGACCTGAATTCATAGATATCCTCTGATAAGTTATTACTTAGAACGGAGTTATAATTGAATACCCACTTAAATTTAATATGAAATCGTATTCAATGACTGATTTCCGTTGTATGCACCTTGAGTAATATTTTTGGTTGTTGTTTATTACCCTGCAGACTTTTTAGTTACAACACTTTGGACGGTTTCATCGCTCATCATGAAAATAAAGTAACCGTTCATCAGTTTGCTCCGTTTTATAGTGTTCTTCGATTTCGTGCAACCAATCACATTGGATGTTTCCTCGTGCATTTTGATTGGGTAACAAGTGATATAGAGAGTGAGGCGGAAGGTTCAAATGTATTTCAGTATTTTTATAACCTGTCAATAACCTACTAGTTACGTAATAAATAAGTGTAAAATGGATGCTCATCTGTTTATTTATGTTAGAAAGACAGAGAAAAAAACGATTTTATAGAACGAGAATCACTACTGAAATTAATTAGTCATAATTCATAGCACAGGTTAAATAGTTTCCAATACTATTCAATAAAACAACTTGAAAAAAAACAACAAACAGTCAAGATTGTTCAATGTTTGCTTGTGATTCCTACTAATCATACAAAGATGAGCTAAGTATCTTATGTAACAGAAAAAGAACTACAATATATCAACTTAGATATATTAGAATTATGATAATGACAGGTAGATGGTTATCAACATAATGGAATAAAACACATTTACATCAGCATATTCCTCCACTCATTTTTGTTTACGCCTAGTTAAGTGATAGTCAGAGAGTGGAAAATATGTTCATGAGCTAATTCATTCATAGATGGTCATTGAGTTTTATTCAATAGTATAGAGTAGTAACTAGATCATATTTATTTCACTATAAATATTAAGAAATAATAATCGTGATGAAAAACAAACTGATTATTAGTATAATTGCTTGTATTATACAGTCATTGATTGAACCGAATTGATCAGTCTGTATCGGCATATGGGTTCCTGTGTTGATGCCTGGATATTTTTACCTGTGTTTCAATTCTATGTAGTAATGATGGATAGTTGCTAGCAGTGGAATTCAAGATGTGGATTTTGTCCTATTTGCGACTCAGTGGTCAGCTGAATGTACCTGCAGCACCCCCAGTGAGTGATGTTATTCCCATCGGGACTCGGACTCAGTGAGCGATGGCTTCAAATGCCAGAGCGTTATCCGTTATACCCATCGCACAAGAAGTAACTCGTTCGCTAGTCGAAATCCCGATGGGAATAACATCACTCACTGGGGGTGCTGCAGGTAAATCCAGCTGACCACTGAGTCGCAAATAGGACGAAATCCACATCCTGAATTCCACTGCTAGCAACTATCCATTATTACTATAACTAAGAGCAAAGGTAATATCGAGAAATCCACACAGAAGCCCATATGCTAATGGAGACCCATCAATTCGGTTCACTCAACGACGGTATAATACAAGCAGTTATACTAAAACCATACTCATCGCACAAGAAGTGGCTGTCGTGGCTCAATGGTGTAGTGGGTAACACTCTGAAGTTTGAAGCGACCGGTTACTACCTTGAGTTCCGGTGGGAACAATATCACTCAATGGAAGGCGGGTACATCTAGCTGGTCAGTCCCAAATACGACGAGATGCACATCCTGGATTCTAATGCTAAACACTATCCATCATTATTTAGTAATGGTTGGCCAACTGGCCTGATAATCAACTATTCTTATTCTACTCTAAAGTCATCAGTTGAATACACTTGGATCACAGTATAATTTGAACTGGGCGCTGTCGCCTCATCTATCAAAATGTTATCCACTGTAGTTTCAATAGCTGAGGGGAAGCATAAGAGTCGATAGATGAAAATGTTGCGTGTTTTAAACAAAAATTTGTTTGTAACAATCTTCACTTTGTAAAAGAGAATGAGTCGGCGTAGAACGTGAAAGATGCCTTCTTCATATGAAATGCAAGAATCTTTTAATTGGCTAGGCAACTACATTATCCTATTATTCTTTATAAAACAAATTGTAATCCCTATGACAACAGACAGTTTATCCGAAGGTAACTAACTATTTGTGTCTAGACATGTGTATATTCTTGGTCGATTATTTTTGATGAATGGCTAAAAAAAGAGTTTTAAAGTTTCATTGATAAAAGGTAACTGACTGTTTCGTGTTCGCTGTTTCTTACTCAATGAATGATCCTATGTTTCATGAGTGCGACACAATTATTGTATTTTGGCTCACTGGTCACGTCATTAGTTGTAGTGTACATCACTTCTGTCGAGAAGATAGATACGTCTGGCTCACAAGTGCGAACAAGTATGCAACATACGTCAAGCAAACATCCTTACCTATTATTATTATTATTTGTCCCTTGTGATACTAGTGGAACGTAGGGCTTCAGTAGCACGTCTCCATCACACTCTGTTCACTTCACTCCTCACAACCTGGTCTCAAGAATGTTGCTTAGTGTCTTCCATATTTTACTGACAGCGGTCTGGTGTGAAAATGTTCTTCGTAGTCTCGTCCTTCAGTTCACCTTCTGTTGTGAATGTGTTCAACTTGAACTGTGGTTCATCGCCACCAGCTTCTTCGAAGGCTTTCAACTTGATTTTGAAGGTAGGTTCCTTCCACTAGATAGTCTGATGGTGTGAACATAAATCTACTCGCCTTCTCCATCTTGTGTCCAGTGGGTGGAATGCATCTCCACTTTCTTCACACTGAGATGAAGTCGATCTGATTTCAGTGTAGTGTGTGTCCTGGTGTCTGGTGAAATCGAATCTATGTCACTCGCCGCCTCGTGAATATCCCTGTGTTTGTACACACACTGAATCGCCTCGAATCACCAAATCGTTGAATGTGCACAAGTCTGCAAACACTTCTCCATTCTCATTCCTCATTCCATCGAGTGCCTCTCTACCCATGATGAGTTAGTTGTCTCTTCCTGTGTTGTCTGTCCCCTCCCACTCTCGCATTCCTGTCACTCCACACACACATTAGAATTTTGATGTGGCCATCTGTGGTTGGGTCTTGTCCATTACTGATTTCAGTTGTCTGTAGAATTCCTCCTTCTTCTCTTGATCCGTGTCTGCATTATTTGTAGGTGTGTAGCGTAGCATATTGTAGCATTGTACGATTGTCACCTTCCTTCCTTCCTTACTTCCCTCCTTCCCTCCTTTTCAGTTGGATCTTGCTGTCATGATGCTGATGGTGGATGAGATTGTTTCCCACTGCATCAAAGTGTGTGTGTGTGTTCGATGGTCTTCAAGTGGACATCATGATAACCACTCGAAAACTCAGTGTGCTCGTGGTTGTCGTGTGTGTGTGATGATATCGGAGTAGATTCGATTATTGATTAGTGTGTAGTTGACAGTTTGGAGAGTCGACTTCCTCCATTCCATCTACTTTTGTAGACTCCTCACAGATTCCTAGCGTACCACTTCTGTGCCATATCTTCTCATTTCTTTTGCAATCTGTACAGCCTTTGCAGTCAGCTTCAAACATGATGTGGATATTCCGTGTCCCCATGTTTACTTTCACTTAAATTGAGTGAAGAGAAGATCATATCGGCCAACTGACTTCTCGAAGACATTGACCAACCGGAGTCATTTTGTTTGTGTGATTGTAGCGAGGAGTAGGTTTAATTTTGTTGATTAAAATATTTTTGCTATGCTTTGAAGTTTCGTTGGCGATTGTATTGTTTTTATAGGGTAGGGTTGTTAGCTGTATGCGCAACCTTCCCTGTTTATCGGGGCATATGACCGAGAAGTAACACGTGAACTAGTTAAGCATGCGAGGTTTTGTAGCTCCACCTGCCACCCCATATAGGTGGTACGGAGTTCAAGGCAGCAGTTTGATGTTGTGGAGGCATGTGGTCTAGGAGAAAGGAAGAATTCTCAGACAGCACCTAGGGGCAGTATAATTGGTGATCATAATTATACTTGTGTGCTTCCTGACTTGCGTTTCTGTTGACGTCTACCTATTCTTGATATATCGATAGCCCCGGAATGGGTATGTTTTTGGGATTTTTCTTGATTTCAGCTCACAATCAAGGAACCCAAAATTGCCGTTTCGAAAATACTCACTTTAGATATCCCAGATTGATTTCCAAACACTGAAGACTTCCATAGTAGTGTGTAATCATGCTTATTTCCGGTTACAAAGTTTGGTGACCGCATCTTTTTGAAAAACGAAGGTTTTACTAGTTGAGATGGTAGTTATGCTTAAGAGACATCAAAGAACTATTTCATCCCGGTGTGGTCACAAATACCAACTCATTTTGGGATTTAAAATTTAAGTGCATTCTGATTTACGACTGTCGAATTAACCCTAAGCTAGTTGTTACATCATCAACGTCAAATCAATGCTTCTGTATGGCTCAAAGACTTGCCGCGTTACGAAAGGGATTTCCAATAAACTATAGACATTCATCAACACCTGCCTACACTGGCTGGTTACTGAAGATCAGATGGCTAGAAAGAATAAGCAATAAGGAACTCACTCTGGCCTGACATCGAACCAACAAAGCAAGAACCTGTCGCTCAACAAATATACACTGGAAGGAAGTGGAGATGGATTGAATTGGCATACACTGAGAAGGCTGACTGGGGACATCACGCGTCAGGCCAGACACTCGAGTGGAATCCCCATGGGAAGCGACGAGTTGGGAGTCTGAGGTGATGGTGACATGGAGGAGATGATGTGAGGAAGAAATGAGAGCTTGTGGTCTGTGGTGGATCCAGGTGGAAGAGATTTCAGAGAAGAGAGTGGAATGTAGACGTGCTACTGAATCCCTATTTTCCACTAGGGACCGAAGGAACAAATAAGAATAATAAATAGTTGTTACAGACAAGCCCATTTTCACAACAAGATAGCTGGAAACTGAAAACCAGTTTACTACTCAATGGTTTATGAAGTGAAAAGACTTATTCAAGAGCATTTTACAAGTTTTAAAGAATGTGAAATGAGTTTCTGGGACAATAGGTTTAGTTGATTGTCAATAGAAAAAGAACAATAATTGAAGAGTCTTATACTTGAACGAAACGGATATCAAGTTCTCCCACGTATTCAGTGGTTTTACAACCAACATCAGTCCGTGATGAATCGTACCTTGAAATTGATGAATTCCCCTTCACAAACCTCCATATTATTATTAGTCCCTTGCGTTTCTAGTAGAATATAGGACTTCAGTAGCACGTCACCATTTCATTCCCTACTTTCCAGTCTTCTCAACCTGGATTCACGACTGTCCAGCAGCATTCATTTCTTCCTCACTCGATCTCCTCCATGTCAATCTCACACACCCAAATCATCCTTTCCCATTCGGGTTCCACTCGACGGCCTTGCTTTACTCCTGATGTCCCCAACCGGGATGCAAAGAAGCTCCATAAGCTGTCCAGGAAAATGCCAGTATGTCGTGCAATACTTAACCTGATACTGCGTAGTGGTTACTGAATTCAGGGTTGTATTCAGAAACTGCTGCGGGATTGCAACAATAAATGTGAGCTGGGTGATCATATTATCTTTGCGTCCCTAGTCAGTAACCTAACACCTTTATCATGTTCAGTCATTAAAACAAGCATGCATACCGAAGTTTCTACTGACAGTCATTCAGAAGAATTCATTGTAAGAGACATCATGACGGTATTCCTTGTTTCCCCACATCCTATAATGTGTAACTGCGGATTTCTTGTGGAGTACAACTTGCCATACAGGCATACAATTAAGTACCGTATCCAAAGAGATATCCTCTTAGACGCATTTAACGTTTCTGTTCGTTGGCTGATGCGGGAGAATTAGCAGCACAATGTACCAGTGCGAAACTACATTTCACAGTCAACCGCATCCCCCTTCCATCAAGAAACCAACTTTGGATGGCAGTTTTACCATTCTTCAACGGTGAACACCAATTCCGCACTGCCCTCCGGTTTGTAAGGAAAATTTCAGATAGCAGGACACCAATTACGGCAGACCAAGTCCAGAACATCTCACAGGACACAGTGTTTCAGGTGGTTCCGAAGAAGAAATGGAAATGACAGCTGTAGCTATGAGTACGATCACGGTGGCAGATGGTGGGAGACCAATAACTCCATTTGAAACAATTTCGCAGTCACCTATAACAGAAATTACTCATCCAGGAAATAACTTAACCGTGAACCTAGATGCCAGTGTCGACCATCAAAGAGGGACTATGGGGTTGGTCACTTGGAACTCTGAGAAGATGGACCATGTAGATGTAAACGAAGAGGAGGGTTATATCTACAGAGGAGTTTGTGAGGTATACTTCCAAAGTGATGCACCAACCTCCATTCCATATGCCAGCAAATGGATAGCATGCCGTTGTCATGTAACATTCCATATATTCTGCTAATGTAATCCACACCTAAGCAGCTTTTGTCTAGAATGCCCTCAGTGTGAAGGCAATCCCTGGCAGGAAGGTAATGTCAATGACAATTAGAGGGATTTTCGTAAAAAAGAAAGGTAATTTGCATCTTTGACTTCCACAGCTGTACCCACCTCACTTTCACATTTTGGATGAAGACAAACTGCATCGGAAGTGAATTTCTACTTCATGATGGGAAGTGAATGAATAAAGGCGCTTCTCAGGGTCATCCAAAATGTGATTTGAATGACTCCTTTTGTTCTTTTAAATAAATCAGAAGTGATTATCCATGTTTAACTACTTCACTTATCAACCGAATGAATGTATTACAGAATACTAGATTGTTAAGAAGTGTAGAACAGAGAATAATAACTACCTATTATGCAGCTAAGGTTCGGATAATTGAGAAGTCGAAGCGTATATACCCATCAAAGCTCTTTGAACAGGTGAAAGATAAAATGGTCAGCTATAGCCAATAGTAGCTACAACTGATCACATTCATTTAACCCTTTAATCTTGATGCATATTAGTTAAAGGTACCTATCCAAATATCCAGATATATGGAGAGAGAGAGAGATGATTGTTTACAAAATATCGCCTCAAATGACCTATTCGGCTAAGAAAAAATTCAGGTGACATTATTTATGACAGTCATAGCAACTCTATGTATAAAATGAAATAAAAAGGTTACCAGAGATATTTCAAGTTGTCATTCATCGTAGACTGACATCAGTTGAAGGAACAAAGGAAACCTGGGAGCACTGGACAGCTGGCTGTTTCGTCCTAGTATGGGACTCTTCAGCTGTGCACACCCATGACTTTCAGGTTCCACAGCTAGCGCGTTACTATTGAGGTAGCCACTGAGTCAGAATCCAACCAATGGTTCATATTTCCAACTTCTGTTAGCTGACGAGAGATAGAGATAGTCTATTCTAACCTAAAGTTAAACTTTGGAATGATAGTCAATTCAACTGAATAAAATAGGAGAAATATAAGTGTAGTGAACTCAGGATACTTTCTGAAACTGTTAAGTATGATTGAAAGCGTCGCCAAAAATACTTGTTTTTTTTTACCTTAAGCGTAAAGTATTAAATACTTACACAGGATTTATGTGCCAATTTACTGCTGTTATTTGATAACAAGAAGAATTTCGATACACTACCACTTCTTAGAAGCATAGGAAGTTACATAAATTCTGTCGCTTAATAACACCTGAGATAAAAAATAGTTTCCCCGCTATCATACTTCAACTTGAACAACATATCCACTCTTAATAAAGAGTTTTGAAGTGTAGAGTACATGGTAGCAATTTTGACGTAAACACGGAGAGATATTGTAGAATTTCTCCCATATGAACGTGATTACTTAGTTTGTACTTGTTTTCGAAGATCACCTTAATGTTGATGAGAACTACCAAGGCAGAGTAATCAGTTTCTTATCTTCAAAATTACAGCTAGCAGTGTATTCTTACAATGACTTGAATATGGAATAATACATATTATAAGTACATTTCAAATGAAAAGTTGACAAACAATGATAAGCTTTCATTTCAGTGAATTATTAAGAAAATGTTCCGATTGTTGGTGTGATCACGGGCAGTAATTTTGTCCCAGTTATTACCAAAATAAGAACTTATCATTATGTGAAAACTTTCGATTAATACATTTAATATGTAGATTTTTCTGCAAACCTCAGTTACAGTTATAAATTACACTCAATACATATTGATCTCAGTGACTACCAGGACGCGCGCTTCGTCCCACTCGGGGCTCGTCAGCTGAATGTAGCAGGATCCCAGTCAGTGATGTGATTCCCCCTGTGGATTGAACTCGGTACCCATCGCTTAAACCGGCACAAAGTTATCCACTAAGCCGAGTACGAAATAGAACAAAACGCCAGTCCTAGAGTCCTCTGTTAGTCATCGAGATCAATGTTACATCATGAATCAGCAGTTGTATCAAGGTATCCACACAGGAGTCCATCTACCAACAGAGGTCGAACAATTCAGCCCTGTATAACATCGGGAATTACAGTTATCATAACAAAAATTATACTCAATACACATGCTGAAACAGGCTCTCTGAAATACTGAACAACATTGTTATACATAATTAAATTCCCTACAAGTTTTAAATTATTCTTGCATTAATCTTAACCTGATGGCGATTTGATGTGATAAGCGATGATGATTTTATAAGCCAATCTAAACACAGGTGGCTTATCTAAGCTCAACTAATCAGATTCCTACAAGTGAGTGTCCTAGTCCAATAGGAAAGTACCTTGACCACACAAAAGGAGAATCAGCCAATCATTTTTCATTTCCAATTTCTTTCTTCCACCCTAAACAATTAGGGTACAAGAAGTATGCCGAGTAATAAACGCCAACTGATCTTCAGTATCAAGTGAGGGTAGGCTGGCAGCTGTTCATCCATATCTGTAGTTTGTTGGAAATGCTATTCGTAACTCGTCAAGTCTCTACACATCACATAGAAGCAAGCACTGACTTGACTGACATAAGTGTTGACAATCCGAATATTGTTCATGCTATATGCTGAGTATACTGAGGTTCAGTTCAGTAGATCTCCACACTGATCTGCATAGATTAATGAAGGAAGGCGTGTCCTGCTGTCTTTCCGATGCTGGCTTTGACATCGTCATGTGTGCCTGTGTGGCTGACTGTAGTTGAAAAGATGCTGTCTAAGTAGGTAGGTAAAAAGACAAATTCCTTCACAGTTCTCCCGTTCATGGTGATTAGTGCTTGTGATAGTAGTAGTTGCTGTTGTTGGTTGGGTGGTATCTTCATCACGTGTGTCTTCTGTATGTGTTCACCTGAAGGAAATCTCGTCTTCGCCCTCGCCTTGCCTCTTCTACCAACTTGTTCGTTTTTGCCCATACATCTTCGAGTTAGTGTGACATTAGACATAAACCATTATCGGCGAAATCTCCATCCTAGTGGCTTATCCAATATCAATTTATGGTTGGTACCATAATCAGATAGGATTGGTGACAGACTTACTATCTAGAATAATTTGGGCTTACATCTGAGGATTGTTTGTAATTTAGTTGTTGAGCAGTAGTAGAATCCAGGACGTGCTTTTCATCCTATTTGGGACTTGTCATCTGGATGTGCCTGTAACCTAGTGAGTTGTGCTGCTTCCATTGTGAGTCGAACCCAGTTCTTATTACTTCAAATGTGAGAGCGTTATCCATTAGGTCACTGGGGATGATAACCACCTCTTGTACAACGGATATTAGTTATTATTACTTGTTGACGTTTGCATTATCCGCTGTTACTCGACCTCTCTTGGCAGATGGGCTCCTATATGAATGTCTCGATACTGCGTAGATGTTCACTGCTTTATAGTTTTCAGAGGTGATGAGTTCTATTCCGTATAGCAATCGAAAATTAAAAACAACAGTAAATGACACTGAACAGGAGAATAGTGAGATATCGTCTTTTGGACCTTGTGGTTCAACGTTCCATGGTTGCGAAGATCCTGAATCCTTTAAATATCAAGGTACAAGAAAGGACATTAAATCATAACAACTATTGTCGAGTGAGTTACATAAAGATTTGGCATGCGTGTATGTCAAAAAGTAAGACTATTTTGTTCAGATTTGTAGAAATGGGTAATAAAGATTATCATAAAATGTCTAGGTGACAATGGTTTTTCACATAGATCCATCATTAACAACAGATGAGCATAAATTGAGAGATTATAGTGTGATTGAGATCAGAAGAAGCGTAAGTTGACTTTTACCAGTCGCAACCTATTCTCCACCTGCGTTAAAGACAAGCTTCCTCGTTTGGCCACCTCTATGTGCATCTACCAGTTCCCCTGCTCTTGTGGAGCAAGGTACATCGGCCGTAGCCAGAGAATGCTTTCTACACGTATACGAGAACATGTTCCTGCTTGGTTTTATAAAGGTGAAAGAAAGTCTGTTAGAAGTTCGATTCTAGAACATTTGATTGACTTCCATCACACAACAAATTTAGAGGATGACTTTGAAATTATTTATCAAATTCGCCCAAACCTCCCACGTTCTCTTCTTTTTCAACTGCTTAAAACAGCGGACGCTTTAGCTACTCATCAACTAAGACCTGATCTGTATGTACAAAAGAAGTATGTGCAGTGATCACTGTTTTTATCATGGCCATAACATTTTCCCACCCCATTAGCTCCCCCTCCCACTTTGTTAATTTAACCTTTGTATCCTTCCTTTACCACTATTATTGTTATTATAATCGCCTTCACTTCAACTAGTTTCCGGTGTTGTTTCACTTAATTGTCTTAATCCTTTTAGAAAACATTGACTTCATCTTGTCCAATTTGTCTAATGCCATTACATAATACTTAATTGATTTACCATTTTCAACAATTTTTTCACCCCCTTCTGAGTTATATACTCTCTATGTACCATCCATATATTACATAATCTATTTGTTATCATTCGCACTTCAATTGTTATTATAATCACAAATGCCTATGTCATCACGCGCTCTATTATTATTGTCATCATCATATAGTGTTTAGTTTTCCTCACAGGATATAATTTTTTCCAAATACTATATATATACGATTGTACAGCTTGAAAATAAATTCGTTGAAAAGAGTCTCTTCGCTGAATATCTTGTTCTTCAAGCCTAAATTTATCTACTTCATTGTCTTTGAAGTTGTAGGAGCCGATGAAAGAATTAATCGTAAACTGAATGTTGACTTGTAAAAGGATGGATGAATCGTTTCCGACAGAAATCCTGTTAACGACACATTTTGACAGTTGAGAACACTATTCAGTCGTGAAGTATGTAAATCTTTTGTACATTGATCATCCTACTCAAGAAAGCATGCCAGTCCATACGAGTCAGCTAGCCAGATTCCGATGATCTGAACTAATTCAGCCCTTTGAGCTGAATTTGTCCAGGTAGGCCACTGATGAGCTTGGCTCCAAACAGACGAAATTGCTGTTCGTTGTTTAGGTCACTCTAATCTGGTTGTTTGGAGAAATCTTAAGACCAGCCGGAGTGGTTTCTAAATACCCAAGTAATTCAGCAATCTGTTTCTGAAAAACAATGGATTCAGCTATGCAACTGGCTTCATTGTAATAAAAGCATTTCTCATAAGGATGGTCCAAATTCAACAAGCACCATTTTCAAACTGACTATAAACCCATTTTCCAATTCAAAACAGTAAGTAAAAGCAAATAAGTTGGAAGGACATACACAAGGGTTATTGATAGGAGTATGAAGTATGCTTCGAACTAGTTGAGATTGTAAGACGGACATCTCTCCAGAAGCAGTGAGATTAATCAACAACAATATCCTTACGAGGATAGTTTAGATGCTTTGAACTCAGATATACTGAAGGTCTTGGATTCGATCCCTGGTCAGATCGCGGGGGTGCACCTCAGAGGAATCCTACATTAAGACGGAACAGTTCTTCACCGGTTCTCCCGCTGACGTCAGTCTGTGCTGAATACCAGGTTGAAATCAACTTGCACCAAAGCTATGCATTCGCAAGGAATAGGTTGGCTGATAGCTTCTTCATTGGTTCGTTGCCAGTCCAGAGTTCCTCCTTGCTTATTCTTTCTTGACTTCTGACCTAATCATCAGTATGGAGTGGGCGTAGGCATCAGTCGGTGATGACGTATGGCTTCAGATTGCTACAAATGCTTTTCTTCTGGCGCCTAGGCACTCAGCCATCACACAGAAGTACTGACTTGACTGACTTTGTGTTGAAAATCTAGATGTTGTTCATGCTTTGAGCTGAGTGCAGTGCAGTATAGTAGATCTCCACACTGATCTGCACAGATTAATGAAGGAAGGCTTGCGTTGTTGTATTTCCGACCCTGAATTTGACATCGTCATATGTACCTGTGTCACTGCCTGTAGTTGAAACGATGCTGCCTACGTGGGTAGGTAGGTAGGTGGGTGAAAGAGACAACCACCTTTACATTTCTCCGGTTGATGTGATTGGTGCTTCTTGTTGTTGTTGTTGGTTGGGTATCTTCGTCACCACTGTCTTCTACACCCTCACCTGAAGGAGTCTCGTCTTTGCTGTCTCACCTCACCCCTTCTAATAACTTGTTCTTTTTCGCCTGTACACCTTCGAGTTTTTGTGACATTAAACATAAATCATCATGGGCGAAATCCAAATCTTATAGGTTTTTTTCATCGGTGAAAAAGCAAATAGCCCTCTTCTCACTCCTCACACTTTCTGTAGTGATGCGGTCCAGTGCAGTCTCCCACAATCGGAAGATGATCGGTGATAGCATACGGCAACCTTGTCTTATCTGTCAACTGTCTTCACTTCACTTCAATGCAACACTCAGCTTTCCATTTTGAATCACTTCACATGTAATCATCATCATCATATAGCATGTAGCTGTTCAGTGAGGTTGATTAATATTTGTGGTACTAAAAGCGTAGTGCTGAAACTGCTGTCAAATTACTTCTCGATTGACGCCTCGATCGAAGGTCTTTTCATAGTGTATGAAGTTGAAGTTGAGTTGACTGTCATTCTATGCTGTGTTCTATGATGATGCTTAGAGTAGCATCGCAATTTGATTCGCACATGACTTGTTCTTCCTGAAGTCAGCCAACTAGCGTTTTCCGTTCGTAATTTTGAGTCGGGAACATTATTTCGTCTCTGCAGGATGATATGGACCACGTTGCTCATAGCAATCTATAAATGCGACTTTTCTGCCTGTTTTCTAACTTTTCTAAAATATTCATCCATATGTTCTTTCACCTACCCTCCTAACTTTATCTATTCAACTTCTCTAGGACAGATAATGTCGTCAGTTTGTTATTCTTCCTTTTACTGTTTGTTTATGTGTGGATATGCGTGATTGAGTACGTAAATATATTATACTATTATGCAAGTTAATCAAACTGTTGTAGGCGGCTGATGAAACCCCTAAAAATAAAAACAACACCGGACTATTCTACACCATTTTTTGTACTTGGTTTGCATAAAAGAAGAAACAATAAAATTCTTTATTCCATATATTAAGCCTACAAGTGATTACATAATACGGTTCAACTAAACTTTACTGGTGGACAACCTTGAGGATGACCAATCAGGTTGCAGATGGTAAGAAGGTGTGTTGCGAACAGATCATCGACTTCAAACTCACTTGTTTGCCTGTAGAATGCTCAGAATTCATTCAGTATTAGATTTTCTTGGTGTAAGAAACGATAAAACATGAAATCGATATGCGGTTACTTTTTCGGACATTCACCTCTCTATATTAAACATTTCTACAGGTAAAATAAATAGGAGTTTATCGTCGAAAAAATCAGCAGCTTGCATATTTTCCATTTATTTAAACGGAACATGGGATGTCAAAGGCCCTGAGATGAAAAGTTGGAGTGAAGGGGACCAGGACTAAGTCTATGGCTAAGTATTACTATGCACACCCTAGTATTGAATCAAAACTCATAAAGAATTGCTTACTTCTAGAAACAGAGCCAATTAGCCCCTCTTTAACGAATTTAGAAATATTCGTGAGCTAACAGAAATTGGAAATATGGAGCATTGGATTCTGACCCAGTAGCTAGCTCAATGGTAACGTGCTGGCCATGGAACCTGAAGGTCACGGGTTCGATCCCTGACGGGGTCGTGGGTGCGAAGTGATGAGAAGTCTCAAACTAGGACGAAACAGCTGTCCAGTGCTCCTAGATCCCCGTTGTTCCTCCAACTGATGTCAGTCTACGATGAATAACAACTCGTACATTAGCCTAACTAAGTGCTCATATGATTGGCTAATTGCGTTTAGACGACACCCGAAGGTGATTGGCTGTCACTTCATTTTAGTGGAACAAGTGTTAATGGACATACTACAAAAGTCAGTCAATTTGAGACAAGTGTTTCAGCATTCACCTTCCCTATATGTGAGCGAACGTATGTCACATACATATACGCACAGTCTTCAGTTGTTATTGTTAGGTAACAAAATAAGAAGTGGGATATACAGTGAAAGAAACTGATGCATATGATTTCATGTATATTTACAATAAACTCCACTCTTAGAGGATTCATTCTTACAGAGGCTTTTAAAGTATGTGAACAATAAACACTACTGTCAATCCTATCAATATCTGGGAGACGTACTTCTTTCTAAAAGCCACTGTGTCTAGCTTTGATCCTAAATGAAAGAGAATTGTACTTCAACGTGTTTTACAAAGTCAATTTGAAGTAGAAATTGGAAGTGAGTGTACTGTGAGATATCCACTTCAGCCAAGGGACATAAATGTAAGAAACCAGCATATGTCGTATATTCCACTGTCATGCGAATGACGGTTTACTTGCTCCAGTGGCCTATGGGGGTAGCGATTTGGTGTTTGGAGAGACGGATACTGAGTTCAAGTCTCAGTGCGAATAACATCACCCACAGTGGTGAAGGTAAATCCATGTGACTAGTGAGTCCCAAGTAAGATGAAACTCACGTTTTGGATCCTACTGTTAGTCACTAAGATGAATACAACATCATGAATATCCTTGAGTATCAAGGCATCTTCATAGAAGCCCATCTGACAACAAAGGGAAGTTACAAGTATGTTCATTTATTCTGACGAATACTTAAGCATATTGAGAAGTAGACGGATTAACTGCTGGAGAATGAATAACCAGTGCTATGTTATCCTTCTCTAAATGATGACTAAATTCTAGTGAGAAAGTTTTCAACGTGGTCAAAAAGCTTAGCCAACTGCCATCTTATTTATTTTATTTGTCCCTTGGGTTTCTAATGGAACATAGGGATTCAGTAGCACGTCTCCATTACACTCTCTTCTCTGCAAACTTTTGAACCTGGTTCCACGACAGCTCACAAGCTCTCATTTCTGCCTCACACAATCTCCTTCATTTCACCTTCACCTCGGATGCCCAACTAGTCGTTTCCCATCTGGGTTCCACTCGAATGCCTGGCCCGGCGCGTGATGTCCCGAATAGTCTTCTCCACTTCCTTCCAGTGCATATTTGTTGAGCGACAGGTTCTTGCTTCGTTGGTTCGTTGTTAGACCAGAGTGAGTTTCTTGTTGCTTATTCTTTCTAGCTATCTGAGTTTCAGTAACGAGTGTAGGTATCTTGGGGCATTTAAACTCATGATAGGTGGAAAGCCCCCTTCATCCCACGTCTGTATCCAACAGTCCAGTATATTCTAAAGTGCATACATTGTAAAGAATATTTACAGGTTAAAACATTAATGTTCAATCAGAGTTGTTTCGTTACACAGTAAAGTGAAACAATGATACTACCCAGCATGATAGTGAAACGTCCACCAGTCAAAATCACGTCAGACACAATAGAACTTCATCTAAGCAAAGGAATAAGTCTAATCTGTTCCAATGAACATCGATAATTTCCCCCTTTTATATCGTTCAAGTATAATTCTTATGTGAAGACAATTGTATGGAAGAAATTTGAATCACGGCAAAACTAGGAAGATAGCTAGCAAGAAACATGATAAGAATTTATTCGATTTACTGAGGAAAATTAATCATAATCTTTAGTCTGTTTCTGTGCTCTTCATTATTGTTTGAGATTGCAATAGTACCTAACAGTGTATCACATGAAAGCAAGGTGTTTTTCTAGTAAGATTAGTTACTAACCATCTTTTCAACTTTAAAGAACACCATTTGTGACTAGTTTTTTTGTTAGCAAAACAAGCGGTGTCATCGAAAACTGAATGATAGAAACAGGCAACTTGAACAGTTTTTGTATTTTCATGGATTCTTCTTCATATTATCAAAAGAGGTCTCGTCAATACAGTTATCCTATAGTTCAACTGTTTGATAGCTTCTTTATTCCTACATTCCTACTCATCAACTTTTATTCTATGCTCTTATCATTTACAAGAAATTATTACATAACTGTAAACATATTAAGAATTTCCTAGTTGTGTATTTCTAAAGTATTTTTACTGTACTTCTATCATCCATGTGTAGGGGAACATGAGTTGTAAATGGTAACAGAGAAACTGGATAGTTAGAGTAATCGATATCTCACCAATTTTTTCATTCAGTGATGTTAAAAGTCAGAGTTAAGCGTAAGTGACAGTTCTCAGTTAAGTATATGTAACTACATATTGATATAGAGGCGTGTCACTTATTGTTGTAGTTATAAGTAGTAAGTAATCGAAAATCAAAATTTTATTTGTTGATTTCAAGCTCTCCCTCTTTTACGATTGGTCATTGAGTATCTAGTTCACCGATAATACCGACCAACTTTATCTTGTCAGAGAATAGGTTGAAGTCATTTAGCTCTTACGTATTACTATTGCATATACAAGCTTTCAGCTTTCTAGTTAATTCATTCATTCATTGACGAAATATACCCATTTATTCATTAACAAGAACAAGGCATGTATCAGCGAAGAAGAAGCATTTCTTTTCAACGACTACATTATCAAGCTGTACAGTCGTATTTATACTCAGTAAAGTGACAGATAATTACACTAAAAAGAGATTTGGTCAGTCAATATGCAAAATATGTAATCGGTGGAGGGGTGGTGGTATTTGTTCAAGTGGAAGAGATAGAAAATAGGTCACTGAATAAGGAGGAACGAATTGATAACGAGTGGTGAGATAAGCGACAAGTGTTGTCAAACGGTGATAATTAAGCTGAAACATGTATAACAAGTCAATGGTTAAGGAATGAATTGATACTAAAAAGTGAAATATGAGTCAAATGTTGTCAATGAAGTGGAAATTGGTGATAATGATGATGAGAGAGAGAAAAGAGAAGTATACCAAAGTGAACTGAAATTGACAAAATCAACAAAATGAATTGTTAAGGCCAAGGCAGAGAAAGTGGTTTCACAAAACGTTTTTGAATGGAGTTTTGGTTTTTGTTCATGTATAGCTAATGCTTCAGCTGTGTATTAGTGGTGGAAACGTAAACCTTCAGAGTAGTTCAATTTAACTTTGTAAGTTATCCAAAAAGGATGAATCTCGAGGTGCTGAATGACCGAACTCTACTAAGTGTTCACATATGGATGAAATCGTTTTCCTTTGCTCACCTCTGGTAAGCCAAACGGGGTAGTGTTCAGCAACACGTTTTTGGAAGGCCCTCTTACAACGTCCAATATAGTCAGCTCCACAGGAACATGTGAACTTATAGATACATATAGATGTGGACATAAGTGGAAACCTATTCTTCACACATTGTCAAATCAGACGGCAACTGTAGAATATTAATCTTAGTCTAGCAGCATAGAAGTTACTATTGTTACATCTTGACAGACGATTCATTCATTCCTTCACACACACACACACACACACACACACACACACACACACACACACACAGTATCCTGCATACTAACTAGCATTATGCTTACGCGTGTCCACTTTCGTTTACAGACAGATAACAAATGTGAGGCATACAAATACTTGACTATATTGTGTGGGTTGAACAAAGTAACTGGAACCTGTGTTTTCATTCATCTATGTAATTTGAGTGGCAAGTGAGGCAGACAGACAGATACACTGGACACTATATGAAGTGTACATAAGATAATGATGGATTTCGAAGTTCTGATTTACAACAGCAGCATAGTAGTTGTAGTGATAATTGTATGAATTGTCTTTGTGAATTCATATTCATCCACATCATGAATGAATCCACTAGAAGCGTGGTAGGATCTTAGGATTTTCATCTTATGAACTAGGCAAGGATTGTAGCTCAACTGTCATAGCAATAGGCTAGTTACTTCGAGGTCTGTGGTTTAAACCTCTACATAAGTCAGGCTTTCATTTCATATCCATTCACCATGACGTATAAATAGGCTGACATGAAGTGGGAATATATTACTGATGGACAAAAATAAGCCAGACACAACACTAATCACTGAATCCACCTTGATGGACTAGAGTAAGTTGTAAACCGATTGTCTACTTCTCTCATATAAAGTTAAGCTTTTCGTCTATCTATCCATTGGTGTTAGCATAAAACTGACTATTCTGTCACATAAAGTATCTGAATGATCCATGAAAGATGCGATTATATTGAATAAATATGGCTAGAGAATTGACATCAAATACATTGAGTTTGAATAAGATATTTTTCAATAACTCCTGATGTAAAACTGTCAAATTTTATGATCTGAATGCATCAGTCCTGTGTTGACAGTTTGATTATCGTCTATGAAATACTGATGAGACAGTATGATGAATTTATGTTATGCGTTAACTGTGATGCTGCATTAAATATCCTGAAAAATCGTCTTTCCAGATCAATTAGTAGAGCTTTCTTCTCAGCTAAACTTCATTTGATCCTTACCAGTAATAAATTGTTCTCTGTTTGTATAAAAGACAATAATCCTCGATAGGTCACATCCATATGCATCTATCAGTTAACCTGTTCCTGTGGAGCAAAATACATCAGTCGTTGTTAGAGATTGCTGTTAACACGTATACGAGAACATATTCCAGTGTGATTTTATAAGGGTGAAAGGAAATGCATCAGAAGTTCTATCCTTGAACATTTAATCGGTTGCAACCGATCGCTGATAATAATTTTAAGATTGTCTATCGATTTTGTTCAAACGACTCACGTTTCCTCGGTGTTCATCTTCTAAAGACAGCAGAGGACTTGACTATCCATGAACTGAACCGGCTAGGAATCGGACCCAGGACCTTCAGGTTTCATGGCGAACGCGTTAACCATTCAGCCACTGAGTCGGTTTTCAGTGGTTCACAATTCCCAACTTGTTACAATTCACGATATAGAGTGACTATCATCACCCAAGGTGTTCAGTTGGGATGCCCATTCATCTCAAAATACATTACTGTGTAGTGCTCATTAGTGACTTGCTTCCAGATGGATATCATAAAACTCTGATCAGAAGTCGTGGTCTTTGCGGTCAACCAGTCGGAAGTGAAGTGGTCGCTAACTGAAGACGATGGGCAATAGTCGAGTTCAACTTGAACACATTCCGTGCTGCAAATATTACGTATTCGATGGCACAGTGGGTGAATGACGTTTCTCTTCCTCATGATCGACACCACGTTATAGAAATTAGTAAACTGTCCATTCCATATGGGTTTCCTGTAGATGGATCTTTTTAGCACTCCACTGCTATGTTTCATAATCAGTACGTTGAGGAAAGGAATAGCTGATTGAAACTGCTTCTCAATAGTGAGATCCAACGCTAAGTGACAATTGTTAAGCTCAAGTAGGATGTCATCCGGATGGATAGTTGAGTTGCAAATAACTAATATATCATCCATATACCGTTTATAGATGTCAAAATGATCAATAGTTAGGTTAAGAGTAGAATTTTCTAGTTTCGACATGAAACAATCTGTCAATGGGGGGTCCCAGTGGGGATCCCATCGCAATCCCATCATTTTGCTAGGATATCTCACCATCGAAACTAGATTGCACATTAAAAATACATCTCATCAATAACTCTATCAAGTAGTTTGTTGAAATTCCTACTTCTATATCGTGTGAATCGATGAAATCACATATGTAACAAACAGTTTCAGTGAATGGTACACTGGTGAATCATGAGGTAACATCTTTATTGTTATCATTCAACATTTACGTCATCAACTAGCAACATTATAGTTACTATTTCACCCCCCTGATTACTGAAAGTTAAGTCTTTCTCACGCAATACAGTCTTCAAATATAGACGAATGTACAGGTTGAGAATAAATTCGTTGAAACTGGGTCCTCCTCTTCACTGAATATCTTGTTTTACTTTCAAAGACAAAATCATAAAGTATGTGGATAGTTTTATGTAGTCAAATGCAGTATCCACATATGTTTTGTGACTTCGCCTTACTATTCGTCTCACTCCTGAAAACAATCGTAATGAAACTTCTGAATGTTTGATTCATGATCAATGGAAGAATTATCGGGCAACAACGCAATCTCACATCACAATAACACCGTGTTATATGTTAGTTGATTGGAGGCAATCGGCAGGAAGCCCTGGACCTAGGGTCACGCTTTTTGGCACTCGTCAGCAAGGTGTATCTGCAACCTAGACGAAACTGATGTCCCACCCAGTGTTGTAGTCAGCGTCCTTACCACTGAGCTATTCGGGCTGCGATTGACCTCCTGTAGGACTGGCTTACATGTATTGATTGGTCACGGGAGTGCAACTAATTTCATGTTGTCTAGTCGTGAGTGCAGACCGATCACCTCCAGCCAACTAACATCTACTAATGTGCACCGCGATGCTGAGCTTCTTAGCTTGGTTACCACATTGCAAATATGCTCGACAGGATTCAGTCTGCACTCAGGACTAGACAATATGAAGTTGGTTACATTCCTGTGACCAGTCAATACCGTGTTATATTATTGGCCTTGTTCAGGCTATTACTGTTCATTCATACATCACCATATGGTTTCCGTATGTGCTCGTCTCACCTCGACATCAATCGCCCATGTAGGTGTAGAAGCGAAAAAGCTCCATGAATATTTCTCAAAGATCTGTCAATCTACAAATCTAATTAATCGGCAGCCAACATCTTTCCAGTCAATCATGCTCTTCTAACCACCATTATTATTTCAACCCTCGATTAAATCTTCCTGACAGATGACAGTCTCTAAATATCATATATGTACAGGTTGAGAATAAATTCGTTGAAAATGGGTCCTCCTCTTCACTGAATATCTTGTTTTTGATATCACAAAATGTAAATTATGAATGTATTAAATTGCTATGCAACATGTGAGGAGTATTTAGTGTAATACAGTATGAAACACAAAGTAAATGTGTTTGTCGGGAGCTGAAATAATCATTCTTTTATCGTGTAGGTGGAGTGAAAATCTCTCATGACTGTCTGTTGATGAAACAGATAATCCTACATTTTATCGACGATGATATTCGACTGAATTGTACTTCTATACTTGAAGGTTACTTATCCTCTATCCTATTCATTTAATATGATGATTATTATTTTATTATTAGTCCCTTGGGTTCCTAATGGAACATAGAAATTCAGTAGCACGTCTACATTACACTCTCTTCTCTGCAATCATTTCACCCTGGATCTACCACAGCCCAAAAGCTCTCATTTCTTCCTCACACCATCTCCTCCATCTCACCCTCACCCTCACCTCCGACGCCCAACTCGTCGCTTCCCATGTGGACTCCACTCGAGTGTCTGGCGTGACGCGTGATGTCCCCAATAGGCCTTCTCACTGTATGCCCAATCCATCTACACTTCCTTCCAGTGCATATTTCTTCAGCGATAGCTTGTTCCTTCGTTGGTTCGTTGCCAGCCAGCCAGAGTTCCTTATTGCTTATTCTTTCTGGCCATCTCATCTCCATCTTCAGTAACGAGCCAGTGTAGGCAGTTGTTGATGAATTTCTGTAGTTTATTGGAAATCCCTTTCGTAACGCGCCAAGTCTCTGAACCATACAGAAGCACTGAGTTGACTGAATTGGTGTTGAAAATCCGGATGTTGTTCAGGCTTTATGCTGAGTGCAGAAGATCTCCACACTGGTTTCAGATTGATGAACGCCTGTCTCGTTTATCCGATTCTGACTGGTTTTGACATCCTCGTCTGTGCTTGTGCCACCTGTAGTTGAAACGATGCTGCCTGCCTAGATAGGTGAAGGAGGTTACTTCCTTTAAGTTTCTCCTGTTGATGGTGATTGGAGTTTGTTGTTGTTGGAGTTGTTAGTGCGGTATCTTCATCACTTCTGTCGTCTCCATATTCACTTGAAGTGCCGTCTTCACTACCCTGCCCTGCCTCTTCTGTCAACTTGTTAGTTTTCGCCTGTTCATCTTCAACTTTGTGTGACATCAGACACAAGTCATCACTGGCGAAATCGAGATCTTCGAGGTTATTTCCCGCAGTCCAGCGTATCAACCTCTTCTCGCTCCCCACTGTTTGCTGCATGATGCAGTTCAGTCGAACACAATCAGGAATATCATGGATGATAATAGGTGGCAGTCTTGTTTCACTCCTATCTTCACTTCACTTCAGAGGCGTTAATGAGCTTCCCGCTCTGAATTATTTGGCATGTGGCGTCCTCATATAATTGTTGAATGAGATTGATAAATGTTTGAGGTGTTCCGTAGTATTGAAGCAGTTTCCAAATTACCTCTCGACCGACGTTGTCAAAGGCCTTCTCAAAGTCGACAAAGTTGAGGTAGAGAGTTGATTGCCATTCTATACTCTGTTCCATGATGATGCGTAGAGTAGCGTTGCAATTTCGTCTGCACATGATTTGTACTTCCTGAAACCAGCCACACAGCCTGTTCTGGTCGTAGTTTTGAATCCAGTGCATCCTTTAGCCTCTCCAGGATGATGCGGCTTAATATTTTGCTTGCTTTGGGTGGACAGGAGAGTGATTCCTCGCCAGTACTTGCAAACACCGAGATCTCCATTCTTGAGCAGTTTGACAAGGTAACCTTTCTTCCAATCAATGGCCAGGTACCCTCTCTTCCTTCCACACCTTCTGCAATAGTGGAGTGGTGTGAGCATGTCCACCGCTGTTGTCTCTGCGTCGGCTGTCAGCGCTTCTGGAGGAATTCAATCTGGTCCTGCTGCTTTCCCGCATCTCAGCAGCTTTATGGTGTTCAGGACTTCCATTTTTGTTGGAGGATTTATGTTCACTTGTAGTTCTGTGGCTGGACTGTAGGTGGAATTTCGGGACGAAGTGAAGGTGGTGGTGGTGGTGGTGGATTCAAGAGTTTCTTGAAGTGGTCAGCCCATCGTTTCTTTTCTTTCTCTTCTTTCGTAATTAAATTTCCTTCCTCATCTTTTATTGGTTTCATCTGTGCTGTGTTGATCTCTTCCCAGACAGTGAGTAACCTGGTTGTTGTTTGATACAATGTGTCAGGTCTCTGGCTCTCCTACCTGCAGCCTGTTCTGATTCACTTGCCAGTGTGTCGAAGAAGTCTCTTTTGTCTTTGCGTGCACTCTTCTTCACTTCTTTGTCCACTGTAGTGGAGTTTTATACATTGTACTCACTTCCTCCTCTCTTTCAGTATCATTACACTGCACTGGTTTATCTTCTGCTTCACCATCACCATCACCATCCTCCTCTGCCTCCTCTCCTCTGTCAGCTTCCATGTGTCCGTCCACATCAGTTCCATTCCTTATATCTTCTTTTTCCTTCCTTCCTAATACGGCTGTGCAGGTTTCTCTCCACATCTCTTTCAAAGACTTCCAGTGCTCATCAACACAGCTTTCTTCACGGATGTTGCTCGACATCTCCCACTCTGTCTTGATGGCTGACATGAAGATGTTCCTTGTAGTTTCGTCCTTCAGTTCACTTCCTCTTCTGGGTGTTCAACTTCAACTGTCTGTCGTCTTTCACCAGCTTCCTTGAAGGCTTTCAACTTGATTGTGAATGTGGGTTCCTTGCACTAGATAGTGAGTGGTGTGAACCTACATCTGCTCCTCTTCTTCACCTTGTGTCAAGTAGCCTGACTGCGTCTCCATTTTCTTGAGATTGAGATAAAGTCGATCTAATTCTCAGTTTAGAATGTCCATCTGGTGAAATCCATGTCGCTCGCTTTGTCGATATCCTTGTGCTTGATTGAACACAGTGCCTCACCTCCAATCACCAAATCGTTGAATGCACACAATTCTGCAAACAATTCTCCATTCTCGTTCATCACCTCACCGAGTGCTTCTCGACCCATGGTTAGCTCTCTTCCTGTGTTTGTCATTCATGTCACACCACCCATTAGAATTTTGATGTCGTCAACTCAGGTGGGATATTGTCCAGTGTTGATTGGAGTTGTCTGTAGAATTCCTCCTTCTTCTCTTCATCTGCCTCATTTGTAGGTGCATAGCCCAGCATTGTATGATTGTGACCTTCCTTCCTTCCTTTTCAGTTGAACCGTGCTGTCATGATCCTGATAGTGGAGAAGATTGGTTCCCACTGCATCAGAGATAGCCTTCGATGCTGTTGAAGGGGACATCATGATAGCCACTCGAAAACTCAGTGTGCTGTGCTGTGCTCATGGTTGTCGTGTTGGTGACAATATCGGAGTAGATTAGATTATTGATTAGTGTGCAGTTGACAGTTTGGAGAGTCCACTTCCTTCCATTCCATCTGCAGATTCATCGTACATTCCTAACACTTCAATGCTATACCTTCTCATCTCGTTTGCAATCTGGGCAGTCTTGCTAGGTTCAAATATGGTGTGGGCATTCCATGTGCCCATGTTTACTTTTGCTTTGATCGAGGAGAGAAGATACACTGGCCAATTGGCTTCCTGAAGACAGGCTTTCACCAAGTTGCGTCATTTCGCCTCTCCAATTCCAGTGAGGGATGATTTTGTTATTATTTGTTATATTTTGGTTTTGCTTTTAAGTTTTTTTAGCGGTTAGATTTGTTTTCCGTGGTAGGGTTGGTAGGCGTATGTCCAACCTTTCCTCTTTATGTGGGTTGAAGACCGGCTAATAACTAGTTTACTAGTTAACCAGGCGAGGTTATAATATTTTGATGGGGGATACAAAATGAGGACCGAAGAATTTATTTCCCATTTCAGGTAGGAGAGATAGGGTGGGCGTTTGGAGTGGGGACAACAAAATCGATTACGTGTGCATGACCTTCATAATACTTTTTATGACCTTAGCAAAATAACTGGTAAGATAATTTAAAAACACCTGATTATTACTGACGTCATTTGTATGGCCAGTTAAAAAAATTGGTGAGATCAGAGAAAAATAATTTCATCTGAGTGTTCTAAAGACCGTTTTGACAATTGATTTTTGGTAATAGTGAACAAGGTGCATCTGCAACCCCAAAAGGACTAATACCCTTTACAAAATATGAAATTGGTTACCCTACAGTGACCAGTCAACGGATTTCATTGAGTCCCACTAGAAGTTGTTTGTCGTCTGAACAGCTCATTGGTTACGTCTCTTACTGCAGCAGTGACCGAGGTGAGTTTGTGTCTTACAGTGAACATCAGTTCCCTTGGGGTTCCAGATACACCTTGCTGGCGAGTGTCAACACACACACGAAACCTAGGTCGACGAGTGCTTCCTGTCGATTACTTCCAACCAAGTAACTCCCATTACCGTGATGGAGAGTCCCGTAGCTTGGTGTCCACATTAAAAATAGTCTACAGGATTCGGTCTGCACTCAGAACTAGACGACATGAAAGTGGTTACTCTCCACTAACCAATCTTGTATGAATCTATATATTGAGGACTCCATTTCATCTTCATGAGAAATTTCAGTCAAAAAGTAAATAAGCACTTAACGATTATGGTTATTTTCAAAACAAGTTTATCATACTCTTCTTTATGAACATTCGCTAGTATTCAAATCGAAGGTATAGGCTTTATGACGACTTCAATACATCGTCAACCTCTTAAGAAGTCAACTTCTTTTCAAGTACGATAAAGTACTAGGGAGTCATTGAACTAGAAGACGGTATGTCTTCGACAATTTAAACAGTACAAGAACTAAGACTGTTGTAGAATCAAATGAGCTCATTTAATGTCGTGGCCTTTCATCAGCCGCAAACAGCATAAAGTTCAACTGAAGCATTCGTTGGAATAATGGCCTAACATACTTTAAATATGTAGAAATAAAGGAAGATCTGAAATTCAAGAATAACAATAAGGTGTTGACTCAAGGAAACACAGGCTTCATGAGCACAAATCTTAGTCAAAATCAATGCCAATTTATATCTGATGAGATGGAAAGTTCTAGAGCTGTGAAAAGGTGATGGTGGGGGGACATCAAACAAAAAGGAGCGTAAAAGAAGGGGTTATTACACTGTTGTTAGTTTGTTGTCCTCCGTCTCACCTTCCCCTAGCTCCAGAACTTTCTATCTTATCGGATATAAATTGGCATTGATCTTGACTAAGACTCGTGATTAGGAATCCTGGGTATCCTTGACTCGCCACTTTATTGTTATTCCTGAATTTCAGATATTCAATTATTTCTATATATTTAAAGTATGTTAACCGATGAAATATAGTGAAGGAAAGCTAGTTATCAAAGAGGAGAAGCAAAGGAAACAATGGACTGACCACTTCAAAAAAACTCTTGAACCGACCACCACCTGAAACTCGTCCAGAAACACCATCAGCAACGGCAGAAGTACCAGTTAACACAGGCCCTCCGACAAAAGCAGAAGTCCTGAATGCCATAAAACTGCTGAAATTCAGGAAAGCAGCAGGACCATATGGGATTCCACCAGAAGCACTGAGAGCAGACGCAGAGACAAAAGCGGCGGCTGCAGAAGGTTTGCACGGAAGGAAAGTTACCTGCCAATTTGAAGAAGGGATACCTTACCAAACTCCTGAACAAGGTCGACCTAAGTGTTTGCAAGAACTGGCGTGGAATCGTGCTCCTGTCCACCCCAAGCAAAATATTATGGATTCAAAATGACGACCGGAAAGGCTGGCTTCAGAAGGAAGGTGGTGGTGGTGGTTGGGTATCTTCATCACTCTGTCTTCTCTATATTCACTTGAAGTGCGTCTTCGCTACCCTGCCCTGCCTCTTCTATCAACTTGTTAGTTTTCTCCTCTTCATCTTCGAGTTTGTGCGATATCAGACACAAGTCGTCGGCTAAATCCAAGTCTTCTGGGTTCTTTTCTGCAGTCCAGTGTATCCCCTTCTTCTCACAGCTCCTCACTCTTTGTTGCATGATCCACTCCACCATAATCAGGAATATCATGGATGATAGTAGGTGGCAGTCTTGTTTCACTCCTGTCTTCACCTCACTTCAGAGGCGTCACTGAGTTTCCCATTGTGAATTACTTGGCTGGTATGTGGCGTCTTCATATAGTTGTTGAATGAGGTTGATAAAGGTTTGTGGTATTCCGTAGTATTGAAGCAGTTTTCAAATTACCTGTCGCTCGAACATAAAACCTGGTGATGCTTCATTAAAGTAAGGGGGGAAGGAGGTAGTCTGCATACTATAAGGGAAATGTCGTTAGTGGGTTTAGCCTGGAAGAAGTCAAAAACCACTAGAATAATTATGGTATCCTTCCTAAAATTCTTTCACAGTTGGTCATAGCAATGTGGAAAAGTGTGGACTTCTTAATTGAGGTGTGTGTGACTGTTAAAATCGATGCTTCAGAGCCAATCTCAATAGCGAAGATGCATCTATGTTTCACCTTCATCTAGACTGTCACATCATATTTCATTATTGGTTTCACCCTTTGTTTCTCTCTCTGCTTTTTGATTGAACTTTTTCTTGTTTCTCTATCTATCATTCTGCTACCTTGTACCTCAATGTGCTTACTTAAGGTATGGCAATTTTTGTCGTGAGTTCTAACTCCCCTCAGCCCAATCCATTCTGTGGTCGTGAGTGTTTATTATTGAACAGCAGCAGACCAAGTTGAACTAATTTTCCAATGTTCCTAGGTATTCAGTCTCCCTCGTACTGGTGTAAGTCACTGACACATTCACTCTCCAAATCACCAAAATCGTAAAAGCTAGATGCTGGTAAATGTCAGTTGGATGATAGGAACAGCAGTCTCAGCGATTACCACTAATATTACTACCATCATTACTAGTATTACTGGTCAGAATGGATATGAGTGGAATATGTTGAGAAGGTGGAGGAAATTATAGGGAATTACCAGCAGTGGGTAAGGATTCTGGGCAGAAAAACGCAAGAAATAACGTGCGCGTATCAAGAGCAAATCAAGATATAAGCAGAACAGGAAATGAAGCACATTGTGCAAATCACTGTCTTAGTGCAAGGCGTACAATATTTGATGACCAGTGTATCAGATGTCAATGATAAACATTTCCGCTTGCATCCCCATCTTGTCGTCTCCTGCCGTTGGTGTCGATGCTTCTGAATGTGAAAACTACTTGGCCTGTAGAGTTCGAGAATGGAGACATCAATGTCTTCCTGGGGGACTTCCAGTCTGTCTTAGAGGCGGTGGGTGTCCGGGATCCAGGAGCTAAGGTCGTGGTGCGTGCCACATTGCTGAGGGGTGGAATGAAAGCATCAAATGACGGCATGGAATGTGTGGATGGGAGGGAGACTTGGAAGAGGAAGATAGTTACCACTATGGATGTTATGTACGCTTTGAAACGTCAGGGTCGCACATTGTACGGTTTCGGTGGTTTCTCGTGGTGTCCTGAAGGTGCTCCTGGAGAATGTGATTCGCGATATGGTCACCTACATGGAGTTTAACAGCTCAGCGGACTGGGAGCTAACGATGCAGTAGTTCCGAAGCACGAATTTGCAATTGACGAAGACCGCTGGTATTAGCTGTGAAGTTAAGAAAACTACCTCGATGAACACTTCCCACTTTGAATGAGGACTCTCACGCATAGTTACTGGCTGCACAGTTCATCGAAATTGTCCCAAATGCCATCACCCAGCAGCCACGATTATCGAACTTAACCCAAACGATGGGCATTAGTGAGCTGGCCAAGGTGATCAGACAGCTGACGGGTACAGCAGTAGCTGCCGTGGAGTCACCAGAGGTAAATGACTGTAGGAAACGAATAGACGGAGATGAAAGAAGGAATGTTTATTATTGACATCTTGCACAATGGCCACCCACTAAGACAGTCATTTGCTTCATTTCCTCTTCTGCTTCTATCTTGATTTGCTCTCAATACGCCCACATTGTCTCTTGTGTTTCTCCGGGGAGAATCTTTACTCATTGCTGGCAATTCTCTATGATTTCTACCATCCTCCCAACATATACTACTTATATCCATTCTGATCAGTAACGCCCACTACACTACTACTTACACAACTAGTACCATATATAACTGTCTGTTTCTTCATATTTCTATGCACAAATTTATCTCATTGGTCATTAGATCTATATTTGAAACCACAAAGTGATGTTCAATATCACTGTCAGGCATTCCAGCATAAACATACCAAGCCACCCTTACAACTACTGAGATGACCGATTTGACTTGTTGATTTTATGAAAATCTTCCTTTCTGGCCAAACTAAATTAATTTAATTGGCTGTGATATTCAGAGTGACCTTGAAGGCAACTCAAATAACCTCTAGAATAACCAATTATATTTTCTCATCAGCTTGAAGACAGGTTTTGCATGAAAGACAAAAGTTTCAGTGTTTGGTTCATTATTTCGCAGGTCTTGATTATTGACTAATTCTATGTTTATTGCGTAGGTAAATCAAGTCAATCGTTCCTCCTGTCGAAGTTGAACCAGTATGAGTAACAGAAAATATATTGTTTAAACAAGACGATGCACCAGTTGTAACTTTTTTATTCATGTTAGTACCCAACAGACTGATAGGAAGAGCTGGATCGTTATACTGACGGTAGAAAAACAGATAGGAATCTCAGTCAAGTGTGATTACTTTGCATATTTCGAAAGCTAAATTTACCTATGACTCATTACGTAGGCATGCTGCATACTTCAACTCGAGAGGTTTATACTGAATATTTACTTGTTTCTGTAGGAATTATGGCTATGCAATAAAAGCCTATTTACGGAAACCCCCTATCGCATTTAGCTTGGTCTTCTGTGCATAAAACCACAAATCTCATTTTTATCAATAATCCTAAGTTGTAATTCATTTGTATATATGCATAGCTTGAATTATCAATGACGGAGTAACTTTTAAGGCTACCCTAGCAACAAGTGAAATAGTTAGTTCGGGTTTTTCTTAAAATACAGAACCCTAATTAGTTATTTCAGTAATCACTTGGATGGTCCTTAGAGTTATTCTTACTAACGCTAGTCTTATACTAGTCGACTTACAGAAAAGACAAATGTACGCATCTAGCCCACAATGAGTACTGAACTATTTTGAAAAAGTACATGGTGACTGTACAAGACCTCCGAAAGCGTAAGTGACTTGGTCACTAGGTCAAAGGAGGTGAACAAAAGGTGATAAGTTAAGATCATTTGTTACTAGTCTCTTGTAGGGTTAATTCATCAAGTGTAGGGATAAGATGAACGCTGCACTTCAGAATGACTTCAATATCCACCTGAATAGGTCAGGAGTAACGTCGCTAACTGTAACATTTGGTGATACGTGTTCGATTCTCATAGTGGTATCAGTTCCAAAGAGGTTAGAGATACGCCTTGCTGACGATTACCAGCAAGCACGAAATCTAGGCGAGGCAAAACTCCCCGCCGTCTGTTTCCAACTAACTGACCTTAAACTTGCTACATAGGTTGCTTTTGTAAGTGCTATAGATTCTTCAAAAAGATGTGGTATATAATAAACACGGCAGTTTCCTGTGAAACATTTCATACAGTAAAACATCCCGGAGAAACTAAAGCATGCGTTGGATTAAAAAACTACGAAAGGAACAGGCTGTATGCCTGGATTCAGGAAGTAAAAATTATGTGCGGAAAAAATTGCAACAGTTCACTACGCATCATCATGGAACAGAGTAAAGAAGGACAGTCAACTCAACACTACCTCAACTTTATCGACTTTGAGAAGGCCTTTGACAGCGTCAACCTAGAGGTAATTTGAAAACTGCTTCAATACTACGGAATACCACAAACCTTTATCAACCTCATTCAACAACTATATGAAGATGCCACATACCAGCCAAGTAATTCACAATGGGAAACTCAGTGACGCCTCTGAAGTGAAGTGAAGACAGGAGTGAAACAAGACTGCCACCTACTATCATCCATGATATTCCTGATTATGGTGGAGTGGATCATGCAACAAAGAGTGAGGAGCTGTGAGAAGAAGGGGATACACTGGACTGCAGAAAAGAACCCAGAAGACTTGGATTTAGCCGACGACTTGTGTCTGATATCGCACAAACTCGAAGATGAAGAGGAGAAAACTAACAAGTTGATAGAAGAGGCAGGGCAGGGTAGTGAAGACGGCACTTCAAGTGAATATAGAGAAGACAGAAGTGATGAAGATACCCAACCAACACCACCACCACCAACAACAACAACAAACTCCAATCACCATCAACAGGAGAAATGTAAAGGAAGTAGTCTATTTCGCCTATCTAGACAGGCAACATCGTTTCAACTACAGGCGGCACAGGCACAGATGAGGATGTCAAAACCAGTCAGGATCGGAAAGACAGCAAGACAGGTGTTCATTATTCTGAAACCAGTGTGGAGATCTCCAGCACTCCACTCAGCATAACCAACAACATCCGGATTTTCAACACCAATTCAGTCAACTCACTGCTTCTGTGTAGTTCATTCAGAGACTTGGCATGTCACGAGAAGCATTTCCAACAAAGTACAGACATGCATCAACAACTGCCTACATCGACTCTTTACTGAAGCTCAGATGAGAAGGCCAGAAAGAATAAGCAACAAGGAACTCAATCTGGTCTGACAACGAATCAACGAGGCAGGAAGCTATCGCTCAACAAATATGTATTGGAAGGAAGTGTAGATGGATTGGGTATACAGTGAGAAGGCCTATTGGGGACATCACACGTCAGGCCATGGCGTCAAGTGGAAGTTAGATGGGAAGCGACGAGTTGGGTGTCGGAGGTGAGGATGAGGGTGAGGGTGATGGTGAGATGGAGGAGATGGTGTGAGGAAGAAATGAGAGCTTGTGGGTAGTGGTGGCGACACGTTCAGAGGATTGCAGAGAAGGTAGTGCACTGGAGACGTGCTAGTGAAGCCCTATATTCCACTTTGAACCCAAAGAATACATAATAATATAATAATCACATTTTACGGATTCGACACTACTGGATTTCATTTTCAGCAGGTCTATGCAAAAATCAGTGTTTATTTGACTAAAACCTGATCTTTAGTACGCCTATATGATTATCCTTGGTACTACTGAAAGATTGCTTAGAATGCCTCTCTCGAGAAGTGTAGAACCCCGTTGACCTTTTCATAGGTAATGATGGTATACGTGTGTAGAATTAAAAATACACTTTTGAGAAATTATAGGTCACTCGTAGTTTAAACAGGTCAGAGGTAAGGTCTCCGACTACAACTCTGTTTGACACAAGTTCGAACACCCCAGGGGATTCTTGTCACTTCTAGGTTACTAGTATGCGTCACTAGTGAATGTCAACAGGTGCGAAATGTAGGTCAAGCAGGAAGTCTTGCCAATAATCTCCAACTAACTAACACAGTATTTCTCCCCTATTATCCATTTTCTTATAAATTCCTTTAATTAAATAAACCATAAAATTAAAACCTAATTTAAATTGTCCTCGAACTTTACGGATCCTCTGTGTATTCATTTTCAGGGTTCACTATCCTCTATTAGTGTACATATTCACATTTCATCACAGAATATCGCTATGCAATTGACGTCCATTATATTGACAATAAAATCATGTCATGTGATCAGACCTATGAGATACTTTGATTTGATTGGAGTAGAACCATAGCATGTCACCGTCCTTGAACCACGAACGCACCAATAAGGAAACGAGTGTTTCTTTTTAAATTTCTGTTCAGAAATAAAATGTCACAGTAGATATCTTGTCTTTAAACGATATTAGGGAACTAATTTAGATTTTCGACTATTTATAACCGCCGAAGATGTTCATTCATATGACTTCATAAGATTAATCGACCTGAAATCCTCTACAAGAGGATTTAAGAATTAGAAATGGGTTCATAGGGTTGTATACCAGGTAAATACTTGAAAACTAAGTCACAAAGTAGGAAGCAAATGGCGAATATGGCCTCTTTTCAGTGGCAACGCTGCATAATTATAATAATAGTACCTGGGAGATAATCAGAATAACCATACAGTCACCTTCAACGTGATTGGTCACCTCAAGGTCATTCGGAAGTTGGAGGAGAAGCACCTGACTCTATACTTCAACGTGATTGGTTGTATGACATTCAAAGAAAATTATTAATAATTCAGACAACTACACATGAAACAAAGACTACTTGTTGCATAATGAGGAAAATCGCTGTATATCAAGCGAAATGAATTACTGTTCTGAAAATGAAAGAGTGAACGCTAAATTCCAATTTCATTTTTATGTATATAAAATTACAGTTTTCAGATAGTAAGATGTCTACTAGTAGTTAACCTCACATGGATGCATAGGCGTAACGCTATTCAACCACATGATACCATTTAGAGTTGATAAATTCATTCTCAGACTAATATTTATTCTATATATTTTCTTTGATTTACTACTGATCACGTGTCTGTTCAGATGTCTCCACCCAACCAATGGCTTTAGAAGCACATAATGACCTATAAATCAACGTAATCATATCACATAATTTATTGAACCACAATCAATAATGCTTAAAAAGTATGTTTATGCTGGAATGCCTGACAGTGATATTGAACATCACTTTGTGGTTTCAAATATAGATCTAATGACCAATGAGATAAATTTGTGCATAGAAATATGAAGAAACAGACAGTTATATATGGTACTAGTTGTGTAAGTAGTAGTGTAGTGGGCGTTACTGATCAGAATGGATATAAGTAGTATATGTTGGGAGGATGGTAGAAATCATAGAGAATTGCCAGCAATGAGTAAAGATTCTCCCCGGAGAAACACAAGAGACAATGTGGGCGTATTGAGAGCAAATCAAGATAGAAGCAGAAGAGGAAATGAAGCAAATGACTGTCTTAGTGGGTGGCCATTGTGCAAGATGTCAATAATAAACATTCCTTCTTTCATCTCCGTCTATTCGTTTCCTACAGTCATTTACCTCTGGTGACTCCACGGCAGCTACTGCTGTACCCGTCAGCTGTCTGATCACCTTGGCCAGCTCACTAATGCCCATCGTTTGGGTTAAGTTCGATAATCGTGGCTGCTGGGTGATGGCATTTGGGACAATTTCGATGAACTGTGCAGCCAGTAACTATGCGTGAGAGTCCTCATTCAAAGTGGGAAGTGTTCATCGAGGTAGTTTTCTTAACTTCACAGCTAATACCAGCGGTCTTCGTCAATTGCAAATTCGTGCTTCGGAACTACTGCATCGTTAGCTCCCAGTCCGCTGAGCTGTTAAACTCCATGTAGGTGACCATATCGCGAATCACATTCTCCAGGAGCACCTTCAGGACACCACGAGAAACCACCGAAACCGTACAATGTGCGACCCTGACGTTTCAAAGCGTACATAACATCCATAGTGGTAACTATCTTCCTCTTCCAAGTCTCCCTCCCATCCACACATTCCATGCCGTCATTTGATGCTTTCATTCCACCCCTCAGCAATGTGGCACGCACCACGACCTTAGCTCCTGGATCCCGGACACCCACCGCCTCTAAGACAGACTGGAAGTCCCCCAGGAAGACATTGATGTCTCCATTCTCGAACTCTACAGGCCAAGTAGTTTTCACATTCAGAAGCATCGACACCAACGGCAGGAGACGACAAGATGGGGATGCAAGCGGAAATGTTTATCATTGACATCTGATACACTGGTCATCAAATATTGTACGCCTTGCACTAAGACAGTGATTTGCACAATGTGCTTCATTTCCTGTTCTGCTTATATCTTGATTTGCTCTTGATACGCGCACGTTATTTCTTGCGTTTTTCTGCCCAGAATCCTTACCCACTGCTGGTAATTCCCTATAATTTCCTCCACCTTCTCAACATATTCCACTCATATCCATTCTGACCAGTAATACTAGTAATGATGGTAGTAATATTAGTGGTAATCGCTGAGACTGCTGTTCCTATCATCCAACTGACATTTACCAGCATCTAGCTTTTACGATTTTGGTGATTTGGAGAGTGAATGTGTCAGTGACTTACACCAGTACGAGGGAGACTGAATACCTAGGAACATTGGAAAATTAGTTCAACTTGGTCTGCTGCTGTTCAATAATAAACACTCACGACCACAGAATGGATTGGGCTGAGGGGAATTAGAACTCACGACAAAATTGCCATACCTTAAGTAAGCACAAGGTAGCAGAATGATAGATAGAGAAACAAGAAAAAGTTCAATCAAAAAGCAGAGAGAGAAACAAAGGGTGAAACAATAATGAAATATGATGTGACAGTCTAGATGAAGGTGAAACATAGATGCATCTTCGCTATTGAGATTGGCTCTGAAGCATCGATTTTAACAGTCACACACACCTCAATTAAGAAGTCCACACTTTTCCACATTGCTATGACCAACTGTGAAAGAATTTTAGGAAGGATACCATAATTATTCTAGTGGTTTTTGACTTCTTCCAGGCTAAACCCACTAACGACATTTCCCTTATAGTATGCAGACTACCTCCTTCCCCCCTTACTTTAATGAAGCATCACCAGGTTTTATGTTCGAGCGACAGGTAATTTGAAAACTGCTTCAATACTACGGAATACCACAAACCTTTATCAACCTCATTCAACAACTATATGAAGACGCCACATACCAGCCAAGTAATTCACAATGGGAAACTCAGTGACGCCTCTGAAGTGAGGTGAAGACAGGAGTGAAACAAGACTGCCACCTACTATCATCCATGATATTCCTGATTATGGTGGAGTGGATCATGCAACAAAGAGTGAGGAGCTGTGAGAAGAAGGGGATACACTGGACTGCAGAAAAGAACCCAGAAGACTTGGATTTAGCCGACGACTTGTGTCTGATATCGCACAAACTCGAAGATGAAGAGGAGAAAACTAACAAGTTGATAGAAGAGGCAGGGCAGGGTAGTGAAGACGGCACTTCAAGTGAATATAGAGAAGACAGAAGTGATGAAGATACCCAACCAACACCACCACCAACAACAACAACAAACTCCAATCACCATCAACAGGAGAAATGTAAAGGAAGTAGTCTATTTCGCCTATCTAGACAGGCAACATCGTTTCAACTACAGGCGGCACAGGCACAGATGAGGATGTCAAAACCAGTCAGGATCGGAAAGACAGCAAGACAGGTGTTCATTATTCTGAAACCAGTGTGGAGATCTCCAGCACTCCACTCAGCATAACCAACAACATCCGGATTTTCAACACCAATTCAGTCAACTCACTGCTTCTGTGTAGTTCATTCAGAGACTTGGCATGTCACGAGAAGCATTTCCAACAAAGTACAGACATGCATCAACAACTGCCTACATCGACTCTTTACTGAAGCTCAGATGAGAAGGCCAGAAAGAATAAGCAACAAGGAACTCAATCTGGTCTGACAACGAATCAACGAGGCAGGAAGCTATCGCTCAACAAATATGTATTGGAAGGAAGTGTAGATGGATTGGGTATACAGTGAGAAGGCCTATTGGGGACATCACACGTCAGGCCATGGCGTCAAGTGGAAGTTAGATGGGAAGCGACGAGTTGGGTGTCGGAGGTGAGGATGAGGGTGAGGGTGATGGTGAGATGGAGGAGATGGTGTGAGGAAGAAATGAGAGCTTGTGGGTAGTGGTGGCGACACGTTCAGAGGATTGCAGAGAAGGTAGTGCACTGGAGACGTGCTAGTGAAGCCCTATATTCCACTTGGTACTCAAGGGAGAAATAGTATTAGAAAATTATTTTCAACGTATTTTGGTTAAGTTAGTGAGAGAATTGGATGCCAATTTTAGATGAACCTCCTTTGGACAGTAATAATTGGCTACAGTTCCTCTCTCTCTCATGATATATATATATATATATATATATATATATATATATATATATATATATATGTATATATATGAGACTTTGTCGTATCTGTGAAAATATCTTGATATTTTTTTTTTCATGAAATTCGAGTTTCGATGATTCTCCACTTTCACACAGAAACAAAGAAAAAGTCTAAACTGCTGTGTCGCTCAAAATGCCCCCTTAAATTTATAAGATTTTTTATACTACGATATTAGTTGCACTTCAGCGAAATGTTCTCGAAGTGGATACCAATAATGGCTAAAAAATCTCTTGCATTATTAGGATGCACATCGAAAAAAGAAGGTAATAGAGGTTAAAAAAAACTGCATTTCAACAGATAATATTTCACGCATCGTCGAGGCTTCTGCAAAGCCGATACTTTGCGTTGACACTGTATAGCTTGTTACACAATCTCCCTTTAGGGTCATGTTGTGCCATTTATATAAGTGTCTTTCTGTTCAACACTGATTCTATTCATGCCAATCACTTTGTAGTCTAAATGGTCCACCAGATATTTGTAATTTGTTGCATTTTATAGTCTTGTTAGTCACGTGTATAAAACTTGTATAGAAGATTCTCCTTTTGACATTATCCCAATAAAGGAATGTTCATGAATGCTTCACAAGTTTGTAACCGATGCAGCTGTCATTTGGTGCAATTCTAAGGTGATAAAGTTTATGAATTAGTTTGCCATGCTACAACTGGGTTTTATGCTTACTGGCACTTATCAGCAAAGCGTATCTGAAACCATGAAGAAATTGGGGTCACCTTAGTGATTCATACTTGCATCAAAGACCTCACATCTAAACTATTCAGAAAACGGCCATCGTTGAATAACGTTTGTAAATCCTGTAAGAGAGTAAGAGTTAGTTGATAACAAAATGAAATGACATCAGCCTATCATCTCATATCACTTCAGTTGATGACTGACTGATTGTGATATGAAGCAGCCTAAATGGAAATCAACATTTTAAGTCATCAGTCGCTGGTGTGGAAACTTCGGATTTCAACCTGTTTTATGTCACTGTGTAGTCAGGATAAACCTTATTGGATAGTTTTTTCTACAGTTGACCAATCAGGATAAACTACTTAACGTTTGACTAAAAGGTTTTATATGTATATGAAAAGTGTGTATAAATAACGGTGTTTTCTCTATAGTCACAGGCAGATCTTTGCTTTTTAAGTTTTGTAGGTCTGTGAAGTATCAGATTCTGAGGAAGAACAGTCTCTGTTTGTATCCGGTCAGTGTGTCTTACTGAGTAAACATCTGTCGCGTATTTCTTATTGTTCACTTGGTCATTTCAGATTGGTATTTACTCAATCAACACTATTCAAGTGGTTATAACACCAAGTATTTATTACTTAGTTAGTTCACCTTCATCAACTCAATTATGGGGGAAAAAAAAGGATATTCTGAAATAATTCTCTTGAGAATCCATAAGTCAATAAAAATCTCCTTCTTCTATTATTTCTCTCTTGAAGTCTTTACTTCATAATAGATCAGTAATATGATTATTTTAATTGATCATCAAAGACTGGTAAACGTGTATTAGACTAAACAAATAAACAAGGAAACATTAATTTACTTGTAAATGCATCAATAGAGATTGCAATGTGAATGAAAAATGGCTTTTGTTTGAATACACTGTTAATTGAAATGTTTCAGCATAAAGAAATACAATGAACAACAACAACAACACACCGGTGTTGCTAGGGTTTCATTTCGGTTAGGTCATTTAACCGGGTTGTACAATGAATTGTTTAGAACAATAGAGCTTAATTAACATTTATAATGCCAAGTAGTAGAAGCAAAACAGTAGACTAAAGTGGTCAGTTTAAAGATTATTCATATTTCCTGTAAATGTTCTACTTTCATATGTCTATAAAAATTCATCTCGTGGTACTGACATTATCTTGTAAGTCTTTGAAAGCCAGAGAATACTAGACAAAACTTTCAGCTTGAATTTTAACTGAACTGATATTACTAAGACGCCTGAAGCTCACTCTAACCTTTCTTCTATTTCACCTTTTATATACTGTCTCCAGTTCTAGCCACGTCATTCATTTTCATCTGATACTGATAAAGAGTCTTCATAACTACTGACATATTGTTGACATCGCCTGAAATTAAGAACCAAACTATCCATAAAGCAGAACAGTGTTGTGTATAATTTGCTACTATTTATTATCATTATTTGTCCTTTGGGTTTCTAGTGGAACATAGGGCTTCACTAGCACATCACCATTCCTTGGTTGTATTGTGTTCTCTGAGCTGGGTTGTTTAATCGTGAAGCTTTCATCGTCTTGCTAGACAGCGACATCATCACCACTAACTTCACTATGAAGTAGTGAGCTGTCAATATCTCTCCGTCAGTGATTTAGTATCTTGCTCTGACGATGTGGTCTGTGATTGGTTGTTTCCTTCGATTATTGTGTCATTGATTGTATAGACTTTCCTGTTGGCTGTTCCTCTGCTTCACCTCTGACCTTTCTGTCGTTAATCATTTTTCTTATTGGTTGATAGATCGGGTCTATGTCTATACACCTATTGATTGCTGACTGACCTGAATGCCAAGCTTCTAGAAATTCTCTGATGACATTCTCTGGGTTTCCTCTGTCCAAAATTTCTACATTGTCGAAATTGAATTCATGTGCATAGTTGTTATCCACATGCATTGAAATGAGTGATGAAATGTCCTGTGTGATGTATAATAGCCAATTGAGGCTCATGTAAATGAAGGCGAAGTGGGCGACCACTTTGTTTAATGTAGTGTTGATTGCAGGTATTGCAGTTGATTTTGTAAATGATATTTGGTTTATCTTCTTTGCTTGTTGCATCCTTTGGTCTGCATGAAAGTGTTTGCAGGGAATTAGTCGGTTTATGAATGGCCACACCAAGTCCAAGTGGTCTCAGCAGTCTTATCGTGATTTCTGATATATTTTTTATGTATGGTAGGACGATGCATTTGTTGATTTCTGTCGATGACTTTGTAGTTGGTGATGCACGGGATAGGCATCTTCTGATAAAGTTTCGTGGGTAGCCGTTCTTCTTTAGGATGGACATCAAGTAATTTTCTTCGTTCTCCATGAAGTTATTGTTCTGCAGTGCAGTGTGTTCTCACTCTTTTGAATAGAGTCTGAACGCAACTGACTTTGTGTGTTGTTGGGTTGTTGCTATTGTAGTTGAGGCTTTGGTCAGTCTGACTGATCAATTCGGTCCAATCAATAACGGTGTAATACAAGCAATAACACTATAACTAGTTTAGTTTTTTACTAAAAATCTTCCTGTAAACTGACTTTTAAACTATTCTCCTTCAGTTTAATACCTCTTTTACTTCTTTTGCTTGAATAATTTCATTTTTCATTTTCAATTCCTTCTTTTTTTAATCTTTGATAAAAGCTAAAGTGAATATTTTTTTAAATCATTACTTGAGTTCAGCGAAGATAGATGGTGGGTAGTAAAGGGAGGTGAAAGTGAAGGTGGAGACAAGACATATCAAAAAATATGTCTACATCACATTGAAACTCGTTTAACCTGTTTTAAGAAATGTTCCCATGACTAAACTATTTTACCTACACATCGATCTATTTCGCTTGTTAACTGTTCATCGAAGCACACTTCCTGTAGACATAAAGTCGGAAGTAAAGCAAAAGTGAAATTAAATTTATTATGTAAAAATTCATCATTAGAGAGTATGATTAGTTTCTGGGTGAATAATTACTATTTTTTGTTATTTCTCCTTTGGGTTTTTAGTGGAATATAAGACTTCAATAGTGCATCGCCATTTTCACTCTCTTCTCTTCAGTCTTTTCAACCTGTCTCCACCACTCCCCATAACCTTTCATTTCTTCCTCACGTCATTTCCTCACTGTCACATTCGGATACCTAAATCTTTGGTCCCCATTTGTATTCCACTCGATAGCTTGATCTGACACGTGATGTCCCTAAACCATCTTCTCACTTTATGTCTAATCCAATCCATCTTCCCTTTATTCTTCTGTTGGACGATAGCTTCTCGCTTCGTTGGTTGGTTCGTTGCCAGTCCTCACTTCCTCCTTCCTTATTCCTTCTCGCCTTCTCATCTGATTTTCAATATGGAGTGAGCGTAGGCAGCAGTTGTTGGTGACGTATGTCTGCAGTTTGTTGGTTTTCATAAGGCGCCGCGTCTCTCAACCATCACATAGAAGTACTGATTTACTTGACCGAATAAGTGTTGCAAATACGGATCTTCTTGTTTATGCTGAGTCCATTGCAGTGGAGCACAGTACATCTGCACACTGATCGCTACAGACTAATGAAGACCCGTCTTGCTGTTTTTCAGATCCTGGCTTCCACATCGTCATCAGAGCCGTGACCGCCGTCTGTAGATGAAACGGTGTTGCCTAGGGAGGTGGGTAGGTGAAAGAGACAATTTTCTTTACATTCCTCCTGTTGGTGGTGATTGTGTCTTATTGTTATTGGTTGATGGTTGCCTGGGTGATATCTTCATCATCTACATGTTCACCTGAAGGAAGTGGCGTCTTTGCTGCCTCACCTCGTCTCTTCTGCCAACTTGTTGGTTTTAGCCCATACATCTTCGAGTTTGTGCGACATAACGCAGGATACTATGCAAACAAGTGAAAAAGATTTCATAAAGGAAATTTTTCACCATACGTATTCTTTTTCATACTCACATAATGGTGTGAGTTTTTCCCCTTCAAATAAATCGTCAACAATCGTGGATTGTATATCATGTGAAGACTGTTTTGAGTTCAGCTCATTAAGGAAAAGGAAATAGCTTTTTCTGAATGCATTATCCACAGGATAACGGTCTTTTATGCTCAACTTCCATGTCTAGCGTTTATCAATCTGCAGCTAGAGGTCCAAAGTTCAAAGTGGTGATTTTAAAAAACCCAAGTCATATGTATCATAAAACTCTTCGATTTCAAAGTGGTACACATAGACATTAGTTGTAGGACTATTGTAAGTCAGGGAGTATGTTGTGACCGAGTGGTGGGGTTGCGTGCGTGGGTATAATGAATACTGAGACTCAATAGACACCTCAGCTGAAAACCTTTACGACTGACCTCCCTCAGTACCTTCTGCTTCACTGAGCCGTAGTAAAACCAGAAGACAAAGACGGCCTGTGACTGCAAGAACAGCGACAACTCTTATTAGGCAAATATATGACATATATGTAGTTACAAAACTCTCAGAAAGTGAAGCCACAAATGAACCAATCCGATTTCTTGTATGAAGCTGAATTTCTCCAATCAAGTTCTCATGTCATCGCAAGCATAAATCATGGCCTGAAAATGATTTGATGATGACTTGAAAACAACTGCCCTATTGGCTGCCTTTTGTCGCTACGTAACAGAGTAGCGGACAACTGTTTAGTTCCGAATATGGGACTTCTCACCAGTATGACACCCACGACCGAACTCAAAACCTTCGGGTCTCGCTGTGAACACGTTGTCATTGAGCCACTCGGTCACAATCCAACGGTTCACATTTCCTTAATTCTGTCAACTCACGATGTAGCGTGATCATCATCGAATGCTCTCGTTTGGTATTTATACTCAAGTCCGATTCAATGACTCAGTAACAACGTGCTTGTTGAGAAACCTGAACGTCTTGGGTTCGGTCACCGCTGGTGTCATGGTAACGCGCTGCTGAGGAGTCCCATGGTAGAAAAAAACAGCTGATCAGCGCTGCCAGGTCTTCAATGGTTCTCTAGTTGATATCAGTTCGTGATGGATACTAACCTGAAACCAATAAATCAGTCCCCATAAACCTTGAAATCGAACAAACATCTTTCGGCATGTTAATGATAGATAGTGGCCAGCAGTGGAATCTAGGACCTAAGTTTCGTCCCAGTTGGGACTCGTTAGCTGGATGTATCTGGCTCCTAGTGAGCCATATTGTTCCCACAGGGTCTGAAACTCGAAACCGACGGATTCAAAAGTCAGAGCCTTATCCACTAGACCACTGAGTCATAATATCCACTTTCTGTGAGACGAGTATTGTTTCAGTGTTGCTGCTTGTACTATCCTATCGTTGACTGGACCGAATTGATCGGTGTCTATTGGTATATGGGCTACTGCTTAAGCAACAAAACTTTTTTTGGTATGTATACTATACATTTTCCTATTCAAAAGTACCGCTGCTGCAGTCACACATTTTCCCTTTTCTTTTGGTATTTTCACAATCCAGTTAAGCGTGAATATCTGATGGACACAGTCGTTACTCATGTGCATTTCAAGTGCACCCTTATTTTCAGAATCGTTATTTAATTACTTGTGTGCGTAAATACACTGGGTCACTACACTAAATGAAATTCGTTGGTACCTTCATCTCTCCATGTTCGACTATTTGATGTCTCCTACAGAATAAGTGAACAGCTATTTCATTCCTGTATGGGACTCCTCAGCAGTATTTTATTTATTTAAGTCTTTAGGAGGGTGACTATAGGAAATTAATTCCACTGAGGAATCTCCTTTACACATTATTCGTTTTTTATTGTAGTTGTAAACCTGCTATGCGGATATTTACCCGAAAAATAACACATATCTCGAAGAACAGTGTAAGAATGGCTTGGGCGCTTTACCCCCACTTAAAGACCTAAGACATCAAGATGCAACAAATTATTATTTCTGTCAAGATGAGGATAAGCCAGACAATCGTTGTGTACAAACTGGTGTTGTGTTTTCTGGTTGGTTTAATTGTTGTCATTCTAGACAAGATTTTAAGCACAAACCTCAGAAAGAACTGTGCTAGAGTGTTTTCTCCATAAGTGACTTGTCTTGATGACCTTGTTTGCGATTGGTTGTTTCTGCCAAGGTCTTTTCACTATCTACGTGTTCATTTTGATTGGTTGTTCTGATAACCTGAGATTTGCTATTCTTCTGGTTTCTTATTAGTTAGTAGATTGGTAGACATGACAACATGTCTGTTGACTGCTGACTGACCTGAATACCAAGCTTCTTAAAAATCTCTGATTTTTTGTATATCCTCTATCCAGGATTTTCTTATTTTTACAGTCAAATTCATGTGTAAAGTTGTCCATATGCACTGAAATGAGCGAAGATATGTCATGACGCCTAACTGCTAGTTGATGTTCATGAAGGCGGATACGAAGAGGGCAACTACTCTCCCCGATGTTTCTGTAGTTTAGTTTGTAGACAATGTTTAGTTTTTAAAGCTGTACAGTCACAAATTTACACATTTTTCTAGCGTAAGGAATTGATAGTTAGAAACGGTTTGTCAAGCATGGCACCACAAATAGGGTCAATAAGATGAGTTGTCATTAAAAGCAAAATCCAAAAGACTGATGAATGGTGAATATTAATCAAAATAAGTTTGAACAAGACGTTTCGTAACATGACAACGTAGTTGGAAATTGATCAGACAGAACATAGCAACAAGAATGAATAGCGAATTACTTAAGAAGCGAAAGATGTGAAGAAAAAAAGGAGGGCAGTAGAGGAGACTTAAAACTAAGACTATGGAAGGAGAAGAGGTGGAACAATCTACTTTTGTGTACACAGTTCAGGTTTCTCCATATAGATGACAAGAGCTTCAGCGATGCAGAGAATACGAAGACGTATAGCCTTTGGGAGGCTTCTTTTCACTTTATAGATAACTTTAAACGATGAGTTTTTAAGATAGGATGATTCGTGTTCATGTGTTCAATTATAGCACCCTTTATCGCTCCATTGTTACCTCTTTTATTTTAATAACAACTCATCTTATTGACACTATTTGTGGTGCCATGCTTGGCAAACCGTTTCTAACTGCCAAATCTTTACACTAGAAAGATGCATAAATTTGTGATTGTACAGCTTTGAAAATGAAATCGCTGAGAAAAGAGACTCTTCGCTTACACAACAGTGAGTGAAGAGATTTTGTGGGCTTGCAAGCGACATTGATTCCAAAAAGCCTTAGTAATCTAATCGTTATCTCGGGGACGTTTGTTATGTAGGGTAAGACAATCTGTTTGTTAATTTTCAAGTTTGACTTCTTGGTTGACGACGAAGTTGCATGGATAGCCATTCTTCTTGAAGATAGTCATTAAATAGTTGCCTTCTTTTTTTCCACCAGGTTGATGTACTATAGAGTGTCTTCGTTCATTTGATCAATGTTTTTATATAACTGATTTTATATGTTATTGGATTGTTGTTACTGTAGTTGAGGATTTGATCTGTATAAGCTAGTTTTCTATATACTTCAGTATCCAATTTCTTTGAATTCTTGCTAATCTTTAAAAAACGGAATACACCCATTTGATCTTGTGGAGCTGAGTACATCGGCTGTACCATCCGTTCGCTTGTAAAATGTGTCCGCGAACCCTACCCAGCCTGGCTTGCAAAGGGAGAACGGAAATGCATCTTCAGTTCGATAACAGAACACCTCGTGAACTCAGGCCATTTCGACAGCCCATTTAGAAATTCTCTACCAAACCACTCGAAGGGAGTAAAATCAGGGCATCTGTCTATAGCTGAAGCATTAACCATCCAGAATTTCAAACCAGCGTTATGCGAACAAAAAAGTACTCTCAACCTTTATCTTTGACATGGCCATCATAAAGCCCTATCGGGCAGAGATTCATTTTGTATCAGGTAACTGCACATGTATGCCTTATTCATTTTTCTACTATGTCATAGATTGAACCTGCATTACAAAATTACAATCTTATTTTCATGATCCCCTGTTTATTCTCATACTCTGTTATAGGTTTATCCGGTATTTCGATAGCGTAATTAGAAGACGAAGTTTATCTGAGCAATATGATGTGTTTGCGCAATACATTTCGAACAATCTGCTCGATCACACATTTACTTGTCAAGTCAATATATATTAAACTGAGGACTGGGAGGGGGGATAAATGCAACAATTAACACAATAATGGGGGATTAAAATTAAGAAAGATGAGGACAAACAGGAAGTGACATAGTTGGTCCTAATCTTGGTAAGAAAAAAAGTTTGACAAAAGGGAGGTGTAGTGTAATAACAAACTGCTTTTGTATACATAAAGGTGGTTTAAATTTGTGTATGGCTATGGCTCCTGAAAATCTCAGAATACGTCCCTGACTGTTTCTATATAAAACTTTGAAAGCTGTTTGAACATTAACTTTGTGACCTCTTTCTATGATATGTTTAGCTATAGATGAAGAGGGTCGTCTCCCACCAGCGTTTATCACTGTTTCACACTCCATTTGTTTTTGAAGCCATTCAGGCACATGTTCTCCTACCCTCAACTGCATGACTTGATTACTCGTCCCTATGTATGTGTGACCACACACACATGTAAATTGGTAAATACAATGGGATGTGACGTAATCACTGATGCAGTGTCTAGGTTTTCGGTGAAGCATGTGTTCTGTTTTCTCCACAATGGTATGATTGGCAGCGTAATACGTTTTCTTATTGGCTGATGTCAGCCTACGTCTCAAAATGATACTATTTAGCTCCCTTATGTATGGAAGAGTGATATGGACACTTTCCTTAAGGACCGTGTATAGAGTTGGCTTTGGTGCTACTTGACCTCTACAACGGTTTATAAACTTCGTCGGATATCCATTTTCCATAAGTGCTTTAGTCAGTAATTTGATTTCTTCATCCATCACATCTCATGTGCTGATACGATAGATCCTATTATATAATCGCAATTTTGTCTCCATAACCCTTCGTTCAGTTTCCTACTTCGCTATATAATCATCCTGTATTACGTAATTTCATTTAATTTCATAATCCTCTGTCTATTTTCTCACTCTAAACACAAATGTGTATTATCTAACTTTCTTTCATTATTCAATATATTTTGCCCCTTGACCGGAAACAATTATGGAACACTGTACCTACTGTAAAATATATTCTCTGAATCCGTTGTGATAATGACAACATCTGAAAAGGTGTTTTTTATTTGATGCCATCGAGGATACTGTTGATTAGTTTGTTAGCCTTTTTCAACTCATTTCTTTTAATGATGACAAATTTGTCATCTAAATATTTGATCCAAAGTTTTGGTTGGATCAACGTCAATACCACAGTTTTCAATCTTTTCATTTATTATTTTTATTATTATTTGTTTCTTGGGACTCAGTAGCACGTCTCCATTTCACTCTGTTCTCTGTAAACTTTTGAACCCAGCTCCACGACAGCCCAGAAGCTCTCATTTCTTCCTCACATTATCTCCATGTCACCCTCACCTCCAACGCCCAACTTGTCGCTTTCCACCTAGGTTCCACTTGAGGGCCTAACGCGTGATGTCCCCAATAGGCCTTCTCAGTGTATGCCCGACCTATCTTCATTTCCTTCCAGTGCATATTTGTTGGGCGATAGCTTGTTCCTTCGTTGGTTCGTTGCCAGCCAGCCAGAGTTCCTTATTGCTTATTCTTTCTGGCCACCTCATCTGAGCTTCAGTAACGAGCCAGCGTAGGCAGTTGTTGATGAATGTCTAATGTTGGAAATACCTTTCGTAACGCGCCAAGTCTGTGAGTCATACAGAAGCACTGACTTGACTGACTTGGTGTCGGTTTCGGTTCAGGTGAGGTGTATAGAGCTGTAACGTCAATACACACCATCATTTCATCGTTATCAATCAGAAAATGCTTAATCTTTTCCAAATATTTTCTCTAAGAGTTGATAAATTGTTCCTACGATTCTGTCAAATGTTTTAGTTTTCTGAAAGATAAAACATTGATGTTCTTGGAAGTGAAGCCATTGATCATAATAGGATATTAGGTCTGAGTATTTTTGGTCGACCATAGCTTACTTCTTTCTGAAGTTCGTGCTGATGATATTGTCTATGATGATAACGAAAGCTTCACAATTAAAAAGTCTAGCTCAGCGAACACAACCGTATCAAAATTATTCTTCTCAGCTATGCATATTTTCCAATACACTGATATTTCAGAACGAGCAGATAGATATCACGTGACAAATTCCTTCATCCTACCGCATTACTATTCCTTTAACAAACTTCCTTCATCACATAGCATATTCATTCGTCGTTAGAAATGAACAGTTTGTGATGTGAAGAGTATTATGTAAATGTATATTCCCCTCCCCACACTGTTCCCTCAATTGTGAGACATCCTCCTAGTTAACAGTCGCATTACTAGTTGGGATCATTTCAAGAAGAGAGAAATTAAGTATTTACTATAAACCATACTCTCTCTGTATTTTCCAGTTACAATGCAACTTACCACCTTTATGAATTGTGTAACTTGACGTAGGAAATCATCCCTGTCTTTCTTCCTGTAACATTTACTACCAGATTGGTGAAAAATGAAACTATACAATTGCATTAAAAGTTTCGGTTTTTCGCTGAATCACTTGTCTCAATTCACTTCATTGTACCATGTTCGCTAATGTATCATTACGTGGTTACAATAATAAGGCTCAATGGATGAAAACTTTCTGTGGGATACTTTGAAGAGATTTAAACGGTGCAAATGTATTCACTTAAAATCTTCGTTTTCTTTTCAAATCTTTCTCGTTTATCTTAAAACTTTGTAATTCTTCCTGATTAGTTGCTCTTTGCATATATGAGAATTACGGTAGCTTGATGTTTATTGATGCTTCGATTTCCCGGTTGATATCACTATTATTATTGGTCCCTTGGGTTCCTAATGGAACATACGGCTTCACTAGCACGTCTCCATTCTACTCTGCTCTCTGAAATCTTTTCTACCTGGCTCCACGACAGCCCACAACCTCTCATTTCCTCCTCGCACGATCTCCTCCATCTCACCATCACCTCCGACGTCCAGCTCGTCGCTTCCCATGGGGATTCCACTCGAGTGTCTGGCCTGACACATGATGTCCCCAGTCGGCTTTCTCAGTGTATGCCAATTCAATCCATCTCCACTTCCTTCCAGTGCATACTTGTTGAGCGATGGGTTCCTGGTTGGTTCGTTCCCAGAGCTCCTTGTTGCTTATTCTAATCATTCTGGCCATATGATCTCCATCTTCAGTAACGAGCCAGTGTAGGCAGTTGTTGATGAATGTCCGGAGTTTGTTGGAAATGCCTTTCGTAACGCTCCAAGTCTGTGAGTCATACAGAAGCACTGAGTTGACTGAATTGGTGTTGAAAATCCGGATGTTGTTCAGGCTTTATGCTGAGTGCAGAAGATCTCCACACTGGTTTCAGGTTAATGAACGCCTGTCTTGCTTTTCCGATTCTGACTTTGACATCCTCGTCTCTGCCTGTGTTGCCTGTAGTTGAAACAATGCTTCCTAGATAGGTGAAGGAGGTTACTTCCTTTGAGTTTCTCCCGTTGATGGTGACTAGAATTTGTTGTTGTTGTTAGAGTTGTTGGTCCGGTATCTTCATCACTTCTGTCTTCTCTATACTCACTTGAAGTGCTGTCTTCGCTGCCCTGCCTCTTCTGTCAACTTGTTAGTTTTCGCCTGTTCATCTTCAACTTTGTGTGACATCAGATACAAGTCATCACTGGCGAAATCCAGATCTTCTAGGTTCTTTTCCGCAGTCCAGCGTATCCCCTCTTCTCGCTCCTCACTGTTTGCTGCATGATCCAGTCCCGGTTGGTATACTGGGACTAATTTCCTTGACCTCTGTTGGCCGATAGGCTACTACATACAGGCCTCAGGACTCCTGTGCTATTCATAAGTTTAAAATCCATTGGGTTCCTTCACAGTGGAACATAAGACAGTGCTTCTATGTGATGATGGTTGAGAGACTTGCACCATTACGAAAAGCATCTACTTCCAACAAAATTCACACATACAACATCAACACCTGCCAAATACACTCACCCCATACTGAACATCAGACCAGATAAGATCAGATGAGATGAGATGAGATGAGAAGGCGAGAAAGAATAAGTGAGGAGGATGTGTGGACTGGCAAGGAACCAACCAAGGAAGAAGCAAGAAACATATCACTCAACAAATATGCAGAATAAGGAAGTGGAGATGGATCGGATTGTACTGGATTGGACATAGACTGAGAAGATGGTTTGGAGACATGATGCATTAGGCTATGCCAGAACAGACCAGGCTGTTGAGTGTAATCGGAATGGGGAAGGACGAGTTGGGCGTCGGAGGTGTGGATGACATGGAGGAGATTGTGTGAGGAATAAATGAAAGTTTATGTTGAGTGATGGGTTGAGGTTGAAAAGAGTGGAGAGAATGGAGTGAAATGGTGACGTGTTACTGAAGCGCTATGTTCCACTATGAAGGAAACAAATGGACAAATAATCAATAATAATAATCTTAGAATTATCGCAGAAACGATTGAAATCTCTATCCTACTTGTCGGCAGATAATGAATGCTCATTTAAATCTCTCTGGTTACTAGGATGAGATGCAGGAAATAGTCATATCAAGGTAACATTCATCATGGAGAAGCACTGAAAACTTGGGAACATTTAAGAGGTTTTTCGTCCTAATATGGTATTCCTCGGTAGTGAGTACCGCCCACCTTCATACCTCGCGGCGAAAACGCCATCACTTAACACCGCTGGACGAGAATTCAATTGTTATTATCTTCCTATTTCTGTTAATTCGCGATATAGCATGATCATCGTCTAATGGAGTTAGCCAGTAATTCTCCTCACCTCCAAGTTAGTTGACGCTACAGGTCATGGTTTCTCGCCATAACTTCATGAAATCCTCCTGAAATCACGTCACTAATGAACACTAGACAGTAATTCAACTTTTTGGAAATTGATTAATCGATTTCAAAGTGATATTCATCATCGTTGTCGGGATCATGGGTACAGGTTACTAACATGTCCCACAAAGAAAACGAATCAGCTGTCCGGAACCCTTTGATTTCCATTGATTCCTCAACTGATGTCAGTCTGTCATCAATGCTACCTTGAAAGTAATCAATCCTCGCAAACCTCCGAGCAGAATTACATAGGATTAGTTCAATAATTCTATCTATGAAGAAGTAACACATCATAACTCTCTCTCTTTATATATATATATATATATATATATATATATATATATATATATATATATGTCATACGTATGTGTAGTTGTATTTCTGTGTATGAGTGTGTGTGTGTATTCTAGCTTCAACATCATCTCACAAACCCACCTATGAAGAAGACTAGCCAGAATTCTTTTAAAAAAAGACGAAATATAATCGGATTCAATCACTGAGTTTATTTAAACGTATAATACATATATATCTATATATTGGGTGTATAGTTACTGAATAACGCATGGTAAAGAATGATCTGCACCGTTAAACTAGTTTGCCGGTTAGCTCCAAAAGTGTTGTTTTTTGATCCCGATTGATTGATTGCCACCTTTTCGGTATGTGTGTGTGTGTGTGAGAGAGAGAGTATGTCTTTCCATTGTTCATATATTATATATACACACACATATACAGAAAAGGTGACAATCAATCAATCGGGATCAAAAAACAACACTTTTGGAGCTAACCGGCAAACTAGTTTAACGGTGCAGATCATTCTTTACTATGCGTTATTCATTACAGTTGAAACAATGACGAGAGAGAAAAATAATAAACAGATTCGATGAGAAGTTCCTGAACAGAAAAAAAAATAGATAAAACAAAATGAAATGCAAATTTTTAGATTGTGAAATATGTAAAATAGATTATTGAAATTCTCATTTTGAATTTTAACATTATGACAAGAAAGGGAGTGAGTGATATTACATAATCGAATAATTGATTGAGTATAGAAAGTTGACTATTGATTTATTTCTATGTAAATGGATTGTGATCGTATTTAAAGCTGAACTATTAACTGGTTAGAAGTAATCGACACGAAGCCCTACTCTACCTAGGGGTTTCGTACTTATTGGCGCTCATCAGCGATGCAACCTTGACAGAAGTGGGATTCACCCATTTTTGCAGTCAGTGACGTTACCATTGAGCTATTTAAGTGGCTATTCACCTCCCGTAGGATGAGAGTACATACATTAGTCAGCGGAGAGGCAGTAATGCTATGTTGCCTGCTGCTGAATCCTGACCGAATTTACTTGATCGAAATTGAACCGTGGTGTGGTAGAATGCCGCTATCAAACTCAGTAGTTTACACTTCAATAGATGGAAGACTTAAAAGTTAACAAAATACTTGTTGCATGTATGTCTTCTGTAGCGTATATTTGGTATTTGAATGTAGATAAAACTCACTTGGAGATAAATATTCGCATAGGTTTTCTTATTCCTAACGATATTTTACCTATATTCCGTTAATTTTAGGTTCAGTGTGGTTTATATCAAATACACTGTGAGGCGGCATGGATCTGGATTATCCTGGTTATGCGCTACACTTTAAACACCCAATTGAACGCAGAAACACACCGAAGATGTTGGTGGTGTTGGCGTTTGATTTGAGATGGCACAAGCCTTTTGAATCTTGTATAGACAATTATGTCCATCATAACGGTAGCAGTTCCCATGGCAGTGGGGAGTATTACCACCCTAAACATATAGCTTACACGTAGGCCTTCATCACGTCAAAACGACAGTCCGTTTTTATTTCCAGACATAAGTCATCTTTTATGCTTAATCGGCTGATGTCGTGCAGAAGACTGGGTTTCAATCTCAGGAGAGGACGAGTGTTTTCATTGCTGAATTTCACTGAGAGAGAGAGAGAGAGGCAGTAGATATATGGGACCTAACTCAAAAGTCTGGTATTTAAAAAGTCAACGAAATCTTCATTCTCAACAAAGAAAAATAGCTAGGTCATAAATATCTCTTACTGCTATCTTACCACAGGATGAATGATCATCTTTTGTCTGAATGAACTACTCACAGCATGAGTATTTTCCACGCTCATTTGCAATAAAAAAAGATCTGCGGGAATGGTATTAGCAGAACATCAAAAGCTGTACTCATGTCGTTTACATTTGGGAGTGTATCCATTGCACTACAACATGACAAAATACCAAAACTTCACTTGATTATGCAGTATCTATAAGCAATGGATTTTTTAGAGCGTTATTTCTATGCCACTGATGGATATCTTAGTCGTACAGCTTTCATCGTCATTCTAGACTGATGCAACTAATGATCACTGGTGCTGCTGTCGGACTCGGAAATACCGAAAAACTATTAGTGGCTAAAAGAGATACCTGGAAAGAATACCTACAACGGAACACTTTACAAAGTTGATCACTACGATTGAAAAACCAAACAGACAATACAATGAACAGATAAGAAATATTCTTTAGTAGAAGCTGATCAAAATTTCAACACCACGAACATCATAAGAGGAAGAAGCAAATAACTGTAGTTAACAACCTGCTTCTTCAAGAAAAAGTTAATTACAGTCCAGAAGGCGCTTAGAAACAGAAATTCCCTGATAAATTGAAGTCATCAAGACTACTCAATGCGATACAAAGACGATAAATAATTGTGCCTTAAACCGAACGGAAGCAAAACTTCACTTATCTAACCAGTGAGAAACTTAAAGCTGTTGAACTAATGAAAAATAAAAAGAATATCGTTATAGTTCCAACTAACAAAGCGTATACCATAGTAGTCATAAATAAGGATAACTATGTCAAGATGGTCAATAATGCGTTCATGAACTAAAATACATGGCAATCAACTAAGAGAAACCTCATTCAAGAAATTAACCTTCAGATGAGCAATGCCTAAAACAAGTTTGTCAGAAAAGGATGAATTGCAAAGAAAAATCAATGGCGAATGTAATCGAATGAATCTGTTCCTTCATGTTTCTGTCGTAGACCAAAAATACACACACCAAATTTCCTTCTATGGTCAGTTGTTTACTTCCGGAAACTTCAATATGGGATCTGTTGAATGGACTTTTTAAAAAGTTGAAAAGTCTTATAGGATTGTGTCGCCATTCTATAAACTGACGGATAGAATTATTGGGAAAGATCAAGAATATTCATATTGATGACAACAATTGATGGTATCTTTCGACATTATGACTATACGACATTTATCTATTGAAGCATTATAATTGTTTTTTCCCTCGGTTTCTTGTGGAACATACAGATTCAAAGCACATCACCATTTCACCCCCTCCTCTCCACTCTTTTCAACCTCAACCCATCACTCAACATAAACTTTCATTTATCCCTCACACAATCTCCTCCATGTCACCCACACCTCCGACGCCCAACTCATCCTTCCCCATTCCGATTACACTCAACAGCCTGGTCTGTTCTGGCATAGCCTAACGCATCATGTCTCCAAACCATCTTCTCAGTCTATGTCCAATCCAGTAAAATCCGATCCATCTCCACTTCCTTATTCTGCATATTTGTTGAGTGATATGTTTCTTGCTTCTTCCTTGGTTGGTTCCTTGCCAGTCCACACATCCTCCTCACTTATTCTTTCTCGCCTTCTCATCTCATCTCATCTCATCTCATCTGGTCTGATGTTCAGTATGGAGTGAGTGTATTTGGCAGGTGTTGATGTTGTATGTGTGAATATTGTTGGAAGGAAATGCTTTTCGTAATGGTGCAAGTCTCTCAACCATCATCACATAGAAGCACTGTCTTACTTGACTGAATTAATGTTGAACACCCTAATCCGGATATTGTTCACGCTTTATGATCAATGCAGTAGATCTCCACACTGGTTTCAGATTAATGAACGCGTCTTGCCGTCTTTCCGATTCTGCCTTTGACGTCCTCGTCTGTGCATGTGCCGCCTGTAGTTGAAACGATGCTCCCTAGATAGATGAAAGAGAACATCTCCTTTAAGTTTCTCCCGTTCATGGTGATTGGAGCTTCTTGTTGTTGTTGGTGGCGTTGGTTAGGTATCATCATCACCTCTGTCTTCTGCACGTTCACTTGAAGTCCCGTCTTCTCTCCCCTGCCTCTTCTGTCATCTTGTTACTTTTCGCCTGTAGATCGTCAGGTTTCTGCGATATTAGACACAGATCATCGGCAAAATCCAAATCATCTAGTTTCTTTTACCCGGTCCAGCGTATCCCCCTCTTCTCACAGCTCCTCACGGTTTGTTGCATGATCCAATTCAGTCGACCACAATCAGGAATATCATGGGTGATAGTACACTGCAGCCTTGTTTCACTCCTGTCTTCACTTCAATTCAAAGGTATCACTGAGCTTCCCATTATTAATCATTTGGCATGTGGCATCTTCATATACTTGTTGAATGAGGCGGATAAATGTTTGTGGTATTCCGTAGTATTGAAGCAGTTTCCAAATTACCTCTTGGTCGACGCTGTCAAAGGCGTTCTCAAAGTCGACAAAGTTGAGGTAGAGAGTTGACTGTTATTCTATACTCTGTTCTATGATGATGTGTAGAGTAGCGTTGCAATTTCGTCTGCACATGATTTGTACTTCCTGAAACCAGCCACACAGCCTGTTCTGGTTGTAGTTTTGAATCCAGTGCATGCTTTAGTCTCTCCAGGATGATACGGCTTAATATTTTGCTTGATTTGGGTGGATAGAAGAGTGATTCCGTGCCAGTTCTTGCAAACACCTATGTCGCCCTTCTTTGGTAGTTTGACGAGGTAGGCTTTCTTCCAATCGCCAGGTACCTTCCCTTTCTTCCAGACCTTCTGCAGTAGTGGTGTGAGCATGTCCACCGCTGTTGTCTCTGCGTCTGTTCTCAGTGCTTCTGGCGGTATCCCATCTGGTCCTGCTGCTTTCCCGCATTTCAGTTGCTTATGGCGTTCAGGACTTCGACTTTCATCGGAGGATTTATGTTCACTTGTAGCTCTGTGGCTGCAGGTGGTATTTGTGGACAAAGCTCAGGTGGTACAATGAATTATACCTACACTTTTTTCATTCTAATGTATTATGTCCACTCCCACAAACCATTTGTAATTTTCCATTCTTTTTTGCTAATATAACCACCATGAAATTGAATTTCCACCCCACTCATTCCTTCTACTTCCATAGAAAGTGAAACAAAATTGGTTCATTAAAATAGATGGGACCCTTCGTAGTAAATCCTTCTTCCTAAGAGAGTTACTACTTAGACATTCATTCTCTTAGTTTTACTCATCATCTTAAAGCTGGGGAGGGGGACGCTTAGAAACTCAGCAATGGGTGGAAAAAGGGATTGATGAAAATACCTTTGAAGGGATTTACTTCATAATTAGACTACCTGAAGAAACCATAGTTCTTCAGACGGGCGTTATGAATACTGAGTGAAGATTGAAGGATTCGAGCTAGTGGTCTACGGGTTACCAGTCTGGTGCACTGTAACTCTTGATCACACCTTAACTGCACCTCAGTTAGAGGTTTTGTTCTCGAATGTCTCCGACTGAAAAGGATACCGGCTAAGTACATCAGCCCATTGAAGGGTGTTCGAATACCTATGTATATGTTAAAGCTAATTATGAGTGGTCAAGTCAGTTCTTTAGGTTGGATAGTATCCGTCAAGAGTGTCCACTTTCTCTATTCTTATTTAATTTTTTCATAGATGAACTTACAGGAGAGTGCTTAGTAGTCCTGGAGTACACAGATGACACTGTCCTGTTAGGTGAAGATTCAAAGTCTACTAAACACATTCAGTGACAATTTAGGAATCCTTTCGAGGTGTTTCTCACCACACAAATGTATACATATTGCCTCTCAAACAACTTTCCTTATTGGCTGCTTATCTATAAATAGGCAGTAAAGTGGCTGAGCGCGCTGACCACGTCAGTTACCAAGGGAGTTGGGTTGATCGTGGTAAGCCAGTGATCGACGAAATCTCTGCACAAATAGTAAGGCTTCACCTGACTTTCACCAGCCTACACCATTCATGGGACCATCGCAATATCTGATTTTCTACTTAGGGTAGAGGTGACTCATTTTCAGTCTGTTTGTCTATTAAAATTAGGAGGTGGTTACTTAGGTAGTAGCAGCTCAGCAAGTAGAGACAGGCTCTTGCTTTATTCAGTTAAGGACTCTTTCTGGCGTAAGATAGCAGAAATTTTTATACAGTTTTAGATCTGGAGTTTTGATAAGAATTAACTTGGCACTGTCAAATTATTCATAAGCGGGACATAACAGTCTTACTGATCATAAATTGTTCTAAAGAAGATTACTAAGTAGGAAAGGTTTTTTCTGGTTGTAGTACCCAACAAAATGCAATCACATGCAAGTTACAATGGTGAACAAAAAAGGAGTATGCTGGATGTTGATAGATTCATAGAGTGGTTGACCTTTCTTCATCTAATACAGTTCCAACCACGTCTGTTGTATATGGGCTAGTGATACCACCTGGCTGATCGAACTATGACAGATAGAGTGACGTTCGAACCCATGACCCATTGGTCGACATTCAACTGCTAAAAACCAATAAGCCATAAACCCCACTGTTCCTTTGTACACAGTTTTCTAAATTTTCCTCACGGTCATATAAACGATTGTTTATATGTTTAGCAAAGTGAGAAATATCAGTTGTTTTTTACTTTAAAGTTTTTGATCATATTTTCTGACCAAAGTGGGTTTCTTTTTCCGAGTAAATGTAACTCATCATATGTTGTAATCGTTTTAATCACATGGATAAACACATGATTTATAAATTGTTAGAGAACTAGTGTAATTTTCAAATGAAATAGTAGTCAATACTCTGCTTTTCTTTATACGATAAAGTGAATTATAAAGGTCTAAATTTGAAAAATGTGGCATAAACCAAATTATATAATCATGTGTTTCATTTCAAAAATTAAGTTTGATGGACAATTTGTGGAATACAATCAGCTTCAATAAACATGGATTTCACTAGATGGACACACTACACTGAAAATCAGATCGACTTCATATCAATCTGAAGAAAGTGGAGATGCATTCCGCCCACTGGACACAAGATGGAGAAGGGGAGCAGATTTATGTTCACACCATCAGACTATCTAGTGGAAGGAACCTACCTTCAAAATCAAGTTGAAAGCCTTCGAAGAAGCTGGTGGCGATGAACCACAGTTCAAGTTGAACACCCAGAACAGAAGCTGAACTGAATGACGAGACTATAAAGAACATCTTCACGACACACAGTTATCAGTGAAAGATGGGAGACATTAAGCAACATCCATGAAGAAACCCGTGTGTGGAAGAACACTGGAACTATGTGAAAGAGATATGCAATAGAACCTGAGTAACCGTGTTAGAAAGGAAGAAGAAGAAGAAGAAGCAAGACAAGGAATGTACTGGATCTCGATGGACACATGGAAGCTGGTAGAGGAGGGAGAGGAAGATGGTGAAGCGGAAGATGAACCAGTGCAGTGAAGTGCATTGCGTAGATGAACAACGAAAAGAGGAACTGAACACAACATATAAAACACTACATTGGACAAAGAGGTGAAGAAAAGTGTGTGGAAAGACAAAACACACTTCTACGACACACTGGCAAGTGAAGCAGAACAGGTTGCTGGTAGGAGAGATGGAGACTTGACAACATGATATCAAATAATCAGGTTAGTATTTTGGAGGGAAGAGATCAAGACAAATGAAACCAACGAATGATAGTGAAGGAAACGTGGTTACCACGGGAGAGGAGAGACAGAGTGGACAATGTGTTGACCACTTCAAACAATTCTTGAATCGACCACCACTACCACCACCAACAACACAAACACCACCTGCAACTGGTTCAGAAATACGACCAGCACCAGCCCAGCCACAGAACTATCAGTGAACACGAATCCTTCGACAAGAGCTGAAGTGAAGTCTTGAACACCATAAAGTTGCTGAAAGCCGGGAAAGCAGCACGACAAGATGGAATTCCTTCAGAAGCGCTGAAAACAGACTCAGAGATATCAGCAGCGGGCATGCACACACAACTACTGCAGACGGTTTGAAATGAAGGAAAGTGCCTTCCGAGCGGAAGAAGGTCTACTTTATCTTACTCCCAAGCAAGGGAGACCTAAGTCTTTTCAAGAACTGATGAGGAATCATGATCCTGTCCACCCCCGACGTCATCCTGGAGAGACTAAAAAAATCCTCTGCATTCAACTGGATTACAACCGAAACAGGTTGGCTTCACGAAGAACAAATCATGTGCGAATCAAATTGCAACGCTACTCTACGCATCATCATAGAACACAGCATAGAATGACAGTCAACTCAACTCAACTTCAACTTTATACACTATGAAAAGACCTTTGATCGAGGCGTTGGTCAAGAAGTAATTTGACAGCAGTTTCAGCACTACGCTTTTAGTACCACAAATATTAATCAACCTCATTGAACAGCTACACGCTATATGATGATGATGATGATGTTACATGCAAAGTGATTCAAAATGGAAAGCTGAGTGTTGCATTGAAGTGAAGTAAAGACAGGTTGACAGGTAAGACAAAGTTGCCTATTATCACCAATAATCTTCCTGATTGTGGTCGAATAGAATGGACTGGACTGAGCTAAATTATACAACAAACTGTGAAATCAACTATCTATGCCTGCTTGTTTATAATTGTTCTCCAGGAAATAGAAATACTGAAGACAGTAGAATTATGAAATGAAATCCCATCTCCTTGATACTGGGTTTGCATCAACTCAGAATGAGATCACTTTGCACTGTAAAACACTTAAGTGATATTGAGTCGCAAATACCTACTGTGGAGTGAATAGATTAATTTATACATGTTGAAAGTTACTGTCCTATACGTTGTACAAATGGTTGTCTGAAACGAAATTCGATTTATAAAAAATAACAATTTGAACAAAGAACAATCTTCCTCGTAAATTCGCTAATCAAGTTCTACAATTATTAAAATGCATTTGTATTGCATAAAAACAAGCCATGTTATGGGCAGTTACATTTTCAAAATGGAGTGAGATCTAGGGATTGTAAGGAAATCGATTTATCTTTTTTTAAATTGGTCAATATTGGGATGATACGCATACAGAAGAATGATATGGTAGTGAACAATAAGATAACGAATAAGATGGCAAGAGTGGTCTTTAGCTTGCTGAAGGCTAAGGGAGAAGTAACCCTTGAACATATTCTTTCTGAATGCAGAGCTCAAACTTGACCAATTTTATTGTGATAGCCTCTGCTATATTGAACAGGCGTTGGCGAGCTACATGTGGTGTCGTTTTCGGAACATGATGGATAACATTGAAAGTTTTATTAGCACCTATGTGATTCCCTGTATTGACTAGATGCGTTAGCACTGAACTTTTCACCACTTCTACTAAGAACAAAGCTGGTAAATGCTATCGTATCCGGAGACGCACCTGCCTAATCGTAAGCCCTCTGTAACTAGTTCGACAGAAACGACCTAAGATTAGGTAGGGTATCCTTTACTCTCGGATTGAGCACTGACCAACTACTGAATGATATGCAAAGCCAACATGTATACAACGTCCTATTGACTGGTCTAGCTAGAAGTTGTGATAGAATCTCACTCACAGTGTCTCCCTTGAATTGTAAGCGCAGTAAGCTAAGGCTTCTTCTCCACTGTCATAAATTCTTGTTTACGAACAATGTAGTTGATGTTACTTTTAATGAACTTATCAGGATATCCATTTTCAATTAAAATATACCGCATATACATTAGTTCTTTTTCTATACACTCTTTGGAAAAAGCCTATCTGGCTCTAAAAGCCAGGAACTTAATTATATTACGTTTATAATTCATCAGTACGAAGCTGAGAAAATACGTATACTGTACCACAGACGTTAGTTTTCTGTATATACGCTTCTCAGTATAGAGGCACCTTTGTTTCTTGCCATTAGGACATCAAGAAAATGTTCTTCCATCCATACATCCAAATCAACATAGGACCAGGTATTACTGCATAACGGTCCAACTTACCACACTTCATGTCAGTACATGAAGTAAAAAGGCAGTAAAATGGAAGATGAAGAAAAGAAAATTCAGTCAAAGGAAATATAAAGTACTAAGGGAGAGAAATGAAGAATGATAAAATGGTGAGATTCGGTATAATGTTAAGATGAGGGTAATGTGTGTGGAGGTACATGTGTATCACTGACATCAGTTCTGAGCCATGTGATCACTTAGAGTCTCCAACCACCCGACTAAGAGCACCATACCACGATCCTTGTACACCTCTGGAGTTAGTTCTTCTGGTCCTGCTGTCCTTCCTCGTCTCAGGTTACCTACAGCTTTCTCGACTTCTTCTAGTGTTGTGGGGTCTATCTCAATGTTTCATTCAGGACCCCCCTAGATAGTAGGCAACGCGATGGTGGCTGGAGGGCAGTTAAACTGTTCCTCGTTTCAGTCGTCTCCTCTGGGAGTGAATAGCAGACTCGTCCTTCTCCTCTATAGCCTCACTGACTACTGTTGATCTTTTCCCCCCAGTCTCCTTAATAAGTCTAAATAACTGTCTACCATTACCGATCGCCGCTGCCTTTTCCATCTCTTTAGCCTTCACTGCCCACCACTGTTCGCGGTCGTTGCGTAGACTTTCTCAATCTAGTTTTCAGTTGCGCTTGCTCTTCATTGTACTCAGAGCCTGCAGGGATGCCTTCACGTGCACCCATTAGTTGAGAAGAAGCTGCTGATATCCACTGGTTCTTTGTAGCCACTATTTCGGAGTCGGCTACGGTCTTCAGCGATACTTTTACAGCAGATTGGAGATGGCACTAAGCTTCTTCTGGATGAGTGATAGTCTTCTGTTCCGATAACTGCAAAGCCAACTTCTCACTGAACACGGCTTTGGTGTTTTCTTTGTCCAGCAGCACTCGTAGTGGTTTTGTTGCCAAATTTTTATCACATCCATTGAGACGCAGGCATATACGCTCTCGGACCAACGTCTGGTCGCCATCCAAACATGTACTCCAGAAGGAGCGGCAGTCTTCCACCGATCCTCTCCAGCGACGACTGATGGCAATGTGGTCTATCTGTATCCATTGCTGAGTTGAGCTCAGTGGACTAAACGTCAGACAGTGTCTTTCTTCATGTCTGAAATATGTGCTAGCTAAAACTAAGCGGTTGTCTTAGCACAGTTGTAGTAGGCGATCACCGTTATCTGTTCGTTTAGCCGGGACTCCGAAAGTACCACCTAAGTGCCTTTCTGCCCCACTTTCTGTCTACACCCATCTGTGCATTGAAATCACCTGCAACAACCACCACCTCTTGAACGTTTGGCTTTCGAGAGGAGGCTAGATAGTTTTCGGTTGAACTTGTCCTTCACTTCATCCGAACTTCATTCAGTGGGTATGCAAGCAGAGATTACAAAGAGACAACGGCAAGTTTCACTATTCCTTTCAGTTCTCACCGTGCCGTTCAGCTGGACAGCGTAGAGGCGACCATCAACTGGGATCCAGTCTAGTAGTGAGCCTCCTGCCCTAGTGCTTAATGCTATGCCTACACATGCAAGACCACGAGAGTTAGCCATCGAATCTCTGGAAACTCGAAGGGTGAATTTTGTGGACTCATCAGATTTGTTGGGAGAGGTCAGGTGAATAACCACACTTGGGTCCTGTGTGCGAACCTCAGAAACACAGGACACATCCATGGCCCGAGTTGCTAGAGTCTTTGCCAATGAAGCCTGTTGGCCAACTTGATGGAATGTACGAAAATTGAAGGCCTTGACATATAATTTGGAGCGTAGTTTAAGGAGACTATGGGGTGCTGTTCTATGGATTCAGATTGTTGCCAAAGACTGTAGAGCTAGGAGAAATCGAAGATGATGTAGAATCATTGGTTGGGAGACGTGAAGAAAGACTAGAAGGTAATGATGGGGGAGGTAGATAGCAGTCTGAGGAGACTTGAGTGCTGACAGAGTGAGTTGTGAGGGCGGTTGACACTTCTCAACTGCCCATACCGTGGGAGGCTATTTCTTCTTAAGAGACTTGTGTGACCGCAGAGCCTGTCGACCATCTGCTTGAGGCGTGTATGGTTGTTTTCAAGGTTTGTTGTTTTCGGGCTGGATGGTCTGGAAGAAACGTTAAATGAACCAACACCGCGAACCTAGCAGACCATGGGGTATGGTGGAGTGCGTTATTTTCGGAGCTGACCTTTTCCACCCCCCTTCCACTGAGAAGGCGGTATCAGCATAGCATTCCATTGCTGGTCATCCCAAGGGAAAAACATTACTCCTGTCACACCCCATCCGGCAAGCAGCAGTACGACTTTGCCCTCAGCCCCCCATCATCTTGTATTAGACTACACCACAATGGTAACTACTTTTCGTCTAAACACTAACCAACAGACCTTTCTGGTATGGTAGGACTTCGAGGGAACAAGTGTACGGCCTGCATAGCTCATTGGGTCATTGTGAAATCCAAGCCTAACCACCATGTCAAGGTAGCAGCTATCGGTCGGGCCAAGAAAACGTATCGAATCATTCGTTTCATTTTCGTATGTAAAATGGATTGATGGATGAGTGCCTGTAAGAAGACTGTGGGGGACATTGAAACTCCACAATAATTTCGAAAATACTGCGTACATATTGTCATAGGATCATGGTGTAAAAACTAAAGATAGTTATAATTCCACAGAGATTCATTAGTAAAAAATGAAACCACGCTTCATTTGCTTCTTGTCATAAATACGATTTAATATGCACCTCTTTCTGATGAAGATAATCAACCAACTATAACAACAACAAGAAGCACCAATCACCATCGACGGGAGAAATCTAAACGAAGTCGTCTCTTTCACCTACCTACCTACATCCCTAGGCAGCATCGTCTCAACTACAGGCGGCGGCACAGGCACACATGACGATGTCAAACCCAGCATCAGAAAGACAGCAAGTTACTCCCTCCTTCATTAATCTGTGCAGATCAGTGTGGAGATCTACTGCACTGCACTCAGCATAAAGCGTGAACAACATCCGGATTAGGGTGTTCAACATTAATTCAGTCAAGACAGTGCTTCTATGTGATGATGGTTGACAGACTTGCACCATTACGAAAAGCATCTCCTTCCAACAAAATTCACACATTCAACATCAACACCTGCCAACTACACTCAATCCATACTGAACATCAGACCAGATAAGATCAGATGAGATGAGATGAGATGAGATGAGATGAGAAGGCGAGAAAGAATAAGTGAGGAGGATGTGTGGACTGGCAAGGAACCAACCAAGGAAGAAGCAAGAAACATATCACTCAACAAATATGCAGAATAAGAAATTGGAGATGGATTGGATTGGGCATACACTGAGAAGACGGTTTTGAGACTTCACGTGTCAGGCCAGGCGAGGCGAGGCGAGGCCAGACTGTTGAGTGTAATCGGAATGGGGAAGGACGAGTTGGGCGTCGGAGGTGTGGGTGATATGGAGGAGATTGTGTGAGGAATAAATGAAAGTTTGTGTTGAGTGATGGGTTGAGGTTGAAAAGAGTGGAGAGAAGGGAGTGAAATGGTGACGTGTTATTGAAGTCCTATATTCCACTATGTACCCAAGGGACAAATAATATTACTAATAATACACCTTCTTCATATCAGAATAAAAAAACAAGTAATCAAATGACTGTGGTATTACATCATGTTCATAGGACAGAGTTCATAACAGTAAAGACGTTGTAAGTAGTAAAAGTTTTGCAAAAATACTTTGAGCATTTCTTTTGTAAAACTAGTTAGGTTGATCAAATCTCATGTGGATTAATTTCAAAACAAACTATAAGCTTCATATTATGCAGTACAGAAATGAAAAATCAGTGATTTCTGTATGATGCAATCAACTAACATTTGAATTCAACAAGGGATTCATCAGGTGACTACTGTTAACATATAACGAATAAGGTGACTCGATTTCAGTAAGCTGGACTGTTATGTACTGTTTTCGTTGAGGTCGAACAACAAAGGACGAAGGGGAAGAATTAATTCACCCATTCTGAGGAGATGAGAAATATTTTTCATTAATGGATGTAAGCCTGGTACACAATTCAGTTCTAAGCATATCAAGTGCGACTCAATCTTTTTAATTTAACCTTGCCCTCAACAAAAAATTAAAACAAACGAACAAATTCTACACCTTTTTTATAGCCTTCATACTTATTGTATTCAGTAGATTTCTGAAACGCCAAGTCATATCAGGCAATGCAGCACACATACTTAGTATAAGTGATCGATGTCTTCAGCTGATTGGTGCATAAATATCCACTATCGATCAATACCATGCAAGAATGAGTCATTCTTCTGTGATATATGAGTTGGTCAAACTAAGATAGTCACGTGATACCTGAATGTCTAGGTCAAAGAAAGTTAATTTAAACAAATTTGCTACATGTGTATAGAGTAGGCCGTAAAATGATAAACTGAGCAGGATCGGGTTCGAATACTGAATTGTTTTATTTTAACATTTTGACTGAGACTGCTATGGTTTGGCAGACTAGTATTGTTTCTGGGTGATGAATAGAGGTGAAATGAAATTTCGAATTACGGCAGGATTCCAACCTAGAAAAAAGAATCTTGTTTACTTTTGAGATTAATATATGCGTATAGGTTTGGGAAACATGCTAAGGACATCAGTTTTCTTATGATTATTACAACAGGAATGGTGTTTCTGCATAAGAACTGTGACAAACCACTTTCAGTATCATAGGCCAATAAACAACATGTAAACAACGATTACAAGTTTGAATATAACCTGACCAACAGTGGACTAGATGGTGTGGAAAAACTTGGGCACTGAGTTAGCACGACCCACTGTATAGGGTATATTTACCTTGTGTAATCTCGGTGTAGTAGTAGATTAGTAAAGTATAGTATAAAAGGATACTTTGTATTATTCCTCAACGTCTCAATCTTGCTAGGGAAATACTTTTAAGAGTATAAAAGTAATTTAAAGTTTTCGGGTTAATATTCAATTTTGGCTTAGAAGTTGACCATCCAGTTAGATTGTGATTTCAAGTTGATAAAAAGCTGGATTAGACATCCTACAAATATGGCAAACGTATGTGACTCTCATAGACAGTTTGAAATGATATGCAAGGAGAAGGTAGAATACTATCTCATTTCGCACTGTTCCACATGATTTATTCTGAATATATTCATCTTTCTCAAGAAGTAGTTTATTCTTACTCCTCCCCCCCCGCCTGATGAATCACAACTCCATTGTACATTTCATAGTTAAAGTAATTTTCACCACCCTATTTTCGCTGTACCTTTCTTACACAACTGGAATAAGCCTTACTGACTGGTTTGCTAAATCACTCTCATTGTGTTGATTTTTCTTCTATCACGATGCAACTGGATGATCATAAAGGTCACCATCTTGTGTAACAAACTTGAATAGTAACCTGAAAACCTTTATCAGCTTCAGACTCTTGAAAAGTATCTCCTTAGCAAGATCGAAACGTTGATGAATAATACAAATATATTTTTGAGATGAATGAAGGTTGTAATTTTTAAGGTAGTATTCACTACGGACTGACACCAGTTGGGGAACCACTGAAAGTCTCGAAGCAGTAGACAGCTGTTTCGTCCTAGTACGGGACTCTTCAGCAGTACGCAGCCATGCTAGGACGAAACAGCTGTCCGGTGCTCCCAGGTTTTCAATGGTTCTCCAGCTCGTCAGTCTGTAATGAATACTACCTCACAAATATATTTTTTTATTTGTTCTACTATAGTACTCCGGAGATTATGCAAGTTACATATACTTTATACAATCAGTAAAAGATGAACTGATTTGTTTTGCATACTGCTTCGCTAGAACTTATCAACTCATCTGCCTTCCATAAACAAGCGGATAACATCTTACTAAGGTAAGAATGATGAACTGTATGTTCTAACACTTGAAAAGGGGATTAGATGGCTAAATGAACGATTATCCACTAAACTGATTTAATTCTTTGGTCATAGGTTTTAAGGATACACCTCGGGAAACACTGTTCCAGTAAATAATTATCATTGTCTCAGTAAATTACAGTGCTGTTTCTGCATTATTATGCTTTAGCTAACTTCTGTCTACGATAATAATGGAATGAATACAGAGAAAAATCCAATTGTTGTGTGTGCATATCTGAAATAACTATTTGACAGTCAATGTATCAAAACTCATAAAAGTGCAATGGAATATCGTCATTATATACAATTGTATGGTAATACTGAATACATATTTCTACAATTACTTGGCTTAGCTTACTTCTGACCAACCTTCTTCTAGGGAAGATATCATTCAATGAATACTTTGCATGAGTAGATGTGTATCAACTTAAAGTCCATTTATGGTCATTAGGGTTTTATTCAGACCAAGGTAACTATTTCATCAAGCTATATAAATACTTACAACTAACTGGTCTGTATTCAATTACAATGATTCTCAGGATGGGATTTTCATGGTGAGAAGTAATTTCTTCTGTCATATATGAAGCAGTAAGTCTCCTCCTATTGTGCTTTGAAGTTTCTTTAGCGGTTAGATTTGTTTTACGAGGTAGTGTTGCTAGCCCTATGCCCAACCTTCCCTCTTTACCCAAGCTTAGGACCGGCTAGTAACTAGTGAACTAGTTAACCAGGCGAAGTGAAGACAGGAATGAAACAAGGTTGCCTACTATCCCCCATGATATTCCTGATTGTGGTGGACTGGACTGGATCATGCAACAAACAATGGGGAGCTGTGAGAAGAGGGGGATACGCTGGCTGGATGGGGAAAAGAACCTAGAAGACTTGGATTTCGTCGATGACTTGTGCCTGATGTCACATAAACTTGAAGATGTACAGGTGAAAACTAACAAGTTGACAGAATAGGCGAGGCGGCGAAGACGGGACTTCAGGTGAATATAGAGAAGACACAGGTGATGAAGATACCGCACCAACAACTCCAACAACAACAACAACAACAAACTCCAATCACCATGAACGGGAGAAACTTAAACGAAGTAACCTCCTTCACCTATCTAGGAAGCGCTGTTTCAACTACAGACGGGACAGACGAGGATGTCAAAGTCAGAATCGGAAAAGCAAGACAGGCGTTCATCAATCTGAAACCAGTGTGGAGATCTTCTGCACTCAGCATGCGGAACAAGATGCGGATTTTCAATACCAACGTAAAGTCAGTGCTTGTGTATGGTTCAGAGACTTGGAGCGTCACGAAAGGGATTTCCAATAAACTACACACATTCATCAACAACTACTTACGCTGGCTCGCTACTGAAGATCAGATGGACTGCCAGAAAGAATAAGCAACAAGGAGCTCTGGGAACGAACCAAACAAGAATCTATCACCCAACAAATATGCACTGGAAGGAAGTGGAGATGGATTGGGCATGCACTGAGAAGGCCGACTGGGGACATCACGCGTCAGGCCAGTTGCTCGAGTGGAATCCCCATGGGAAGCGACGAGTTGGGTGTCCGAGGCAAGGGTGACATGGAGGAGATCGTGCGAGGAGGAAATGAGAGGTTGTGGGCTGTCGTGGAATCAGGTTCAAAAGATCTCAGAGAACAGAGTTCACTGGAGACGTGCTACTGAAGCCCTATGTTCCACTAGGAACTCAAGGGACTAATAATAATAAATAATAAGTCTCCTCCTGTTCAAAAATTAAGAAACTACAAATCTATCCATTGATAAGTAATGTTGAGGGGTACCAAATGGTGACTTATTGGTGTCGACACCTTTCTCTTTTCATCAGCAACATACTAGTCTAGAAAATCTTATACAAACTACAGATTAACGGGCTCCGATCGCGTTTCACTAATTATGACTATAATATTGTCTTACAAAAAATAGATATCAACTGAGTCAACGTTTTAGCCTTTCAAGTTGAATACAGAATATTTCAAACTCAAAAATTGTTGATTTTTAATAGTTGAAAAACGAGAAAACCTACGTTTCATATTCACTTTTTATGACGTCATTGAACAAAAACCAGTCAACATACTGGCAACTTAACGAATACTTGAGATTTTTTCAGGATGATAAAGTAAAGCTTACATTAAAAGACAACATGAAATAGTACTTAAACATTTCAAGAAACTTACCAAAAGACGTTGAGGGATCATGTTCTATGTCCAAATCTATGCATGACGTTTACGTTTGTATCCAAGAGCCTTGGATACTATAACTATAAATACGACTATAGTCGTTAGAATTCCATAGTTTATAAGTAGAGAAAGGCCAACATGCATTCCAATGTTGAAATCTCCTCTATCGTAGCGTATATATTTATCAGGGTCTGCAAGACCTTGTTCAAGAGTAACCATTTGAACAAATGGTAGAAATGCTATCAAACATGCTATTGCATTTGCATAGGTCAACATGTTTCGAATAAATATGTCAGGAATCAACTTAGTTAAGGTTTATTATATGTATATATATATATATACCGTAGAACTTATGCAAATTGACTTTCTTTTCTCATTCTATTGCCGATTTTGAATTCAACCAATCAGAAGGGTTGACTTCACTCTACTCTGATTGGTTAATGAGCGGTAAACTGTGATTTCTTGAGATTTATTCAATCGTGCTTTCACAGATTGTGTTTAAAGACATGTAAATAAAGGACATGCATTGAACAACTGTAGCAGCACAGAATTCAAAATTAGTTTTTAGAAGAAAATTATTTTTTCTTGGTTTTCTTATTGGTCAGTACATTGATTCAATGTTATGGTATTATCCAGTAAGATATCTACTGTGCACACAAAGATATTTCAAATGTTCAAGTGTTCAAACAAATGACTGGCTATAATAATTTTCCGTATTGGCTTGCTCTATTGCTCAAAATAATATAAAGCTGATCACACAACTTTCTTACTTGTTCTCTTGAGAAAAGGTTATGTGGTAATCGATAAATTTTGCTCGGAATGTCATTTGACAGGTAATCCAGTCTCGCCATGTGTTCGGTGTAACAAACTAAACAATTATCCTACAGTAAAGTATCCTACATGCGTTTTTTACATTGTTTTTCTTCATGAGGATGGACTTCTATTGATTTCTGAATATTATTCTTTGTCCCTTGGGTTCCTTCATAGTGAAACATACGGCTTCAATAGCACGTCACCATTTTACTCTCTTCTCTATAGTCTTTTCAACCTGTCTCCATCACTCCACATAACCTTTCATTCTTTTCCCACACAATCTCCTCCATGTCACCCTCAGCTGGGACACCCAACTCGTCCTTCTCCGTTTGGCTTCCGCTCGAGGGTCTGTCCTGACGTGTGATGTCCAAAATCGGTCCTCTCAGTGTACGCCCAATCCAATCCATCTCCACTCTCTTCTTCTGCGTATTTGTTGGCCGATAGCTTCTTACTTCTTCCTTGGTTGGTTCGTTGCCAGTTCACACTCCCTCCTTCCTTATTCTTTCTCGCCTTCTCATCTGATCTGATCTAATCTGATGTTCAGTATGGAGTGAGCGTAGGTGGCAGCTGTTGATGAATGTTTGTAGCTTGTTGGGAATTCTTTTCGTAATGCTGCAAGTCTCTCAACCATCATCACAAAGGAGCACTGACTTACTTGACTGAATTAGTGTTAAGAATCCGGATGTTGTTCGTGCTTTATGCTGAGTGAAGTGCAGTGGATCTCCATACTGATTAATGAAGGAGGGGGTGTCTTGCTGTCTTTCTGATGTTGGGTTTGACATCTTCATCTTTACCATCACCACCGACTGCAGTTGAGACGATGCTGCCTAGGTAGGTGGAAGAGACAACTTCGTTTAGATTTCTCTCGTTGATGGTGATTTTAACACTGGATAATCTTGACCTGTTTTCATTGAAAGAAAATCTTCTCTGTATAAAAAAAATATTGTTAGTTTGGTTCGGTTCATCAGTAGTATTGCTTAATGCACTCCAAACATAAGCATTGTTGAAAAAAAATCCAGAAGTAATCCACTTCTGTCAGTGATGAGATAATTAATGAGATCAATTTATTATTAGAGTGTACATGATGGCTTGCAATGAAATCCAGGACATACGTTTCGCCTTATTTGGGAATCATCATCTGGATATCCCTGAGCCACTTCTAGACACCAAGTATACTACTACATTATAATGAATATCCAGGTAGTATTGAGCCATCTGCCAATAGAAGTTGAGCAATTTGACTCAGTATGACTAAAAGAAATAATCGACTTATCATGATTATTATCTAAATATTTTTTCGAAGAAGATTTATGAAACCAATATCCTTTGGTGAAAATACATGTAAAATGCAAATTTTGATGTATACTTTACAATATACATTACACAAGAGGTGGCTATTTTGACTCAGTAACCTGGGATTTGAAAAGTTGGATGCCTGATTCGAGTCTTAGTAGGAACAATACCACTAATTGTGGTACAGGTATACCAGAGTGAAGAGAATCAAATAGGGAGAAACATACCCCCCTCTGCATCGATTAGTAGCCACTACTATCTACCATTTGAACCAAATTGGTATGTTTGAACAGTCCAAGAACAAAGATATTTACAGAATAAAATGGAGTCATTTCATTTCATAGCCTTTCATCAGCTGCAAACAGCCTACAAATGAAATAAATTATTAGTAGTAATAATAACATAATATACTTTAGACAGGCAGAAGTAAGTGGAGATTTGAAATCCAGGATTAACATTAAGGTAGTGAGTGAGTGAGTGAGTGAGTCAAGGAAACACACGATTAATAGTTACATATCTGTGGCTATTTATATCTAATGAGAGGGAAATTTCCGGAGCTGTGAAGTGGGGGGGGGGACAACAAACGAAAATCAGTGTAAAAGAAGGGACTACTTAAGGACCAGTGGGTTACGTTATCACATGAAAAACTCAAAAATCTTTAAGTGATTAATATTCATTAAGTAACTAATGGGGATGATGTGGCATCTGAAAGAAGAGACAGAAGAAGAAAAGCTGTTTTGAGAAAGGAGCCTTCTTGCTGCCAGACTGATCTCAGTTTACTATACATTATGCTCAACCATACAGTCGAAAGTAGAAAAATACTTATCTCACTTCACCTCCAACTGCGTATGTCAATTCACCTGTGCTTATGGAAACAAGCACATAGGATGGACTGAAAGAAGAGTGTCCACTCGATTTTATGAGCATATCCCGACAAATCTATGTCTGGATGGTAGTAAGGTGTTTACCAGCGCAGTCGCATGGTAACTGATGGAGACAGGATAACCTTTCAGGATAATCAACAAACAAAGAACATGTTTATTACGGTTTGTGGAGGCTCTCACCATCAAACATTTTCAACCTGACCTATGTACTCAGAACGACACTGTAATTAACCTTCGTAAACGGAAATAATTTTCTGCATGTGTAATAATAATAATAATAATAATAATAATAATTCACTTTATCCCAAACAATTTATGGTACAATTTGGAATTCTCAGCGTAATATATATTGTAATAACAACAAGATATAAGTATATACATACTACTTTGTAGCCTTTCGAATTGTTTTATTATAAAAATTTAAGTTATGTGAAGAATAGTAAAAACGAGAAAATTTTCCATTGTAAGTTAAATTGTTGAAATGAGATTTTTAACTGTTACAAAGTTGATGTGTGATTTCTGTTCTAACACTTTTTTCATCACAAAATATGCATACCAGGTAAGGTACAGTCTAATTCTTATACTTAGCTGTACGAGCATACAGCCTTATGTAGTTTCTCTTTGTCCTCCCTGAGAGGAGATACATGAAGAGAGCTGTGAATAAAGTGGATGCTCACTGTCAATTAGAATTTCTGCAGCTAATTGCTTGCAGGAATTTATATGATTATCAACTACAGAGTTAATAACCTGAGCCAGAGACACACCACTCACCCTACTTGCTGACGGTCTTCAAAGCCCTACCCAACATAACATAGTCTTTTTTTAGAAGACCAGGAAAGATCAGCTGGGAATAATATAGAAGAATAGGTAAAATGCAGGAATTAATAAATTGTAAAAGAAGCAGTTGACTTATACCAGAAAGCCTGAATTTCTTTACGTAATAAGTTAAACGAAATATGCCAGGTTCTTTTGTAAATGCAAAGTCTAAGGTGTTGTCAAGACGAGTGGAAAAGTTAACCATATTTTTATGACCCAATGATAATAGAAAACTGTAGTCACATGAGTTAAAATCACCAAAGACAATAGACAAAGAGTTTCTCAGAACCGGAGCAGCAAATTCAATGAATTTATCAGCAAAAGTTAACAAATCTGAGAAACTGTAGTCAGGTGTGATATATTTGTATTTGTATTTGCTCAAATGTTTGGGACGACATTTGATGGTAATGCACTCAATTTTTTCGTTAGAGAAGCAGAAGCATACATAGTTGGAGGAGGACCAGTTAGTACTAATAAATGTTGCTACACCACCACCACCACCACCACATTTCTTCTTCGAAAAGCTTCGATCTTGTCGAAATAATTTGAAACCATCTAAGCAGACTAAGTCATCATCATACAGATTATGAAGCCATGTTTCCTGCAGCATTATTACACCCGTGTTTCGATAAACATTTGTGGACAAGCGTGACTGAAGGTAATCAACTTTATTAGGCAAGAACCTGAAGTTTGTGCTAAGTACTTCCGGAATAGTCATTTGATCTATGGTCATACGCTTCAGAGCTCGTTGCCATCCACCGTGGTGCTTCTTCTTAAATTTCTTACCAACTTGCGAAGCGATAGGTTGTAATGATTTTAAAAACGCGCGAGAATATACAATAAGATTTGTTGACATAATTAAAAGATTAAAACAATATAGAATAAGAAATTTGATGCAATATACTCGATGATAGAAAACGGTGTATGCATATAGTCTTCACTTTTCTTTTGATCGCATCATCTTTTCATCAATTACTTACTGACTGTAAATCATTTAACGATTTTCAAGTTTTTCATGTAATTACGTAACCTATTAGCCCATAAAGAGTCCATTCTTTTACACTGATTTTCGTTTGTTGTCCCCTCCGCTCCACAGCTTCAGAATTTTCCCAACTCATCAGATGTGTATAAATAGCCATAGATTTTGACTAAGATATGTAACGCTTAATGGTGTATCCGCTTGACTCACTCACTCACTCACTCACTACCTTATTGTTAATCTTGGATTTCGAATCTCCACTTATTTCTGCGTGTTTGAAGTATGTTGTGTTATTATTACTACTAATAATTCACTTCACTTGTAGGCTGTTTGCAGCTGATGAAAGGCTATGAAATGAAATGAGTTCATTTTATTCTCCAAATGTCTTTGTTCATGCATTGTTCAAATTGGTCAAGGGTACTAAAACTGGTATGTATTCTTGTAGCTCTGAAGTGATTGAACTACAGAGAGAAGAAGTGTGTGGAAGAGGTAAGGAAAATGCCCATAATTGAAGCATAATCGACAATAATTCAATTTCTTTCAACGGGTTCATTAGTAGTGATCAATAACGTGTGTTTACTTCAATGAAAATGAGAAACAAACAGAAAATAGAAAAACGAGATGACAAGATTGACACAAAGTGATCAGTGTTAATTTTTAACTGATAAAATAAACTTACGGAAGACCTTGGGTAACAGTCGCGCTATGTCGTGAATTGACAGAAGTTGGAAATTGTGAACCACTGAAAACCGACCCAGTGGCTGAATGGTTAACGCGTTCGCCGTGAAACCTGAAGGTCCTGGGTTCGATCCCTAGCCGGATCGTGGATGCGTACTGCTAAGGAGTCACATACTAGGACGAAACAGCTGTCCAGTGCTCCCAGATTTCCAATGGTTCCCTAACTGATGTCAGTCCATGATAAATACTACGTCTAAATTACAGAATTTTTATCTAGAGGTTTATAAATTGATGTTAGGTTGGAAATGATCATGGAACAATGAAAACCTGGAAGGACTGAACAGCTGTTTCGTCCCAGTATAAGGCTCCTCAGTGGCGCGCACCCATGACTCCGCACTAGCAGGACTCGAACCCATGACCTTCAGGTTCCGTGGCCAGCACGTTACATTGAGCCACTCGGTAGTAATCCAGTCGTCCACACTTCCTACGTCTGTCAGTCCGTAATGAACTTCAACCTAAAATCAATTAATAAACTTCTACTAACCTCCAGAAAGAATTAATCTAGCGCTCATTAGTGACTAGTTTCGAGAGGTGATTCCTGCAGTTCCAATGAGAAGTCATGACCAGTGGAGTCAAGCAAGTGGGATATGAAGACAGTGACTCAACGACGGCATTGTATATAGGTCGCGCTATGTGGTGAACTGATAGAAGTAGGAAGTTTGAACGACTGGATTCCAACCCAATGGCTAGCTCAATGATAACGTGCCGGTCACGGAACCCGAAGGTCATCTGTTCGACCCTTGAGGGAGGGCGGAGTCATGGTGGGCACTGCTGAAGAGTCCCATACTAGGACGAATCAGCTGTCCACTGCCCCAAGATTTCCACTGTTCCTCCAACTTATGTTGAATTACAGAATCTTTGTTAAACAGTATGATTCGAATCAATATTCTGAAAAAGGATAGAAAAGAAGTTGTACGGCGAAGAGATTCTGGAGGCAAGAAACCGATTTTGCAGGCTTACCTACAGAAATATGATGGAGTGATGACTGAAGCTGGAACGAGGACTTGCTTAGTATTAGAGCCTGAACTAGTCATCTCTAGATTGCGGTTCCGTCACGATATAGGTTTCGGTAATCAGTTGTAGGCAAACAACAGTGTGAATTACTTTATTGAGCATTTTTTTAGATAATCACTTGATCTCAAAATGGGGGTCAATCAAGTTGCATGTCACAATAAAAATACTCATCATAGGGACTAGATGATGATCCTGCTATTGGAAAACTTGGATAATTGACTTATATTCCACTGATGTAGTGGTAATATGCTTGTTAAAAGAGCTGAAGGTCCTGCGTTCCTCCCAGTGTAGAACAGCTCAGTTGTACTATAGACCATAGACAAAATGGATCTATTCATCGATAAGTACATTCATGCTATAGTATGTAATTAACTATAACATCAAGGTTTACTGTAGTATCAGCCGTTGTTAGACAAAGTTAATACCATGACGTCATATTTCGATGGTTTACTATTGTTCCTATTTCGAGGAACAGTTAACTCTTGTTAGTGTTCACTGTGGAAAATGAACGAAAATACTCATGTGAAATCCTTTCGAAATAGTAAACAATAGCCTAAAATTAATTATACGGCCTAAACTTTGGTCAACTGAAATATGTAGGTTATACACGCCTAAAAAGGGAAACATTGACAGCAACCCTCTCTGGCATGTTTGATTACAAAACAGTAATGAACAGTCTAATGCCAGACAAACATCAGAGAGACAGTGTTGAAAGATACCTTTAGTATAATCCATAGGATATAACAGAATCTTTTCAATGAGGCCATGAATGTCTTTCCTGTCTTACAGGTTCATTTACTGAGATAATGATTATGTAATTCTGAGGAATAAAATGTTTTTCAGGTTTTGATCTCCCTTTTCACGATCTTTAACATTATTCACAATTATGAAATTAAAAACTGAAAAGGCTTTATACGTATAAATAGAGTACCAATACATATACTATTACTATTGTTATTAGTCCCCTGAGTTTCTAGTAGAACATAGGGATTCAGTAGCACATCACCATTTCACTCTCTTCTCTGCGGTCTCTTCAACCTGTCTCCACTACTGGCTAGAAGCTTTCCTTTCTTCCTCTCACTATCTCCGATATATCACCCTCGGATGCCCAACTCGTCGTTTCCCAGTTGGCTTTCACTAGACGACTTCGTGCATGATGTCCACAAACCGTCTTCACAGTATATGTCCAATCCAATCCAATCTAATTCAATCCACCCTCACTCTCTTCTTCTGCACATTTTTTCCTTGGTTGATTCGTTGCCAGTCCACAGTTCCTCCTTCCTTATTCCATCTCGCCTTCTCATCTAATCTGCTCTTCAGTATGGAGTAAGCGTAGGCGGCAGCTGTTAATCATGTATGTGTGCAGTTTGTTGGAAATGCTTTTCGTATGGTGCCATATACACAATGTGATAGATTGTATTTAGAAAAATACACGATTTATGTTAGCAGATTTTGTTTGTGGAAGCTGAGTTCTCTTTTTTAAACGGAGTTTTCGATGAAGACCAGTGTATCGAAATTTTATTATAGTTTTATTATTTGTCCCTTGGGTTCCTCATGGAACATAAGGCTTTAGTAACACGTCGCCATTTCATTCTCTTCTCTCCAGCTTTTTTAACTTGTCTCCACTACTGCCTAGAAGCTTTCATTTCTTCCTCACACCATCTCCTCCATGTCAATTTCGGATGTCCAACTGGTCGTTTCCTATTTGGAATCCACTCAACTGCCTGGCCTAGCCTGGCACGTGATGTCCCCGAATGGTCTTCTCAGTGTATGCTCAATCCATCTCCACTTAATTCTTCTGCTTATTTGTTGGGTGATAGCTTATTGCTTCGTTGGTTAGTTCCCACAGTTTCTTGTTGCTTATTCTTATTATTCTGGCCATCTGGTCTCCATCTTCAGTATCGAGTGAGCGTAGGCGGCAGTTGTTGACGAATGTCTGCAGTTTGTTGGAAATGCTTTTCGTGATGCGCCAAGTTTCTGAACCATATAGCAGCAATGAATTGACTAACAATGTTGAAAATTCGGATCTTGTTGTTTATGCTGAGCGCAGTAGATCTCTACACTGATTTCAGATTGGTGATGTCAACCTGTATTGAATTATATTTGCCAATTATTCATCTACAAAATTTCCAGGAGTTTCGATAGGAATCTGTGAATTTATGGGACCACCCAAGTTGCCAATAATAGCAGCAGGTACACGTTAGTTACATTCAAGGGTGGGGATTTGTCTTATGTCATGAATTGACTGAGGTTCGTACATTACTCTAGTGAATAAATAGTAGAAAGACATAAATACACTGTGTTTCGTGCTGCCATAATATTGACTGTTCACTGCTTAAAAGTTTTGAGTTAGTAGGTTATATCCAAACAGAAATCAGTTGTTGGAGGTTCGCGGCGATATGGTTCAGAATCGATCGTAGCATTTTCGATATTACCATACTTTATCATCATCCTCATTATAATCTGTTTTACCTCTGCCACTTCCTTTATTTCGATATTCTACTAATTTTCATTGAATAATCTCTTTTTTTCCATCTTTGATCTATTGGTCATAAATTCTGATGTGCTAAAGTGAGGTGTGCTTTGAAGTTTTTTTAATGATTGGATTGGTTTTATGGGGTAGAGTCTCTAGCCCTAAGCCCAACCTTCCCTCTTTTTCCGGGCTTAGGACCGGCTAGTAAACTAAGCGAGGAATCATATTCATGTCCACCAAAAGCAAAATATTAAACCGCATCATCAGGGAGACATCAAAACATGTTCTGCATTCAGAATTAGCACCGGAACACGCTGAGATCAATGAGTGAGCGAGAAAGAATAGGCAAGGAGGGAGTGTAGCCTGGAAACGAACCAACCAAGGAAGGAAGAACTTATCGCTCAACAAATCAGAAGAAGAAAGTGGTGATGGATTGGATTTAGTTGAAAATAGACTGAGAAGACGGTTTGGGGACATCACGCGTCAGGCCAGGCCAGATCAGGCCGTTGAGTGGAACCGAAATAGGAAACGGCGAATTGGTCATCTGAGTGTGACATGGAGGAAATGGTGTGAGGAAGAAATGAAAGGTTATGGGGGTCATGAAGGCAGGTTGAAAAGACTGGAGAGAAGAAAGTGAAGTAGTGACGTGCTACTGAAGCGCTATGTTCCACTATCAAGGAACCCAATGGACAAATAATCAATAATAAAACGTGAGGTATGATAAGCTGAGCTGTTATGCAGGAATGCCAGTGCCTATACTTATTCTCAATAGCTCAATCAACACGTATACAGTATTCTCTGTTGAAAAGAAAATGATTTCTCAGTTCATATCAATCTGTAAGTAAAAGTACCTTATGCCACATAATTCCATTGTCCAGATTAAAATGACTGTCTGGCTTATTTTTTTTTCAGATTTCGCCTCATCTACAACTTGGTTGAGTCGCGTTCTACCACCGGCTACTGATTAGTCACTAGGTGAGATTCATTTCACCTCAATAACATTTTCAATGAAATCATAGAACACTCACTGATAGCTCTCAACCAATGTGAGACTTCAGTTAGTAACCAATTGAGTTGAATCCATCAGTTAATAAAGAAACCAGTCTAGTTTCCCTGCCTGTTATCAGTTTTACAAGATGAGGTTCAAAACATCATCATTTGTTAACTTTTATGACTTAAGTAATCTGCTATTTCAGTATATTTCTTCCACTTAGAAGTACTTTAATAATAACCTCGATGAAATCTTCGTTCTCCCAATCAGTTATTAAAAGTATGGTCAAAGACGTGAATTTCGACTTACTTGTGGCTCATCAGTTGAGCCATTATAAATTATTTGTGAAACAAGCCTGCATTTAAAGTAATTTATTCTGAGTTTAAATCCCATTAGAAGCATTAAAAGTTATTGGGTTGCAGACAAATTCAGTAGAGTGATCTTAAAATAGAATGGAACGTACATTCTTAATCCCAGTACCAATGTCCCTATTCCAAGTGCTTGCCAGAAGAACTTATGATTAACAACTCCAGGAGGAAAGGAATATTCGACCTTGTGGACTACTACATATATCACCTTTCTAATGAAAATTATCTTCGACATACTAATAATATTGATCAAATTTCAAGGTGGTATTCATTGACAACTGATATCACTTAGAGAACAATGGAAAAAGGAAAGAGTGGTCACCTGTTTCGCCTAAGCATACAGGACCTCAGCAATACATACACAAGACCCTACCAGGGATCATTCTTGTGATGAAAACCTTACCATTCACACATTAGGTTGGAATTCAATCGTCTATTTATTCCTCATTCTGTCAATCTATGAGATATAGCCTGACTGTCAGGAACTGCCCTCGGTGAGCATTCATCCTCACACCACACTTGTTTGGTCTTATACGCCATAGTTTCACATTAAAACTTCACAAAATCCATCTCCAAGCACTGCCTTCCTCAGGTCACATGCACGTACTACTGAAGAGTCTTATGGTAGAAAGAAATAACTGTTCAGCGCTACCACCTTTTTAATGCTTATTCAAGCCATGTCACTCCACGATGAATACACTACCTTGAAATCTCCAATAACCTTCAAACTGATCTGATCAGAGCATTTGATCTCAGGATGACATAAGAAATTTCACAGTGAATCGTTGACTGATATTTATCTGCAGTAGCTAGTCAGTCAGTCATCAGAGATTGATCTGTTAATCAATATTCTATTTAATCATGATCAACAATACACTCATAAAGATTCCAATGAAACTATTCTAAAACAGCTTAGAAAATCTATGCAAATTTTGATTATTTCACAGACAAAACACGTGGTAATAATCAAAACAAATTTTTCTCTTCAAATTATTTTGTTATCTAAAGCAACTGGTCCCTTTGATAAATTTAAACAGCGTAATGAGAAGACGAAGATTATCTGAAACATGCCCGATGTATTAGAGCTATACATTTCGACTGTATAGAGCTAATACATCAGAGCATGTTTCACATAATCTTCGTCTTCTCATTAGGCTGTCTTCATTTTTTGCATAACTTTACAGTAGTGAAATATAACAGAAATGATTATTCTCATTACAATTATTATTGATTTATGATTATTTAATGCATAGTTCAGTCTATTAATGATTACTTTGTGCTAACCTTTATTTCTTCAATCATGAAATAGTTGGAGGTTGTACATGAAATTCAATATTCTCATTAACCGTTATGTTATTTATTGATCGATATTGCTAATCGATAGACAATAACACATACTGACTGGATGTAATAGAAAAGATAATTCTACTCAGAAATCGATCTAATCTTCTATGACATAGTATAAACGTTTACTTGGTTGGTTGGAGACAATCGATAGGAAAACCAGTCAAACTGAGATTTCGTGCACGTTGGCACTTTTCAGTAAGCTGAATATACAACGTCAATGGTACTGATTTCTCCTGAGATATTTCTCACTACATCAACCAATGAGAGAGTCAGAAATATTCCAACTGAGGTATTTGGATGTGCGTGACTCATCTCCTGTAGGACTGGATTAGATAAAGTGACTGGTTACAAGAGATTACACAACTTCAAAGTGTTCACCAACCATTTTCCTTGTAGTCTGAATAGTGTTGTGGTTTTGGAATATCTCAGGAAGAATCAGACTCCTTAAAGTTACAAATACACTCCACTGAAGAATGCATACCATGGAGAAACTCAGCTCAGAGAGCTTGCACTCTATGTACCCGTCCCAATGACTACGATATTTAAACTGTGACTCAGTGAAAGTACAATCGCCTACGACTGGAAGGATGCCATAGTCACACCTATCTACAAGGAAGATTCTGGGCACCACCCAGCAAATTACACACAAATACGTTTGACTAGTACTGTACTAAAATCCTACGAAGAATAATCTGCAAAGCCATCACAGCACACTTAGAGACCAATACTCTATTGTCTCGTCTACAGCATAGCTTTCGCATAAATTCTCTTGCTGGACGAACCTCCTTACAATCAGAGAAAGTTAGGTTAAGTCTAAAGATGGTAGAATACCTGTAGATTTCATTTCCATAGACTTTAGTAAGGAGTTCGACAAGGTACCTCATTCTAGGCTGCTCGGGAAACTGGGAAGTTTTGCAATCACTAGAAATCTGCTTGCGTGGATAAGACAATTCCTCATGGGTAGGAGACAAAGAGTTAGGATTGATTCCCAACTCTTATCTTGGAAGTCGGTAGAGAGTGGAGTGCTACAATGCACAGTCCTGGATCCCCTCCCATTTCTTATACACATAAATGAGCTGCCAAATATCACGAAATCCACTTCGGTTCTCTATACTGATGATGTAGATATCTGGTAGGAAATTAAGAATGACGGGGATATACGTGCAGTTCAGGTAGACATGAATAACTTGTTTACCTGGTCAGAGAAATCACTGATGTCTATCAACGCAGGTAAATGTCTAAGCATGCATTAGGAGCACACACATGGCAACACCTTCGATAATAACGGGACTCCTCTACCGTCAAGACTGAAACACAATTATCTAGGAGTCACACGGAGTTATGCTCTGAAAACCGCAGCACACTTTCGATTGGTAACAGCTCGATGGATTAGGACACTTTAAACAGTACGCCAGATATTTACGAAAATAAATGCTGATATATATTCACCAACTTATACACATACTTAGTTGCGTCTAAATCACATAACTGTATACAGGTGGCCAATCCTTTTCCAAAAATGTGACGCACACCTTCTAGAAAGAGTTCAGAGGGAAGCCACTCGTATCATCCCTGTGATGGCTGGCCTCACCTATGAAGATATACTTAAGCAGATAAACATCTTCTCTTCATCCTGTTGCAGATGGAGGGGAGATCTAATCACGCTGTACCGGATTCTAAGAAATGATTTCGGACCTCATCTATCTTCTCGTCTCCTTCACACAACGTCGAGATACCTCACAGGACAAAAGCGAAGAACAAACATAATCTCCACAGAGTACTGATTCTCGCGTCGAGTAATCAACTCCTGAAACCGACTCCCAGAAGAAGTGGTGTCTGTATCATCGACTGACTCGTTCAAAAGGGGATTGAACAAGAATGGAAATCTACTGGGAAGGGATTTATACAGGCTCAAAGCCAAGCCTTCTATCACCAAACAACAAATCTGAATCTGAGTCTGACAGACTGTGACTAATACAGCCATCGAAGTTGGTTGGTGATGGCAAGTAGTCACTCACTTCACAATATTTTTGAGTTTCGCCAGTGTCTTAATTATCTGCCGCCTGCATCAAATTCACTAATTGGCTGATCGCAAGCTGTCTCAATACTTAGATTCCACACTGTGTATACATCTGACAAATTCTGTTGTTATCGTGAAGGTGGTAGGTGTCAGTGAAAATAAGCCAATTCATTCTGTAGAAAGATAAGTGTCTGTTGGCCGACTGTTCTATCTTGTGATATCAGTTCAGTGGGAACTTGTGTCAACAGTTTCTTTCTCGAGAGCATTGAATCATCATTCACATTATCACCTCATCTTAGCGAGTGAATCAGTACTGAGTATCCACTGTGGAATCTTACTATGCACTCGACTGTTCAGTACTCTCTGATTTCTCAACTAAAAACTGTCTTGAAATTCATCAATTACTTACGGAATACAGAGTTTCAGGAAGAGGTGACATCATTCCTCTCGAGATTGTAGGTAAACCTTGCTGACTAGTACCAACAGCCACAAAATCTAGATCACACGGGGCTTCTCACCGACTGCCTCCAATCATCTAAAACACATCAGAGTGGATCGTATCAGTGAGTCTCCAATCCTGATGACCACATTGCAAAAATAATCGGTAGAATCCATTCATCACTCAAAACTAGACAATGTTAGAGGAAATTCAACTTTGGATGAGTCTACGATTCTCACTCAGAGTGGTCAACGAATAGAATTTGTCAGCCGAGCAAGTGGTTTCAGCCTCTCCAATGAATACATTCAGGGGTAAGCTAGACCTTCATAGAGAAAGTTATTATGACGATTAATACAAACAAATTGGTCTGTTATCCTAATTACTGAGGACTGAAGACTGTTCATCGTCCAGCTTCATGGGTAAAGTCTATTCTTAACGCCGACATTGGTCTATCGATCATGTATAGATTGTATTGCATACAGAGACATTTACCACGAAATATTAATTCTTTATTATATCGAAACGATGAGAATAGAAATTTAATTAGAAAGCCTAGTTCCCTAGTTCACTAGTTACTAGCCGGTTCTAACACCCGGATACACAGACAAGGTTGGACATACGGCTACCAACAATACCCCATAAAACCAATCCAACCGATAAACAAACTTCAAAACACAAAGAAAATATGAAAGATAAAATTGAACTGATTCCTCACTGGAATCAGAGAGACGAAGTGACCCCGATTGGTGAAGGCCTTCGGAAAGCTAATACGCCAATGTGTATTCTCTCACTCGATGAAAACAAAAGTAAGCATGGGAACATGGAATGTCCACACAATGTTTGAACCAAGCAAGGCTACCCAGATTGCCAAAGAGATGAGAAGATATGACACAGAAGTGGTTGGCTAGGAATCTGTGAGGAGTCTGCAAACGTAGATGGAATGGAAGTGGACTCTCCCAACTGTCAACTGCACAGTAATCAATAATCTAATCTACTCTGATATTGTCACCCACACGACAACCACGAGCACACTGAATTTTCGAGTGGCTATCATGATGTCCCTTTGAAGAGCATCCAACACACTCACATACACACACACTCTCTCTTCCTCTCTGTGATGCAGTGGGCACCAATCTCCTCCACCACCAGCATCATGACAGCAAGATTCAAATGAAAAGGAAGTAAGGAAAGAAGGTGACAATCGTACAATGCTACAATATGCTACTCTGCGCATCTAAAAATAATGTAGACGCAGACGAAGAGAGGAGGGAGGAATTCTTCAGACAACTGAAATTAGTAATAGACGAGACCCGACCCCAGATGGCCATACCAAAATTCTAATGTAGAAACTTAGACGGAAAATTATTTTGGAAATTAGTAAAATATAAGAGGAACAGAAAAGGCACGAAGAAAAACACACACGCGGAGATAAATCACACTTGTAACATTCTCTGTTGCACAATTGTTAATAGAACACGAATCATGAGTACTAAGCACTTGTCTTAGGTTATGTTCACGCCTAAAATTAAAGTTTATGGTCTGACAGTTTGAAGAATTAGGCATAAGATCATTCATGGAGCACCATCGTCCAACAGTAGATGGGAAATCATGCAGTTGGAAACAGTCTGTTGAAGAGGAGACAAGTATGGAAACTGTCAATCCATCAGCACATTTAATGAAATTGATGCCAGCTGTAGACTGTAAGTCATGCAGAAAGGAGGAGAAAAGACATGGGGAAAGGATGGCTGGTTAGGGGACACCAGTCAAAGTAAGCAATGAGATGGAGCGCTTCCATCCCTGTACAATATATTGTTTCCTTTCAAAGAAATAGGGGTGCAGCCAGCTGATCATCCAAGACTCAGTATTTGTCCAGGTTAACTTGTCCAGCAAAAGGGGTCCTGGGATGGAATCAAAAGCTGAAGTATAGTCTGAAACGGCACACCTCACATTATTGGCACTATTATCAAGACTATAAGCAATCGAAATGCTTTTCATAATGCGAAAATTTTTTTGAATTAAACATAAAGAAGCACTGACTTGACTGAATTGGTGTTGAAAATCGGGATATTGTCCTTTGTGCTGAGTGCAGTAGAACTCTACACTGGTTTCAGGTTAATGAACGCGTCCTGCTGCCTTTCCGATTCTGCCTTTGACGTCCGCGTCTGTGCCGCCTGTAGTTGAAACAGTGCTTCCTAGATAGATGAAAGAGACTACTTCCTCGAAGTTCCTCCCGTTGATGGTGACTGGAGTTTGTTGCTGTTGTTGGAGTTGTTGGTGCGGTATCTTCATCACTTCTGTCTTCTCCATATTCACCTGAAGTCCCGTCTTCGCTCCCCTGCCTCTTCTGTCAACTTCTTAGATTTTGCCTGTACATCTTCAAGTTTGTGTGACATCAGACACAAGTCATCACTGGCGAAATCCAGATCTTCGAGGTTATTTCCCGCAGTCCAGCGTATCCCCCTCTTCTCACAGCTCCTCACTGTTTGCTGCATGATGCAGTTCAGTCGACCACAATCAGGAAGATCATGGGTGATAGTACACTGCAGCCTTGTTTCACTCCTATCTTCACTTCAATTCAAAGGTATCACTGAGCTTCCCATTGTGAACTACTTGGCATGTGGCATCTTCATATAGTTGTTGAATGAGGCGGATAAATGTTTGTGGTATTCCGTAGTATTGAAGCAGTTTCCAAATTACCTCTCGATCGACGTTGTAAAAGGCCTTCTCAAAGTCGATAAAGTTGAGGTAGAGGGTTGACTACCATTCTATGCTGTGTTCTATGGTGATGCGAAGAGTAGCGTTGCAATTTGGTGCGCACATGATTTTTACTTCCTGAAACCAGCCATACAGTCTGTTCTTTTCGTAGTTTTGAATCCAGTGCATGCTTTAGTCTCTCCAGGATGATGCGGCTTAATATTTTGCTTGCTTTGGGTAAACAGGAGCGTGATTCCGTGCCAGTTCTTGCAAACACTGAGGTCTCCATTCTTCAGCAGTTTGACAAGGTAACCCTTCTTCGAATCAATGGCCAGGTACCTTCTCTTCCTTTCACACCTTCTGCAATAGTGGTGTGGTGTGAGCATGTCCACCGCTGTTGTCTCTGCATCTGTTCTCAGTGCTTCTGGAGGAATTCCATCTGGTCTCTCTGCTTTCCCGCATCTCAGTAGCTTTATGGCGTTCAGGACTTCCATTTTTGTTGGAGGATTTATGTTCACTTGTAGTTCTGTGGCTGGACTGTAGGTGGTATTTCGGGACGAAGTGAAGGTGGTGGTGGTGGTGGTGGTGGTCGATTCAAGAGTTTCTTGAAGTGGTCGGCCCATCGTTTCCTTTCTTTCTCTTCTTTCGTAATTCAGTTTCCGTCACCATCTTTTATTGGTTTCGTCTGTGTTGATCTCTTCCCAGACAGTGAGTAACCTGGTTGTTGTTTGATACAATGTTGTCAGGTCTCTGGCTCTCCTACCTGCAGCCTGTTCTGCTTCACTTGCCAGTGTGTCGAAGAAGTCTCTTTTATCTTTCCATGCACTCTTCTTCACTTCTTTGTCCACTGTAGTGGAGTTTTATACATTGTACTCACTTCCTCCTCTCTTTCAGTATCATTACACTGCACTGGTTTATCTTCTGCTTCACCATCACCATCACCATCCTCTTCTGCCTCCTCTCCTCTGTCAGCTTCCATGTGTCCGTCCACATCAGTTCCATTCCTTATATCTTCTTTTTCCTTCCTTCCTAATACGGCTGTGCAGGTTTCTCTCCACATCTCTTTCAAAGACTTCCAGTGCTCATCAACACAGCTTCTTCACGGATGTTGCTCGACATCTCCCACTCTGTCTTGATGGCTGACATGAAGATGTTCCTTGTAGTTTCGTCCTTCAGTTCACTTTCTCTTCTGGGTGTTCAACTTCAACTGTCTGTCGTCTTTCACCGGCTTCCTTGAAGGCTTTCAACTTGATTTGGAAGGCAGGTTTCTTGCACTAGATGGTGAGTGGTGTGAACCTATATCTGCTCCTCTTCTTCACCTTGTGTCAAGTAGCCTGACTGCGTCTCCACTTCCTTCACATTCACATGAAGTCGATCTGATTTTCAGTGTAGTATGTCTTGGTGTCTGGTGAAATCGAATCCATGTCGCTCGCTTTGTGGATATCCTTGTGCTTGATTGAACACACTGCCTCACCTCCAATCACCAAATCGTTGAATGCACAGAATTCTGCAACCAATTCTTCATTCTCGTTCATCACCTCACCGAGTGCTTCTCGACCCATGGTTAGCTCTCTTCCTGTGTTATCCATTATCTTCCTGAGTTTGTCATTCATGTCACCCCACCCATTAGAATTTTGATGTCGTCAACTCAGGTGGGATATTGTCCGGTGTTGATTGGAGTTGTCTGTACAATTCCTCCTTCTTCTCTTCATCTGCCTCATTTTTAGGTGCATAACCCAGCATTGTATCATTGTGACCTTCCTTCCTTCCTTTTCAGTTGAACCGTGCTGTCATGATCCTGATAGTGGTGAAGATTGGTTCCCACTGCATCAGAGACAGCCTTCGATGCTGTTGAAGGGGACATCATGATAGCCACTCGAAAACTCAGTGTGCTGTGTTCATGGTTGTCGTGTGGGTGATAATATCGGAGTAGATTAGATTATTGATTAGTGTGTAGTTGACAGTTTGGAGAGTCCACTTCCTTCCATTCCATCTGCAGATTCATCGCACATTCCTAACACTTGATGCTATACCTTCTCATCTCGTTTGCAATCTGGGCAGTCTTGCTGGGTTCAAATATGGTGTGGGCATTCCATGTGCCCATGTTTACTTTTGCTTTGATCGAGGGAGAGAAGATACATTGGCCAATTGGCTTCCCGAAGACAGGCTTTCACTAAGTCGCGTCATTTCACTTCTCCGATTCCAGTGAGGAATAATTTTGTTATTATTTGTTATATTTTGTTTGTGCTTTGAAGTTTCTTTAGTGGTTGGATTAGTTTTACGGTGTATGGTTGGTAGGCGTATGTCCAACCTTCCCTCTTTATGTGGGTTGAGGACTGGCTAGTAACTAGTGAACTAGTTAACCATGCGAGTTCTAATTGGCGAATTATAATTCTGTAATTTCTGAAATATCTGGCTTTCTGGTGAATAAAATTAAATTTGATTGGCTGTTTCATTTGTTACGAGCGTAGCTCTGAATTGAGTCTTTGTCTGTGAGTGTTCAAAGTCCATTGCTTCAGGCACTCAGCTTGAAATTTTATTTTCTTTAAGTTAGGAAGCTACTTATTTCAGTTAGTTGTATTCTTTTCAAACTCACGTAGATTGATTATAAATTATACCAATGTCACAGGATTCATGAAAACAGATTGAATAGAGGCTAGAAATCTTAAAAACCCTTTTTGTCATTCATAAGCTAATATAATCACGCTGAGGCAGTTTTTATGCTTAATCAAGTGTTCTACTGAACGGGTTGTGACATGGAAATCGTATACTAGACATTTGTTTTGATTTGTAATAATTCATATAAGCGCAAGTGAATTCCTCTGGCAAGTTACAGATAGGGAGAAACGTGTCTGGATTTTATTGCCTTCTAGCCACCACCGAGCAAATTATGAGGTAATGAGTTATCAGGTAAGATTCAAGTATCCACATAGGAGTCCATGTGGAGATCTACTGCACTCAGCTTAAACAAAGAGATACGGCTGTTCAACACTAAGTCAATCAAGTCAGTACTTCTGTGTGGTGGTTGAGAGACTTGGTGCCTTACGAAACCATTTCCTTCCAACAAACTACAGACATACATGAACAGCTGCGGCCTACACTCACTCCATATTGAAGATCAGATGAGATGAGAAGGCGATGAAGAATAAGGAAGGAGGAAGTGTGACCTGACAGTGAACCAACCAACCAACGAAGCAACAACCTGTCGCCCAACAGATACGCAGAAATGGTGATGGATTGTATTAGACAAAGATTGAGAAGACGGTTTGTGGATATTACGTGTCAGGCCAGGCAGTCGAGTGGAACCGGAATCGGATAGGACGAGTTGGGCGTATGAGGAAGAAATGAAAGGTTGTGGGCAGTGATGGAGGTAGGTTGAAAAGACTGGAGAGGAGAGAGTGAAATGGCGACTCTCTGCTGAAGCTATATGTCCCACTAGGAACCTAAAGGACAGATAATAATAATAATCATAGATTTTTTAACTGATTTCAACTTGGTATTCATAGGGGAGCGAAAACAGTTGGAGAATCAGGGAAAACCTGGAAGGACTAAAGTTTTCCCGTCCTAGTATGGCAGTCTACAGCAGCGCACACCCATGACTCCGCCCCACTTGAGACTGAACCTAGAACTTTCAGGTTCCGCGGCTCGCATGTTATCATTGAATGACCGGGTGGTCCACCACCAGTGGTACACAGCACCTACTCCTGTCAGTTCACGATACAGCATGATCTCCATTCAATGCTGCTGTTAAGTAACTGTCTCCAAATCCAGCTCGATTTACCCTACCAGCCACGACTTTTCACAAGAACTTCGAGAATCTCATCTCGAAGTAAGTCACTAATAGACTAGATTTTTCACGTGGACACTAATATAGTTCTCTGCAATATCTACCGCTAACGGTCAATTTCAAGGTGCACTTCTGTTGTGACCGAGTGGAATTAAGGACGTGGGTATAATGATACTGAGACTCAATAGACACCTCAATGGAATACTTTTACGACTGACTCTCCTCAGTACTTCCGGCCTCACTAAGCCACAAAAAGTAGAAGATAAAAGACAGCGTGCGACAGCAAGAATAACGTCTATAGCACAGATATGGTATGTATATATTTACAAATCCCTCAGGAAATGAAGCCATAAATAAACCAATCCAATTAGTTGTATGACTTCGAATTTGTCCAATCAGGTTGTCATGTCAGTACATGCATAAATCGTGATGTGAATACAATTTCTCTATTGGCTACCTTTTTGTCGCTACTTGTCAACTTCTGTTTATTGATTCTCAGGTAAGTTTAAAGTTGACAGAAGCTGTGATTTCTTACCTGTAACCCATGGTGTAATACATTGGAATCAGAAAGTGTTGTCGTCCTTGAAGTGACCAACCAGAAAGAAGTAAGTGGGATATTCACAGACTATTGGTGGGCTGAAGAGATTTTAGGCATTCCCGTTCCTTTTTTTCATTATATTAAGATTGTTTGTGACAAAGAATAAGAACTGCCCCTGACCAGGGAATTGTACCGACTGTATTCGCTGAAAGTCAATAATTTGATTTCGAAAACAAACAAACGGAAACAGGTTAACGGTAATTTAGTTGGTCGAGGTTAACAGAAGAACCCAGGACGCGTTTCGTCCTACTTGGGACTCGTCAGCTAGGTGTGTCTGCACCCCGGTGGGGAGTGTTCTTCCCACTGGGACTCGAGCCCCGTATCCACTGCTTCAAATTCCAAGGCGTTGTCCACTATGCTATGGAGGAACAATGGGCTCGATAGCCAAACCGGATTAGTTTTTGGGATATAGTAATTGGATTTAGAAGGCCAGGATTTAGCCTTTGAAGTTTACTGATTACAAAAGCGCCTAGTGAGGACAGCTGGTCCACTTAACATTCATTGTTAGGGTTGAGGAAGGTAGAGTTAGGATTACATTTGGGAATTAGTGTGAAACTTTGACTAGTAAACCATTTTCTTCGTCTTTACACAATAATAAGTACGTAGGAAATCTTGTAAGCGTGATAATATGCCTGAACCTATCATATACAACTTGATTTCTTCATTAGTATTACGATAGATGCATACAGAAACAATATAAGGTGAATATTTATTGAATTTGGGGGTTTGTCGGCGTTTAGAGGTTTTGTTCAAGCTGGTATTCATCATGTACTGACATCAGTTGGAGGAACATTGCAAACCTGGGAGTACTGTGCACCCGGCCGTTTCGTCCTGGTATGTGACTCTTCAGCAGTAGGTATCCAAGACTCCGCACCACCAGGGCTTTCACCCACTACCTTGGGGTTCCGTGGTCACTGCTCATTTGTGATTAGCTTCGAGAAATGATTCCTGAATTTCTGATGAGAAGTGGTGATCAATGGGACAAACCTGGTGGCCGTGAGGATAAATACTCAACGTTGACTTTGGATGGCGGTCGCGCTATGTTTTTAACTGACATAAGTTGGAAATATGGACCACTGGATTCCGACCCAGTAATAAACTTAATGGTAACGTGTTGACCACGTAACCTGAAGATCGTGAGTTCGATCCCTGTCGGTATGGGGTGATGAGTGCTCACTGCTGAGGAGCCTATACTAGGACAAAACAGCTATGCAATCCTCGCAGGTTTCCAGTGTTCCTCCATCTTATGCCAGTTCATGATGAATACCAACCAGAAAAACCAAGGGACTTGTCTGACTTAGTTGGCAGAGTATCAGGTGGGAAACCAAGTGGTTGCTGGTTCGAATCCGGCCATGGTCTAAATTTTCATTTCAGCTTCAATCATCACCCAGTTACGTAAACATCATCAGTACGATAATCACTGTGCACAAACACACACACACACACACACCAATCGCGATGACGTCACCACAGCTGTTCGACAAAACCTTTTCGCAGCATATGAAGTTATCCATTAGAATTTGTCTTAATTTCCAAATTTTCATGTTATGGTCAATTGATTAGAAATCTGACGTCCAACAACAGAATATTTTCTCCATTCTATTACACATTTTAAGAATCAATTTGAAGTGAAGAGGTGAATCTGTTGACAATCTTCAAGACTGAATGCTTCACTTCATTCTCTGAATTGTGCCTAATATTTTTCAATAATGTTTGTCCACCCATGATTCCTGAATTGGCATTAAACTTAGTGAATAATTAATCGTTGGTAAAAACACTGTATTTTGTGTTTTATTGCAACCTAGATAAAAAAAAAATATTTATTTGGAGAATGGATGTATTCATATTGATGTATTTCAGTTTGGGAACTATTGAAAACATTGAAGCACTGAACAACAGCTATTGTGCCGTGTCATACGATTCATCAGCAGTCCGCAACCACTACATTGCCAATGACCGAACCCAATACTTTCAGGTTTAACGGTGAGGAAGTTGTCATCCAGTTATCGAATAGGGCTCAGGTGGTTCACATTTTCGTACTTCTCTCAGTTAACAATACAACTCGACTATCATCTACTTCAACCTCGCCTGGTTAACTAGTTCACTAGTTACTTCCCGATACTAACACCGGGATACACAGACAAGGTTGGACATACGGCTACCAACAATACCCCATAAAACCAATCCAACCGATAAACAAACTTCAAAACACAAAGAAAATATGAAAGATAAAATTGAACTGATTCCTCACTGGAATCAGAGAGATGAAGTGACCCTGGTTGGTGAAGGCCTTCGGAAAGCTAATACGCCAATGTGTATTCTCTCACTCGATGAAAACAAAAGTAAGCATGGGAACATGGAATGTCCACACAATGTTTGAACCAAGCAAGGCTACCCAGATTGCCAAAGAGATGAGAAGATATGACACAGAAGTGGTTGGCTAGGAATCTGTGAGGAGTCTGCAAACGTAGATGGAATGGAAGTGGACTCTCCCAACTGTCAACTGCACAGTAATCAATAATCTAATCTACTCTGATATTGTCACCCACACGACAACCACGAGCACACTGAATTTTCGAGTGGTTATCATGATGTCCCCTTGAAGAGAATCGAACGCTCTCTGTGATGCAGTGGGCACCAATCTCCTCCACCACCAGCATCATGACAGCAGGATCCAACTGAAAAGGCAGTAAGGAAGGAAGGTGACAATCGTACAGTGCTACAATATGCTACGCTGCATACCTACAAATAATGTAGACGCAGACGAAGAGAGGAGGGAGGAATTCTACAGACAACTGAAATCAGTAATAGACAAGACCCAACCACAGATGGTGACATCAAAATTCTAATGTGTGTTGAGTGACAGGAATGCGAAAGTGGGAGGGGACAGACAATACAGGGAGAGAGCCAATCATGAGTAGAGAAGTGCCTGGTGAAATGAATCAGGGTGACACGGAGGAGATGGTGTGAGGAAGAAGTGAAATCTTGTGGGTAGTCGTGGAGTCAGGTTCAAAAGACTGCAGAGAAGGGAGTGCAATGGAGGAGTGCTACTGAACCCCTATGTTCCACTAGGAACCCAAGGGATAAATAATAATAATAATAATAATAATAATAATAATAATAATAATAATAATAATAATGATAGTCTAATTCAGTCAATAGGCATCCACTTCACTTTGGCCTTGACTGACCCCATAGGTCATTTACGTATCTCATATTTTCTTGTGGTTTAGTCGATCTCCTGTCACATAACATACCTAATCAACTAAGGCCTGGTAAAATATGTACACGCAGTTAACCCACTAAAGGGAACAACTTGTTGTTGCTGTTGAGGAGGAGGAGGAGGAGGTGAAGAAGGATGGAGAGTTGTGCAATAATCTTTTAGACCATAGAGGTAATGGGAAAGGTAAGGAGTTTAACTAGATGAAAATTATTTGTAGATGTGAGATGTGAAGAATGAGTGTCCACCTGACACAAGTAAAGAAGGTCAGGAAAGAATCAGAAGTCATAATGAAGGTGATAATAATAAAATAATCAATTAAAATGAAATCAAAAAAGATTGAAAATACTTCTTCTTTACGCAATGATCAGGCTTGAATTAGTGAATTACCAGTACTGTGCACAACTGTCGAAGGCGTACTCCTTTTGAACTATTCCATTTTACTCCATAAATGACACTGAAGTAGGACTGTGATGAAGGTATACTTCTAGAGTCAACTAAATGTTTAAGAAATGAATTGGTGATTTGTTTAAATTCTCTCCTTGACAACCATGCAGAATAGTGCTCAGAGAAAAGTTCGGAAGTGAGAGTTTTGTGCAGCCTATATGCCTAACTTCGCAGCAGTGAGTAAAGTATGTACATGCCTTATTAACTCAGTCCTAAACTGTAGCTTGTCCTTAAAACACTTTGAAACGATTTACAGACTGGAAAAGGTGATGTGTAGCTTGGTAGAGAAAACTAAATTAGTTCTTATAAATACTGATTAGAATTGGAATAGAAGGCTAAAGAATTGAGCTGAAGTCTATGATGCTCGGTATGCTTAGCCGTCTGAATTTCGAAAACCGTAGAAAATACACCTGTCAGATTGAAGGCTTAATTACAGCGTCGTATGCTGCATAGAACATAAGGTTAAAAGTGACTTTGGTCTTCTAGAATGGTCTGGCGAATCTTTGGTGACTAACAGTAGATTCCATAGGTGTCTTGATTAACCACATAATTGTGATGTTAAGGAGATTTCTCAAAAACTTGAAGCATACTGAATAGCTGTAGCCGTTTTCAGTAATTTCGCTTTTTCTGAAGGTACTGAGAATAAGGGTCTTAACTATTCCCCAACACCTGAAATTCCCGGAAAGTCACTAGGGATATGGCTTCTTTGAGCTATTTTAATATTGTACCATAGGAAATGGTTATTATGGTACACTATCCTGCGTTCTACTAGGCAATGTAGTCATTGGTTAGAACTCCGATGATAACAAACCTTCACTAAACTGAAGTAAATTAGAGATGAATATTCAAAAGCAAATAACCTAATGACGCGACCATCTTATAGGTTGAATACACTCGACAGTTAAGGCCTGTTTAACAGCCTAGTATGCCGCATCAGTCTGTTGAAACCATACACCATTAAGAACATAAAATATATAGCTAATTAAAATCATAAAAAGATTAAGTAATGCAATTATGAATCTACACGAAATAGAATTAAGCTGAGAAATTTACAAGGTCAATGAATGATTGAGTGGGCGGCCTAGTCAATATTATGAAGCATGAGCGAATAGCATTAACGAATGTAGGCCAAACAAGGTCATCTATAATTGGTTGGTTATTAACGGTCATAGTGATTGGATATGCATAACGAAACAACTCTCCCAAGGTTGAAACACTGAATTAGCTATTTGTTCATGTGATGTACAGAAGTAAACGAACGTGTTCCTCTGGGAAATATACACTTTGATAGATACATTCTCTAATGTACGCGTATTTTGTGTCTCACAGAATACTTTTTATCCTGAAGTTGTTTTTGGTCAATTAGTAATTTATTGATAAAAAAGGTAGATAACGTAATATATGAAACTCTGAAGCATAGCTAGTTTGATTAGTGACTATAAGAAAAACAAATTTCTTGGCTAACTATAAATTCTATTTTCTTCACTTTACTGTAACAAAAATCTACCCATAAACTTTTGAAGTATCATTTCTTAGTTGGAAAATCTACCTACTGCGTAGTTTGTCAAATCTTGAATGAGAAACGTAGACTTTCAATGTATCCTAGGTTGCTTGTTTTCTATCATTTAGAGCCTATGAGCTGAATTCAATCATACACATTCCAATACATCGGTAACCTCTCTGGCATTCAAATCTGAAACTTAATGCAGCAGAAAAAATTCAAAACAGTTCATTTAGGAGCACTTATACGAACATTGGAAAAATTTTAAAGATCTATATATATCTAATAGGTAGTGTATAGAGACCGGTTATCTCAACTCGACAATCTAGAGGTCATATCAAAGAGTGATGAGATGCTGATATGTCAAGCTGAAAAGTCTTGAGTATGGCGGGATCCATAGACTAAATTCCACTGCGTGGTATAAACAGATAGCATAGTTTTGGTTCCCTAGCTGGCGAGTGAATAATTCTAGTTTAAAGGGGATTTGCTTCCCTGATTTTATACTGATCAATTCATTTGTTATTCATATCAACCTGCTTAGTCACACTAAGAGTTGGCTGGATTTTGTGAATTACATATCAGCTGAGAAGTGTGAAGTTTCTACAGTTGTCTGTAAAAGAATTGGGTGTTTCATCTATGATACTCAAGGGATGGATGAATGAAGAAAGTGAATAACTTACCTATTGAATAGTGTTGAAGCAATCTTATTACATTTCATTCAGCAAACGTTTCAGTTGCATCACTTAAGAATATTTCAAGGATTAAAATGCATCATTTCATGAACAGTATATTATTATTCTATTATTATTTGTCCCTTGAGCTCCTAGTGGAACATAGCTATTCAGTAGCATATCATCATTTCACTGTTTTCTCTCCAGTCTTTTCAACCTGGCTCCACAACTGCCCATAGCCTTTCATTTCTTTCTCACACCATCTCTTCCATGTCACCCTCACCTCAAACACCCAACTCATCGTTTCCCACTTGGATTACACTCAAGGGCCTGGCGCGTGATGCCCCCAAGCCATCTTCTCAGTCTATGTTCAATCCAATCCGTCTCCACTCTCTTATTCTGCATATATTTGTTGAGAGACAGCTTCTTGCTTCGTTGGTTGGTTCGTTGCCAGACCACACTCCCTCCTTGCTTATTCCTTCTGGCCATCTAATCTGTGAGCGGAGGCAGCTGTTGATGAATGTCTGTAGTTTGTTGGAAATGCTTCTCGTGACACGCCAAGTTTCTGAATGAACCATGGAGAAGCACTGACTTGACTGGCGTTAGTGTTGAAAATCCGCATCTTGTCGTTTATGTTGAATGCAGTGCAGTGCAGTAGATCTCCACACTGGTTTCAGATCAATGAAGGAAGGTGTGTCTTGCTGTCTTTCCGATGCTGACTTTGACATCGTCATGTGTGCCTGTGCCTCCGCCTGTAGTTGAAACGATGCTACCTAGGTAAGTGAAAGAGACTACTTCCTTTAGGTTGCTCCCGTTCATGGTGATTAGTGCTTGTTGTTGTCTGTTCGGTATCTTCATCACCTCTGTCTTCTACACGTTCAATTGAAGGAAGTTCCGTTTTCGCTGCCTCTTCTGTCAGCTTGTTGGATTTTTACTATTTATTGACATACTTGTTAGTCTCCGTTGTTTGAAGCAATGGGTACAAGGTTCGAGTCTCAGTGGGAACAACATCACTGGGGTGCAGGTACATCCAGCTGACGAATCCCAAATAGGACGAAACGAGCGTCCTGGATTCTTCTGCTAGCCACAACCAACCAAATTGTTGGATTTTGCCTGTAGATATTCGAGTTTGTGCGATATTAGACATCAATAATTGGCGAAATCCAAATGCTCTAGCGTCTTTTCATCGGTGAAACAGCGTATGTCTGTTTTCTCACTCCTCACGGTTTGTTGCATGATCCAGTCCAGTTGACTACAATCAGGAAGATCATAGGTGATAGTATGCGGCAACCTTGTCCTACTCCTGTCTTCACTTCACTTCAGAGGCGTCACTGAGCCTTCCATTGTGGGTCACTTGGCTTGTGGCGTCATCATATAGGTGCTGTTGAATGAGGTTGATAAAGGTTTGTGGCACTGAAACTGTAGTGTTGAAGCAGCTGACAAATCGCTTCTTTTTCGACGCCTCGATCGAAAACCTTTTCAAAGTGGATGAAGTTGAGGTGAGGAGTTGACTGCCATTCTATACTGTGTTCTATGGTGATGCTTAGCGTAGTTTTGCAGTTTGATCCGCACATGATTGGTTTTTCCTGAAGCCAGCCAGCAGCCAGTGTGTTCCGGTCGTAATTTTGAATCCATTGCATTGTTTAGTGTCTCCAGGACGATGCAGCTTAATATTTTGCTTAGGGTGGACAGGAGTGGAGTATGATTCCTCTCCAGTTCTTGCAAAGGCCTAGGTCTCCATTCTTTGGAAGTTTGATAACAGTACATGCCAAAGTAATTTTTTGATTTAGGTTTTAGAAAGACAAAGAGACCACAAGTAAAGCAAACCTTGAATTTAAATGTTATCGTCAACTGCAAATTCTTGATAGTTTGAAAATTAATCTACGAAGCATTGCTATCAAGAAAACAATGAGTATTTCAGAGAAAAGGCCACTTTCAACGATTTCATACGCGAAGCTACACACTAACAGGCATCTTTATTCAATGAAAATGTCTATAATCTTCAACATATTCAAAATTTGCCTATTAAAAGGGATCCAGCGTATTTGTACGGAAGACTCAATGGATTATGATATCAAAATACTAATGGAAAATGGATATCCATTGAAGTACATAAACAGCTGCAAAAATCGGCCAAGACTGAAACCTGGTCTATACTCTGTTTCGAAGAAATGCGTTTACATCGCGTTACCATACAGAGGAGAATCTAACAGTATAATATTAAAACAAAGGTTAAGGTCTGCTATTAGCGAAACGTACTATGCAGCTAAGCTTATCATAGTTGAGACGACCAAGCACCTGCTACAACCTAGACTTCGACCCTGTACAAACGACTACGTCACATCCTACTGCGTTTATAAATTTACACGTGTGTATGTGTGTGTGGACAAACATCCATAGGGGAGGACTAATTGTGATATGCACTTGAGGGTAGTGGAACATGTACTAAAATGGCTACAAAAGCAGCTGGATGCACAAACGTGGGCGGCAGCTATCGATGATGTATGTATCCTGTTTGTTGGAAATGCCTTTCATAATGCGCCAAGTCTCTCAACCATCATCACACAGAAGCACTGACTTACTTGACTGATATTAATGTTGAAAATCTGCATATTGTTCACGCTTTATGCTGAGTGCACTGCAGTGTAGTAAATCTCCACAGATTAATGAAAGAAGACCTTTCTTGCTGTGTTTCCGGTGCTGACTTTTACATTGTCCCCTGTGCCAAAACCGCTGCTGCCTGTAGTTGAGACGAAACTGTCTAGGTAGGTAGATAGGTAGGTGAAAGAGACAAATTCCTTTAGATTTCTGCCGTTGATGGTGATTGGTGCTTGTTGTTGTTGTTGGTTGGGTATTTTCATCACTTCTGTCCTCCCTACGTTCACCTAACGGAAGTCCCGTCTTCACTGCCCTGCCTCTTCTGCCAAGTCGTTAGTTTTCGCCTGTTCATCTTCGAGTTTGTGCGACTTTAGACATCAGACATAAATCATCATGGGCGAATGCAAATCTTGTAGAGTCTTTTCATCCGTGAAACAGTGTATGCATATCTTCTCGCTCCTCACACTTTGTTGCATGATCCAGTCGAGTGCAGTCGAGTCGACCACAATGAAGAAGATGATCGGTGATAGCATGCGCAAGCATGTCTTACATGTCAGCCTGTTTTCACCTTACTTCAATGCATCACTCAGCTTTCCATTGTGAATCACTTCACATGTAGCATCATCATTGTCATCATCATATAGCGTGTAGCTGTTCAATGAGGTTTATAAAGGTTTGTGGTACTCCGTAGTGTTGAAGCTGCTGTCAAATTACTTCTCAATCGACGCTTCGACCGAAGGTCTTTTCAAAGTCAATGAAGTTGAGGTAGAGAGTTGAATGGCATTCTAGACTCTCTTCCATGATAATGCGTATCGTGGCGTTGCAGTTTGATCCGGACCATATACTGTGAATACAAGTGTTCCATGAGAAAGTTAGTATCCGATTCATCCACCACTGCAGTTGAATACATCACTGGTCTACTACTACTACTTAAGTGAAGACTTACAGTCGATAGGACAATATTAATCGCATGAATCATTGGCTGAGAAGTTGCTAACATCAGTTTTATCATCATTAATACTACCTGATTTAGAGAGTTTACTTTCATACAGTGAAGTTGGATCCCTTTAAAAGCAGCCGTTTCTATAAGTTTGAGGGCATACCTTGCTGATGAGTGTCAGTAGAAGCGAACCAAAAGTGACTACTAGTAATAACCATAGAAGCAGTTTGAAGTGGTATGAAAAACCAGTATTGTTAAAGAGAAAGACTTCTATAACGTTATTCTCTTAGAATAGACATTGTTCATTGAAACTCCTTCTCTTAAATACCATTTCACTTTGAACAAGTAAGTGAGTAACAGTTACTATGAATAAAATTTCATTGCCTTGATCATTGATATTCAGAAGTGAATATGTCGTTTTGATTGGTTCATTTATCATTTATTAAAAACGAATCTAGAAAAAGTGAACCTCTTTTGTCTGGTGTCGGTATCATTATTATCATTGTCACTATCTATCCTTTTTGTTAGGACAGTTTGTCTTTGACTTCAATAAAACATCACAGAAAAATATCGATAAGATCATAAGTTGTAAAAAAGGACTTTATCTCCTCTTTTTTTCACCACCTGTTATTTGCATACATGATATTACGAAGTCTGGTACCTTGAGCTAATACAGTTGTGTGCCAGGTTCCATGTTAATTTTGTTTGTCTGAATTCAGTTCAGTATAATATCTTAAAGCGAGAGGATTAATTAACTCTGTCCTTCAACATGTAAAACCATTACATAAAAATGCATGATTATTCTTAATCAGTACTTTTATTTTAGAAGGTAAATATTATGAATGTATCGCCGCAGCAGCATCGTTTCATACTCCTCCATGTAACCCTCACCTCGGACACCCAACTCGTCGCTTCCTGTTTAGGTTCTACTCGAGTGCCTGGCCTGATGAGTGATATCCCCAGTCGGCTTTCCCAGTGTATGTCCAGTCCATCTCCACTTCCTTCCAGTGCATATTTTTTCAGCGATAGCTTCTTGCTTCGTTGGATCGTTCCCAGAGTTGCTTGTTACTTATTCTTTGTGGCCATCTGATCTCCATCTTCAGTAACGAGCCAGTATAGGTAGTCGTTGATGAATATTTGTAGTTTGTTGGAAATGCTTTTCCTAACGCGACAAGCCTCTAAACCATACAAAAGCAATGAATTGACTGAATTGGTGTTGAAAATCCGCATGATGTTCAGGCTTTATGCTGAGTGTAGTGCAGTAGATCTCCACACTGGTTTCAGGTTAATGAACGCCTGTCTTGCTTTTCCGATCGTGGCAGGTTTTGACGTCCTCGTCTGTGCCTGTGCCGCCTGTAGTTGAAAAGATGCTGCCTAGATAGGTGAAAGAGGCTACTTCTTCAAGTTTCTCCCGTTGATGGTGATTGGAGTTTGTTGTTGTTGTGTTGGTGGTGGTATTGATTGGGTATCTTCATCACCACCTCTACGTTCACTTGCAGTCCTCACTGCCCTGCTCTGTCAACTTGTTAAATTTCGCCTGTAGATCTTCAAGTTTATGCTACAAGACATTAGATACAAGTGATCGGCGAAATGTTATTCTTCCAGGATCTTTTCCGCGGTCCACCGTATCCCCCTCTTCTCGCTCCCCACTGTTTGGTGCATGATCCCGTTTAGTCCACTACAATCAGGAAGATCATGGGTGGTGGTAGGCAACGTTATTTTACTCCTGTCTTCACTTCAATTCAAAGGCATCACTGAGCTTCCCATTGTGAACTACTTGGCATGTGGCATCTTCATATACTTGTTGAATGAGGCGGATAAATGTTTGTGGTATTCCGTAGTATTGAAGCAGTTTCCAAATTACCTCTCGATCGACGTTGTCAAAGGCCTTCTCAAAGTGGATGAAGTTGAGGTAGAGAGTTGACTCCCATTCTATACTGTGTTCTATGATGATGCGTAGAGTGGCGTTGCAATTTGGTGCGCACATGATTTGTACTTCCTGAATCCAGCCATACAGTCTGTTCTTTTCGTAGTTTTGAATCCAGTGCATGCTTTAGTCTCTCCAGGATGATGTGGCCTAATATTTTGCTTGCTTTGGGTGGACAGGAGCGTGATTCCGTGCCAGTTCTTGCAAACACTGAGGTCTCCATTCTTCAGCAGTTTGACAAGGTAACCCTTCTTCCAATCTGCAGGTACCTTTACTTCCTTCCAGAACTTCTGCAGTAGTGGTGTGAGCATTTTGTCTATTGTCTCTGCGTCGGCTGTCAGTGCCTCTTGTGGGATTCAATCTGGTCCTGCTGCTTTCGCACACCTCAGTAGCTTCATGGAGTTCAGGACTTCCATTTTTGTTGGAGGATTTATGTTCACTTGTAGTTCTGTGGCTGGACTGTAGGTGGTATTTCGGGACGAAGTGAAGGTGGTGGTGGTGGTGGTGGTGGTCGATTCAAGAGTTTCTTGAAGTGGTCGGCCCATCGTTTCCTTTCTTTCTCTTCTTTCGTAATTCAGTTTCCGTCACCATCTTTTATTGGTTTCGTCTGTGTTGATCTCTTCCCAGACAGTGAGTAACCTGGTTGTTGTTTGATACAATGTTGTCAGGTCTCTGGCTCTCCTACCTGCAGCCTGTTCTGCTTCACTTGCCAGTGTGTCGAAGAAGTCTCTTTTATCTTTCCATGCACTCTTCTTCACTTCTTTGTCCACTGTAGTGGAGTTCTATACATTGTACTCACTTCCTCCTCTCTTTCAGTATCATTACACTGCACTGGTTTATCTTCTGCTTCACCATCACCATCACCATCACCATCCTCCTCTCCCTCCTCTTCTCTGTCAGCCTCCATGTGTCCGTCCACATCAATTCCATTCCTTATCTTCTTTCTTCTTCCTTCCCAATACGGCTGTGCAGGTTTCTCTCCACATCTCTTTCAAAGACTTCCAGTGCTCATCAACACAACATTCTTCACGGATGTTGCTCGACATCTCCCATTCTGTCTTGATGGCTGACATGAAGATGTTCCTTGTAGTTTCGTCCTTCAGTTCACTTTCTCTTCTGGGTGTTCAACTTCAACTGTCTGTCGTCTTTCACCAACTTCCTTGAAGGCTTTCAACTTGATTGTGAATGTGGGTTCCTTGCACTAGATAGTGAGTGGTGTGAACCTATATCTGCTCCTCTTCTTCACCTTGTGTCAAGTAGCCTGACTGCGTCTCCACTTCCTTCACATTCACATGAAGTCGATCTGATTTTCAGTGTAGTATGTCTTGGTGTCTGGTGAAATCGAATCCATGTCGCTCGCTTTGTGGATATCCTTGTGCTTGATTGAACACAGTGCCTCGCCTCCAATCACCAAATCGTTGAATGCACACAATTCTGCAAACAATTCTCCATTCTCGTTCATCACCTCACCGAGTGCTTCTCGACCCATGGTTAGCTCTCTTCCTGTGTTATCCATTATCTTCCTGAGTTTGTCATTCATGTCACCCCACCCATTAGAATTTTGATGTCGTCAACTCAGGTGGGATATTGTCCGGTGTTGATTGGAGTTGTCTGTACAATTCCTCCTTCTTCTCTTCATCTGCCTCATTTTTAGGTGCATAACCCAGCATTGTATCATTGTGACCTTCCTTCCTTCCTTTTCAGTTGAACCGTGCTGTCATGATCCTGATAGTGGTGAAGATTGGTTCCCACTGCATCAGAGACAGCCTTCGATGCTGTTGAAGGGGACATCATGATAGCCACTCGAAAACTCAGTGTGCTGTGTTCATGGTTGTCGTGTGGGTGATAATATCGGAGTAGATTAGATTATTGATTAGTGTGTAGTTGACAGTTTGGAGAGTCCACTTCCTTCCATTCCATCTGCAGATTCATCGCACATTCCTAACACTTCAATGCTATACCTTCTCATCTCGTTTGCAATCTGGGCAGTCTTGCTAGGTTCAAATATGGTGTGGGCATTCCATGTGCCCATGTTTACTTTTGCTTTCGTCGAGGGAGAGAGGACACATCGGCCAATTGGCTTCCTGAAGACAGGCTTTCACCAAGTCGCGTCATTTCACTTCTCCGATTCCAGTGAGGAATAATTTTGTTATTATTTGTTATATTTTGTTTGTGCTTTGAAGTTTCTTTAGTGTTTGGATTAGTTTTACGGTGTATGGTTGGTAGGCGTATGTCCAACCTTCCCTCTTTATGTGGGTTGAGGACTGACTAGTAACTAGTGAACTAGTTAACCAGGAGAGGTTAAATACGAAGTTTATCTGAGCAATGTGATGTGTTTGCGCAATACATTTCGAACAATCTGATCACACGTTTACTTGTCAAGTCAATACATATTAAACTGAGGACTGGGAAGGGTGGATAAATACAACAATCAACACAATAATAGGGCATTAAAATTAAAAAAGATGAGGACAAACAGGAAGTGACATAGTTGGTCCTAATCTTGGTAAGAAAACAAAGTTTACCAAGGTAGTTGAACTTTGAATTCTATTTCTAGTTCATATGTGAATTTTATAGAATTGAAATGACTGTTAAGATATTCAAAAAAAGTTTTCTAGTCCTTTTTTTTAGTTATGATGAAGGTGTCATCAACATACCTTCACCATATTCTTGGTTTTAGTTGGCTAAATAGGTTTGATTCTACTTTGTGTATGCATAGATTAGCTACAATGGGTGAGCTCATTGCTACCCAACTGGTTTGACGATAAATGTTTCGTCGAAAAGTAAAAAACGTTGACGTCGGACATAATCTCAGTACATCACAGATTTCACTGATGGAAATATTACATCTAAGAGAGATAAAGAAGTATCCGACTCTCAGAAATATCTAACAACTTGTATGCTTTCATCAATTGGTATATTTGTTTACAGAGCAACAACGTCAAAGCTAATCATTGTTTCATCATCATCAATTGTTGTTTGTAATTTATGTTTGAAGTCTTACAAATTTTAAATGATACTTACCAAGTTGCCGGGGGAATTCGTAAAATCCACAATTAGATGAGTAGGAAAATTGGGTTTGTGAAGACCATAGAAGCGTTAAGTAGCATAACTTTTTGGTGCTAAATTAAACCACAAGGTATTGCCTAATTTCGATTTCAGACTGTATAGTACAGACATTCATCAACAACTACCTACACTGGCTCGTTACTGAAGATGGAGATCAGATGGCCACAAAGAATAAGCAACAAGCAACTCTGGGAACGATCCAACGAAGCAAGAAGCTATCGCTGAAGAAATATGCACTGGAAGGAAGTGGAGATGGATTGAATTGGCATACACTGAGAAGGCCGGCTGGGGACATCACGCGTCAGGCCAGACACCCGAGTGGAACCTAGATGGGAAGCGACGAGTTGGGTGTCCGAGGTGAGGGTGACATGGAGATCGTGCGAGCGGTAAATTATAGCTTGTGGGCTGTGGTGGAGACAGGGTGAAAAGATTTCAGATAAGAGAGTTCACTGGAGGCGTGCTACTGAATCCCTATGTTGCATTAGGAACCCAAGGGACTAATAATAATATAATAATATAAGTCTCCAATGCAATCATCTGTTATTTTATCGAGGATAAGTGCAACTGTACAGCTTAATATAATGAAGTTTTTGAAAAGAAATGCTTCTTCTTTGCTGATATATGTCTTGTTCTCACTCATGGATAAATGCGTATATTTCGTCAACGAAATTGTTGTATCTAACTGTATAAAAATGAATTTGATTGATGGATTTTTTTCCAAACTACTCAGCCATTTCATTATCTCTTCAATGATGTGAAAGAGCTTAATGAACCTTCATATCCCACGAGTAAACCCACAATTAAAGGAATCAATACGTTTTTTAGTATGATGGTTGCTTTGATTGAGTTAAGCAGTTAAAAAAAAAATTATTCTGGATTTAGCACAGAGACAACGATTCCATAACTTAAATGAGTGAAGTATAAACCTCAAGAAATACACCTGAAATAATTTTAAAATGAACCTAAATCAATCTGTGGACGGCTAGGCTTAGTGTCAGACCGGTCCAAAATAAATAGAAGGTTAAACAGTCAACAACCAAGCCTTGATGTAAAGTCATTTTTTATAAAGGTACAACTCCGGCTAACTGACTGGATTAGAAGTGAAACGGCTGCGTTTTATCTCTTGTAGAACTTGTAAAGAATTGTCGATCACGTGGGATACTCTAGTAACTAAAACAAATGTGTATCTTCTTTCTCAAATACAGAATTATTGATACTATGACTTCTGATAACAAATAGTTCATTCCATATAAGTACTTAAATAGTATAAAGTGTAGGTAAAAGTATGTACTTTGAATTCATGCGAGGAAATGAGCACATACTGTTTGGACGATGAGAAGACCCCAAAAGATTTGCGTTTGGCCCATGATGACTTATGTCTAATGCCGCACATACTCGAAGATCTACAGGCGAAAACCAGCAAGTTGACAGAAGAGGCGGGACAGTGAAGATGGCACTTCCTTCAGGTGAACGTAGACAAGACACAGGTGATGAAGACGCACAACCATCACCACCGTCACCAACAACAACTAGCATCCATCACTATGAACTGGAGAAATCTAAAGGAAGTTGTCTCCTTCGCCTACCTACCTACCCACCTAGGCAGCACGGTTTCAACTACAGGCGGTGGCACTGATGAAGATGTGAAAGCCATGATCGGAAAGACAGTAAGAAACGCCTTCTTTCATGAATCTGTGAAGATCTATCGCACTGCAATGCACTTCACTCAGCATAAACAACAACATCCGGATTTTCAACACTAAGTCAGTCAAGTCAGTGCTTCTGTGTGATGGTTGAGAGACTTAGTGCCTTACGAAAACCATTTCCTTCCAACAAACTACACTCACTCCATATTGAAGATCAGATGAGATGAGAAGGCGATGAAGAATAAGGAAGGAGGAAGTGTGACCTGACAGTGAACCAACCAACCAACGAAGCAACAACCTATCGCCCAAGAAATATGCAGAAGAAGGATTAGGTGGAGATGGATTGGATTGGACATTGACTGAGACGATGGTTTGGAGACATGACGCGTCAGGCTTGGCCAGACCAGAACGTCGAATGGAATCCAAAAGGGAAACGACGAGTTGGGCGTCCCAGCTGGGGGTGATATGGAGGAGATTATGTGAGGAAAAAATGAAAGGTTATGTGGAGTCGTGGAGGCAGGCTGAAAAGACTGGAGAAAAGGGAGTGAAGTGGTGACATGCTACTGAATCCCTATATTCCACAAGGAACCCAAGGGACAAACAATAATAGTAAAATGTATGTACTTTGACTTCTGGCAGTAAAAACCGTACAAAAATCGAGATAAGTTGCTGAACACTGATAGACAACTATATCCACTGTAATTTCTGTTTATTTGTGTATTGAAAATTATAAGGAAATAACTGTTTTCCTATTGGTATGATCAAGGTGATTTATAAGTTGTATAACGACAGTCGAATACTATAGTTCCAATTGATTTTCTAACCTGTTTTTAACACTGAATGAACATATGATCTACTCCGTAGACGGAATTCTATATACAAAGCCAATTCAAGTTGGCATTCATCATGGACTAACTGACACCAGTTGGAGAAAGATTGGAAACCTTGGAGCGCTGGACAGCTCTCGTCCAACTATGGGACTCTTCAGCAGTGTGCACTCACGAACCCGGAGGGATCGGCCTTAACCTTCAGGTTCCGTGGCTAGCGCGTTACCATTACGCCACTGTGTTGGAATAAATGGTCCATATTTTCAGCACCTAATGAATATCAACTTGAAAAAATTTCTAAATCCCCACAAACCCCAGAATTCAAAATCAATTCACACAGATACTGGTCACTCAGTTAACCTCCCATACCTCCGTTCCAGTGACTCTAAAATTCACCTTAGCAATGACTGGAATAAACAATTACGTTTCTTCATTTTTGTTGGAAAAGCAGATTTTAAGAAAATAAGACAATCTAATGGGTTATTAACCTCGCCTGGTTAACTAGTTCACTAGTTACTAGCCACTCTAAGCACACATAAAGAGGGAAGGTTGGACATACGCCTACCAACCATACACCGTAAAACTAATCCAAACACTAAAGAAACTTCAAAGCATCTAAGTTATTTAAAGTTGTCATTCATCCCTAACCCTAACCGTACGAAATCGAATCTGCATAAGCATCTCATATAACCTTGTTATGCATACATGAAGACTTGAACAAAAAATAACCTCATGCTTTACCCTTAAGGGTCGCCTGGTTACTTAAAAACACAAAGAAGGGGAAAGAACGATCAGACGTTGATTGTAAAGTTGAATGTATACAAAAATTAGTTAGGTAGTTAGTTGGAGGAAATTGTCAGGTGCTTGTTAGCACTCACTGGTCAGCTAGGCGTATCTGAAACCTCAACAGAACTAATGTCCTGTAGGACTGGGTTACATGTATTGATTAGTCACGGGAGTGCAACCAAGTTCATGTTATCTAGTGGATGCTTTCGACGGCTTTGATATTCATCACACTTTTCTAGAAAACCCACTCCTCCTAACTTTCGTGAATATCTGTCAAGCGATGATTGGTTGTGAAAGCTTTCCAGGAAACTAAAGACTTCTTTGAGAAATCTACAGGATATTATCTGAGTCCATAACATTATCACAAATGAGTTCAATGGGCAATAGAAGACAAGTGAACAAGAAATTTATTGATGATGTTGGCTCTTGACAACCAAATGTTTAATATAAGTCTTAAACTCACTTTAGATTGATAGTTGTACAGAAAAACTCAGAAAATGGTTAAATTACGTCAGGACGTTGGGAATGTCTCTTGTCAAACAGAGAGATAACAGAGGGATTTAAAGGCTTCTTTGTGGTCCATAAGTCCTCAAGTAAACTACTTATGTCAGTTGTAAGTACAATAAGGAATAATGACCTTTTTCTTACAGAAACTGATCACCTATGCATCAGTCTAGTCCTTGGTACTCAGCGCTAAACCAAGTTTATCTATGGTCGTGTATATAATCCAGTACTATAAGGAGTCATTACCTTTCTGAGTAGCTTAATGGTTCAGTTTCTGAATACGGCATTGAATGACACAAACTGTGTTAACCATGGGAACACCAGTTCCCTTATGGTTGCAGATATGCCCTACTGATGAGTTACAACAAGCATGAAACCAAGGTCAAGCGAACGACTCCCACCATTATGATATTATCATGTTGATGCAGTGTATCACTTTTCAAATCTAACGCCATAAGGCGTATAGACTTAGAATGTTCATCACTGAATCTGTACCGCGGCTATGATCACAGTATTGTACTATACTATATGCTTGTTTTCTATTGGTCAACTGACAGCCAATGGAAAAGATGTTTTTTCTGCCCCATTGTAATGTAAATCGCTAATTGGTTAATCTTTACTCTTACAATGCAAATGCCTCAAATTGAGGACAAGGTCACTTCTCATGTGTATAATTATTCACGTGTTTTGGATTGAACTATTATTGTATTCTCGGAGTAATGAACTCTCTCATGATCCAGCTTTGGTCTTCTCTCTATTCGTCCCGGGTTGCAGTCAGCGGCTTTGCGTACTAAGTTAGCTGTCAGCTAAGCGTGCGTATTATATTTGTTCGGAATATATAAAACCATTAGCGTACGAAAATATAACGATTTTGTCTATCAGGGTAGGGATTTCGAGGATGACATCGAGCCTAGTATAGAAGTGTAACGAAACAAGTTGCCATACTTCATAGCAGCATATGAAGAAGACATGGAAAGAAAAAGAATGCAATAAAAGTGAACCATAGTGTATGAGGTGAGGCAGCATACATAGATGAAGATAATAAAGATAGTCAGGACGTTGAAGATAATGAGAAGTATATTCTTCAAAGCAGTTGGGAACAATATATGACCGGCATATCCGCGCACTCATACATTCTGTTTAGTTGTGGACCGAACTGTTACGAGATCTCTGAAGTTACAAAGTGTAGACAACTAAGTGAAGTTTAAACAAGTATGTTGTCAATATCATGCTACTTGTGAAAGATGAGGTCCTGTGAACTACATGCGATTACAATCAGGAGTTTGTATCGTTCTGGATTTGTGAACTAGATTGAAGTGAATTTGAATTTGGGAGGTTTGTGGGGATTTAGAAATATTTCAAGTTGGTATTCATCATAGGCTGACTGACATCAGTTGGAGGAACATTGGAAACCTGGGAGCACCGGACAACTGTTTCGTCCTAGTATGGGACTCTTCAGCAGTGTGCACCCCTGACTTCGCATCAACAGGGACCGAACCCGCGACTTTCAGGTTTCGTGGCCAACATGTTACCGTTAAGCGAGTGTGTCGGAACCCAATGTTCCATATTTCCAACTCCTGTCACTGGTGACTAACTTCGACAGGGGATTCACGAAGTTCCAATGAAAAGTCTTGACCAGTGGGGCAAACCTAGTGGCCGTGAGGACAAATACTACACGATGATATTGGATGATTGTCGCGCCATGTTTTGAACTGACAGAAGTTGGAAATATGGACCACTGGATCCCGACCTAGTGGCTCAATAGTAACGTGCTGGCCACGGAACCTGAAGGTCGCGGGTCCTATCCTTGAGGGGGGCGGGATTATGGGTGCGCACTACTGAAGAGGAAACAGCTGTTCAGTGCTCCCAGGCTTTCAGTGTTCCTCCAATTGATGCCAGTTAGTCCCTGATGAATACCAACTAGAAATGAATTTTCAAAGATTTTTGTTTTCTTGAGTAAACTTGTCGATTGGATGGACAATTAACTATTTACTTCAATTAAAATGTTGTTATTAGCTCAGCTAATCATTTCATGACATTAGTGATTAGGATTTTTGTTTATTTCTTCATTATCGCCTTCATTGATTTCAGTAATTAATGATAACAATAATTTGTTTATCAGTTATTCAGTTCAGCAAGGAGTCACTGAATAATAACCAATTGTCCAATCTGAAATGCTGATCAGATTCGATATCGATTATTTTTGCAATGTGATCACTAGGATTGGAGACTCAGTAACAAAGTCCCCATAACCTTTCATTTCTTCTTCACACCATCTCCTCCATGTCATTCTTGGACACCAAATTCATCACTTCCCATCTGGCTTCCACTCGACAGCCCGGCCTGACCTGACACGTGATGTCCCTAAACGGTCATGATCCTGGAGGAGATTGGTTCCCACTGCATCACAGAGAGTGTTCGATTCTCTTCAAGGGGACATCATGATAGCCACTCGGAAACTCAGTGTGCTCGTGGTTGTCGTGTGGGTGACAATATCGGAGTAGATTAGATTATTGATTACTGTACAGTTGACAGTTGGGAGAGTCCACTTCCATTCCATCTACGTTTGCAGACTCCTCACAGATTCCTAGCCAACCACTTCTGTGCCATATCTTCTCATCTCTTTGGCAATCTGGGTAGCCTTGCTTGGTTCAAACATTGTGTGGACATTCCATGTTCCCATGCTTACTTTTGTTTTCATCGAGTGAGAGAATACACATTGGCGTATTAGCTTCCGAAGGCCTTCACCAACCAGGGTCACTTCATCTCTCTGATTCCAGTGAGGAATCAGTTCAATTTTATTTTCATATTTTCTTTGTGTTTTGAAGTTTGTTTATCGGTTGGATTGGTTTTATGGGGTATTGTTGGTAGCCGTATGTCCAACCTTGTCTGTGTATCCGGGTGTTAGAACCGGCTAGTAACTAGTGAACTAGGGAACTAGGCTTTCTAATTAAATTTCTATTCTCATCGTTTCGATATAACAAAGAATTAATATCTCGTGCTAAATGTCTCTGTATGCAATACAATCTATACATGATCGATAGACCAATGTTGGCGTTAAGAATAGACTTCTACCCATGAAGCTGGACGATGAACAGTCTTCAGTCCTCAGTAATAAGGATAACAGACCAATTTGTTTGTATTAATCGTCATAATAACTTTCTCTATGAAGGTCTAGCTTACCCCTGAATGTATTCATTGGAGAAGCTGAAACCACTTGCTCAGCTGAGAGATTCTATTTGTTGACCACTCTGAGTGAGAATCGTAGACTCATCCAAAGTTGAATTTCCCTAACATTATCTAGTTTTAAGTGATGAATGGATTCTATTGATTATTTTTGCAATGTGGTCATCAACATTGGAGACTCACTGATACGATCCACTCTGATGTGTTTTAGATGATTGGAGGCAGTCGGTGAGAAGCCCCGTGTGATCTAGATTTTGTGGCTGTTGGTACTAGTCAGCAAGGTTTACCTACAATCTCGAGAGGACTGATGTCACCAGACAGCTTCGAACCCCATCTCTTCCTGAAACTCGGTATTCCGTAAGTAATTGATGAATTTCAAGACAGTTTTTAGTTGAGAAATCAGAGAGTACTGAACAGTCGAGTGCATAGTAAGATTCCACAGTGGATACTCAGTACTGATTCACTCGCTAAGATGAGGTGATAATGTGAATGGATGATTCAATGCTCTCGAGAAAGAAACTGTTGACACAAGTTCCCACTGAACTGATATCACAAGATAGAACAGTCGGCCAACAGACACTTATCTTTCTACAGAATGAATGGCTTACTTTCACTGACACCTACCACCTTCATGACAACAACAGAATTCGTCAGATGTATACACAGTGTGGAATCTAAGTATTGAGACAGCTTGCGATCAGCCAATTAGTGAAATTGATGCAGGCGGCAGATAACTAAGACACTGGCGAAACTCAAAAATATTGTGAAGTGAGTGACTACTTGCCATCACCAACCAACTTCGATGGCTGTATTAGTCACAGTCTGTCAGACTCAGATTCAGATTTGTTGTTTGGTGATAGAAGGCTTTGAGCCTGTATAAATCCCTTCCCAGTAGATTTCTATTCTTGTTCAATCCCCTTTCGAACGAGTCAGTCGATGATACAGACACCACTTCTTCTGGGAGTCGGTTTCAGGAGTTGATTACTCGACGCGAGAATCAGTACTCTGTGGAGACTATGTTTGTTATTTGCTTTTGTCCTGTGAGGTATCTCGACGTTGTGTGAAGCAGACGAGAAGATAGATGAGGTCCGAAATCATTTCTTAGAATCCGGTATAGCGTGATTAGTTCTCCCCTCTATCTGCAACAGGATGAAGAGAAGATGTTTATCTGCTTAAGTATATCTTCATAGGTGAGGCCAGCCATCACAGGGATGATACGAGTGGCTTCCCTCTGAACTCTTTCTAGAAGGTGTGCGTCACATTTTTGGAAAAGGATTGGCCACCTGTATACAGTTATGTGATTTAGACCCAACTAAGTATGTGTATAAGTTGGTGAATATATATCAGCATTTATTTTCGTAAATGTCCGGCGTAATGTTTAAAGTGTCCTAATCCATCGAGCTGTCACCAATCGAAAGTGTGCTGTGGTTTTCAGAGCATAACTCCCTGTGACTCCTAGATAATTGTGTTTCAGTCTTGACGGTAGAGGAGTCCCATCATTATCGAAGGTGTTGCCATGTGTGTGCTCCTAATGCATGCTTAGACATTTACCTGTGTTGATAGACATCAGTGATTTCTCTGATCAGGTAAACAAGTTATTCATGTCTACCTGAACTGCACGTATATCCCCGTCATTCTAATTTCCTACCAGATATCTACATCATCAGTATAGAGAACCGAAGTGGATTTCGTGATATTTGGCAGCTCATTTATGTGTATAAGAAATGGGAGGGGATCCAGGACTGTGCATTGTAGCACTCCACTCTCTACCGACTTCCAAGATGAGAGTTGGGAATCAATCCTAACTCTTTGTCTCCTACCTATGAGGAATTGTCTTATCCACGCAAGCAGATTGCTAGTGATTGCAAAACTTCCCAGTTTCCCGAGCAGCCTAGAATGAGGTACCTTGTCGAACTCCTTACTAAAGTCTATGGAAATGAATCTACAGGTATTCTACCATGTTTAGACTTAACCTAACTTTCTCTGATTGTAAGGAGGTTCGTCCAGCAAGAGAATTTATGCGAAAGCTATGCTGTAGACGAGACAATAGAGTATTGGTCTCTAAGTGGGTTGTGATGGCTTTGCAGATTATTCTTCGTAGGACTTTTAGTACAGTACTAGTCAAACGTATTTGTGTGTAATTTTCTGGGTGGTGCCCAGAATCTTCCTTGTAGATAGGTGTGACTATGGCATCCTTCCAGTCGTAGGCGATTGTACTTTCACTGAGTCACAGTTTAAATATCGTAGTCATTGGGACGGGTACATAGAGTGCAAGCTCTCTGAGCTGAGTTTCGCGATGGTATGCATTCTTCAGTGGAGTGTATTTGTAACTTTAAGGAGTCTGATTCTTCCTGAGATATTCCAAAACCACAACACTATTCAGGCTACAAGGAAAATGGTTGGTGAACACTTTGATGTTGTGTAATCTCTTGTAACCAGTCACTTTATCTAATCCAGTCCTACAGGAGATGAGTCACGCACAATCCAAATACCTCAGTTGGAATATTTCTGACTCTCTCATTGGTTGATGTAGTGAGAAATATCTCAGGAGAAATCAGTACCATTGACGTTGTATATTCAGCTTACTGAAAAGTGCCAACGTGCAAGAAATCTCAGTTTGACTGGTTTTCCTATCGATTGTCTCCAACCAATCAAATAAACGTTTATACTATGTCATAGAAGATTAGATCGATTTCTGAGTAGAATTATCTTTTCTATTACATCCAGTCAGTATGTGTTATTGTCTATCGATTAGCAATATCGATCAATAAATAACATAACGGTTAATGAGAATATTGAATTTCATGTACAACCTCCAACTATTTCATGATTGAAGAAATAAAGGTTAGCACAAAGTAATCATTAATAGACTGAACTATGCATTAAATAATCATAAATCAATAATAATTGTAATGAGAATAATCATTTCTGTTATATTTCACTACTGTAAAGTTATGCAAAAAATGAAGACAGCCTAATGAGAAGACGAAGATTATGTGAAACATGCTCTGATGTATTAGCGGTATACAGTCGAAATGTATAGCTCTAATACATCGGGGCATGTTTCAGATAATCTTCGTCTTCTCATTACGCTGTTTAAATTTATCAAAGGGACCAGTTGCTTTAGATAACAAAATAATTTGAAGAGAAAAATTTGTTTTGATTATTACCACGTGTTTTGTCTGTGAAATAATCAAAATTTGCATAGATTTTCTAAGCTGTTTTAGAATAGTTTCATTGGAATCTTTATGAGTGTATTGTTGATCATGATTAAATAGAATATTGATTAACAGATCAATCTCTGATGACTGACTGACTAGCTACTGCAGATAAATATCAGTCAACGATTCACTGTGAAATTCCTAATGTCATCCTGAGATCAAATGCTCTGATCAGTTCAGTTTGAAGGTTATTGGAGATTTCAAGGTAGTGTATTCAACATGGAGTGACATGGCTTGAATAAGCATTAAAAAGGTGGTAGCGCTGAACAGTTATTTCTTTCTACCATAAGACTCTTCAGTAGTACGTGCATGTGACCTGAGGAAGGCAGTGCTTGGAGATGGATTTTGTGAAGTTTTAATGTGAAACTATGGCGTATAAGACCAAACAAGTGTGGTGTGAGGATGAATGCTCACCGAAGGCAGTTCCTGATAGTCAGGCTATATCTCATAGATTGAGAGAATGAGGAATATATAGACGATTGAATTCCAACCTAATGCGTGAATTGTAAGGTGTTCATCAGCATTGCAATTTGATCCACACACGATTTGTACTTCATGAAGTCAGCAAGCATGTTCTGGTCGTAATTTTGAATCCAGCGCATTGTCTAGTCTCTTCATGATAATGCGGCATAATATTTTGCTTGGGATGGACAAGAGCATGATTCTGCGTCAGTTCTTGTAAAGACTTAGGTCTCCCTTGTTTGAGAGTTTGACAAGGTATCCCTTCTTCCAATCTGTAGGTACCTTTCCTTCCTTCCAAACCTTCTGCAATAGTGGTATGGTGTGAGCATGTCCACCGCTGTTGTCTCTGCGTCTGTTTTCAGTGCTTCTGATGGGAATTCCACCTATTCTTGCTGTTTCTCCGGATTTCAGCAACTATGTAGCATTCAGGACTTCGACTTTTGTCGGAGGTCTTATGTTAACTGATAGTTCTGCCGTTGCTGGTGGTATTTCTCGACGAGTTGCAGGTGATGGTGGTCGACTCAAGAGTTTTTTTGAAGTGGTCAGCCCATTGTTTGTGCTTTGAAGTTTCTTTGGCAGTTGGATTTATTTTACGGGGTTGGGTTGCTAGTAACTAGTTTGTCCTTGAAACCAACCTTATGTTTATTCTTATGATGGTAGGTGTTTTCTAGAAACTCATGATTGTCAAAGATGTCAGACAATCACAATGGATAGGATAACAGAATAAAACTGGTATACTGACTGATATATTAAACCAAGTTTTCATTTAAACTGTAACTTCATAGCCAGAAAGTGTATATCATTAATAGATGAGAAAAAGAATATTCACAGAATTATTGACTTTTTGAACATGTTGAAGAGACAGATTGAAGAAAATATGTAGGTAACGTTTAGATGTGGGCTGGTGTACACTTTCTAATGATTAGTGGATAAAAAAAAAGGAATTGAAAGAGAAGTTGGTTAGTAACATTTTGATAAAGTGCACGTCAGTTGTTACCAATTCATTATTTCGTCTGGAAAAAAAAACGTATATTAAGAAGATATCAGTTTGCACTAAAAATACTAACTGTTTTTAAACAGTTAACGTTTTCGTTTGAATTCATTCAGTAAGGAATATCAAAAGAGCAGAGATCAAGGGATACCATTTGAGTTTTGTGGTGGTGGTGGTGGTCGTGAAAGCGTAAAGAAGGGAGAATCATCCATCACCAGACACAGGAACTAGACATAGTCTAGAGTTTAGTTAATATCTGAAGTGGATTAGTTCTGTTTCATGTTTAATTACAAAACTGCTCATAAATCCCCTCAATAGAAAGGTGTAATAGAAACCGGTGTAATCCAATTTCGAATTTTCCAATAAAGTTGGATTTTAGATAGCAATTTATTGGAATCAGCTGATTGACTGATTCAATGGTTCACTTTTTTCTATTTTGGAATCAATAAATCATATACAAAGCAACTGAATCACTCTCTGATATCAAATAGTAATTTGCTTCAAGGTGGATGTCTGCAGTTTCAATGATATAGATGTCCACCACTGAAATTGGTTAATAATCATGCTAAATTCCAAATCAACAGGCGTATTAAAAGTGAAGTACTGGATTTAATTCTGTTGGTTAGATGATGACATGCTTATCACAAGAGATCCAACCTTCATGGTCTCGATTCCTAACAGTGTCATGGAATCACACTGCTGAGAAGTTTCAAGCTACAACGAGAATTCATCCATCCTATACAACTTACCAGTAATTAAAAATCAAGTACGTATTCACCATGGACTGACATCAATAGGAGGAACATTGGACAGCTGTTTCTTCCTAGTATGGGACTCGTCATCAGTGTGCACTCACAACCCGGCCAGGGATCGAACCCGATGGTCATGAAGACAGTTACTCAACGATGAAATTGGGTGGCAGTTGCGCTATATCATGAGCTAACACAAGTTGGAGATATAGAGCGTTGGATTCTGACCCAAAGGCTCAATGGTAAAGTGCTGACCACGGGACCTAAAGGTCGCGGGTCCGATCCCTGGCGGGGTGGGGTCGTGGGTGCGTAATGCTGAGGAGTACCACACTAGGACGAAACAGCCAGCTGTCCAGTGCTCCTCCAACTGATGTCAGTCTACGATGAATAACAACTTGAAATATTTCCAAATCCCCACAACCCCTCAAAATTCAATTAAAAGTCATACAGCAACTAGGTGACTATCAAATGATTTTAAAAAAATTGCTTAGCATTTAACACACTGGATACCATTGTTAGTCGTTCAATCAAACCTTAGTTATGGGGAAACATCTTGAACACTAAGGTAACGAGTGTGGTACTAGTCAATCTGGAAATTTATGACGTATTATTGGTGAATAGTGGCTAGCAATGAGATCCAGGAGGCACGTTTCGTTCTATTTAGGAAGCGTTAGCCAGCCGAACCTGCCTCTTAGTGGACAGTGTTATTGCCCTACATACTCGAACCCAGGATCAATCACTTCACGTGAGAAGGTGTTATCCACTAGGTATAGTATATTCTTTGATATTGTAGCTTTTGAATCTCCCTCGTTGATTGGATCGAGCACTTTTGGCATTTGAACTCCTGTGCTGATTTGAAGTTAGTGCTGATGATGTTGTCTAGAAAGACAACGAAAGTTTCCCTATCAAATCATTCAGCTCAGAAAGAACAAGACAACCAAAATCGTCTACATGAGCTACAAATAGTCTCACTTAATTTTATATTAGTGATGCCTAGTGGCTAGCAGTGTAATCCAGAAAACTCTGAGCTACTTTGGTGTCCTCGCACTGAAGGTGCAGTTTAGCGGTCTAACCAATTGACTACTATTCAGTGAGTCAAAGGATCAAATCTGCTCCACTAACGTTGATTGATTGTGGTTGACTCGACTTGACTCGTCTGGATCATGCAACAAACAACTGTGAGGAGCGAGAAAATCGGCATACGCTGTTTGACTGATAAAAAGACCCTAGAACATTTGCATTTCACCCATGTTGATTTATGTCTAGTGTCTTATGTTGCACAAACTTGAAGATGAACACGCGAAAACTAAGAAGTTGAGAGAAGAGGTAAGGCAACGAAGACGGGACTTCCTTCATGTGAACGTGCAGAAGACAGAGGTGATAAAGATATCCAAATAACAACAACACTAACAACAAGCACCAATGAACATGAACGGGAGAGGTTTGAAGGAAGTTTCCTCTTTCACCTACCTACCTAGGCGGTGGCACTGGCACAGATGACGATGTGAAAGCCAGGATCGGAAAGACAGGAAGACAGGCCTTCCCTTATTGATTTGCAATGAATCACTGTGGAGATCTACTGCACTGCACTGCATTGCACTCAGCATAAACAACAAAATCAGGATTTTCAACATTAATGTGAGTCATGTCAATGCTTCTATATGATGATGGTTGAGAGACTTGATACATTACGAAAAGCATTTACAACAAACTCCACACATACATCATCAACAGCTGCTGCCTACGCTCACTCCATACTGAAGATCAGATGACATGAGAAGGCAAGAAAAGCTAAGCAAGGAGGAAGTGTTGATTGGCAAGGAATCAACCAAGGAAGAAGCAGGAAGCTATCGCCCAAGAAATATACAGAGGAAGGATTAGGTGGAGATGGATTGGATTGGACATAGAGTGAGAAGACGGTTTAGGGAAATCACGCGCTAAGCGAGGCCGTGGAGTGGAAGCCAAATGAGAAACGATAAGTTGGTCGTCTGAGGTGAGGGTGATATAGAGGAGACGATGTGAGGAAGAAATGAAAGGTTATGGGTAGTCATGGAGTCAGGTTGAAAAGACTGGAGAAAACGGAGTGAAATGGCTTGGGAATCACATAGTTACATCGATTATTCACTGGAAAGCAATCAACTTCATGTTGTTTGGTCCTTAGTACTTGACGAATTCTATCTATCATTCTGTAATGTGGTTATTAGGTTGGGAGACTCCCTACCACGATTCTTTTTCATTGATTTTAGATGCTTCAAGGCAATCATCAGGGAGTGCTATTGGATCTAGATTTCATGCTTGTTGGAATTCTCTGGGGAAATGATGTCGCCTGGAGATTTATACTCATGTCACTCAGTGCTGTAGTCGAAGAAGCTACCAATGAGTTATTCAGGCTGAGATTGACCTATTGAAGAACTGGTTTGTCAATGGAGAGTAATCAGTTTCATACGATCTAGTTCTGTTGATTACCTTTAACTAACTGAAAACAATGAAAGTTTAATATGATACTGAGTAGCCTAGCTTGGTGACCATGTTTCACAATGATCAACAGAACTCGGTTAGTATTTAGGACTTGATAGCATGAAGTTGGTTACTTTCTAGTGACCAATTAATGTATTTAGTCCAATCCTACAGGAGATTAGTCGCTGCTCGAATACCTCAATGGTAACATCTCTGAGTGAAGTAGTGGATGATACGGGTTGAATTCTCAAAGAAGACATCAGCTACCTCGAGGTTGTGATAATTCTTTTTGATGAAGGCCAACAACTTCAAAATCTAGCTTAAACGAAGTTGCCTCCGATCAACTGGTAATTGCATAGTGAAGTATGCCAACCTATCCATGTCTTTTACTGCACTTTTATGTCCCCTGAATGCCAGGAATAGTAAATGTTTCTCACAAGATTTACACTGATATCTTTAAGAATAGGGTGTACAGAAACGTTAATTTTAGGTATTCAGACCTGTACTGAATCGACCTGGTACTGGATTCACAATTAAGGTTAGGATATCGGTTTACCCTGTGAACTGGCTTTGTCGTATATTTGAAATGTGTCGTGTTCTGTGGGCATGTCGCTTGGCGATGTAAGGGACTGTAGACATTTTTATCTTGCCTTCAGACAGTATGGCATGTAATATGTGACGTTAGGGTTAAATTTCATTGTTAGGAGTTAGTAATCAGCCGGGAGGATGCCCTTCTCTAGCTAAGTTTCAGGTTTATAGAGACTCGTTAGCAAGGTGTACCTTTAACCATGGAGAACTTAATGTTGTCTGGATTATCTGAGCCCATATCACTGAGTGCTGAAATCGAAAATTTAGCTAACAAATTAATCGAGGCACAACTAGAGTCATATAAGACTACATTATGCACTTGACTTGGTAATTGTTGGGTAACTGATGCGGTTGCGTAGTCTGCGAGCGATGTCTATCGATCAATTTGGTAAACTGGTCACTAGATCTAGTCACACAACACCGGAGTACACTGTAAATTTGATTTCGATGGTGTATTTTCCACTTATCAGCATCAACCATATGAAACAAACCATTGTAAGACAGTATAATGAGACTAAGGGAGATTTTAAAAATGCCTTTTATCCACAGAATGGCAGTAGCCATGCAAACACTGAAAATCGTGGAACATTACAAACTACTGACCTAACATGAGACTGAGTCTAGGAACTTCAATTCTCAAGAGGAAGTTTACATTACCATCTAACTATTGCGTGGAAATATTCGATGGTTTTCAGCCGATAGGAGCTGTAGTGACCAAGTGAAATAATAATATTCCCCTCTTCTCACGTCTCACTGTTTCTGCATGATCCCGTTTAGTCCACTACAATCAGGAATATCATGGGTGATAGTAGACTGCAGCCTTGTTTCACTCCTGTCTGCACTTCAATTCAATGGCATCACTGAGCTTCCCATTGTGAATTACTTGGCTGGTATGTGGCATCTTCATATAGTTGTTGAATGAGGCGGGTAAAGGTTTGCGGTATTCCGTAGTATTGAAGCAGTTTCCAAATTACTTCTCGGTCGACGCTGTCGACGGCCTTTTCAAAGTCGATGAAGCTGAGGTAGAGAGTTGACTACCATTTTATGCCGTGTTCTATGATGATGCGTAGCGTTGCAATTTGGTCCGTACACGATTTGTACTTGCTGAAGCCTGCTTGTTCCGGTCTTAGTTTGAAGAACCTTTATACGATATAGGAATTGAACAAGTTTCTATGGTTTTCCATCAGATTTGCAAAGATGACTGGGAAAATTTCTTCAATGGAGAAATATTCAGACAGACATGAATGTCTCTTAATCTACGCCCTTTGACACGACACATTCTGAAGTGTATTGACGTTGTTAGCTGTTGATTAACAGAAGTAGAATGATAACTGTCTTAAAAGAGTCATATTCTAGGTGAATTATCAATGAATGAAAGGAAAAAACTTGACAACTATGTTGCTATTATCACCAAGAAGCGTGCTGATGATGTCAATATAGAACTGAATAAAATTCTAAGGTCAATAACCCATGAAACTATTTTCTCGTTGTGCCCAGAAAATTACATATTCAACTTGTTATTTTCTTTGTTATTATTTGTCCCCTGAGTTCCTAGTGGAATATAGGGATTCAGTAGCGCGCCTCCATTGCCCTCTCTTCTCTACAGTCTTTTCAACCAGACGCCACGACTGTCTACAACCTTTCATTTCTTCCTCACATCATCTCCTTCATGTCACCCTCACTTCGAACGCCGAACTCGTCCTTTCCCCTTTGGATTCCACTCGGCCTTCTCATTCTATATCCAATCCAATCCATCTCCACTCTCTTATTCTGCATATTTGTTAGGTGATAGGTTGTTGGTTGGTTCGTTGCCATGCTACGCTTCCTTGTTAATTATTCTGGCCATATGATCTTCGAGAGAGCATAGACAGCAGCTGTTGATGAATGTCTGTGGTTTGTTGAAAATGCTTTTCGTGAGGCGTCAAGTTTCTAAATGAACCATACAGAAGCACTGACTTGAATGGATTGGTGTTGAAAATCTGGATCTCCTTTTTATGCTGTGTGCAGTGCAGTAGATATCCACACTGACTACTTCAGATTAGTGAAAGCCTGTCTTGCTATCTTTCCGATCCTGGTTCTGACATCTTCATCTGTGCCGCCACCACTTCCGCCTGTAATTGAAACGATGCTGTATAGGTATGTGAAAGGGATTGCTTATTTTAGGTTCCTCCTGTTGATGGTGATTGGTACTTGTTGTTCGGTTGGGTGGTATCTTCATCACCTCTGTCTTCTCTACATTCACTTGAAGTCCCATCTTCGCTATCCTGCCGTGCCTCCTCTGTCAACTTGTTAGTTTTCACCTGTAGATCTTCGAGTTTGTGTAACATTAGACATAAGTCATCGGCGAAATGCAAATCTTCTAGGCTCCTTTCACCGGTTAAACAGCCTATGCCCATCTTTTCGCTTCTCATGGTTTTGCTGGATGACCCAGTCCACCACAATGTTTGAAGTTTCTTTAGCGATTGGATTGATTTTATGGGGTAGGGTTTCTAGCCTCATGCCCAACCTTCTCTCTTTACCCGGGCATAGGACCGGCTAGTTAACCAGGCGAGGAGGACCACATTAATGTGTATGTATGGGCTTAGAGCCAAGTACGTCGACTATACTATCTATCAGCTTGTGAAACACTACCCATCCTGACTGACAGAGAGATAGGGGAAGGAAAATGCATCTTTCTCGATAAGTTCCTCAAAGTTTGTTCAAAGTACGACCAAGCCATTCGAAAAGAGTAAGTTTAAGACTAATGTATAAAGCTGAAGCATTATGAGTTGAAAAGTTCTACTGAAGTATGAACAACATCCAATTTTGCTATGAAAGATTGATCTCTTTGTTTTGATCTTTGTTCGAAAATTACTCTGGAACATTTTATCCTTACTACTACATATTCACAAATGTACATATCAGACAATGAAATCATTGAAAAGAAAATCTTCACTTTCCTGAAACCACCTTCCCTCTTACACTAAATAATCGAACTGGCCACTGGATGGCAATACTAGTTTAGTCTTCAAGTTTTTTAATCTTGGTCAATGATCTTACCAATCCATTTAGTCATATCCAGTAACCAGTCAGTGTAAGTACTCTAGTTCCACAGCGTATCAGTTTAAATATCAACCACTGAATAGTGAAGTCTTTCTCTTCAGCGCTAAGCAACACAGGTTCGAATCTGATAGGAAACATCAGTTTACTCATCTTGTTGACAAATAACAACAAGCATGAAATCTAAACACACAATTTTATACCGATCAACTTTTAATAGTTAATGCCTAGTTTTAAGTGATCGATTTTAGCACTAATAGTTAATAGTGTAAATTGGATCTCTGATAATCGATTCATCTGTGTACTACTCACTTGAACAACAATTCATTCAATATACTGTCCTATTGAATATTGAATAAATTCAATAAGCAGAGAATGAATAATTTTATCTCAAGATTATTTTTTTGTATATCAAATTCCTTCCTTATTGATTGTTTAAATCAATCTACTCGTTGTGTAGAATAACTTGAATATATACATACACACATACACACACAAGCATGGTAGTAGTTAACATACACACTTAATTATCTATTATCTATAGAGATGAACATATCATAAACTCAATATACACTGATAATATATCTCTGATTGGCTGAGATCATAATTTAAGCGTCTCTTCAATCAGCCATCTTAACATGGATTTCTAATTCATTTTTGTTATGTAGTTATAATAGTCATCAAGAGATGATATCAGTTGGGGAACCATTGAAAACCCCGAAGAACTGAACAGCTGTTTTATTCTAGTAGAGAGACAACTTCCTTCAGATTTCTCCCGTTGATGGTGATTGGTGCTTGTTGTTGTTGTTGGTTCGTTGGGGATCTTCATCACTTCTGTCTTCTCTACGTTCACCTAAAGGAAGTCCCGTCTTCACTGCCTCACCCCACCTCTTCTGCTAACTTGTTACTTTTCGTCTGTACATATTCCAGTTTATGTGACATAAGACATAAATCATCATTGGCGAACTGCAAATGTTCTATGGTCTTTTCATCGGTGAAACAGCGTATACACATCTTCTCGCTTCTCACAGTTGTTTCTTGCATCATCCAGTCGAGTCGACCATAATCAGGAAGATCATTGGTGAAAGTAGGTGGCAACCTTGTCTTGTCTTACCTGTTAACCTGTCTTCACTTCAAAGGCATCACTGGTCAGCTTTCCATTGTGAATCACTTAGTATGTAGCATCATATAGCATATAGCTGCTATTGAATGTGGTTGATAAAGGATGGTGGCACTCACTGTGTAGTGTTGAAGCAGCTGGCAAATTACTTCTCGGTCGACATTATCCAATGTCAACTACTTGATTCCAACAGGCTTGCCCTGACACCCCATCTCAACTAGTCTTGATCCTTTGCACTCAGGGGTCCCAGAATGGAGTAAAACAGCTTCCTAGTACTCTCAAATGTTTAGTTCTTCTACGGTTAGTTAATGCTGACCCGTGAAAGAAACCCTTTCCATACATTTATTTGCCTACGGGAATTTGAAAAAGGGAGGAAGGACGATTCCTTAAAGTAGGGGATCTATGCATAACAGTGAACTGTCTTAAACACTCTTTCCTCTAAATTCATGATATACTTAATGAAGAGTGGATACGTGTATGATAACTGAGTTGCAAAGTGTTCAATAGAAGTAATAGGTGTATAAAAACAGAACAGTATGGTTTCAGGACTGCAACAGTTTAAACACCGTGGAGATATGTGACATCCTAAAGGGTGACTGGCAACATTTCTCTTCGTTTTATCATTTCACTAGTCGTACACATAGATTGGATAATACAGCTTTGAGGAAAGCATTTATACTGTTTAGATGGTATCTGGTTCTATGGATGGTAGAGAATATTTGTAGCCTAAAATGTAGATGGTTAGACTGTTTTACAGAGATGAGAATTTCTAGCACGACTTCGAAACATTTGCAAATCAAAACCTCATCTCAGGGAACAACTTTATCTGAGCAATATCGTGTTGTACCATGAAGTAAAACTCACAGAAAATAGTGTCCTGTTTGCTCAAGAGTAAACTTCTTGGGTTATCTACACCATAAAGTTGATTACTTCTGCAAAAACATTGATTCTGTTGAATAGGCATTCTGTAGTTATGTGAATTACTATATCGCCTTGAGGCTCTTCAGCTGAATATACCTGCCTCCCAGTGATGTTATTCCCATCGGGATAACTCTCTGGCGTTTGAAGCAACCTCTCCCGAGTCCGAATCCCGGTGGGGACAACATTCGCTGGAAGGCAGGTACATTCAGCTGACCACTGAGTCACAAATAAGACGAAATGTGCATCCTGGGTTCCACTGCTAGCCACTATACATCATTACTAGGATTAAAATACATGGAATATCGAGGCATCCGCGCAGGAGCCCATATAGCCAATAGAGACCAACCAATTCGATCCAATCAACAACGGGATAATGCAAGCAATAATACATTTTAACATCAGACAGTCATCATGTTTAGTCTGTATACTAAATAGTACTTATTCTTTTGATTTCAGTAGTAGTATGTGATTTTGAAAAACTGAATCGATATCTCATTCCTGGATGACACACACATACATGATTAATAAATATATTCTTAGAGTAAACAGGTGGAACATCATGAAATTATAAGCTTGTCAGCTATTAACTGATGTTAAGCTAAAGTTCATTATGAAGTGACATCAGTTAGGGGAACATTGGAAACCTGGGAGCACTGGACACTCACCTGTTTCGTCCTAGTATAGGACGCCTCAGCAGTGCGCACCCATGACCCCACTGGGAATCGAACCAAGGACCTTCAGGTTCTGTGGTCAGCTGATAACAGTCTGTGATGAATCCCAGCCTAAAATCAATTAATAAACTTCCACAAACTTCCAGATAGAATTATCAGCTATTAGTTTGGTAGAAAATGTAGCCTTAAGATGCTAAAATGTTCAATGTTTTTTCATTTTTTCATCCAACTAACCAATGTGCTTAGCAGCCTTATGCACATTCATGTGGTAGACAATGAACCATACCCAGTGTCTGAGGGCTAATGATACCACCTAGCTGCCCGAACTAACTCGTTATGTGGAATGGGGGTCGAAGCCATGGCCTACAGGTTGCAAATACAGCTACAATTTCATGCAGTAGAGACGCCTAGATGTTACCTGTGACTAAATGTTGATCATATTACATTTAGAAGAGGTCAGCGCTGGAATTTATCAGGCACTTTTCATTAGTAAGATTTATATACATCCAAGTGACTGCTAGTACTTCACTTGACGATTTAGATAAATTCAGTTGATGAGTTCTAAATAGTATGAAACCACCGCCATTACCACACATATACACAAGTAGTTTTCTTTGGTGAGGTTTTTGACATCCATCTAGGCGTCATATTCAATTCTGCTTCCTGCACAAAGAATTATGATGTATACTGTAGGTACAATAGAAAACTGAGTAGACACTGAATTCAGTACATTCTATTCAAGGTCACAACATACTAGGACGAAACAGCTGTCCAGTGCTCCCAGATTTTTAATGGTTCCTCGAATGATGTCAGCCCCTGATGAATACTACTTCTAAACTAAAAATCCCATTCATCTCCTCATACATTACTCTATAGTGCTCACTAGTGACTTGCTTCCAGATGGATATCACGAAGCTCTAATGAGAAGCCGTGACCTTTGGGGTCAACCAGTCGGAAGTGAAGTGGATGCCAACTGAAGACCTTGAGTGATAGTCGCGTTATGTCGTGAATTGACAGAAGTTGGAAATTGTGAACCATTGGAAACCGACCCAGTGGCTGAATGGTTAACGTGTTCGCCGTGGAACCTGAAGGTCCTGAGTTCCATCCCTAGCCAGGTCGCGGGTGCGTATTGCTGAGAAGTCCCATACTAGGACGAAACAGCTGTCTAGTGCTCCCAGATTTCCAATGGTTCCCCAACTGATGTCAGTCCATGATGAATATTACTTCTAAATTAATTAGTAGTGTTGGAAGAAATCTGCTTAATGACCAATTCTTAGCCAATTTATTTTTAAAAACATTCTCAGACTCAGAAGTAGATAACTAATCTTTAGAAGAAGAGTAGGCTGCAGATAGTTAGCCAACTAAATTTACGGTGATTTAATCCCATCGGGATTATGCATTGAATTTTGAGACACTAAATCATACTGACAATAGGAAATGGAAAACATGTAAGACTTGGGATTGATTTATTGACAAATTCAATCAGTATTTATTTATATATGTAACTTTGAGGTAATATACCTGTAAGTATCTGAATTGCTGGAGAGATGTTTCTTCATACATGTGATGACCTTGAATTAGTTAGACAGGATGGAATTGGAAGATTGCTCAGTGTATCTTTCTTTCCAGACGGTAGGTATTTCGTATGGAATTAGATTGTGTGTGTGTGTGTGTATGTAATCACTTCATACCATTATCGTCTAACGTAGGGGAAATCAAGAATGAAGTGACATTAGGTTATAGTTAAGCAGAAGAATATGCACTCGAGTGACGCCACTTCTAAATCCCTACACACTAGCATTTCATTACAATCAAAGTAAGCAGTTCAAATCGATTGGTAAAATAAGAAAGTTATTAATAAGAATCTATGGATGAAGACTTTTGATGACAAAGCTCAGAATCGGTCAGAATGGCGCAGATGCATACACTCTTCGGTATCCTCAAAGTTTCAAGTATTTGCAATAACCGAGTTGGTTTTGGCTAGCAGTGAAGTTCACAATACGCGTTTCAACCTACTTGCGACTCGTCAGATGGTTATACCTGCACCTTAGTGAGTGGTGTTCCCCGATGGGACTCGAACCTCGAACCCATCGTTTCAAACTCCAAAGTATCACTCCACTAAGTCAACGTTTGTACAATGGGTATCATTTATTATTTAGATATTACTTGTCCCTTGGGTTCCTAGTGGAATATAGGACCTCAGAAGCACCACTCTATTCCACTCTCTTCTCTGAAATCTTGCAAACCTGGCTACACCACAGCCCTCATTTCTTCCTCAACTCGGACGCCCAACTCGTCGCCTCCCATCTCGGTTCCACTCGAGGGTCTGGCCTGATGCGTGATGTCCCCAGTCGACCTTCTCAGTGAATGCCCAATCCATCTCCACTTCCTTCCAGTGCACATTTATTCAGCGATAGCTTCTTGCTTCCTTGGTTCGTTGTCAGGCCAGAATGAGTTCCTCCTTGCTTATTATTTCTGGCCTTATCATCTGATCTCCATCTTCAGTAACCAGCCAGTGTAGGCAGTTGTTGATCAATATCTGTACTTTGTTGGAAATCCCTTTCGAAACGCACCAAGTCTCTGACGATCACAAAGAAGTAGTCACTTGACTGAATTGGTGTTGAAAATTCGGATGTTGTTCACACTTTGTGATGAGTGCAGTGAAGTAGATCTCCACACTGGTTTCAGGTTAATGAAGGAAGGCCTGTCTTGCTATCTTTGTGATCCTGGCTGTCTTTGACGTCCTCGTCCTCGTCCTCGTCTGTGCCTGAGTTACCTGTAGTTGAAACGATGCTGCATTGCCAAGATAGGTGAAAGAGACTACTTTCTTCAAGTTTCTCCCGTTCATGGTGATTGGAGTTTGTTGATGTTGGTGGTGATGGTGTTGGTTGGGTATTTTCATTACCTCCACCTTCTCTACTTTCACTTGAAGTCCCAATCTTCGCTGACCTGCTCTGCTCTGCCCTGCCCTGCACTACCTCTTCTCTCAACTTGTTAGTTGTAGATCTTCGAGTTTGTGTGACATTATACACAAATCGTCGTCGGCGAAATCCAACCAAGTCTTCTAGGTTCTTTTACCCGATCCAGCATATCCCCCTCTTCTCGCTCACCTCTCTTTGTTGCATGATCCCGTTTAGTCCACTACAATCAGGAATATCATGGGTGATAGTAGACTGCAGCCTTGTTTCACTCCTGTCTGCACTTCAATTCAATGGCATCACTGAGCTTCCCATTGTGAATTACTTGGCTGGTATGTGGCGTCTTCATATAGTTATTGAATGAGATTGATACAGGTTTGTGGTACTCTGCAGTGTTGAAGCAGTTTCCAAATTACCTCTTGATCGAAGCTGTCAAAGGCCTTTTCAAAGTCGATGAGGTTACAATGGGTATTAGTTATTATTATTTCTTGATACTTGTAATCTCCCGTTGTTATAACCACGGAACCACAACCAGACCAATCCTGACAGTATAGAAGTATCCGCATAGAAGACCACATTGCAACGAAGGTTGGTCAATCCGATTCAGTATGAAAAAAGGAGAATTACAAGTATGAAGAAATAATATTATAATATTTGCAGTAACCTCTATGTATTTATTCCCCTTTGCTTTGATTCTCTTACGTCTAACCAAATCTTCTTTGTATGCTGCTGTGAAAACTTGAATGCTATATTCAATAAATCAAGTACTAGTAGTCTTCTCACTAAACAAGTGTGAACTACAGAAACAACCTTTCATTTCTATAAGTGAAAAACTTGGGCACTGTGGTAGAATGTAGTTCCATATTAGATTTGTTTATTTGATATAAAGCGCACAGTGATACAGTATTATTTAATTGATTACGTTTCGAGCATAAATTATTGCTCATAATCATATCAATGTAATCACACTTCTTTCGACATCTGATTTTATAGTCCTGTCACCTGATCTCTCTTTGTTTTTTTTTTGTTTTTTGATTGGTAGTAAAGTTTTCCATATCTCTGGTATAGGTGTTGCGTCATTCCTATTACATGTGTTGGGTGTGGATTCGATGAACAAAGATTCAGTAATTAATCTCTCTCTCCACCTAGCTATATTAGACTTAAGTACAGTGGTTTTGTCCCATCCTATTGTGTGGTTGTGTGTTAATGAATGTAATGCAATGGCTGAGTGTTTTTCTAGGTTATTGATCTTATTGGGGTCTGCCGTTCTATGTTTAGCTAAATTCCTATGTTCTGTTAATCTAACTGACCCCGACCGGCTAGTTTGACCTATGTACTTGACTTCACAGTCATTACATGGAATTTGGTAGAGTATATTATTTTGCTTAATTGGTTCTATCGGATCTTGTAGCCGACAAAGCTTACCTCTAAGTGAGTTTGTTGGTTCAAATGCCACCCCAATTCCAACCTTGTTGGGAATCCTACCTATGGTTTCTGATGTTCCTTCCTTGTATGGTATCACAATAGAGGTGTTGATTTCCTTTCTACTTATGTTGTCACTATTATTTGTAGTGTTATTCATCGAAGACTGACATCAGTTGGAGGAACAAAGGAAACCTGGGAGCAGTGGACAGCTGTTTCGTCTAGTATGGGACTCCTCAGCAGTGCGCACCCACGACCCCACCAGCAGGATCGAACCCGCGACCTTCAGGTTCCGCGACCAGCGCGTTACCATTGAGCACTGGGTCAGAATCCAATGCTCCATATTTCCAACTTCTGTTAGCTCACGATATAGCGCAAACCGCCACCCAATGTCATCGTTGAGTATTTGTCCTCACGGCCATCAGGCTTTGACTCCACCGGTCACGACTTGTCATTGGAACTTCGGGAATACTTCTCGAAGCTAGTCACCAACGAGCACTTGTTCAATTAAATTTTGAGGGGTTGTGGAGATTTGGAAATATTTCAAGTTGTTATTCATCGAAGACTTGTATTTGTATTAGTGTTATTATTTTGCTTCTTATGCGTCCGTGTGAATTTCTTAATAAAATGATGGGGATAATTATTATTATTAACGCTTCTTTTATGTGTTTCAATTCCTTATTTAAGTCCTTACAATGACTAGTGAGTTTCTCAGCTCTGTTATTTAGACATTTGACTAAACCCGCTTTAACTGACACTGGATGAGATGACTTGAAGTCTAGATACCTGTTAGAATGTGTTGGTTTTCTGTAGACGGTAGTATCTAAACCACCATCTATCCTTCGTTTTATTCTGCAATCCAACATAGGTAATTCTCCTTGTTCATTTTCTACTTCGTAAGTGAATTGGATTGCGTTAACTACTGAGTTTATGTGTGTCAAGAAACTGTCGATATGTTCCGATTTCAACACTGTAAATGTGTCATCTACATATCGCCACCATATCTTAGGTGTCGGATTATATGTTCGTAAAGCCATATCTTCCCAACTATCCATAAATATATCTGCTACTATAGGGGATATTGGTGATCCCATTGCTACTCCTTCTGTTTGTCTATATCTTTCCCTGAAACTTGAAGACTGTCGAGGTTAAGCATAACTGCACTCCTAACATGATTTCACCAACCGATGCCTTGGTTCTTTGAGTAAGTTGTGAGTCAGTATCTAGTTGATTTCTGACTGCCTCCAGTGCCATATTGATTGGTATTTTAGTATAAAGACTTGTTACGTCAAAACTAACCATTTTTTCATCCTCTTCTATGTGCAGGTCATTAAGTTTTTGTTTCAACTCGTAAGAATTTACTAGTCTAGAGTTGGAACGGTCTCTAACAGGACGTAATACTGATGCTAAATACTTTGATATCTCATATGTTGGTGTGTTTCGGAAGTCAACTATCGGCCTAATGGGATAACCTGCTTTATGAACCTTAATAGTACCGTAAATTCTGCTAGGATTATTAGTTTTTGGCATTAAAGTAAACCATTCGGACTTACCTAGAGATGGCTTCAGTCGGCGTATCAGATCTGTTGTAGATTTCTTAATTTTATTCATGACAGTATCTATAGGTTTCTTAATCTCTTCATATGGCCCTGTTTGGATATGTTCATCCATTTTTTTAAGATAATCCGATTTGTCCATAACTACTGTTGAGTTACCTTTGTCAGATTTAGCAATTACTATACTATTATCCTTTCGTAGATTGTTTAAAGCTGAATTTTCCAGTTTCGTTAAGTTTCGCTGTGTCTTCTTTTGTTTTTTAAGTGCTAATGCACACTGCGCTCTAACCTGTTCAGCAGTTGTCACATCCACCGAGCTTAATGCTACTTCTATGCTAGGTATGACATCTTCTGGTTTTAGATGATCTACTGTTATGTTGAAGTTTAGTCCTTTTTCAAGTACTTTCATCTCAGCTGAGCTTAAGGCTTTCGAGGAGAGATTGACTACCCACTTTGTTCTATCGATGTTCGATGATGTTTCCTTTGTAATTTCATTGTTTTCCGAAGCATATTTTTCTTGCATTAGTTTATTGAACTTTTTGATTTGATTTCTTCTAGATTTCTTGAGAGTAGCTAATCTTGCTTTGTCTGATGTTTCTATTATAAATCCATAGTCTCTGCAGTTTACTATCTTCATAATTTTACATTTAAGTTGTTCAATTTTATTCCGAATGGTACTTAATTTCTTAATAATCCTGTGAATTTCTTCTTTCAGACATAGTTTGCTGACATGTTCTATTGCCCTTTCGATTTTGTCAGTATATATTGGGATTCGTAGTCTTCTCACTAAACAAGTGTGAACTACAGAAACAACCTTTCATTTCAGTCACACACTACTCAGGTGACTTTTAAACGCCACCCTACCAATTGCTATAACAACCCAACCGGGTTTCCGTATTCCGCTTAGAAAGATGGCATTTCATAAATTATAGAAGTCTAATTGGTTGATATGCTTTCAAATCGTGCCACAACTATGATCACGTTACATGTATTAGAAAGTATCAAAGTTTCTCAATCGATAAGTTATTTTCAAAATCTACATCTTTATATAGGTCAACCAATCAAAAAACAAGGTCACTTCAACTAGGTGCATATTTATTGGTTGATTTGATGTATATATATATATATATATATATATATATATATATATATATATGCACTAAAAAACAACACTATTGGTAGATTTAAGTCTCAACACGGAAAAGATGAGCGCAGAAGTGGTAATAAAATCGGTACATAAAATATCAAGTTAATTGACTAAAATATCGAAATCATGTGCGCAATCCAAGGATAAGAAAAAAGTTGAGTAGATTAAAATCATTGAAGCCTATAAGATGATGAACTGTAAATACACCAAACAGGGTGTGGGGTAGGTGTATTTTTCAATGTAAAAAAAATGGATGTGGTGAAAATCAAGTTTTCTTCGTCTCCACAAAGGAAGAGACCAATATTAGAAGTATAAACGAAAATTATCATTTGTTGATCAATAAATTTATGCTGCTTTTCTATTAGAGGAAGGAATAAAAACAATAATAATTTAAGGGGGATGGGGGCACGAGATGGAGAAGAATAACAATCGATAAATTATGACAAAAATAATGACAATGAAAAGAGAAAAAAATTTCTGAATTTTCTTCAATGAAAGAAAATAACAAATGATAATGATTGAGAGAAGAGAAGTATAAAGCAGAAATGAGCTCATTTCAATTCACAATCAATGAATTGAGAAAAGCAAACAATAAAATAACATGCCAAGGAGGATCACAGTTGAACATTGAAAGTGTAACAGTTGACAATAAAAAACAGGTGAAATGAAGATAATCTCTTCCCGAAATCACTTAAACTTACCTTTGTTATCCTGATATTGCTCAACTTTATGAGGTACAGCAGAATAGAGGATAACAATTGTCACCTTCTAGTCATTCAGTCATAGGAGTATAGATAACGTGGAATATATCATGATAAAGTGGACCGGGTTCGAACTTACAACTGCTGAGATGAAATCTAGTAATGTGTGTGCGTGTGTGTGTGTGTGTCTGTATTCGCGTGCTATTCCTTTAATGACACGACTACGACTTCTTCATCTTCCCCTTCTTCATGTTCAGGTGAATTTAAAGACTTAACAGGCATTTCATCATCTAATGGCCAAACATGAAATTCATCTTCTTCTTCATTGAATGTAGCATCTGGTCCATCATCGCTTAGATCAACTTCAGCCTAGGAATAAAACATATATACATATATAGCCAATTTGGACGTCTACGAGGATTTATTGATTGCTTTCATATTGGTATCCATTATGAGATGAAATCAATTGGAGAAAAATTGAAAACGTGGGAGCATTGGACATCTGTTTCATCCTAGTGTCGAACTTTTCAACACTATGCATCCATGACCTATAAGTTCCACGGTCAGCATGTTAACAATGAGTCACTGGGTCGGAATCCAGTGATTCATACTTCCTACTTCTGTAAGTTCACGATCCAGTAGCTCAATGATGACGTGCTGGTCACGGGACTTGAAGGTTCTGGCTTCGATCACAGGGGAGGCCATGGGTACCCACTCATCACGAATACCATACTAGGACGAAACAGTGACCCCAGGTTTTCAATGTTCCTCCATATGATGTCAGTTCCTGATGAATACCACCCTGAAATATATGCATATTAAAAGGAGATAAAAGCAAGAAAATATTCGCAACTAATTAGAAAACGAAAGGTGATGACGAGTACTTATATTCCAGGATTTGATTGTTTACCTACTCATTTGTATGCAGGAAGAAAAGTGCTCCGTTTTCTTGCATCATTTGTATTGAAAATGATAACTAATCTCATATCGGTAGATTTACCCACTACAAATGAAACACGAATGACAAACCAGTTTACAAATGGCACACATTTTGGTAGTTAACAAAGAAGATCTTCTGCAGTTTGACTATTAAGAGGTCGCATAAAATTGAAGATTAGGATGAGAATAATGTGTGAGTACATTTGAGCCCAAAAACGATTGAATCGACAACCACCTGCAACTCGTCCAGAGATATCAACACCAGCCCAGCTCCACAGAAATATCAGTGAACACAAACCCTTCCACAAAAGTAGAAGTCCTAAATGCCATAAAATTACTAAAATCCGAGAAAGCATCACAACCAGATGGAATTCCTCTAGTAGCATTGAAAACAGACGCAGAGACATCGGCAGCGGATATCCTCACATCAATATTTCAGGTTTCGAAGGAAGGAAGGAAGGAAGAAAAAGTAACTGCAGACTGATTCGAAGAGGGGTTACCTTTTCAAACTCCCATACAAGAGTGACCTAAGTCCTTGCAAGAACTGGCGCGAAATCATCCTCTTGTTTACGCCAAGCAAAACATTAGGCTGTGCCATCATGGAGAGACTGAAAACTGCTCTGCATTCAAAATTACCACAGAAATAGGCTAGCTGGCTTTACGAAGAACAAATCATGTGTTGATCAGATTGCAACGCTACGCTACGCATCATCATAAGATAGAGCATAGAATAGTAGTCAACTCTTCAACTCAACCTCATCGACTATGAAAAAGCCTTCGGTCGAGGCGTTGACATAGGAGTAATTTGCCAGCTGCTTCAACACTATACAATGAGTGCCACCATCCTTTATCAACCACATTCAATAGCAGCTATGTGCTATATGATGCTACATACTAAGTGATTCACAATGGAAAGCTGACCAGTGATGCCTTTGAAGTGAAGACAGGTTAACAAGTAAGACAAGACAAGGTTGCCACCTACTTTCACCAATGATCTTCCTGATTGTGGTCGACTCGACTCGACTCGACTCGACTGGATGATGTAAGAAACAACTGTGAGAAGCGAGAAGATGTGTATACGCTGTTTCACCGATGAAAAGACCATAGAACATTTGCAGTTCGCCAATGATGATTTATGTCTTATGTCACATAAACTGGAATATGTACAGACGAAAAGTAACAAGTTGGCAGAAGAGGTGGGGTGATGCAGTGAAGACGGGACTTCGTTTAGGTGAACGTAGAGGAAACAGAGATGATGAAGATCCCCAACCAACCAACAACAACAACAAGCACCAATCACCATCAACTGGAGAAATGTGAAGGAAGTTGTTGCTTTCATCTACCTATTTACCAACCTAAACAGCATCGTTTCAACTACAGTCGGTGGTGGTGGGACAGATGACTATGTCGTAGCCAGCATCAGAAAGGCTGCAACACAGGCCTTCATTGGTCTTTGGAGATTTACTGCATTGCACTTCACTGAGTATAAACCACAGGATCCGGACTTTCAACACTAAGTAGTTAGTCAAGTCAATCCTTCTGTGTGATGATGATTGAGAGACTTGACGCCTTACGAAAAGCATTTCCTTCCAACAAATTGCAGACAAACATCATCAACAGCTGCCGCCTACTCCGTGATGAAGATCAGATGAGATTAGAAGGCGAGAAAGAATAAGCAAAGAGGGACTCTGGTCTGCCACCCACCCAACGAAGAAGCTGTCACTCAACAAATATACAGAGGAAGAAAGTGTAGATGGATTGAATTGGATTGAACATAGAGTGGGAAGATGGTTTGGGGACATCACGCACCAGGACAGGCCGTTGAGTAGAGCCGAAATGGGAAGCGACGTGCTTGACGCCCGAGTGGGACATAGAGATGGTGTGAGAAAGAAATGAAAGGTTATGGGGAGTCATGTGGTCAGGTTGAGAAGACTGGAGAGGAGAGAGTGAAATGGTGATGTACTACTGAAGCTCCATGTTCCACTAGGAACCCAAATGAAAAATAAATCAAAAAATAATAAAATCATCTGTGCCAATGACATCGAACCTATGCCATATAACCTACGTTTCTAACCACCCGTCTCTGTTATCACTTGCACCTTGACCAGGAAGTCTACAGTTCTCTATACTGCTCAGATCAATAGATAAAGATATCGTAGACTGGTTCCATGTAACCAAGCCTGTAACCGTTTTCCAGCTTAAACGTACTTCAACTAGCATTGTGCGATGAAGATGATAACTAGACATGTGCAACATATATCCCAACCGTCTGAGTCGATGAAGGTTCACAACCTGATCAACCGAATTTTCTCTTCCACCTAAAACTTTACGTCTCACTTCTACATTACTGACATGATGGTTCGATGGCACAAAGCTTACGCTACGGAGGGAACATCGGTCAAACACCTGAATCCGTCTCATGTTCCTTAACTTTAATGATCATGTAATGGAACAGATAGAACTGTAGTGCAGTACAATTGACCCTGAGTAGGCAATCAGACATCACGATGGCGAAATCCAAGGGAACTTTGTGTATCTGTGCACAAATATCGTCAGTCATCAATCGACCAAGCAAAGTGATCATAGAGGTTAAAAATTTCATTCCTAATTGTTAGACAGAGAACCAGCGAAGACCAGACCTGGAGCAACAATTTGACTTTGGGTGGTGAGAAATGCATCGCAATCATTCTCGAATTACGGGTCAATGTGTCTAGAAGACTCTGAATTTTATCAACGTCTTCACCCGAAAAGAACTTTTTTCATTTTCATAATGTAGGTTTGCTAAACAGTTTAGTGTGACCAGGTCAATTCTTGTGAAGTCAAACAATGAGAGGGAGTTCTCTATAAGGAACATTTATGATAAAATTAAAGGAGAATGGAGTAAGTGAACATTCTTGATGAACACCAGTCGATGGACACAGCTTACCTGACATCCCGCCATAAGCTCTGAAACGTTCAAAGTTGTTCGAATACAGGATGGTAAACTTACTCGTCACCTTTCAGTGAGACATTACCATGAGGTCACCAAGTGGAGTGCTAAGTTGAGGTTAGGAAATATAGTTAGTGTCAGGCGCTCAAAAGTGTGTTTATTTCCCAACAGCTGGTTGAGACACCCATAACTAGGTCTGAAACCTGTCTAGTTTTCTGAGGTTATTTGTTCCTCAGCTTCAATGAAGTGTCTAATGATAATATTAATGATGGATCGTGGCTAGCAATGGAGTCCAGGATGCGCATTTCGTCCTATTTGGGACTCACTGCTCAGCTGGATGTACCTGCTTCCCAGTGAGTGATGTTGTTCCCACCGGGATTTGGACTCGGGAGTTATCCACTACACCACCGAGTCACGATAGCCACTTCTTGTGCGACGGTTATAGTTTTTAGTATAAGGGTTTTTTTAATATGATATCATCGTTGATTGGACCTAATTGGTGGTGACTAGTAGTAAAATTCAGGATGCGCATTTTCTTCTATTTGGGACTTGTTAGCTATGTGTACTGCACTCCCGTGAATGATGATGCTCCCCACCGAGATCAAATCCAAGAATCACAGAGGCCAATTAATTGGTCCAAACCAATAGACAATGGGAAATAACAAGTTCCAATATGGAACTATTCCCATTGCAAAAGATATAATTCTCATAGCCTAGTGGGCTTAGGGGATAACACTTTGAAGTTTGAAGTGATGGGTGCTGGGTTCGAGTTCCGAACGGAACAATATCACTTCCAGGTGATCAGTTCAAAATAGGACAAAGTGCGTATCCACTACTAGAACCCAACAAGCAAACTGCAATAATTACTTTTATATATATATTTCTTTTTGAAAATCTCACCTCTGTTATACTTGATATAGTAGTACAAGTTGATGTCATCAACATCATTGAATTTGGTGTATACAAATGTAATGCATTAGCATTATTATGTCCAATTGATCTTTGTGTAACCACTTTTAATGATTTATCCTCAATATCATCACCATTACAACCACCACCAATAGCATTATTCTCATCATCATCATCATGGGGTACATGGAGTGGATTCGAAGTTGTTCTAATCATAGTATCATTTGTATCAATAGAATTAAGCATACAAGGAACAGGTAAATTTGTTGTAACATCATTAGAAACAGGAATATTATCAATTAATAATTGAATTGGTATCTGTTGTTGTTTTCTCAGTTGACTACGTACACGTCGAACATGATATTCTTTATCACTTAAACTATCCATCATATGAGATTGTAATTCATTGGCTAAATTTTCAATACTCTGGTAACACCATATGAGAGAGATGAGAAAGGGGGGAGGGGGGAGGTGAAAAAACAAGAAAAGAAAATAGATAATAAAAAGTGTTCATTGAATGATATATAGTAAACAGAGGAATACACTCATTTGATCTTAGGAAAAGACAAGATGTAGTTGTAGCGATGAAGAAATTTTCTTGTTATTATCCAGCAGCTGTACTATGGCGTCACTACGAATACTATTCAACCTGACTGGCAAACAGAGAACAGGAATGTATCTTCAGTTCAATAACAGAACACCTCGTAAACTTAGACCACCTAGCTCCAAACTTCTCTATAGGGTTCGACTAAACCACTCGGACGGAGTAGGATCAAGATATTTATCTGTAGCTGAAGCACTAGCCATCCCGAAGTTCAAATCAGCGTTATGCAACTAAAAAAGCTACGTCCAACCTTTATCTTTACCATAGCTAACATAAAGCTTTGTCTGTCATAGATTATTCATGCTATATTAGGTAACTATACATGTATCTCTATAATCTCTTGTTTATTTTTCCATTCTAAACCCAAATATGTATTAATTAACTTTCCTTTAGTTACCCAATATATTTTGCCGCCAAACCGGAAATAATTCTGGAACGTTCTGTCCACTGTAACATAAATTCACAAATGTACAGCTTAGTAGTAAATAACTTCGTTGAAAAGAAAAAAAATTTCGCTGTAACCACGACTTGTCTTTTCGTATGATATACAGTAACCTTCCAAATATTTTCCTAATGAAGAAAATATAAAACAGGAACAAGACTTATGTGTATAAGAGATAGCACTTTCAAGTTGTTATTCATCGTTCACTGACATAAGTTGAAGAGGAACAAAGGAAACCTGGAAGCACTGAACACCTATTTCGTCCAACTAGTAAGGGACTCTTCAGCAGTGCGCATCCACCACCCCACCAGGGATCGAACCCGTGACCTTCAGGTTCCGTGGTCAGCACGTTACCGTTGAGCACTTATGGTTAGATGGTTTCCAACGGATTCTCCCGTGTGTTGACAACATGAGTAAACAGTTGAACTTTCAGAAATAACCTCGATTTTTTTATGATTACAAATTCATCATACTCCAGCTAGTTAGATTCAATTGATATGAACAATTTGGCTAAATAAACTGAAATTGTACGCATACACCATTGACGAACTCAGCTTTAAATAAGCGACGAAATTTACAGATCAGTGCGAACGATTCTCTCAACTACTCGTTTTATTCAGTAGTATATTTTTCTTCAAAGCTTTCGTGATCATAGATGTTTCTCATCACCATCGCTGTCGATAAGCATAACAAATTCTTTTCTTTAAGAGGTACAAACTAGAATAAAGGCCAAACAACAACAGGCGAAAACAAACAGCTTGATGGAAGACGCAGCGAAAACGGGACTTCAAGTGAATGTAGAGAAGACAGAGGTGATAATGTGATACCCAACCAACACAACAACAAACTCCAATCACAATCAACGGGAGAAACTTAAAGGAAGTAGTCTCTTTCACCTATCTTGGCAATGCAGCATCGTTTCAACTACAGGTGGAGGCACAGGCACAGGCGAGGACGAGGACGAGGTCATCAAAGACAGCCAGGATCAGAAAGATAGCAAGACAGGCCTTCCTTCATTAACCTGAAACCAGTGTGGAGGTCTACTTCACTGCACTCATCACAATGTGTGAACAACATCCGAATTTTCAACACCAATTCAGTCAAGTGACTACTTCTTTGTGATTGTTCAGAGACTTGGCGCGTTTCGAAAGGGATTTCCAACAAAGTACAGATATTGATCAACAACTGCCTACACTGGCTGGTTACTGAAGATGGAGATCAGATGATAAGGCGAGAAAGAATAAGCAAGGAGGAACTCATTCTGGCCTGACAACGAACCAAGGAAGCAAGAAGCTATCGCTGAATAAATGTGCACTGGAAGGAAGTGGAGATGGATTGAATTGGCATTCACTGAGAAGGTCGACTGAGGACATCACGCATCAGGCCAGGCCCTCGAGTGGAAACCAGATGGGAAGCGACGAGTTAGGCGTCCGAGATGAGGGTGACATGGAGGAGATGGTGTGAGGTAGAAATGTGAGCTTGTGGGCAGTCGTGGAGCCAGGTTTGCAATATTTGAGAGAGGAGAGTGGAATGGAGTAGTGCTACTGAGATCCTATGTTAGACTAGGAACCCAAGGGACAAAGAAGAAGCAGAAGAAGAAGAATGAAAGTCATTAAATATGAACTCAGTGACAATATTGTTTACCAATGTCACTAACAAACTCAAAGTTACCCTTCAAACTAGGTCTAATCAGTTAAGCGGATCACCAAAACACTAAAAGTAAATTTGAATCTTTTTATCAAAAAAACCTCGAAAGGTGCATCCATGAACACTCTGAAGGTTGAAGCGATTGGTATTACAGTTGGAGTCTCCGTGGAGGTAATAACATTCACTGGGGGAATGAAGGTATACACAAGCAGCCGACTAGTCTCAAACACGAAGAAACATATTTCTTGGGTCCCACTGTTTACCAAAAAGGTAGACGATAACATAAGGAATATTTAGAAAATATCAAGGCATCCGCCCATAGAGAAGTATATATTCAAGCAGAGGTCCAATAAATTCAATTCAATAAACAATACCTGATACCTGCTGTAAAAGAGGTGACTATCATGTCTCAGTAGTCTAGTGCATAACGTTTTGGTCTTTGAATCTCATTGGGGGCAACATCACTCACTGGAATGCAGGTACATCCAGCTGAAGAGTTACAAACAGGATGAAATGTGCGTCCTGAACTCCACCGTTAGCCTCTAAGCAGATTAAGACTTAATGACATCCTATTTTGAGAAGTGAAAACTATAAAACAAACATCCTTAACTTTATGAAATTAGGTCAGGAAAGTGTTCATGGAACGGTGGATAATGGATATTACTATTATTTGTACCCTTGAGTTCCTAGTGGAACATAGGACCTCAGTAGCACTACTCCATTCCACTCTCTTCGCTGAAATCTTGCAAACCTGGCTACACGACTGCCCACAACCTCTCATTTCCCCCTCACACAATCTCCTCCATGTCACCCTCATCTCGGACACCTAACTCGTCGCTTCCCATCTGGTTTCCATTCAAGTGCCTGGCCTGATGAGTGATGTCCCCAGTCGACCTTCTCAGTGAATGCCAATTCAATCCATCTCCACTTCCTTCCAGTGCACATTTATTCAGCGATAGCTTCTTGCTTCCTTGGTTCGTTGTCAGGCCAGAATGAGTTCCTCCTTGCTTATTCTTTCTCGCCTTATCATCTGATCTCCATCTTCAGTAACCAGCCAGTGTAGGCAGTTGTTGATCAATATCTGTACTTTGTTGGAAATCCCTTTCGAAACGCGCCAAGTCTCTGAACAATCACAAAGAAGTAGTCACTTGACTGAATTGGTGTTGAAAATTCGGATGTTGTTCACACATTGTGATGAGTGCAGTGAAGTAGATCTCCACACTGGTTTCAGGTTAATGAAGGAAGGCCTGTCTTGCTATCTTTCTGATCCTGGCTGTCTTTGATGACCTCGTCCTCGTCCTCGCCTGTGCCTGTGCCTCCACCTGTAGTTGAAACGATGCTGCATTGCCAAGATAGGTGAAAGAGACTACTTCCTTTAAGTTTCTCCCGTTGATTGTGATTGGAGTTTGTTGTTGTGTTGGTGGTGGTGTTGGTTGGGTATCACATTATCACCTCTGTCTTCTCTACATTCACTTGAAGTCCCGTTTTCGCTGAGTCTTCTGTCAAGCTGTTTGTTCTCACCGGTAGATCTTTCAGTTAGTGCGACATGAGACACAAGCAATCGGCGAAATCCAAATCTTCTAGGATCTTTTCCTCGATCCAGTGTTTACTCCTCTTCTCGCTCCTAGTAGATCCTAATAAGATAAGAGATTTAGAGAAAAGCTCAGTCATAGCTCTGCATGCAATTACACACAATCACACAATAGGATAGGATAGAACAACAGCGTTACAAACTAACCTAATTGAGTGAAGGGAGGGAGAGATTGATAACCGACTGAATGTTTGTTTATCAAATCAACACCAAATACATGCAGTTATGGGAATGATTCTGCACCTGTCCCAGATATATGGAAAATTCTACTACCCTTGTCATCACGAAGAGGGAGAAAGGAAAATCAACACGATTTGTTGATATGATTGTGGTTCTCCGTTGTTTTACTGGATCGAATTGTTCGATTACTATTGACGTATGGGCTCTTATGCGAATGCTTTGATATTCCTGAATGTTAATTACGGTAATTTACTTGGTTGCGGCTAGCAGAGGAATCCAAGATGCACGTTTCCTCCTGGAGGAGGAACTACAAACATATCAACAAATAATAATAACTAAAACCCGTTGTACAAGAGGTGGCTTTCGTTCTTCTATGGCCTAGTTGATAACACATTGGCGTTTGAAGCGATGTGTATGAGGTTCGAGTCATGGTGGGAACAACATGACTCACTAGGAGTGGTACAGGTACATCCAGCTGACCAATGAGTCCGAAATAGGATGAAATGCACTTCCTGGATTCCACTGCTAGAGCTACAACCGAGTAAACTCTATCTCAAAGCTGTAGGGTTACTTGATATGCATATGGACAAGAAAGTAGGTTATTCGGTAAGTGGATACTGTTCCTTCACTGTGTGACATTTCTAATAGACAGAGTAAAATGGAATTACAATCTACCACAGTGTCAAAGTTTTACTCTGATATTACAGGAAAACCACTTCTCAACTCTGATAAACAGTATGCAGAAATAAATTGGTAACGGTGGCTCGGAGGGGGGGGGGGGCGAAGACGATATTTCATCGTTCACTTTTAGTGAGTTAAGAAAGCTTGGCATATGTGATATCAAGAGGAATGCTGATGATTATTAAAGTATATTGATTATCTCTGAATATTTTCAGTAGTTTTGAAAGTAAGGTAACTGAGGAATAAGATTTGAACATCATCATCTGCGGTGATGATCAAATTCTAGGGATTTTTTCATATCCTTCAACTCATAGTGGTTATGTTTCGTAATTACATAATAAGAGACTGCATACTACTTACTCAACGAAAGAGTTAGTCTTATTCGACTATCCTACAAACAACTTTGAATTCTTGAGGTCATTCAAGTCATTTTAAGAAGGATACTACATATGAGTATAGTAAATGAATAGAAACAACTAACCATATATGTACGGGTACCAGCAGATGAAAGAGGCGATGAAGAAGCTGAGAAAGATGTTGAACGATAATTTGACATTACATCAAATCGATTACTACCACTGCTACTATTTCTTCTAGGTTGTGATGAAGAGTAAATTCTTGAATGACAACGATGTTGATGATGATGACGAGAATACAAATCACTTGTTGTTGTTGTTGTTGTCATCGTTGTGCTGGTGACAGAATTTCTCAAGTATAACTGACGTGAAATAATTTGACGTCGACCAGGATATTTTCTTAGTTGAATTTTTTCATTCAATGCCGGCTCCTCTGGATCATTATTATTATTATTATTATCATTATTATTATTATTATTATTATTATTATTATTATTATTATTATATGATAATCTATTATTATGGGTGAATGACGGTGATGATGATGATGGTATGTAAAGATTTTGGTTCATGTCAACAATCTCATCGATACCAATATCTTGATTATTGTCATTACTATTCGATTTAATTGGTATACTTGAATTTATTGTAGAATAATTCGGTGAGAATAATGATTCACACTGATTTTTATCGATTGTTGGTCTCATCATCATTGTCTGTTTCGGTTGACGATGATAATGATGATGATGATGATTATGATGATGCGATGAACACTTACTAGGTGACCATAATGGGCTCACGTGTTCCAAGAAACGAAAGCCTTCAGTAGTAATTATTTCAAAATTATTTTCGGTTTCTCCGGTTGAATTTTTATTTGTTACTCCGTAGTTGATAGCCTGTTGTATGTTACTGTGAAGAGAGTAAAAATATAAGAAATATGAGGACTGATTACACGACACAGATAAAGTTTTCTACATTTACAAATAAATTTTAAAAACTACAGGTAGAACAGTTTAAAAACAAACGCCAGGTTTTCAAGGCCAATACACATGAGTAGTCATCATTATACACTTACACTACCTTGATATGCTTGTCAGAATTGGATATCACAATAACCTAACGAGCTTCAGTAGCTGGAACGCTTTTCCCCTCGAGGTATCACGATACCAGAAATGTCAGTTCAGTAGTGAGACAAAGGGTATTTATTGTCATAACGTGAATAGCTGTGCTTTGATGGCGGCGGGGGGGGGGGCTCAGGTCAAATTCGTACTGTTGGCTGGATGAAGCGAGATGGTATTAAGATGTTCTTTCTCTTAGATGATCAGAAGTGCAACGCTAATGCTATCTCCCCTATGGGAATTAGGCTCGAAAAGGTAGGTCCCAAAGATAGCCCCCTGTTTTCTACATCACAGTATGCCATTGTCGGCGATATCGGTTCATAGTCAGGTTCTCAAAAAATAAACTATCAAACTTCTAAGGAGACTATGTGTGAACAGCTACAAACGAATGTCCCGTGGGCTCTGCGGTCACGCACTAACCCTTCTTTCTTCGACACTACAAAGATAACTAGCTTTCCGAAATGTGAAGAGACTCACAACTCTATCATTATCCAAGTTCCCTGAGATTCGCACCTAAGTGTTATAAAAATGTAGGCAAAAACAACCGACCATCACGAATTGAAGATAACCAAACAGTATATAAAGTTGATAATGGGTGATGACTTAAGATGAGATGCAAATTTAAACAGCTGCCAGCGACTACCAGATAGATAGATAGACCACATTGCTATTAGTCATCTGGAGAGGATCGGTGGAAGACTGCCGCTCCTTCTGGAGTACGTGTTTGGACAGCGATCATGCGTTGGTCCGAGCACGTATATGCCTGCGTCTCAATGGACGTAGAAAAAATTTGGCAACAAAACCACTACGAGTCTGCTGGAAACAAACACCAAAGCCGTGTTCAGTGAGAAGTTGGCTAGGCAGTTATCGGAACAAAACTGTCACTCATCCAGAAGAAGCTTGGTGCCATCTTCAGTCTGTAAAAGCAGCACTGAGACTGTCCGACTCCAATGGCTAAAAAGAGCCAGTGGATATCAGCAGCTTCTTCCAAACTAATGGATGCACGTGAATGCATCCCTGCAGGCTCTGAGTACAATGAAGAGCGAGCGCAACTTAAAATAACTGACGAAAAGTCTGCGCAACGATCGTGAACAGTGGTGGGCAGCAAGGCTAAAGAGATGGAAAAGGCAGCGGCGATCGGTAACAGTAGACAGTTATTTAGACTTATTAAGGAGACTGGGGGGAAAGGTCAACAACAGTTAGTTATAGCGGAGAAGGACTCGATTCACTCGCAGAGGCGACTGGACGATGGGCAGAACACTTTGAGGAACAGTTTAACTGGCCTCCAGCCACATTGCGCTGCCCGCTATCCAGTCGGACCCTGAATGGGACATAGAGACAGGCCCCCAACACTAGAAGTTGAGAAAGCGGTAGGTAGCCTGAAACGGGAAGGGCAGCAGGACCAGACGGACTACCTGCTGAGGTATACAAGAATGGTGGTAGAGTCTCTTAGTCAGGTTAACGGAAGTGTTAGCCAGTATATGGGAATCAAATACGATCCCCTCCGACTGGTCTAAGTCACTCATCATCAGTCTTCAAGAAAGGCGAGAAGTCCTCTTGTGATAACCACAGAGGAATCAGCCTGACAAACATAGTGTCTAAGATCCTAGTTCTATAATTCTCCGACGCCTGAGTGGAGCTCGGGAACAGCAAGCCCGAGAAAACCAGGCAGGCTTTAGACCTGGCCGTGGTGTATCGACCAAATATTCACACTGCGCCAGGTCCTGGAACATAGGCATGCTTACAGACGCCCGACAATAGCTGTATTTCTCGACCTGAAGGCGGCATTTGACTCCGTTGATCGAGAAGTCTTATGGCAATGTCTGTCACTGAAAGGCGTGCCTAGTAAGTACATCACCTTATTGAAAGCTCTCTACTCGAACACTTGTGGGCATGTTAGAGCCTATGGTGAGTTGTCCAGGGAGCTATACTCATCAAGTGGTGTCCGTCAAGGATGCCCACTATCCCCATTCTTATTTAATTTTATCATAGATATTCTTATGGAGGTTTCCCTCTCGTCACCTAATTACAAGAGTTGACCAATCACAGGTGAATTTTCTTAGATCTAGAATATGCAGATGACATAGTCCTGTTAGGTGAAGACGCTGACAAGATGCAGAGTCTTCTGAACACTTTGAGTGGGAATTTGAGAATGTTTGGGATGCGATTTTCACCACCCAAATGCAAATTTTTGCTCCAGGACTGGTCTTCAGCGGTACCGCGGCTAACAATAGAGAGTGAAGTGGTTGAGTGTGTTGACCACTTCACTTACCTGGGAAGTAGGATCAACCCGGTGGGTTAGTTGCCGATGAGATTTCTGCACGGATACAAAAGGCTCGATTGGCTTTTGCCAATTTGCGCCACCTATGGCGCCGCCGTGATATTCGTTTGTCTATTAAGGGTCGCGTGTACTGCACAGCAGTCCGCTCTGTTCTACTGTATGGCTGTGAAACATGGCCATTGAAAGTGGAAGATATAAAAAGGCTTCAGGTGTTTGACCACCGTTGCCTTCGTAGTATAGGACGTATTCCGTGGTGTCACCATGTGAGTAATGCAGAAGTCAGGTGTAGAGTTTTAGGGAGAAGAGGTAAGTCAGTTGACGAGGTTGTGAACCTTCATCGACTGAGATGGTTGGGACACGTACTACGTATGCCTAGTCACCGATTGCCTCGTCACACAATGTTGGCTGAGGTGGGTCAGGCTGGAAAAAGGCCCGAGGTGGCCAGACTAAAACATGGCACCAATGTATGAAGTCTCTGACTGTTGGTTTAAGCCATGTAGGACGATGCAGACTAGGTGGTTGGGGTCCACGGGACAAGAGGAACCAGTGGTTGGAGACTCTAGGTGATATGGCTCAGAACCGATGTCAGTGGCGCAGATGTATACACACATTATCCTCATCTTAACAACGCTATACCGAATCTCACCATTTTGTCACTCCTCTTTCCTTTCTTCTCGTACTTTATATTTCTTTTGACTGCATTCACTTATCTTCATCCTTCACCTCACTACCTTTTTACTTGATGCTGACGTGAGGTGTGGCAACTCGGACCGTTACGCAGTAATGCCTGGTCCTATGTTGATAATGATGATGATGATGATGACTACCAGGTTTCTGGCCCGATAGTCTACCAACTGAGCTATGAGACCCGACTTCAATCACCAAGAGTTTTGTCCGACTACAATGTCAATTCGTGACCCATTACTACCGCCTGATCGTATTGACACCGGCTGTCCTAATCAGGACTTTTCATCCCAATCCATATCTAACTGAATTAGAGAGGGGGAGCATCATATTGATTATTGTTTTGATTATCTGAGATAGCTAGATAGACTAGTGTTGATATTGGATAAACTATGAGTGAAGGAGTTAGTTACGAAAAAAACCCAGAAAATTCACACCCCTAACTTATATACACATGAAAACAGCAGTCAATCAAGTTTGTTGTATTACTCAGGAAAGAAAATATGTAAAATTTGGACAAGTATGTTTTAAGCTCTCTTTTAAGTCACTTCTCCAGCACCTTTGCTTCTGTTGAGCTTAAAACCTTAGTTGAGAGATTGACAACTCAATTTTGGTTGCATTGTGTTCTCTGAGCTGGGTTGTTTAATCGTGAAGCTTTCATCGTCTTGCTAGACAGGGACATCATCAGCACTAACTTCACTATGAGTAGTGAGCTGTCAATATCTCTCCGTCAGTGATTTAGTAGCTGGCCTTGACGGAGCGGTCTATGATTGGTTGTTTCCTTCGATTATTGTGTCATTGATTGTATAGACTTTCCTGTTGGCTGTTCCTCTGTTTCACCTCTCACCTTTCTGTCTTCTGTCATTTTTCTTATTGGTTAGTGGATTGGGTCTATGTCTATACATGTGTTGATTGCTCACTGACTGAGCTGAATGCCAAGCTTCTAGGAATTCTCTGATATTTTTTGTGTTTCCTCTGTCCAAAATTTCTACATCGTCGAAATTGAATTCATGTCCATAGTTGTTATCCACAGGCATTGAAATTAGTGATGAAATGTCGCGTGTGATGTATAATAGCCAATTGAGGCTCATGTAGATGAAGGCGAAGCGGGCGACCACTTTGTTTAATGCAGTGTTGATTGCAGGTATTGCAGTTGATTTTGTAAATGATATTCTGTTTATCTTCTTTGCTTGCTGCATCCTTTGGTCTGTATGAAAGTGTTCGGAGAAACGAAGAAAATTAATTGATGTCTACCCTAAAGAAGAACGGCTACCCACGAAACTTTATCAGAAGATGCCTATCCCGTGCATCACCAACTACAAAGTCATCGACAGAAATCAACAAACGCATTTCATACCATACATCAAAAGATGTATCAGAAATCACGATAAGACTGCTGAGGCCACTTGGACTTGGTGTGGCCATTCATAAAACAACTAATTCCCTGCAAACACTTTCATGCAGACCAAAGGATGCAACAAGCAAAGAAGATAAACAGAATATCATTTACAAAATCAACTGCAATACCTGTAATCAACACTACATTAGACAAAGTGGTCGCCCACTTCGCCTTCATCTACGTGAGCCTCAATTGGCTATTAAACGTCACACAGGGCATTTCATCACTCATTTCGATGCATGTGGATAACAACTATGGACATGAATTCAATTTCGACAATGTGGAAATTTTGGACAGAGGAAACACAAAAAAATATCAGAGAATTCCTAATTATGGACAAAGGAAAGAACGAGTCGAGAGTGTGTGTGACATAGAGGAGATGGTGTGAAGATGAAATGAAAGGTTATGGGGAGTCATGGAGTGAGGTTGAAACGACTGAAGAGGAGAGAAATGCTGCTGTTCTACTGAAGCCCTATGCACCACTAGGAACCCAAAGGAAAATTTTAAAAAAAATAGACATTTGTGCCAATGACACTGAACCTAAGCCATATAACTTGGAGTTTCTAACCACCAGTCTTCGTTTTCAAAGAAGACGGGTCTTCCTTCAGGTGAACGCAGAGAAGACAGAAGTGATGAGGATACCCAACCACCACCGTCACCAACAACAATAAGCACCAATCACCATGAACGGGAGAAATATGAAGGAATTCGTCTCTCTCACCTACCTATCTACCTACCTAGGTAGCATCGTTTCAACTACAGGCGGCGTCACGGGTACACATGACGATGTCAACGCCAGCATCGGAAATACAGCAAGACACGCCTTCATTAACCTGAAGTCAGCATGCGGATGTACTGCACTCAGCATAAGGCGTGAACAAGATCCGGGTTTTCAACACATAGTAGTCAGTCCTTCTATGTGATGATGATTGAGAGACTTGACGTCTTACGAAAAGCATTTCCTTCCAGCAAATTGCAGACATATATCATCAACAGCTACCACCTACACTCGTTCCATACTTAAGATCAGATGAGATGAGAAGGCGAGAAGGAATAAGCAAGGAGGAACTTTAGTCTGGCAACGAACCAACCAAGGAGCTATCGTCCAATAAATATGCGAAAGAAAGTGGAGATGGATTAGATATAGACTCAGAAGACGGTTCCGGGCCATCACACGTCAGGTCAGTCCGTCGAGTGGAACTCAAATGGGAAAGGACGAGTTGGGTGTGTGAATCGAACATGGAAGATATGGTATGAGGAAGAAATCAAAGGTTATGGGCAATAGTGAAGCCATGTTGAAGAGATTGGAGAGAAGAGAGTGAAATAGTGCTGTACTTCTGAAGTCCTATGTTCCACTAGAAACCTAAGGGACAAACAATAATAATAATTACCCCATCGTTGATTGGACCGAATTGATCCGTCTCTATTGGCATTTGGGCTCCTGTGTGGATGACTCGATATAACCGGTGCTATAATGGTAGTAATGATGGATAGTGGCTATCAGTGGAATCCAGGATGCACATTTCGTCCTATTTGTGACCCGTCAGCTGGATTTACCTGCTTCCCAGTGAGTGATGTTGTTCCACCGGGATTTCAACTCGGCAGTGATCGCTTCAAACGCCAGAGCGTTATTGCTTGTCCAATCAACGAAGGTACAAGCAATAATACTAAACCTATACCCGTCTCACAAGAATTGGCTATCGTGGCTCAGTGGTGTAATGGATAACGCTTTGGCGTTTGAAGCGATCACTTCCGAGTTCAATTCTCGGTGGGAATAACATCACTCATTGGGAGTAAGGTACATGCAGCTGACTGTTGAATCCCAAATAGAGACTAACTGAGCATCCTGAATTCCACTGTTAGCCACTATCCATCATTACTATCAAAGAAAATAGTTTTAAAAGATTGTGAATACCTTTCATTCAAATCAGTATTCAGTATAGATACTGGATGATGGTGATAATGTTTCGACTGTTGACCAGTGTATTCATATCTTCCAAACAATGATGTTGATATATTTTGAATGACATTCATTTCTGTTTGACTAGAAGAAAGTTTGTTAATAGTCAGCTTACAATCAGGTAATGAACGATGATATTTTAAGTTATGCTGCAGTAATGATGGCAATGCTGTTGATGAAGATGATGATGTTGTTAAGAGTAGACAAGGTGAAGAAGATATAAGATGAGATGATTTGTAATTGAATTGATTAATTCTTGACTTAAGTGATATACATGAACAAACTCCATTCAGATGACAAAATTGACTTCTTAGTTGTGGATATTCTACACATTCATCATTTGTTAACTTTAATCTCTGCATATAAAGTAATAAAGAGTCTTGACTTAAGGAACGGTTTAGTGGATAGTTGGTTTTGTAACATACTGATTGTAAATTCACGTTATACTTATTATTATTATTATTATTAGTATTGTTACGATTATTATTTTGCAGAGGTTGTTGTGATTTAGGCAACATTGTATCATCGACTGTTGAGCCTTTGGTAGAATCCTTAATTTTAGAATGTTTCTCACTTGTTTCATTATATTTCGGTTGATTAATCTATTAAAAAGGCAAGAGAGAAAATAATAAAGTAAAATTACTGGAATTAACTACTATATCAGACATAATTAACGCTTATATTGTGTATTTTGAATATTACTGATTACTATTGCACTGGGGGGTTGCTGATAACAGTGGATTTCAGTAGTATATGTCGAGAGGATGGCAGAAATTATAGGGAATTACCAGCAATGGGTAAGGATTCCGCTAAGAGAAACCTAAGAGACAAGTCAGGCGTAAGAAGAGTAAATCAAGAAAGAAACAGAAGAGGAAATGAAGTACATTTTGCAAATGACGGTTTTAACGGCTACTGTCCCACTTGATGATATTCATTCGAAGTGCAGCCACCTCTTCCTGAATGTTTTCAATTTGTTTTTTACAGTTATTTACCTCTGGTGACTGAACTACAGCTACTGCTGTACCCATCAGCTGTTGATCACATTGGCCATCTCCGTAATATCCATGGCTTGGGCTGCGTTGACTAGTTCTAGCTGCTGGGCGATAGCATTCGGGACACTTTCGGTGAACTGTGCAGTCAGCAACTGCTCCTGCGACTCTTCATTCAACGTGGGAAGTGCTAGTCAAAGTAATTTGGTCAACTTCATAGCCAACATCACCGGATCTTCATCTATACCAAATTTCGTGCTCCGAAACTGCTGTATCGTCAGCTCCCTATCCGCTGGGCTGTCAAACTCCACATCCAATCATTTAAGCATCCTCTGCGAAGTTCCTTCTCATCTCCACGTTCCACGCCATCATACGCTACTTTCACCCTATCCCTACCCCTCAGCAACGTACCAAGTACCACCTCCTTCGCTCCTGGATCCGGGACACCCACCAGCTCCGCGACCGACTCGAAGTCCCTAAGAAAGACCTTGATGTCTATATCCCAAACTCCGTAGACCACGGAATCTCCATCACGTCCAGAAGTAACGACACCAATTGAAAGGAGCAAGAAGATAGGTATAAAGGAAGGACTATCAACAAGTGGTACAGTAGTGGTTAAATATGGTACACCTTGCACTAAAACCATCATTTGCATGATGTGCTTCATTTCCTCTTCTGATTCTTTCTTGATTTACTCTTCTTACGCCTGACTTGTCTTTTGTGTTTCTCTTGGTGGAATCCTTACCCATTGCTGGTAATTACCCATGATTTCTGCCACTTTCTCAACATATACTACTTGTATCCGCTCTTATCAGCAACTCGCACTACACTATATGAGTAGACTGTCTTGATTGACACATTGATTCATACATAATCCAGGATAATGATGATTGGACTTGGCAGAGAACCTTATTACGGTAGGATTCAAAGCAGTACCGTTTGAATCCTTTTACCATTTGAACCCCGATAGACTGAACCAGTTTAACTCCTATAGTACAGTGATAACTTTGAACTCATTTATTACTTATCAACTAATGTAGGTGTGCACACGATACACAGTGAAAAAGGGAGATAATAAATACTGAATAACAATGCTAATACTGGATGGTGGTTTCTAGGACGTGAGTTTCGTCCCATTTAGGACTCGTCAGCTGGGTGTACCTGCCTATTAGTGAGAGATGTTGTTCCCACTAGGACTCAAACCAAGGACTAATCACTTTAAACACCAAAGTTTTGTCCACTAGGCCATTGAGTTACGGTAGCCACTCCTTGTGTGACATGCATGTCATGATTTCCCTTATTTTATAGCCTGTAAGTCACTATCGTTGACTCGACTGAATTGACCGGCCGCTACTGGTATATGGGCTCCTGTGTGGAGGTATCGATACTGTTGATATTTTCAGTTTCGATATCGATGATGGATAGTGGTTAACAATGGAATGGAAGGAAGAGCGTCTCATCCTATCTGGGACTCGTCAGCTGAATATACCTACTTTCTAGTGAGCGATGTTGTTCCATGTAAAACCTAGAAGTCATGAACACCGGTGCGCTCAACCATATGCCCAAATGAGACATTAAATATTAGATTTTAATATTTTCCAAAGGTGTTTTGCTCTCGGGAACTGTAACTGTGTTCATGTCCCTGTGTGTGTGTGTACACGCGTAACCTTTGAACTTTGTGATTGATCAACCAAACTATCATAGTGAATCGAGTCAAGCCTAGAAAGTGAGTAATACTCAATTATGTGGTGTTATCAATAATCACACAGTGATCATTCAAATAAGTATAATACACCTAATTTTAAACAATAATCGTCCCTATTAACTTGATTATCATTACAATTCATGGTAAAATTTATATCAGGTGAACACAAAATACTCAACAAGTAAATGCTAGAATTATTGATGCTGACATAGCTTTCGAGTTTGTTAGCACTCATCAGTAGGGTGTATCTGAAACCTTAAGGAAAGTGGATCAGCATCACTTAGTGAAGTTATAGTCTTTATCACGAGACTATTTAAGCTACACGACCGATTCCCTGTCAGTGGATTATCAATGTAGCCACTTTGCCTTTCAATCCCGTCCAACTATAGCCACCGAATAGGGCATCTTCCAATTGAAATGAGTAAGCATAGTATGAACATGATGAAACCTACAAGCTTTCGACAATTTACCTTAACTGTATGTGTATTTGAAGAATTATTCGATGATGATGATGACGACGACGATAGTATGGATTGTTCTCTTCCATAAATATTCGGCGTCTTCTCGATTCCTACTTGTTTATCAATCATAGATAATAAATTTCCCAATGGATTTAGAGTTACACCAGACTGAATTCGATTCTACTTGTGAATGAAGCATTACTGTTTGTTGGTGTTCGCATTGGCAGTAGTAATAGTCACAGTCGAAGCAATGGTATTTTTGATTCCATCATTGACTGACATCATTGCTGGTGACAACGATGACGGCGATGATGATGATGACTTGATAAAAGCTGTAACAGGACAATGATGGTTATCATCAGTCAACTTGATTTGATGATAATATTGATGACTAGGTGATTTACAATTATCACGTTCTTTGCATACATTTACATATGTAGTATTACAAGCAGTAGTAATGCTAGTTGCTGGTGTTATTGCTATCGAAGCTGGCGGAGAATATTGATGATGAACAGAATGTTTAGGTGAAATGTAACAATTTTTGATTGGATCATTTTTCATTATAGAATCATAAGCAGGTGGTGGTGGAGGCACAAGGTAGTGTAAACTATTTGTACTGGCAAATTGCTTCCTTGTACTGCGTGTTCTAGAGAAAATGAAGCAAAATAAAAACCAGTGATATATATCAATACTATTCATTACTAGAATCCTTTTTACATCATACCGTCGTTGATTAGACCGAACTGATAGGTCTCTATTGGCATATGGACTCCTGTGTGGATGCCTCGATATTACCTGTGTTCTTAATTATATAGTAATGATAGGTAGTGGCTAGCAATGGAATCCATAATGCACATTTCGTCCTATTTGTGACCCGTTAGCCAGTAAGTGATGTTGCCCCCACCAGGATTCGGGCTTTGGAGTGATCGCTTCAAACGCCAGGGCGCTATCCACCACGCCACGGAGCCACGATAGCCACTTCATGTGCGACGGGTATAGTTTTAGTATAATTGTTTTTATATCGTTGATTGGACCAAATTGATGTCGAGGCATCCGCAAAGGAGGCCCACACGCCAATAGAGACCGATCAATTCGGTCCAATCAACGACAGTATGATATAAAGACAATCATACTAAAACTATACCCATTACACAAGAAATGGCTATCGTAGCTCGGTGGTGTAGTGGATAACTCTCTGGAGTTTGAAGTGATCGCTCCCGAGTCCGAATCCCAGTGGGAACAACATCACTCACTGGGGAGCAGGTACATCCGGCTGATGGGTCACAAATAGGACGAAATGTGCGTCCTGGATTCCACTGCAAGCCACGATAAGATAAATGAAGCAACGATCCTTCACATAACTATAAAACCAACCTGTACAGTAAAGAAGCGCATGTTCATGAACTAAGCAATGAACACATTGTAACGCCCCAGTTTTACATAAAAAATTGTCATCGGTCTAAACATTTTTTTTTTGTCACTTTTACAGCATGTCTAGTAGTTTATTTTCTGCCCCCACTGAAATGGAAGTCGTTGATTGGTTAATCTTTACTCCTTTACACTATGTGAATGCCTCAAATTGTGGACAAGGTCAAGTGTACACATATTCACGTGGTTGTGTTCTATTCCTTTTACCTGCAGATTTGTCAGCCTTAGTTTGAACACAGGGCAATAACAACTTGGAGTTAACACAACACCATTGTGTCACGCAATAATTTTATTTTAGAAGTAGTATTCATCATGGACTGACATCAGTTGGGGGAGCATTGGAAATCTGGGAGCACTGGACAGCTGTTTCGTCCAACTAGTATGGGACTTCTCAGCAATACGCACCCACGACCTGGCTAGGGATGGAACTCAAGACCTTCAGGTTTCACGGCGAACGCGTTAACCATTCAGCCACTGGGTCGGTTTCCAATGGTTCACAATTTTCAACTTCTGTCAATTCACAACATAACGCGACTATCACTCAAGGTCTTCAGTTAGCATCCACTTCACATCTGACTGGTTGACCCCACAGGTCACGGCTTCTCATTAGAGCTTCGTGATATCCATCTGGAAGCAAGCCACTAGTGAGCACAATAGAGTAATGTATTTTTGAGGTGAATAGGGATTTTTTTCTTAATCTAAAAGATCCTCATTCATCTTAAAAATACAATAATTTTATTATCTGTTAACAGGAAGAACTAAAAAATCGGCAAACAAGGATACATCTACTACTATTATATTCACTGATAACTATGATTCCCAATTTTTATGCTGGATCCAATTGCTCAACCTCTGTTCACACATAAACTTCTATGTGGAGGCCTCGATACTAACTGAATAATATGTATATTATGTTAGTACTAAAAAAATGGAATCAAGAATGGAGAGTAGTTGAGTAATAATCTTGTAGATAGTAGAAATAACGAAGAGATGACAAGGAGTTTGACAAGATGAAAACTTATGGTAGATAAGACATGTGAATATTGAGTGTTAAGACCATGGTAAGATAAGAGAATGAACATACTTCTTTTTCATACAGAGATCAGGTTTGAATTGATGAATTGCCAGTGCTTCTACTGTGCGTAACACTGTCGAAGGTGTACTCCTTTTGAACTATTCCATTTGACTCTATAAATGACACTGAAGGAGGATTCTACTTAAGCTGTATATGTCTAGAGTTGACCAAATATTCAAGAATTGAACTGTTAATCGATTTATATTCTCGTCTCGACAACCATACAGGATAGTAGTTCTCAGAGATACGTTTGGAAAGTGTACGCTTTATGCGGTGCGGCATATATAACACACATTGAAGTGGCCCAAAACAGAAACGTGTCTTTAAAGCACTCTAGAACCGGTTGCTGACTAGAGAAGTTGATCTGTAGCTTCTCAGAGAAGAATGTCTTCTGTAGTGATCTGGAAAGCTGATTCTTTAGGATCTCTGATGCCATATCGCTTTTGAGATCAACATGCATAAATAAGGTCTTCTTTGAAACTTTGAGTACTTACCCGATATTCAATTTTAATTTCAGGCTCTTCTCAATAAATTTGGATGGGTATCCATTTGGCATGAGAATCTTCCGCAGTTTGTCTAATTCATTGTCGACAGTATCATCAATCGTGCAGATTCTTCTGATTCTTGAAGACAAAAAATGGATCAGACTCCTTTTTCTGCTAAAAGATATCCAGCTATGTCCACTATCTAAAAGATTATTAAGCAACTGCTTCCCGTTCTTGATCCCAGTTTTTTTATCACTAGCTAACTATACACTACTGCTTAATAATAGAATGATATACGTTTCTGATATATAAAGGTGTAATTTGCTTGGCGGTGGTTAGCAGTGAAATTCAATACGCGCGTTTCGTCCCACTCGAAATTTACCAACTGGATGTACATCTGGACCCCAGTGAGTGATGCTGTCTCTACTGAAACTTGAGTCCATTATGCACTGCTTCAAATATCAAAGCATTATCGACCAGGCCGGGGAAAAGTCTTAAATAGGATGAAATGCACGTCCTGGATTCTACCGTTAGCCACCAACCAAGCAGACTATACAAATGATGTATTGACAGATTTCTTAGGACTGTTAATAGGACTACGAGAACAAAATTGAAACAATTGATGAAATAACTACGCATTAGTGATAGGGAGCGACAAAATGGTAGCCAATAGGGAAACTGTTTTCAGATCATGATTTATGCATGTACTGACATGATAACCTGATTGCACAAATTCGAAGTCATACAACTAATCGGATTGGTTTATTTATGGCTTCATTTTCTGAGGGCTTTGTAAATATACACATACCGTGTGTTGAGTATACGATTGCTTACTATACCATACCATCGTTGACTGGACCGAATTGGTCGGTTTCTATTGGCATATGAGCTCCTGTGCGGATGTCTCGATATTACCTGTGCTCTTGTGTTAGTAATGATGGATAGTGGCTAGCAATGGAATCCAGGATGCACTCACTGGTCAGCTGGATGTATCTGCTTCCGAGTGAGTGATGTTCCCACTAGTATTCGGATTCGGGAGTGGTTGCTTCAAACGCGAGAGCGTTATCCACTACACCATCGAGCCACGATAGCCAGTTCTTGTGCGACGAGTATGGTTTTCAGCATATAATTGTTTTTGATTGGATGAATTCGACGTTATACAACTAATCGGATTGGTTTGTTTATGGCTTCATTTTCTGAGAGTTTCGTGTATATATGTTGTGTTTATCAAATAAAGTTGTTGTTCTGCAGTCACAGGCTGTCTTTTGTCCTCTGATTTTCGCGGCTCAGTGAGTGAGTGTAGGATGTGGAGGAGAACAATCGCATTACTCGTATCTAGTTCAAGTATCTCGTTCGCTTATTATTAGAACCCACTTAATACCCTCAACAAAAGCACATCAATTAGGCAAGATTTTCAACGTCTACTTAGAGTTTAATCCTGCTGAAAGAGAAGTTGAAATCCTATTCATCTTATCATTTTGTTAGTTGATTGGAATAAGCAAGACAGTGTCGGCTAACAAATCGAGCCTTATGAAGACAGATGAAGATAAGTGCAGTTGTTCTGGCTTAAAGCGGCAAATGTTTCAATTCAAAGTTGTGCCTACTTTTTCAGTAATTATTCTCTGTTTTCTTTTCTTGAGACAAATTACATGCCATCTATCATTTTTAGTACACATATTGACAAGTCTTCACCAAATGCACTCAGTAAATACATACAAAAGTTATTGTTGTGTAAAAACCTTCGTAGCTATTGGATATGGATATGGAGGCTACTAGTCAGAATCGAATCTATAGTATAGTGTGGTGTCAATTCGTACTGAAAAACCTATTTGCAATCAACAAATATCCCACTAACATACAAAGTGAAAAACGACCCCACGGTCGCTAGCTTTTTTTTTTGGGATCGAGTTTCCGAAGTCGTGATGGGTGGTGTTAGGATAAATATTAGCCAATGGCGTTGCAGAATGATTGGACTATATCGTCAACTGACAGAAGTAGGAAACAGTAGACTATTTGATCCAGAACCAATGACTGAATGGCAAAGTGTTCACGGGACGCCCTGGGAATTCCCAGGTCCAATCCCACATGAGCTCAGACGTGCACATCGTCGAAGAGTCTCTAAATAGGCTATCGATCTGTGATGGAAATCCCCTCGAAATGCGATAGGTCTCAACTATGCAGGTTCGGTTACACAAACAATACATTATGACGTATTAATCTTGGTGACTAGTAGTGGAATCCAAGGTGGGCATTACGTCCCATTTAGGACTCGTCGGCTGGATGTGCACGCACTCAAGTGAGTGATATTGTTCCCACCGTGACTCGAACTTTGTGCTCACTGCTTGAAGCGCCAAAGCGTTATCCACTAAGCCACTGAGATATGAGGGTCACTCTTTATGTGACGGGCATTAGATGTTGTTTGATAATTTGTACAAGAGGTGACTCTTCTGCCCTGGTGGCCTAATGGAAAACTTTTCGACGTTTAAACCGATGATTACAAGGTTCAAGTCCCAGTGGGAAAAACATCACCCACTGAGGTCCAGGTACGTCTAGCTGACGAGTCCCAAAGGGGACGGAATGAGTATGCTAAATTTCACTGCTAACCACCGCCAAGCAAATTACAACATAATGAATATTCAAGCAGTATCAAGGCATCTACATCAAAGCTAATTCGGGAACCGAGGTCGAGCAATTCGACCCTATGTAACACAATACATTAAGGTAACCAATGAAGAGCAAGCACAAAAAAAAGATACAACTCACAGAGAATTTGACAACCATGAATCAGTCAATTCATCATGTACCAATGAACAAGCAGTTTTATCCAAATCCAATTTTGCAAGTAATTCATATTCAAGCATAGACATAGTCAATGCTCTACGGTGATGATTAGAGGAAGATGTCAACAATCTATCTGTATCAGAATATATACTACCACAAAATGCACAAACACTTTTAGTATTTCGATTGTTATGATTATTATTGATAAGAGCTGTCAAGATATCATTCCTCAGCATACTTCGATAATAATTATTTTTATTGTATGGACTTAATAGAGTATAAGGATTTCTTAACAACTCCATACTCCCTAGAACACTTCTACTACTTATATTTGCTTTATTAGTAGTAGTAGTAGTAGAAGCAGCAACAGTAGTAGTAGTAATAATAGCAGTATGTACAGGTGTATTTGAATTATTGATTGGCAATGATAGTGACTGTGTTGTAGGCTTGTTTTGATGATGATGATGATGATGAAGATGATTATTTCGGCGACGAAAGTAGAAATCATTCAGTTTACGTCCCAATGAAAAGGTTGATAATGTAGAAAATGGAAATTGTTTACGACTACTACTATTGAAGTTAGTTGTAACAGTCATGACAGCATTATGATGATTATCATAATCTGACTGTTTTGATTTCTCTTCTTCTCGACTTTCTTTTGCGCCTATCATATGCTTGTGTTGTTCTTGTTGACTGGTGCTAAGCTCTTGAATCAGTGTTTCATAATAAAGACGTTCCCTAAAATATATAAGCGAAAAGAATAGGCAAACTGATAGTAATACACTTCATGTTTAGGAAACTTAAAATAAAATCGATTAGGTAATCATACAGTCTCCATAAAGAAATGATAATTATAGTGGGTGCGGCTCCCGTGCCTTAGTGGTCATTTGAATCAATGGGTATTGGAGCTCAAAGCTCAGTAAAAACACTACTTCCCATTGGGATGTAGGTGTATCCAGCTGAGGAGTCTGAAATAGGACGGAACGCATGTTCAGAATTCTACTGCTAGCCACCAAGTTAAGTATATTTGGTGGAAAATTAATCACCAAGTTACAATTGGAAGTTATTTACTTCGTTAATATAGTAGAACTACTCAAAGGGTGACTCCATTTTATGAGTGAAAATGTAGCAGATATGCAAGTGGATAGAGTTATAAGTTCGCCGTCCTTGAGTTGCTCTGAAATGACCTTGGGCCCACCAATAGGGAGATGGAATAGAAGAAAATGACACAAGACAGAGTCTTTAAATGATGTTTGAAAACTGACTAGTTCTTACTACTTAAAGTAAAGGTTAGTACAACAAAGATATTCATTCAATTAACTCTCCAGCATAAAACCAACTGAAATGAGATACGAACGTAAATAAGCTTTCAAGATGTTCGCTATCACCTCTAAATTATTTGTATGACCCATAGTAGAATTATTGAAGAATTAAAGTTTCAGAGTGAAAAAAACACACATCATCTTCATGAAGTTGGATATTAGGTAAATATCCAAAGATTTCAAAGTAAAGAAATTGGAAATTAAGTCAGTGCTAGTGCTGATAAAAAAACCTACTGGTAGTTTCTTTGCTGCTTTATGACTTAATAGGTAGTGTAACCTATTACTAAAGTATACTGTAGAGTGAACTTACACGTTCATGAGTGTTATATATATTCCGAACGAATGTTAATACGCACGGTTAACTGACAGCTAACTTCGTACGCAAGAGTCATGGACTGTAACCCGCAAAGAATAGAGAAAAAAACTGAAGCTGGATGGGAGAGTTTGTTCTTCCGAGAATAATAATTAATTAATTCAAAAACACGTATGTTTACACATTAAATATAACCTTATCCGCAAATTGGGGCATTACCATAGTACGAGTAAGGAATAACCAATCAGCGAATTACATTACAATGGGGGGAGAAAAACTATGCATGCTATGATAATGACAAGTTAAAAATGCTTAGATCAATAACAATGTTTTATGTAAATTTAAAAAAAAACCTAAGATCATAAGAATGTTAGTCCCCTTGATTAAATCTTAATTGACGTCATCAAAATTCTGCACAAAGCTGTCTGTAATCAACGTTATACTTTTAATAATTCAAAGCATAGTTACCTTCGACGTGATTGGCCAATACAAGGTCATTTGATAGCCATTCAAAGGTGGGAAAACTTAAGTATTAAACCATTCAACCTATGAGTACTAAACCGAAAATCATTTAAAGGCCAGAAAAAGGTTACATGTAACCGGATAGAAATATAGCACCAGCATAGTAAATGGACAGTTGGTCTAAGAGGTGTTAGAAAATGTAAACCTCCAAGTGGAGATCCATGTGATGACCAACATTAGTGTTTGAATGATCTCTAGTTAATTATCCCATTGACTCATCTTGCTGACCTGTATCTTGATATACTGATTGATAATCTAGTATCGGAACTTGAACAAGTATTGCCAGACCTTAAAGTGATATTGACTGGATTGATACCAGAAATGTAAACGTCGGGATTCGACTATAATATTAGATTTTTGAAGATATACTAACGGCAATAGATATCTTGTATGAAGAATTACATTAACAGTGAGCCAGTTCTATGAATCCTTTTGCAGAATATATACTGTTCAGTAATTAATTGTGTATAAGCTGGTCAGTATAAAATACATTCTATTATATGAACACTAATAATGTTAGACAGAGAGGAGTTAAAATAAGCCACGAAGGAGTTCATGAAGTGATAATGAAAATCCAGACACTTAACGCTATACATGTCTAGGTTCGAATACGACAATGGTAACCTCATTGATTGCAACACTGGATGATCCGGGTTTGAAATTCAAAGGGGATATCAAAAACGCCTTACTGACGAATCTCAAGAAGTAGAAAGCTTAGAGCTTCCTGTCGATTGCCTCCAATCAACTGATACTAAGTCATGAAGTTTATCTGCACTGTGATAGGAAATGGGCATACGCTGTTTCACCAATGAAAAGACCCTAGAAAATTTAGATTTCGCCCATGATGATTTATGTGTAATGTCACATAAACTCGAAGATCTAAAGACGAAAAAATAACAAGTTGGTAGAACAGGCAGGGCAGGGAAGACGAGACTTCCTTCAGGTAGACGTAGAGACGACAGAGATTATGAAGATACTCAACCAACAAACAACAACAACAACAATAGCAACAACAAGCACCAATCACATGAACAGGAGAAATGTGAAGGAAGTCGTCTCTCTCACCTACCTACAAGGCAGCATCCGAAATACAGCAAGACACCTTCACTAGTCTGTGGAGATCAGTATGAAAATCCACTGCACTGCACTGCACTCAGCATAAAACGTGAACAAGATCCCGATTCTCAATACTATGTCAGTCAGTCAGTCAGCTAGTCAAGTCAGCCCTTCTATGTGATGATGGTTGACAGCCTTCGCGTCTCACAAAAACCATTTCATTCCAACAAATTGCAGACATGCATCATCTACACTCACTCCATACTGAAGATGAGATGAAATGAGAAGACGACAAACAATAAACAAGGAGGAAGTATGGTATGACAACGAGACAACCAACGATGCAAGAAGTTATTGTGTGACAACTATGCTGAAGAGTAAAGTGGAGATGGATTGAGCATACACAGAGAACACTATTCGAGACTGTCGAGTAGAACTGAAATGGAAAAGGATGAGTTGGGCGTCGGAGTGTGACATGGAGGAGATGGTGTGAGGAAGAGATGAAAGGTTATAGGGAATTGTGGAGCTAGGTTGAGTGAAACGGTGCTGTAAAGATCAGGGAGTAGACATGTATATGTTTCTAGGGCTATGAGACATCCAGTTGCTTAGGTGGAGAATTTGAACCTCGAGTCAATTGCCTAATATAACTGAACCATAGAGCCAGTGAATAGAATAAATATATTAGTGTACTATTATTCTGTCTAGTGAATAACATAGAATATCATGGTGTCTGAATTCAGTATATATCAATGATTCGTTTGCACTTAAGACAGACAGACAGACATTCTATGGACTTGAACTGTTATATTCAATTCAAATCAATTACACCTATGTAAATAATTTCATTAAAAGATAAATAAATAAATAAGTAAATAAAAATACTAATAGTATAGATGAAAAAATGAATAAGACAATAAATAATATATAAATTAACCGTTCAGCTTTTCTTTTTTCTTCTTCACATTCAATTAAAAGTTTTTGTAATTCTAAGCATAATTCATTAGCTCTTTCACGTTTATCTTCATAACATCGACGAATATCTTGTGCATGACATAATTCTTCACGTCGACGACGAATAAGCATTAATTCCAGTTTAGGAGTTGATTGTCCTTCAAGACGTATATCCTAAAGTATAGATTATTGTATACAATAATAATTATATATAGGAAGAAAGAAAGAAAGATAAGAGAAAATTAAGTTTACATCAGAATAGACAAATATACACTTAGAAACTGATTGAATATAGATTTATGAACTATGTAGACGGCTTGGTTAGAAAACTTCTTCAAGAAGAAAATAATATTAATCAGATGACTAGAGATTTATTACAATGATACATTCTTTCATTGTCTTCGAAATCTTGAAAATATTTGTTAATCTTCATCGTTGGTTGACGACCAAATTGATCAGTCAATGTTGATGTATGCCAATCTGTGTGAATACTTCAATATTATCATAGTTTCATATTATTGATAGATAGTAACTTCCAGTGGAGTTAAAAGATGTAGGTTTCATCCTGTTTAGGGCTCATCATATGGATATAACTACCTCCTATTGAGGGATTTCGTTGACATTGAGAGTCGAACTCATGACTCAATCATATAGTGAACATCCTCACACCATTATTGCTGAAGGTTTCGAAGGAAGAAAGGAAGGAAAGGTACCTGCAGATTGATTTGAAGAAGGGTTACCTTATCAAACTCCCATACAACAATGACCTAAGTCCTTGTAAGAACTGGTGCGAAATCATCCTCCTATTTACGCCAAGTAAAATATTCAGCTGCATCATCCTGGAGAGGCTGAAAACTGCTCTGCATTCAAAATTACCACCAGAACAGGCTAGCTGGCTTCACAAAGAACAAATCATGTGTTGATCAAATTGCAAAGCCACGCTACGCATCATCATAGAACACAGCGTAGAATGGCAGTCAACTCAACTCTTTATCTTAACTTCATCGACTTTGAAAAGGCCTTCGAAAGAGGAGTCGATCGAGAAGTAATCTGACAGCGACTTCAACACAACCGTTTTAGTACCACAAACCTTTGTCAACCTCATTCAACAGCACCTGTATGCTATATGATGGTACATGATAAGTGATTTACAATGGAAAGCTGATCAGTGATGCCTTTGAAGTGAAAACAGGTTGACAGGTAAGACTAGACAAGACAAGGTTGCCGCATACTATTATCAATGATCTTCTTGATTGTGGTTGACTGGATCATGCAACAAACAACTGTGAGGAGTGAGATGAGCATAGGTTATTTGACCGATGAAAGGCACTAGCAGTTTTGGATTTCGTCAATGATGATTTATGTGTAATGTGGCATCCTTCACGTGAACGTGAAGATAGAGGTCATGAAGATAGCCAACCACCACCACCACCACCACCAACAAGCACCAATCACGATGAACAGGAGAAATGTGAAGGAAGTCGTCTCTCTCGCCTACCTAACAAGACAGCATCCGAAATACAGCAAGACACCTTCACTAGTCTGTGGAGATCAGTATGAAAATCCACTGCACTGCACTGCACTCAGCATAAAACGTGAACAAGATCCCGATTCTCAATACTATGTCAGTCAGTCAGTCAGCTAGTCAAGTCAGCCCTTCTATGTGATGATGGTTGACAGCCTTCGCGTCTCACAAAAACCATTTCATTCCAACAAATTGCAGACATGCATCATCTACACTCACTCCATACTGAAGATGAGATGAAATGAGAAGACGACAAACAATAAACAAGGAGGAAGTATGGTATGACAACGAGACAACCAACGATGCAAGAAGTTATTGTGTGACAACTATGCTGAAGAGTAAAGTGGAGATGGATTGAGCATACACAGAGAACACTATTCGAGAATATCACGTGTGAGGAGAGACTGTCGAGTAGAACCGAAATGGAAAAGAATGAGTTGGGCGTCGGAGTGTGACATGGAGGAGATGGTGTGAGGAAGAGATGAAAGGTTATGGGGAATCGTGGAGCCAGATTGAAAAGATTGTAGAGAAGAGAGTGAAATGGTGCTGTTCTACTTAAGCCTTATGTGCCACTAGGAACCCAAAAGACCAATAATAATAATGGTGAATAATGGGTAGTAATAGAGTTTGGGACTTGTCAGTTGGATGTACCTGTCTCTTAATGAGTAATGTTGTTGAAAGCGTTGAAATGTGAAAAGATGATACCATATGATAGTCTGGTAAATGTCATCACCAAATAGTCAACGAACTACTACTCAGATATATCAAAGTGGAATGTGTAAATTGTAAGTTAATGATTCAATTTATAGCGCAGTATTTCCTCTTAAACCAGATGGTTTTTAAGACCTCCCCAATTTACTCATACTACTTAAAATAAATGAGATGACTCTGTGAAGTTTAAAATTACTCTCATGTAATCAATGAACAGATTAGGTTACTGTTGTGACCGCGTGGGTATAATGAATACTGAGACTCAATAGATACCTCAATCGAATAACTTTATGACTGACTTCCCTCACTACCTTCTGCTTCACTGAGCCACGGTAAAATCAGAAGACAAAAACGGCCTGTGACTGCAAAAACAGCGACAACAACTTTTATTAGACAAATACATGACATATATGAAGTTACAAAACTCTCAGAAAGTGAAGCCACAAACGAGCCAATCAGATTTCTTGTACGAGGTTGAATTCTTCCAATCAGTTTCTCATGTCAACGCATGCATAAATCATGACCTGAACATGATCTGATCAGGACTTAAAAACTCCCTTATTGACTGCCTTCTTGTCGTTACGTAATAGTTAATGTATTACAAACATAGTCTGAATATTTTGAAGGCAAAGCTAAGTGGTTTTTAAATATTAAATTTTCAACTGATGAACCACGAGTTCGAATCCTGCTTCGCTTACCCTCCTCGTTATTGACTACTGCAACAATATGCATAAAGTTCAGGAGTGGAGTTCCTGCTTTATATTCCTATCTGTTTCAGCTTCATACCATAAATGACTTTGATCATGAACTGTACAACAAAAACAAAGATGAAAAAGTTAAAAAACACTTACTTGTAAGTAAATAGCAATTTCTTCTTTCCATAACTGACGTAGTGAATTGAATTCATCGTCTGTATACTGAAGTAAACTTGAACAAGTAACATTTAAGTGAGATAGGATTTGACGAAAACTAGGACGATTCCCCGGTTTAATATTCCTATAATTATTTGCATAAATAAGAGGGTAATATAATAGTCTCAGTGGAATAAAAAGATATATAAGTAACTATTTATACTACTTTTATATCCTAAAATTATTCTCTTGACTTACAAAGCCCAAGGGGGGGGAATTTCACAGAGTGATTTGTTCTCTAAGCGATAGTTTTATTTAGCAAATGTTTCAGTATCCTGTTAGACATCATCATCAGTGTATCAGAGCTTCCACAAGGAAATATCGCTTCAAAGTGACATCAAAGTAAGTCAAGGAAACAAAAAAGAATTCAACCAATCACATAGTTGCACACCCTTCTGAGAAAACCAAAGACAGAAAGTCCACCAACCAGATTAGACATACACCTCCATACTCACCGAGCAGCCAATCAGAATACACCAAGGTAAAGTAGCAAGTTATAAAAATCTATGCACAACCAATTACTTCACTTTCTTGTGTAGCTCTGATAACCATGTCTAACATGACACTGAAACGTTTTCCAAATAAAAGAATAGGTCAGAAGAAAACTCATTCTGAATAATATTCTTTGAAAAAGGACCTTAAACTGGCTATTAATTACTACTGATTCTTTAGAGTTGGCTTAAAACATTTTAGCCAATCACCAGTGTTTACTGTCTAGACAATGAGATAAAAGTCAATCAAATGCTCATTGTTAATAACGTGCTACTAAATGTAGATGAACGCGGGTTTATTCAATAGAAGTTATACTACTAATTAAATAATAAGTAATAACATTCCTTAGGAAAAAGTAAAAATTAGAATTTAGATGTTTGGTAGAGTTGCGAAATCGCAAAACATTTTTTAAACTATATAATTGTAGTCAGTATGACTTTCTTTATATGTATAAAAAGAGTATTAGAATGCATGCGGTTGACTGAATTTCTTTTTATGATTAATGCGTTAAACTGTTACACTTTCACTGCTTTTAAATCATTATCAAAATATGACCCGGTATTATTGCATACTGGTCCAAGTTGCCACACATCATATCAGCAAACCAAGCTAGAAAACATTAAGGTTGAAGATAAAGCCGTAAAAGAGAGGAAGGAGGAATAAGAAAATATTGAACTCAGTAAGACGATAAAGATCATGTGTGGATGCATCTACACCATTGACATAGATTGTGAAACATAACACCTAGGGTCACTAATCACTGGTTTTTATTATCATGTGGACCCTAAACGGGAAGTCTATATATCCTTACATGACTCAAACAAATAGTGAAAGACTTCAACGACTGATACCACGTTGTAGTCTGGTCACCCTAACATTTTTCTAACCTAAACCTAACTCAGCAAACGTTGAGGGACGAAGTAAACAGTGACTAGACATACGTAGCACATGTCACAGCCACCTTACTAGATGAAGGTCCACAACCTCATCAACTGACTCTCCTATCTTTCTTAAAAGTCATCACCTGACTTCCAACTTTACTGATGTAGTGACACCACGATACATAGCCTATGCTACGAAGGCAATGGTAGTCAAATACATGAAGTCTTTTCATATCCTCTACCTTTAGTGGTCATATTTGAAAGCCATACAGTAAAACAGAGCGAATTCCAGTGTAGTATAGTCGACTCTTAATAGATAGTTGAATATTACGGTGGCAACATAAATGACGTAAGTTACGCTAGTCACTAAAGCCTTTTGCATCCATGTAGACATTTCGCTGGCCACTGATCCATCAGCGTTGATTCTACTTCTCAGGTAAGTAAAGCGTTGAAAGTACTCAACCACTTCATTCTCTATTGTTAGCTGGGGTACCATTGAAAACCGGTCCTGGAGCAACATTTTTGCAATTGGGTGGAGAGAATCGTATCCATACACACCCTAAAATTAGGAGTCAATGTCATCAGAAGATTCTGTATCACGTCAAAGTCTTTACCTAACAAGGCCATGTCATCTGCGTGTACTCTAAGTCTGCAAAGGATTCTTCTGTGATTAGATCAATTCTTGTAAAGTCAGAGGAGGAGAGGGAGATACCCATAAGTACGTCTATGATAAATTTGAATAAGAACGGAGGGAGTCAACATCCTTGATGAATACAGATTATAGGTATGATTTCAACAAATTTATGTTAATTATATAAAAAAGAAGGATACATCTATAAAGACATTAAATATTCACCTGAGTTCTCATGCAAACCACAATTAATTTTCATAGAAATCAGTAAAAATAACGTGCAGTCAGCAACAAGTGAGACTATTGCTAACACATTATACTTTGTAACTGCTCCAAAGGGGATGAGAATTAAAAAAATGTAGTATTTTGTTTATTATTGGACATAGGGCTTCAGTAAAACGTCGCCATTTCACTCTAATGTCTGCAATCTTTTGGATTTAGCTTGATGACTCGTCATAAGCTTTCACTTCTTCCTCACACCATCTCCTCCATGTCACACTCGAACGCTCAACTCGTCGTTTCCCCTTTGGATTCCACTCGAGGGCCTGGCCTGAAGTGTGATGTCCACGAATGGTCTTCTCAGTGTATGCCCAATCCATCTCCATTTCCTTCCAGTGCATATTTGTTGAGTGATAGGTTCCTGGTTCGTTGGTTGGTTCGTTCCTAGGCCACACTTCCTCCTTGCTTATTCTTTCTCGCCTTCTCATCTCATCTCATCTCATCTTCAGTGTGGAGAGAGCACAGACGACAGCTGCTGCTGCAGTTGATTGGAAGGAAATAGTTTTTGTAAGGCGCCAAGTCTCTCAACCATCATCACGTAGAAGCACTGACTTGACTGACTGACTAATTGTTGAAAATCCGGATCTTATTGTTTATACTGAATGCAGTAGATCTCCACAGATTAATGAAGACCTGTCTTGCTGTGTTTCACATCGTCATCTGCGCCACCGCCACAGCTGCCTGTAGTTAAAATGATGCTGCCTAGGTATACATAAATATATTTCCATCGGATTTTTGTTTTAACTAACAATTAGCCATTTATAATGCTAATATCTTTATCAAGTTTATAGGGAATAAGCTATTAGCTGTGAATAACGAAACATCAGTAAAAAAAAAACAACTTTAGATGGTGGAATTAGGAGATTAGGCTAATGTGAACAATGTGTGAACAGTGGTTTAGTGGAATACATTAAGAACATTCTGATCATATACATATTCACTTATCAAGTTGATTTATATGAAATCAAAGGATGACATAGGAGAACAAATAGGGAACAAGACATAATAAGGGGTCAGTACTTTGATATCTTCATTTATCTGTGTACACTATCCTAATTAGGCGGCTTGCTTAAATGCTTGGGGTAACAAAATATTTTCTACCAATTATACTCTATCAAATTCTTCCCTTTCAATTAGTGTTTTAATATCTTTTGAAAGTATCTCATGTAATCTCATATCTTTTTAAGATGTTTTCAAATTTTCTTATCTTAAGTTAAGAACAAAACAAAAGAGGGGGTGGGGTCGTGGGTGCGCACTGCTGAGGAGTCCCATACTAGTTGGACGAAACAGCTGTCCAGTGCTCCCAGGATTCCTTTGTTCCTCCAACTGATGTCAGTCTACGATGAATAACAACTTGAAATATTTCCAAATCTCCACAACCCCCTCAAAAAAATTTAATTGAACTGGTGCTCATTGGTGACTAGCTTCGAGAAGTATTCCCGAAGTTCCAATGGGAAGTCGTGACCGGTGGAGTCAAAGCCTGATGGCCATGAGGACAGATACTCAGCGATGATATTGGGTGGCAGTTGCGCTATGTATCATGAGCTAAGAGAAGTTGGAAATATGGAGCATTGGATTGTGACCCAGTGGCTCAATGGGAACGCGCTGGCCGCAGAACCTAAGGGCCGCGGGTTCGACCCCTGCTGGTGTGGGGTGGTGGGTGAGCTCTGCTGAGGAGTCCCTTACTAGGACGAAACAGCTCTCCACAGCTTCCTCAAAGGAGAGACATTCAACCAGTTCGAAATGGATATGTAAGTGCTCAAATATTCATTACCATACTACTATTCTTAGGATATTTGTATGAGGTTATGAATTTCTGTGTTGGTTAGATGACTGACTGAACTGCCATCATTGAATTTCCACTTGATTTTATGTTCATTTACGAATCGGGAACAGATGATAGAGTAACACTGGCTACCTCTTCCACTATACACAATTAATAACTATTTCTTGTAAAAATGTTGTACAAAAAACGAATCTGTTGGAATATTCCATACTGAAAACTTTATATTGTTGTTCCATATGTTGTTTGGAATATACTGAATATCATTATTATTATTATTATTACTATTTATTGAAATATACTTGTAATTCTCCGTTGTTTTATTGGATAGAATTATTCGATCTCGATTCCTACATGGCCGGCTCGTATGCGGATGCCTCGATATTGTCTGAATGTTAATTACGGTAATTTAATTGGTTGTAGCCACCAGCTGGATGGATTTGCACTCCATTGAGAAGTGATGTTGTTTCCACTGAGACTAAACCTTGTATCTATCCCTTCAAACGCCGAGACGTTTTCCACTATGCCATGGAGGTACATCCAGATGATAAGTCCTAAATAACACAAAACGCACATTCTAGATTCCTCTGCTAGCCACAACCAAACATATTGTTATAATTACCATTGATAAAAGGGAGAAATTATTTTAAAACAACTTTGTTTTTCTGTACATTTTATTCGAAGATACAGAAACAAGTGGAGCAAAAAAGTTTATTTTAGTATCCAGAATTGAAGTGTGCATTATTTTTTGATGGGAAATTGTAAAATACTTTAATGTGATTCACAAAACTAAAACTAACAAAAGATAATATGTGTATTGACTTGAATTTGATCAGTTAAATAAGATAACTACTTACAACTTGTAAGTAGTATAGATTTCAGGGTGGAAAATCTACGAGTAAAACAACTGTTTAGTGTTAGCGGCTACAATAGCAGTGAAAATCGTTTGTCCACTACTGATGACACTATATTCACCGATCTCCTGAAATAATGTACATACGCATGTAATATCACAGCGCATTACAATGTAGAATAGTTTAGCTGATTGTATATGCTAAAAAAAATGACTAATAAAATCTGTTGGCATTGAGGGAATGACAGCTGTCGAAACGTCTACTTATAGACAATCCCTGTTGAAGATAGGCTATATCATAAATAATTTATTGACAAATTTGTAAGCTTTTGTTCTGTGCGCTGCGAGGATACATCGTCTTTGAGTGAGAACCAAATCATAAAATCCAAATTAAACCTTTCTAATAAATGTCAATAAGACAAAAAATCAGATGTTTTAAGAGTTTTTCTACTAAATACGATGATCCCTCATTACTATATAGTTAAGAACACAGGTAATATCGAGGCATCTACACAGAAGCCCATATGCCAATAGAGACCGATCAATTCGGTCCAATCAACGACGGTATAATACAAGCAACAATACTAAAATTATACCCATCTCACAAGAAGTGGCTATCATGGATCGATGGTCTAGTTGAAAACGCTCTGGCGTTTGAAGTGATCCGTCCAGAGTTCGAATCCCGGTGGGAACTACACCACTCACTGGGAGTCCCAAATAGGACGAAATGCGCATTCTGGATTCCACAGCTAGACACTATCCATCATTACTACAACGATTATGATTGCAGGAAACACCGACATTGTTTCACACGCTTAACAAATCACTGTTTAACATCTTGATTCTAGGCGTAGCTGTGACGAATGTACATCTGTGATATCACAAAGCATAAGTTTCTAGGTTTCAGTATCATATAGGTTTAAAGTTGACCTAAATGTTTTTTGAAATAAAACATAAAGACACACTGGTGTTCCAGGGCCTTTTTCTTGTATTGTCAAAAGTCCTAAGTAACACTGAATGAATGCCGAAGACTAATCGATTTCAAGTTAACTAGTACTGAATATTGACTGAATTCCATCGACCACTTTCTTGTAGTGTGACTACCAAATCAGGGGCTCACTAGCGCAGTGAAGTTTGATGAGCATCACTCGGTGGGAGGGTATCGACAGGAAGTCCTGCTCCACCCTTGCTGACAGCCCTGAGACTCGAACCCGTATCACTGAGTTTTGCAGTTGCTCAAGATGCCACTCACCTACTCGGGTACAATTGGTCCCTTGTTTTAAGTAAACGTTACTGCGCATACCATCCACCATTTTGACCGCTCAAAGCAGGCACAAATGGACAAATATCTGTCTCTGGAATTCACAAAATTATTTAAAAATTCCTATGTGATGGTGTCAGTAGCGAACTGCAGCATAATCTAAACGCAAAATCAAAATTCCCCGTCTTTACACTTAACTGAAGGGACTATAATGCTACAATACCAAACAGTGTCTCTACGTCGAGTTGAATTACTCAATTTAGTAATTCAACGTCACATAACAACAAAGATTTGAAGGAATCAATCGTTGAAATCACAAATAACCTGCCCATATCATCTTTTAGTGAACAAATAAGCCATAGTTTAACACAGACTTCTACAGGGTGACGAATGAAAGTGATGAAATAAAAATTTAGGTCACCGTAGGATTCAGACCAGCAGCCTATAAGGGTTATCAGCTATGAGATCCACAAGTTGGCCGAAATCATGCAAAGACTCAGGTTTTCATTTCACAACCTTCAATCACCAACCAGTATAGATGAGTTAATCAGTAGAGATTTGATCAGCAATCTGTTATGCGCAAGAAGAGGACCATAACAAATATCATAATCAATACCAAGGCAAGAGACAAGCTTCTTTTAGATGAGTGATAGTCTTTTGTTCCGATAACTGCCAAGCTAACTTCTCACTGAACGCGAATTCGGTGCTTTCGTTGTCCAGCAGCACTCGTAATGGTTTTCTTGCCAAATTTTTATCACGTCCATTGAGACGCAGGCATATACGCTCTCGGACCAACGTCTGGTAGCCATCCAAACATGTACTCCAGAAGGAGCGGCAGTCTTCCACCGATCCTCTCCAGCGACGACTGATGGCAATGTAGTCTATCTGTATCCATTGCTGAGTTGAGCCCAGCGGACTCCACGTCAGACTGTGTCTTTCTTCATGTCTGAAATTTGTGCTAGCTAAAAATAAGCGGTTGTCTGAGCATAGTTATAGTAGGCGATCACCGTTATCTGTTCATTTAGCCGGGACTCCGAAAGTACCTCCTAAGTGCCTTTCTGCCCCACTTTCTGTCTACACCCATCTGTGCATTGAAATCACCTGCAACAACCACCACTTCTGAACGTTTGGCTTTTGAGAGGAGGCTAGATAGTTTTCGGTTGAACTTGTCCTTCACTTCATCCGAACTTCAGTCAGTGGGTGTGCAAGCAGAGATTACAAAGAGACAACGGCTAGTCTCACTATTCCTTTTAGTTCTCACTGTGCCGTTCAGCCGGACAGCGTAGAGGCGACCATCAACTGGGATCCAGTCTAGTAGTGAGCCTCCTGCCCTAGTGCTTAATGCTATGCCTACACCTGCAAGACCACGAGAGCTAGCCATCGAATCTCCAGAAACTAGAAGGGTGATTTTGTGGACTCATCAGATTTGTTGGGAGAGGTCAGGTGAATAACCGCACTTGGGTCCTGTGTGCGAATCTCAGAAACACAGGACACATCCGTGGCCCAAGTTGCTAGAGTCTTTACCAATGAAGCCTGTTGACCAACTTGACGGAGGGTGCAGACATTGAAGGCTCCAATATGTAATTTGAAGCATGATTTAAGGAGATAAAGGATGCTTTTCTGTGAACTCGGATAGTTGTCAAAGACTGCAGTGCTGGGAGAAATAGAAGATGATGTAGTATAGTTAGTTGAGTTACGTGAAAGAAGATTAGAAGGTAATGATGAGGGAGGTGGAGAGCAGTCTGAGGAGACTTGAGTGCTGACAGAGTGAGTTGTGAGGGCGGTTGACACTTCCCGGCTGCCAACACCGTAGAAAGCTATTTCTTCTTGAGGTGCCTGAAAGAGATCTGTGTAACCGCAGAGCCCATCGAAAATCTGTTTGACGTCTGTCACATGCAGCCTTTTGTTTATGGTTGTTTTGAACTTTTGTTATTTTGGGGTCGGATGGTCAAAAACAAACGACAAATGAACCAACACCACCAGCCCAGCAGACTGTGGGGTATGGTGGAATGTGTTATTTTTGGGGCCGATCTTTTCTAACCCCTGGCCCCTTCCACTGAGAAGGCAGCGTCAGCATAGCATGGCACTGCTGGTCAGCCAAGGGAAACAGCTTACTACTGTCATACCCTATCCAGCTAGCAGCAGTACGGCTTCGTCCTCAGACCCCATCATAGTCTAGTAATATACATCGTCTAACTACTATTCAACAGATGTTTGTGGTATGGTAGGACCTCGAGGGAACAAGTGTTCCACCAGCATAGCTTGTTGGATCATTGTGATATGGAAGCTCCACCACCATATCAAGGTAGCAGCTATCATTGGGGATTAGAACCAGCAGCCTCTAAGCGTTATCAGCTATGACATCCAGAAGTTGGCCGCAATCATGCAAAGACACAGATTTTCATTTCACAACCTTCAATCATCAACCAGTAGAGATTTAATCAACAATCGTTTATACACAAGAAGAAGATCATAACAAATATCATTATGAATACCAGGGTAAGAGACAAAAAAGAAGAAGGTATGAGAATCATACATACACACACACACACACACGCACAAACGCACACACACATAAAATGTACGTTCGACAATATACATACATTGCAAACACCTGTTGATATTTTTTTTTAAACATTACTAAAATAAGAAGGGAAAAAGCTTTCGATTTGTCTTTGTGCTATATATATATATATATATATATATATATATGAAGTGAAGGTCAACCAAAGATGAATGCGTGGGCGAGTAGTTAGTTGAATAGCGCTACACAAATACGATTTTGTTCATAATATGCGTAGAAATAGTTTTGAAACAATTTTTATAATAATAATAATAATAATTGTAGAACTAGTACACGGTCATTACAAATTAAGGTGTGCATTGTTTGTTCACAGTGTATTACAAAAGCTACAACGTGGAATGCGTAGAAATACTTTTCATTTAAGGACCATGTAGAGAGATTCGGTGTACTGACAATTCTTTTCGACTAAAATCTTTTGTCAATTAGATATATTTCATAGAATTGACTGATACTCATCATGAACTAGTGAAACAGTAAAGACTATAGACGATTGAAGAATGAATAGTCACTTCATGACTTAAAAGATATAATTGAACAACTATGTAAAAATCTGGGCAATTAGGATCAATATGTCAATTAGAACTATTGGCTTAACGGTGTACGTGTTGTCACCTTCATATCGATACATCAAAGATTATTATTATTATTATTAGTCCCTTGGGTTCCTAATGGAATATAGGGCTTCACTAGCACGCCTCCAGTGAACTCTGTTCTCTGAAATCTTTTCAACCTGGATCCACCACAGCCCACAAGCTCTCATTTCCTCCTCGCACCATCTCCTCCATCTCACCCTCACCTCAGACGTCCAACTCATCGCTTCCCATGGGGATTCCACTCGAGTGTCTGACTTGACGCGTGATGTCCCCAGTCGGCCTTCTCAGTGCATGCCCAATCCATCTCCACTTCCTTCCAGTGCATATTTGTTGGTGATAGGTTCTTGGTTGGGTCGTTCCCAGAGCTCTTTGTTGCTTATTCGTTCTGGCAATCCATCTGATCTTCAGTATTGAGCGTAAGCAGTTTTTGATGAATGTCTGTAGTTTATTGGAAATCCCTTTCGTGACGCGCCAAGTCTCTGAACCATACAGAAACACTGACTTGACTGGATTGATGTTGAAAATCCGTATCTTGCTCCGCATGCTGAGTGCAGAAGATCTCCACACTGGTTTCAGGCTAATGAAGGCCTCTCTTGCTTTTCCGATTCTGACTTTGACATCCTCTTCTGTGCCGCCTGTAGTTGAAACAGTGCTTCTTAGATAAATGAAGGAGCTTACTTTCTTTAAGTTTCTCCCGTTGATAGTGATTGGAGCTTGTTGTTGTTGTTGGAGTTGTTGGTTGGTTGGGTATCTTCATCACTTCTGTCTTCTCTATATTCACTTGAAGTCCCGTCTTCGCTCCCCTGCCTCTTCTGACAACTTGTTAGTTTTCGCCTGTACATCTTCAAGTTTGTGTGACATCAGGCACAAGTTATCACTGGCGAAATCCAGATCTTCTAGGTTCTTTTCCGCAGTCCAGTGTATCCTCCTCTTCTCGCTCCCCACTGTTTGCTGCATGATCCAGTCCACCACAATCAGGAATATCATGGGGGATAGTAGGCAACCTTGTTTCACTCCTGTCTTCACTTCACTTGAACGGCATCACTGAGCTTCCCATTGTGGATTACTTGGCATGTGGCGTCTTCATATAGTTGTTGAATGAGGCTGATAAAGGTTTGCGGTACTCCGTAGTAATGAAGCAGTTTCCAAATTACCTCTCGGTTGACGTTGTCAAACGCCTTCCCAAAGTGGATGAAGTTGAGGTAGAGAGTTGACTGCCATTCTATACTCTATTCTATGATGATGCGAAGCGTTGCAATTTGGTCCGCACATGATTTGTATTTCCTGAAGCCTGCCTGTTCCGGTCATAATACATCAAAGATAGAAGGCATTAACTTGAAGGACAGAGAAAGATAAGGGAGGATGAAAGCAATTAAAGTGTTAGAAAGGTGTAAAATGAGAAAAAAAAAGAGTGAGATTATAAGGAAATTCGGTGTGACGATTATTAAGATGCATCGCTGAGACAGATTGTCAGCCGCATCCCCCACCACACAGTCTTCAAACGCCGATTTCGGTTGTAGTGCTGACACCGACCAGGAATTCAACTTTTCATACAGTAATGCTTTGTTATAACTTAGCCAGGTTAACTAGTTCACTAGTTACTAGCCACTCTAAGCACACATAAAGAGGGAAGGTTGGACATACGCCTACCAACCATACACCGTAAAACTAATCCAAACACTGAAGAAACTTCAAAGCACAAACAAAATATAACAAATAATAACAAAATCATTCCTCACTGGAATCGGAGAAGTGAAATGACGCGACTTGGTGAAAGCCTGTCTTCGGGAAGCCAATTGGCCAATGTATCTTCTCTCCCTCGATGAAAGCAAAAGTAAACATGGGCACATGGAATGCCCACACCATATTTGAACCTAGCAAGACTGCCCAGATTGCAAACGAGATGAGAAGGTATAGCATTCAAGTGTTAGGAATGTGCGATGAATCTGCAGATGGAATGGAAGGAAGTGGACTATCCAAACTGTCAACTACACACTAATCAATAATCTAATCTACTCCGATATTGTCACCCACACGACAACCATGAGCACAGCACAGCACAGCACACTGAGTTTTCGAGTGGCTATCATGATGTCCCCTTCAACAGCATCGAAGGCTCTCTCTGATGCAGTGGGAACCAATCTTCTCCACTATCAGGATCATGACAGCACGGTTCAACTGAAAAGGAAGGAAGGAAGGTCACAATGATACAATGCTGGGCTATGCACCTACAAATGAGGCAGATGAAGAGAAGAAGGAGGAATTCTACAGACAACTCCAATCAACACCGGACAATATCCCACCTGAGTTGGCGACATCGAAATTCTAATGGGTGGGGTGACATGAATGACAAACTCAGGAAGAGAATGGATAACACAGAAAGAGAGCTAACCATGGGTCGAGAAGCACTCGGTGAGGTGATGAACGAGAATGGAGAATTGTTCGCAGAATTCTGTGCATCCAACGATTTGGTGATTGGAGGTGAGGCACTGTGTTCAATCAAGCACAAGGATATCCACAAAGCGAGCGACACGGACTCGATTTCACCAGACACCAGGACATACTACACTGAAAATCAGATCGACTTCATCTGAATGTGAAGGAAGTGGAGACGCAGTCAGGCTACTTGACACAAGGTGAAGAAGAGGAGCAGATGTAGGTTCACACCACTCACTATTTAGTGCAAGGAACCCACATTCACGGTCAAGATGACAGCCTTCAAAGAAGCTGGTGATGATAAACCACAGTTCAAGTTCAACACCCAGCAACTGAAGGACAAAACTACAAAGAATATCACGTCAGTCATCAAGACAAAATGCGAGATATCGAGCAACATCCCTGAAGAAACCCGTGTGTGTAAGAACACTGGAACTCTATGAAAGAGATGTGGAAGGAGACCTGCATAATCGTATTAGGAAGGAAGAAGAAGCAAGACAAGGAATGAACTGGATCGTCACGGACACATGGAAGCTGATAGACCAGTATGGTGAAGCAGAAGATAAACTAGTGCAAGGATGAACATCGAAAAGAGGAACTGAATAGAACCTATAAAACACTACACTGGACGAAGAAGTGAATAAGAGTGCGCGTAAAAATAAAAGAAACTTCTACGACACTGCCAAGTGAAGCAGAACAGGCTGCAGGTAGGAGAGATAGAGACCTGACAAAATTATATCAAATAACCAGGTTACTTTCTGGGAGGGATGAGATCAACACAGCAGGGATGAAACCAATGAAAGATAGTGAAGGGAACCTAGTTACCACCGGAGACGAAAAACAAAGGAAAGAATGGGCTGACTACTTCAAAAAGCTCTTGAATAGACCACCACCTGCACTTCGTCCAGAAATACCACCTGCGGCCACAGAACTACAAGTCAACACAAGCCCTCCGACTAAAGTCGAAGTCCTGAAAGCCATAAAGCTACTGAAATGCGTGAAAGCAGCAGGACCAGATGGAATTCCCCCAGAAGAACTGAGAACAGACGCAGAGACAACAGCGGACACGCTCACAAGACTATTGCAGAAGGCGTGGAAGGAAGGGTAGGTACCTGCAGATTGGAAGAAGGGTTACCTTGTCAAACTCCCGAAGAAGGGAACCTGAGTCTTTGCAAGAACTGGAGCGGAATCATGTTGCTGTCCACCCCAATCAAAATATTAAGCCGCATCATCCTGGAGAGACTGAAGGATGTGCTGGATTCAAAACAACGACCGGAACAGGTTGCATTCAGGAAGTACAAATCACGTGCGGACCAAACTGCAATGTACACATCATCATGAAACACAGCACAGAATGGCAGTCAACTCTCTACCTCAACTTCATCCACTTTGAAAAGATGTTCGACAGTGTCGACCGAGAAGTAATTTGGTAGTTGCTTCAACACTACGGAATACCACAAACCTTTATCAACTTTATCCAACAACTATAAGAAGACGCAACCTCGCCTGGTTAACTAGTTTACTAGTTACTAGCCGGTCCTAAGCCCGGGTAAAGAGGGAAGGTTGGGCATAGGGCTAGCAACCCTACCCCGTAAAACAAATCTAACCGCTAAAGAAACTTCAAAGCACAAACAAAATATAAAAAATAAAAACAAACTTATTCCCCGCTGGAATCGGAGAGGCGAAATGACGCCAGTTGGTGAAAGCCTTCGGGAAGCCAATTGGCCGATGTGTCTTCTCTCGATGAAAGCGAAAGTAAACGTGGGGACATGGAATGTCCGCACGATGTTTGAACCCAGTAAGGCAGCCCAGATTGCAAAGGAGATGAGAAGGTATAACATCGAAGTGCTTGGGATTTGCGAAAGCAGATGGAATGGGAGTGGACTCTCCAAACTGTCAACTGGAGAATCAATAATCTACTCCGGTCACCCAGACGCCAACCACGAGCACACTGAGGGAGTGGCTATCATGATGTCCTCAAGAGCATCGAAGGCTCTCATGCAGTGGGAACCAATCTCCTCCAGGATCATGACAGCAAGATTCAACTCAAAAGGAAGAAAGGTCACAATCATACAATGCTATGCACCTACAAATAATGCAGAGCAAGAGAAAAAGGAGGAATTCTACAGACAACTTCAATCAACACTGGACAAGACGTCAGTTGGCGATATCAAAATTCTAATGGGTGACATGAATGCCAAACTGGGAGGGGACAACACGGGAAGAGAACTAACCATGGGTCGAGAGGCGCTAGGTGAAATGAATGAGAATGGAGAATTGTTTGCAGAATTCTGTGCATTCAACGATTTGGTGATTGGAGGCAGTGTGTTCAGGCACAAAGATATCCACAAAGCGACATGGATTTCACCAGATGGACACACTAAAAATCAAATCGACTTTATCTCAATCTCAAGAAAATGGAGACGCAGTCTACTTAACACAAGGTCAAGAAGAGGAGCAGATGTAGGTTCAGACCACTACCTAGTGCAAGGAACCTTCCAAATCAAGTTAAAAGCCTTCAAGGAAGCTGGTGATAGACCACAGTTCAAGTACAACACTCGGAAACTGAAGGATGAAACTACAAAGGAGATCTTCAAGGCAGCCATCAAGACAAAATGGGAAACATCGAGCAACATCCCTGAAGAAACCTGTGTAGAAGAACACTGGAAGTCTTTGAAAGCTATGTGGAAAGAAACCTGCACAACAGTATTAGGAAGGAAGAAGAAAGAAGACAAGGAATGGATCTCGACGGATACCTGGAAGCTGATAGAGGAGAGGAGGATGGTGAAGCAGAAGATAAACCAGTGCAAGGATGCTCAACGACAAGAGGAACTGAGCACAATGTATAAAACACTGAACGAAGAAGTAAAGAAGAGTGCACGCAGAGACAAAAGACACTTCTACGAAACACTGGCAAGTGAAGCAGAACAGGCTGCAGGTAAGAGAGACCTGACGACATTGTATCAAATAACCAGGTTGCTATCAGGGAAGAGACCAACACAGATGAAACCAATAAAAGATGAAGAAGGAAATTTAATTACGAAAGAAGAGAAACAGAGGAAACGATGGGCCGACCACTTCAAGAAGCTCTTGAATCGACCACCACCTGCACTTCGTCCAGAAATACCACCTGCAGCCGCTGAACTACAAGTGAACATTAATCCCCCAACGAAAATGGAAGTCCTGAACGCCATAAAGCTACTGAAATGCGGGAAAGCAGCAGGACCAGATGGAATACCGCCAGAAGCACTGAGAACAGATGCAGAGACAACAGCGGACATGCTCACACACACCACTATTGCAGAAGGTGTGGAAGGAAGAGAAGGTACCTGACGATTGGAAGAAGGGTTACCTTGTCAAACTGCCGAAGAAGGGAGACCTCAGTGTTTGCAAGAACTGGCGCGGAATCACTCTCCTGTCCACCCCAAGTAAAATATTAAGCCGCATCATCCTGGAGAGGCTTAAAGACTCACTGGATTCAAAACTGCGACCGGAACAGGCAGGCTTCAGGAAGTACAAATCATGTACAGACCAAATTGCAACGCTTCGTATCATCATAGAACAGAGCATAGAATGGCAATCGGCTCTCTACCTCAACTTCATCGACTTTGAGAAGGCCTTTGACAGCGTCGACCGAGAAGTAATTTGGAAACTGCTTCAATACTACGGAGTACCGCAAACCTTTATCCGCCTCATCCAACAACTATATGAAGATGCCACATGCCAAGTAATCCACAATGGGAAGCTCAGTGATGCCTTTGAAGTGAAGACAGGAGTGAAACAAGGTTGCCTACTATCCCCCATGATATTCCTGATTGTGGTGGACTGGATCATGCAGCAAACAGTAGGCAGCGAGAAGAGGGGGATACACTGGACGACGGAAAAGAACCTAGAAGACTTGGATTTCGCCGATGACTTATGCCTAATGTCACACAAACTTGAAGATCTGCAGGCAAAAACTAACAAGTTGATAGAAGAGGCAGCTAAGACGGGACTTCAGGTGAATATAGAGAAGACAGAAGTGATGAAGATACCGCACCACCACCATCAACAACAACAACAAACTCCAATCACCGTCAACGGGAGAAACTTGAAGGAAGTAACCTCCTTCACTTATCTAGGAAGCACTGTTTCAACTACAGGCGGGACGGACGAGGACGTCAAAGTCAGAATCGGAAAAACAAGACAGGTGTTCATTAGCCTGAAACCAGTGTGGAGATCTTCTGCACTCAGCATGTGGAACAAGATACGGATTTTCAACACCAACGTCAAGTCAGTGCTCTTGTATGGATCAGAGACTTGGCGCGTCACGAAGGGTATTTCCAATAAACTACAGACATTCATCAACAACTGCTTACGCTCGCTGCTGAAGATCAGATGGCCAGAAAAAATAAGCAACAAGGAACTCTGGGAACGAACCAACCAAGAACCTATCACGCAACAAATATGCAGGAGGAAGTGGAGATGGATTGGCCATGCACTGAGAAGGCCGACTGGGGACATCACGCGTCAAGTCAGACACTCGAGTGGAATCCTCATGGGAAGCGACGAGTTGGACGTCCGAGGGTGACATGGAGGAGGTCGTGCGAGCAGGAAATGAGAGCTTCTGGGCTGTCGTGGGACCAGGTTGAAAAGATCTCGGAGAACAGAGGTCACTGGAGGCGTGCTACTGAAGCCCTATGTTCCACTAGGAACCCAAGGGACTAATAATAATAATAATAATAAGACGCCATATGCCAAATGATTCACCAATGGGAAGCCCAGTGATGCCTTTGAAGTGAAGACAGGATTAAGACAAAGATGTCTACTATCACCTATGACCCTCCTGCTTGTGGTGGACTGGATCATGCAACAAACAGTGTGGAGCGGGGAAATGGGCATATACTGCTTGACCGATGACAAGAGCCTAGAAGATATGGATTACGTCGATGACTTGTGTCTAATGTCTTGTGCCATAAACTTGAAGATCTTACAGGCAAATACTAACAAGTTGATAGAAGAAGCAGCGAAGGCGAGACTTCAAGTGAACGTAGAGAAGACAGAGGTGATGATAATACCCAATCAACGCCACCAACAACAACAACAAGCTCCAATCACCATGAACAGGAGAAACTTAAAGGAGGTAGCCTCTTTCACCTGTCTAGGCAGCATCATTTCAACTTCAGGCGGTACAGACGAGGACGTCAAAGACAGCCAGGACCGGAAAGACAGCAAGACACGCCTTCCTTTATTAGTCTGAAACCAGTGTGGAGATCGACTGCACTGCACTCAGCATAAAGCGTGAACAACATCCAAATTTTCAACACCAACGTCAAGTCAGTGCTCCTATGTGATGGTTGAGAGACTTGGTGCGTTACGAAAGGCATTTTCAACAAACTGCAGACATTCATCAACAACTGCCTACACTGGCTCGTTACTGAAGCTCAGATGAGAAAGCCAGAAAGAAAAAGCAACAAGGAACTGTGGGAGCGAACCAACGAAGCAAGAACATATTACCCAACAAATATGCCATGGAAGGAAGTGGAGATGGATTGGGCTGGCAGTGAGAAGACCATTCGGGGACATCACGCGCCAGGCCAGGCACTCGAGTGGAACCCAGATGGGAAGCGACGAGTTGGGCGTCCGAGGTGAGGGTGATATGGAGGAGATGGTGTGAGGAAGAAGTGAGAGCTTGTGGGCAGTCGTGGAGCCAGGTTGAAAAGATTGCAGAGAAGAGAGTGCACTGGAGACGCGCTACTGAAGCCCTATGTTCCACTAGGAACCCAGGGGACAAACAATAATAATAATCTTGTCTACTTCTATCCTTTCTCAATTACAAACCTTGTACAACGAGGCGGACGGTGACCAGGCACATACGTAATACATAACCCAGCCATCTGAGTCGATGAAGTTTCACAACCTCATCAACTCACTTTCCTGTTCCGCTCAACTTCTACGTTACTGATATGTTGGCACCAAGAGAAACAGTCTACACTACGAGGGTAACAGTGGTGGAATACTTAGAGCTCTCTTATGTTCTTCACCTTTAATGACCAGATTTCACAGCCAACTGGCTTCGGTACTCACTATCAATGAAGGCGAGTTGTTCAAGAGGATTTCTTCGATCTTATTGCTGTAAGTCCTAAAGCCTAAACACAACTGACAATTATATACCGTACTATATATGTGTGTGTTTGATTAGTGTAAATACTAGTTATAATGACTAACATGCAATGACACAAGAAAAGGAAACGCCTATTTAGTCAGTCAGAAGTAAAGTTTTTCAAATCATCTTTTATATATTACCTAATCCCACCTAAAAATAAGTATTATTTACTCAATCAAAAGAAAATATATTAATTACCATGGAAACTGACGTCGTCTATACTACAAGAGCGGTAATAATATTGTATTATTCAGTACCTTAATTTATATAAAAACTAATAGGGATTGCAAATCGATTATAGAAATCGAAACGCACTCAGCAGTTTTGTGCAAATCCATGCAGTAGGCAGTGAATCATATCCTGGACCCCCAAAACCTCGAAAGGTGGAGCAGGGATCGAACCCATGACCCACTGGTTGAAAGTCATCTTTCCGAACTGACAAACCACACCTGGATGATGGGAGTGAAAGGGTGAAGTCGTACTGCTGACTAGGGGGGGGAGGGTGGCAGGAGTAAGGTGGTTCCTCCTCTGGATGACCAACCGTTCCACGTGGATTTTATCGCCTTGCCTATTTAGAAAGAGAAGGGTTAGAAAAAATTGGCCTCAAAAATAACATGCTCATCCCTTTGTCCAGCGTTACAACAATCATATCTCAGTCGGTGAAGGTTCACAACCTTATCAACTGATTTGCTTCTCTTGCCAAACTCCCCTCGTCTAACCTTGATAATGCTGATACGGTGATTTAACCATACACAAACAATGCTACGAAAACTCGTGTTTTTGAAAACCTGCAATCTTTTCATACCTATTTCCAATAGTCGTCTCACAGGACAAAACGGACTGCAGCGCAGTACAAGTAGTTGGATATCTCGCCGTTCCTAGTGATGAAGTAAGTTGACAAATGCCAAGCGGACCGTCTGTATGCGAGCTGAGATTTCATAAGGAAGCAATTCATTCGAACTGATGTAATTCCCTTAGTAAGTGAAGTGGTGAAAGTATCCTACCAGTTCATTCCTTAATGGTAAGTCAACAATATTTTACATTTGATAGGTGAAAAATGCATGCCAAACCTCGTTAGATTTCTGCTCAAGTTTTATCTATGATACTTCCGAGAATTTTCTTTACTACAATGTTTGTTTAGTAACCAATAAATGAACAACAAAAGTTAACGTTAACAATCTTGAACAAGTAACCTGAAGGTTACTTTTATATGAAACAGAATTTTTACTATTTACTCAATCAGGGCATATCATCCTGTTTGTTCCACGAAATCCTTTTACACAACTATCAGATGAAATCATTTCCTTATATATAGTAATGATGGGCAGTGGCTAGCAGTGGAATCCAGGATGCACATTTCGTTCTATTTGGGACTCACTAGTCAGCTGGATGTACCTGCCTCCTGGTGAGTGATGTTGTTCCCACCGAGCCACGATAACCAATTCTTGTGCGAAGGGTATACTTTTAGTGTTATTGCTTGTATTACACCATCGTTGATTCCACTACTAGCCACTGCCCATCATTACTATACATAATTAAAACACAGGCAATATCGAGGCATCGGCACAGGTGCTCATATGCCAACAGAGACTGATCAATTCGGTTCAATCAATGACGGTGTAATACTAAAGCTATACCCGTCGCATGAGAAGCGGCTATCGTGGCTCGGTGGTATAGTGGATAACGCTTTGGCGTTTGAAGCGATCGCTCCTGAGTCCCGATGAGAACAATATCACTCACTGGGAGGCAGGTACATCCAGCTGACCAGTGAGTCCCAAATAGAACGAAATGTGCATCCTGGATTCCACTGCTACCCACCATCCGTCATTACTTTACATAATTAAAACACAGGCAATATCGAGGCATCCGCACAGGAGCTCATATGCCAACAGAGACTGATCATTTCGGTCCAATCAACGACGGTATGATATAAAAAACAATTATATACTAAAAACTATACCCGTCTTACAAGAAGTGGCTATCATGACTTGGTGGTGTAGTGGATAACGCTCTCGCTCCTGAGTCCGAATCCCGGTGGGAACAACATCCCTCACTGGGAGGCAGGTACAATTAGCTGACTGATGAGTCCCAAATAGGACGAAATGCGCATCTTGGATTCCACTGTAACCTAGTGCCCATCATTACTAAACATAATTAAACACTTAACCAATGTTATATGATCCTGCAATGTAAATCTGGATGATTTCACTTCAGGAATAGAACGACTTTAAAATCCTATTCAGTAGGTGATTATCGATACATTTACAGGGTTTATCAGTTTATATTGTTATGCAGAAGAAGAGTTTTTCAACTAACGGTTTCAATTCAAAAAATAAACATACAAACAAATTAGTCAGCCCTACACAAAGGAAGATACGTGTAATTGTAACAATGTTAAATTACCAAGCAGTTAAGTTTAGTTGGAATATAACCAATGAAAGTCGAGTAGTAAAAATGGTTACATGTTTTCATCATGTTCACTTTTTCAGGATCTTTCACATACTGCGGGAATCAGTATGGTGAATTTCAAGCCTAGATAGATGTACAGTATTCAGTAAATGAAGTGAATTAAACCAAGAGGTTATGAACAACTATGGTCAACCTTAGTTGGTAGTGATATGCATTATCTGACCGATTATGCTGTGTTATCTACAAGTTAGATTAATTTAAGAAAAAAGTCAAAGGTAATTAGAACAAGAACATGGCAATGAGCTACAAAGTCTTTCACTGCTGATCAAAATCATTTAAGTTGTCGGTTTGATGTCTGTAAGACAACTGAAATTGTACATGTCATGTAATATGGTTCAAAATCGATGACAATGGCACACCATATCATTTACTTCGTATTACCACAAATCTGTATTCCTTTTGGTTCAATTTTTCCTCATCAAATAGTGTTTTTTTTTTGTATTGTGCCAGATATAATTACCTTCACTTCATTGGCTTTCTCATCCACGTACTGATCTGAGGTGCCGCAACTTGCGTCCATAAACATCTTTGTCAGGTCCTTTGTTTTTAGTATCAAGTTAGGCGGTTCAATCACCATGATTATTTATTGATACTTGTAGTTCCATGTTGTTATTCTGGATCGAATTGATCACTCACTGTTGATAAATGAGTCCCTTTGTGAATACCTCAAAATTGCCTGATTATTCATGATGTTATCATTTGCTTTAGTGGTGGTTAGCAGTGGAATCCAGAACGCTGGGTTCTCCAGATTCATCGAGGTGATAATTCATAGATAGGAAGAAACGCAGATTCTGCGTTCCAATCCTACCTACCGCTAAGCAAGATTCGATCACTAGTTTACAGATGGTACAATTGTTGTTGATTCTAAACCATATATGGGTTAGATTATAAAGGGTGATGACGATTTTATGGTGCATAGCGGATACACAAAGTTTAATATTTTATGTTCAGTGTGATTAAATCTACAAATATAAACATTTTTTCGCATAAGTAAAAACTAGGAGGTTTAGTGAATAAAAATGTATGAAGCTTTTTATCTCCGCGCACTGCATCATTATATCGTTGACGCGATCAAAAATACATCATCATCACCATCATTATCAACATAGGACCAGGCATTACTACGTAACGGTCCGAGTTGCCACAGACTCAGATAGTTGTCGAAGGCTGCAGAGGTAGGAGAAATTGAAGATGATGTAGCATCATTAATTAAGAGACGTGAAGGGAGATTAGGAGGTAATGATGGAGGAGGATAGCAGTCAGAAGAAACTTGGGTGCTGACAGAGTTGTGAGGGCGGTTGACACTTCCCGGCTGCCCACACCGTGGAAGGCTATTTGTTCTTAAGGTACCTGAAAGAGATTTGTGTGACCGCAGAGCCCATCGGACGTCTGCTTGAAGCCTGTCACACCCAGCCTTTTGAGTATGATTATTTTGAACTTTTGTATTTTTGGGGCCGGATGGTCGAAAGGAAACGACAAGTGAACCAACACCGCTGACCCGGCAGACCGTGGGGCGTGGTGGAGTGTGTTATTTTTGGGGCCGACCTTTTCTAACCCCTGGCCCCTTCCACTGAGAAGGCAGTATCAGCATGGCACTGCTGGTCATCCAAGGGGAACACCTTACTGCTGTCACACCCCATCCAGCTAGCAGCAGTACGACTTCGCCCTCAGACCTCCGTCATAGTGTAGCAATTTACACTATAACGGTAACTGCTTTTCGTCTAACCACTATCCAACAGACCTTTCTGGTATGGTAGGACCTCGAGGGAACAAGCGTTCCACCAGCATAGCTCGTTGGGTCATTGTGATTTGCAAGCCCGACCACTACGTCAAGGTAGCAGCTATCGGTCGGGATCAAAAATACAAATTTATATGTAGACACAATGAGAAGTTGAGTGATGCCTTTCAAGTGAAGACAGGTTGATAGGTAGGACAAGGTTGCCGCCTACTATCACCGACCGTCTTCCTCATTGTGGTCAACTCGATTGGACTGAATTGGATCGTGCAAGAAACTGTGAAGATCGAAAAGACGGGTATACGCTATTTCACGTATGAAAAGATCCTAGAACATTTCGATTTCACCCACGATGATTTATATCTAATGTCTGGTGTCTCATAAACTCGAAGATCTACAGGCGACAACTAACAAATTGGTATAGGAGGCAGGGCAGCGAAGACGCCACTTCCTTTCGGAGAACCTAGACAACGAAGAGGTGATGAAGATACCCAACCAACAAACAACAGCAAGCACCAATCACCATCAACGCGAGAAATCTAAAGGAAGTCGTCTCTCTAACACATCTACCCAGATAGAATGGTTTCAACTACAAGCAGCGATGGCAGCGGCACACATGACGATGTGAAAGCCAGAGTCCGAAAGACAGCAAGATAAGCCTCCATGAATCTATGGAGATCAGTGTGTAGGTCTACTGCAGTGCACTGCACTTCACTCAGCATTAAGCGTGAACAAGATTCAGATTTTCAACACTTAGTCAGTCAGTCAAGTCAATGCTTTTATGTAATGATGGTTGAGAGACTTGGCGCTTTACAAAAACCATTTCCTTCCAACCAAATGCAGACATACATCATCAGCAGCTGTCGTCTGTGTTCTCTCCATACTGAAGATGAGATGAGAAGGCGAGAAAGAATAAGCAAGGAGGAAGTGTGGCCTAGGAACGAACCAACCAACCAACCAACCAACGAACCAGGAACCTATCACTCAACAAATATGCACTGGAAGGAAATGGAGATAGATTGGGTATACACTGAGAAAACCATTCGTGGACATCACGCTTCAGGCCAGGCCCTCGAGTGGAATCCAATGGGGTCACATGGAGGAGATTGTGTGACGCAGAAATGAAAGGTAATGGGCAGTCCTGGCACCAGGTTCAAAAGACTGTAGAGAACATAGTACAATGGACAGATGCTACTGAAGCTCTATGTTCCACTAGGAACCTAAGGGATAAATAAATAAATAAATGACATGAAAATTACATGTTCTTAAGTTTACATGCGGATCACTACACTATGCAATACATGTTCATAGACAGTAAGAGGTGATTGTATTTTTTTTTTTTTTTTTTTTTGGTTAATAAAATAGTATTATGCTTACTTACCAGCATGTTTTCATAAGAGCACGTAATTCAGAAGGACATGTCATTGGAACTGGTAACCGAAGGTGTTCACTACCAACACCCCATAGAATTGCAGTTGAATCTACATTATGATATGGGATTTCACCAGTTAATAACTCCCATAAAAGTACACCATATGACCTGAAAATATGGGAAAAATTAAAATCAATAATAAAAACATATCAAGAAAATATATTTTATAGAATTTTATATAATAATTCCTTTATTCTACAAAGATATTTCAAGAATACTCTACATAATTTCCAGCATGTCATTTATATAGTATCAATTGGATAGACACAGTGTTCATGGTATACATAGCAAAATGAAATAAGTACCAATTCTACCGGTGTATCAAAGAACAAACCTCGCTTACTTTACTACTTCAATAGTTTACTAGACGTTCCTAAACCCGGATAAAGAGAAAACATTGCCAAGCTAATTGGCCAATATGTATTCTCTCACTCGATAAAATTAAAAGTAAGTATGGGAACATGGAATGTCCAAACAATCTTTGAATCTAGTAAGGCTATCCAGATTGCTAAAGAGATGAGAAGATATGGCATAGAAAGTGCTAAGTTAAGAATCTGCGAAAGTAGATGGAATGGAGGAAGTTGACTCTTCAAACTGTCAACTGCACAGTAATCAATAATCTAATCTACTCCGATATTGTCACACACACACACACACACGACAATCACAAGCACATTCAGGGATTGGTCATCATGATGTCCCCTTCAACAGCATTGGAACATATCTCTCTTTAAATAATAATGCCTTTATTCTACAAAGCTATTTCAAGAATACTGAACAGAATTTTCAGCATGTCATATAGCATCAGTTGGATAGTGACAGTGTACATGTATACATAGCAAAATGAAATTAGTGAACAAGACACGGATTTTCAACAATAATGTGAGTCATGTCAATGCTTCTATATGATGATGGTTGAGAGACTTGACACATTACGAAAAGCATTTACAACAAACTCCACACATACATCAACAGCTGCCGCCTACGCTCACTCCATACTGAAGATCAGATGAGATGATAAGCAATGAGGAAGTGTGGATTGGCAAGGAACCAACCAAGGAAGAAGCAGGAAGCTATCGCCCAACAAATCTGCAGAAGAAGGATTGGATTGGACATGGAGTGAGAAGATGGTTTGAGGGCATCACGCGTCACACTAACAATTAGATTCATAATACATAAATAATAACAAGCTATGTACTCACTAGTTAGTTTGCTCTCAAAATCAGAAGTTGATTAGTGTTACTTCATTAATAATACTTTCTTCATCACACAGGAGACAAGGTAAATACCGGCGGTATCGTAAAGTTTAAATATTTTGTAGTGGGTGCATAGAGTCTTATGTGACTTGCTCCTTGTCTATCCAGATGACCGACATTCAGACAACTTTGAGTGAAGGGGATGTTAGTCATTGGATAAAATAACTCCTACCAGATGTTTAGATGAGTTAATATATTAGTCCACAACAGTTTTAATTAGAAGGTTAAAAAGTACACCACTAGTTCCACTGACAATCTTCAGAGCTCTACGGCATTACAACATAGTTATTTCTCAGTAACCAAGCAATGAATAAAAGGAAGCAGTATAGGAGAATAGGCTGAGTTATATCGGATACTCTCAGCTTTCTAATACTGAAAGTTGGAAATTAGTAAGAAAGGTTTGAAAAAGAACTTGTAAGTCTCTAATTAACAACCATCAATAGAACAGGAGGCTCTCATGCAGTGGGAACCAATCTCATCCACCATCAGCATCATGACAGCAAAATTCAACTCAAAAGGAAAGAAAGTCACAGTCATACAATGCTAAGCTACGCATCTACAAATAATGCAGACGAAGATCAAGAGAAGGAGGAATTCTACAGACAACTGCAATCAGTAATAGACAAGACTCCAGTTGGTGCCATCAAAATTATAATGGGCGATATGAATCCCAAACTGGGAGGGGACAACAAAGGAAGGAACTCATCATGGGTCGACTAAAAGACGTACTGGATTTAAAATTACGACCGGGAGAGGCTGGCTGGCTTCAGGAAAAACAAATCATGTGCGGATCAAACTGCAACGCTATGCATCATCGTAGAACAGAGCATACAATGGCAGTCAACTCTTCACTTCAACTTCATCGACTTTCGAAAGGCCTTTGATCAAGGCGTCCACCCAGAAGTCATTTGACAGCTGCTTCAACACTACGGTTTCAGTGCCACAAACCTTTATCAACCTCATTCAACAGCTAAATGAAAAGGCCACATGCCGAGTGATTCACAATGGAAAGCTCATTGACGCCTCTGAAGTGAAGACAGGAGTAAGACAAGGCTGTCTACTGTCACCGATGATCTTCCTGATTGTGATGAACTGGATCATGCAGCAAACCGTGAGGAGCGAGAAGATGGGGATAAGCTGTTTGACCGGTGAGAAAAACCTAGAAGATTTGGATTTCGTCGATGACTTATGTCTAATGTCTACTGACAGAAGAGACAGCGAAGACGGGACTTCAAGTGAATGTAGAGAAGACGGAGGTAATGAAGATACCCAACCGCCACCACCGTCACCACCAACAACAAGCACCAATCACCATCAGGGGAGAAATGTGAAGGAAGTCGTCACTTTCACCTACCCAGGCAGCATCATTTTAGCTACAGGTGTCACAGATGAGGACGTTAAAGCCAGGATCGGAAAGACAGCAAGACAGGCCTTCATTAGTCTGAAACCAGCGTGGAGATCGACTGCACTCCATTCAGCACAAAGAACAAGATCCGGATTTTCAACACCAATTCAGTCAAGCCAGTGCTGCTTTATGGTTCAGAAACTTGGCGCGTCACGAAAGGAATTCCCAACAAACTGCAGACATTCATCAACAGCTACCTACGCTCGATACTGGAGATCAAATGGCTAGAAAGAATAAGCAACAAGAAACTCACTCCGAGAACGAAACAACCAAGAACCTATCACCCAGCAAATATGCATATGAAGAAAGTGAAGATTGGTTGAGCATACACTGAGAAGGCTGACTGGGGACATCATGCGTCAGGCCATCGAGTGGAATCCAAATGGGAAACGACGAGTTGGGCGTCCGAGGTGAGAGTGACATGGTGGAGATGGTGTGAGGAAGAAATGAAAGGTTATGGGCAGTCCTGGCACCAGGTTCAAAAGACTGTTGAGAACAGAGTGCAATGGAGAGATGCTACGGAAGCCCTATGTTCCACTAGGAACCCAAGGGAAAAATAATGATTATAAAAAATAGGATGCTAGTACAGTTTTTTTCTGAAAACGATCTATTAACCATGTTAGTTAATGGACGGTAGATATTTACCTAAACATTTGAAAAATCCTCGGTTCCATAGGGGTTATGATTTGTATAAGAATATTAGTTCTACATTAGTCATATATACAAAAAAAACCCCATTAAAATGGAATGAAAACCCATCTTAACTTGGAAGCATAGTGTTGAAGAGGTGAGTATTTCTCAAAGATCTAATACAATGTTATGATATTTAATGGTCATGTCGTCATCATCATCATCAATATCAACAAAGGACCAGACGTTACTGCGTAAAGGTTCAACTTGCCACAACTCATATCACACTACATCAAGTAAAAAGATAGACAGTGAACTGGAAGATGAAGATAAGAGAATGCAGTCACAAGAAATATAAAGTACGAGAAAGAGGAAAGGAGGAATGACAAGATGGTGAGATTCGATATAGCCTTGTGAGAGATGAGCATAATATCTGTGGGGATACATCTGAACTACTGATATCGGTTCTCAGCCATGTCATCACCTACAGTCAGTATACAACCACTCATTTCTCTTCTCCCCCACATCCCAACCAACCAGTCTTCATCGTCCCACATGGCTCAAACTAACAGTCACACACTCCATACACATTGAGGCCATGTTTTACTCTGGCCACCTACAGCCTTTCTACAGCCTGAACCTACTTCGCCAATAGTCTGTGACGAGTCACATAACCCACTACGCATACATAACACATGTCCCAGACAGCCATTCAGTCGATGAAGCTTCACAACCTCGTCAACTCACTTACCTCTTCCCCCTCCCTAAAACTCTACACCTCACTTCTGCATTACTCAAGTCGTGACACTATGGAATACGGCCTAAACTACGAAGGCAAAGGTGGTCAAACACCTCAAGCCACCTTCTCATGTCTTCCACATTCAATGGCCATGTTTCACAACCATACAAAGTAGAACAGAGCAGACTGCTGTGCAGTACACGCGACCCTTAATAGACAATCAGATATCACGGTAACGCCATAGGTCGCGTAAGTTGGCCAAAGCTAATCGAGCCTTTTGTATTCGTGGAGAGATTTCATCGGCCACTGACCCACTAGGGCAGGTATGATCCTGCTTCCCAGGTAAGTGAAGTGGTCGACACACTAAATCATTTCACTCTCTACTGTTACCTGTGGCACCGTTGAAGACCAATCGTGGAGCAACAATTTGCATTTGGGTGGTGAGAAATGCATTCGAAACATTCTCAAATTGCCATTCAAAGTATTCAGAAGACTCTGCAGCTTGTCGGTGTCTTCACCTAACACGACTATGTTATCGGTGTTTCTTAGGTCCAACGAAAATTATCCTGCGATAAGGTCAACCTTTGTGTAGTCAAGTGACAAGAGGGAGACCTCCATAAGAATATCTATGATAAAATTCAAAAGGAATAGAGAAAGTGGGCACCCTTGACAGACACCACTCGACGAATACAGCTCCCCCGACATCTCACCATCAGCTCTAACACGCTCACAAGTGTTCGAGTAGACAGTCTTCAATAATGTGATGTGATGTACCTACTCGGCATACCTTTCAGTGAAAGACATTGCCATAAGACTTCTCGATTAACGGGTCGAATGCCGCCTTCAGGTTGACAAATACAGCTATTGTCGGGCGTCGGTAAGCGCGCCTGTGTTCCAGAACCCGACGCAGTGTGAATATTTGGTCGATGCACCCACGGTTGGGTCTAGAACCTCTCTAGTTTTCTCGTGCTTGCTGTTCCCTATCTCCACTCAGGTGTTGGGGAATTATAGATTCTAGGATCTTGGACAGTACGTTCGTCAGGCTGATTCCTCTGTAGTTATCACGGGAGGACTTCTCGCCTTTCTTGAAGACTGGAATAATCAGTGATTTGGACCAGTCAGACAGGATCGTAGTTGATTCCCACATACTGGTTAACACTTCCGTTGACCTGACTAAGAGTACTCTACCACCATCCTTGTATACCTCTCGAGTTAGTTCGTCTGGTCCTGCAGCCCTTCCTCGTTTCGCGTTACCTACTGATTTTTCAACTTCTGAAAGTGTTGGGGGATCTATCTCAATGTTCCATTCATGATCCGACTGGATAGCAGGCAACGTAAAGGTGGCTGGAGGCCAGTTAAACTGTTCGTCGAAGTGTTCTGCTCATCGTTGTAGTCGTCTCTGCGAGTGAATCACAGACCCGTCCTTCTGCGATATAGTCTCACTAATCATTGGTGATCTTTTCTCACAGTTTCCTTGATAAGTCTAGATAATTGCCTACTGTTACCAATCGCCGCTGCCTTTAAAATCTCTTGAGCCAGTTTGGAGAAAGAAATCGATGAAAAGGGATTTCCTTCGCTGAATTATTCGCTCTCTTTCCTGCATGCCTTAATGCCTAGTAGACATTTTCCTTTTACTGAAATGTTTTTACACCTTCAATATATTTCAGTTTGAAAGTTTGTAGAGATTGATTGATTCATCTTAAGGTGGTATTTATCATGGACGGTCATCAGTCTGAGAACAATTAACAAACTGGGAGCACTGGACAGCCAGCTGCATCGTTCCATGAACTCGCCAGGGATGAAAGCCATGACCCTAATATTTCACGGTGGCCGCGTCACTATTGAACCATTGGTTTACATTTTTCTACTTCTATGGCTACTAATGTAAGAATAGAAATTGGGCATTACTGATTTATCTTTAGGATAATTTCATGTAGTGAAATGGATGACGTTTTGAACACAACTGTCCAAGCTCTTTTGCTACCCTGACAAGTTAATTTTTTTATGATGAAACTACTCATTTACTTTATTTCTTTAATAGAATCTAACGCTTTACATTTAGTCAAGTTTTTATGCTCTATCCTTCTATATGATGCTAGTCGATTATTTTGATCTTAGAATGGTTGTATAGAATTTGATAAACTAAATTATGTTATCTAGTTGGCTTTGTAGGATTTTTCCCCTCTTAAAAGCTTCTTTCTCAGTAAGTTTATAGGTTTAAAGGCTACTCTAATCCCAGTCGTGCTGAGAATTCTGTGTAAATTTTCTGAGGCCCCTACGTCATATGAGCAACATCGTTGAGGTTTTGAATTCGTCTTACCCATAGGACGAATGAAGTCAAAATAGCATATGGCAGATGTGCTGTTACTTATGATATGAACAACAAACAACTTCCGAAATGTCATCCAGTAGATTATATATATATAGATATATGGATATATTTTATACAGTATGCCTAGCAATAGACCAACTGATTATACCTTACTCATTCGAAATTGAAATCCATTTAGCCACTTTGTGCATATTCGTGCAGTGGTGAGTAATGGGTCACATCTATTGTGTGAGGGCCACCCAAACTTTGGTAGGTGCAGCTGGGTTCGAACCCGTGACCTATTAGTTGAAAGTCAATTCTATCTAGCAATCAGCTAATCATTACTCTTTGCTGAATCAATTGATTAACCAGTGTTGGCATAACAAGTTTTTTTTTCAGATAGATTCTTCGATCTAACCTCTGATCATAGTAGCTACCTAGCTACCTGTAGAAACTAGCCACTTGTTTCATTCTGTTCAGAGGACTCGTTAGCTCATTGCACCTGTATCTGTATTGATAGATACATTGATATAAGAAGTTAACATAGGTATATCAAACACCAACTCACAAACAACTAGGCTGGTAAGTTCAAAATAACCACTTCATATTTCACTGGTAGTGGGGGTATATTATATTACAGATAATTTGACCGATAGCTAGTGTATTGAGAAATCACACTGAATATTGGCAAGATGTTTAGGTCGTGGTATCTACATATTTCATGCGCAAATAGTATCTGAATTGGTCTCCAAGATTTTTCTGGTCTTGGTTTTTTGTTTCTTCTTTGCACTTCCTCTTTATGCTTCTCATTTCTTTCTCTAGAATCTCTACTGATTGAATGTTTAGTCGAACTGCTTTAACTAGAGAAATTGTGTCATATACTACTTATACTTATGTTTTTGTAAGTAGTACACATACTATGATTCCATTTTGTTAACTGTTGTGATGCTTCAGTTTTGATCTGAACATTTTAATGTGTCATCGCCACACTAATTGTGGACAAGATTATTTCATGTGTATACTTATTCAAGTGTTTTGGATTGATTGTTATTATTTTAAAGCGCTGGACTACGAACTTTTGTTTTGAGTAATAAACTCTCTCATATGCCAGCTTCGGGTTTCTCTCTATTCGTTCCCGGGTTACAGTCAGTGGCTCTTGAGTACTCAGTTAGCTGTCAGTTAATTATTATTATTATTATTATTATTATTATTATTATTATTATTATTATTATTAGTCCCTTGGGTTCCTAGTGGAACATAGGACTTCAGTAGCACGTCTCCAGTGACATCTGTTCTCTGAGATCTTTTGAACCTGGTCCCACGACAGCTCACAACCTCTCATTTCCTCCTCGCACGACCTTCTCCATGTCACCCTCACCTCGGACGCCCAACTCGTCGCTTCCCATGGGGATTCCACTCGAGGGCCTGCGCGTGATGTCCTCAGTCGGCCTTCTCAGTGCATGGCCAATCCATCTCCATTTCCTCCTGCATATTTGTTGACTGATAGGTTCTTGCCTAGTTGGTTCGTTCCCAGATCTCCTGGTTGCTTATTCTTTCTGGCAGTCCATCTGATCTTCAGTAGCGAGCCAGCATAAGCAGTTGTTGATGAATGTCTGTAGTTTATTGGAAATACCTTTCGTGACGCGCCAAGTCTCTGAGCCATACAAGAGCACTGACTTGACGTTGGTGTTGAAAATCCGTATCTTGTTCCACATGCTGAGTGCAGAAGATCTCCACACTGGTTTCAGGCTAATGAACGCCTGTCTTGCTTTTCCGATTCTGACTTTGACGTCCTCGTCCGTCCCGCCTGTAGTTGAAACAGTGCTTCCTAGATAAGTGAAGGAGGTTACTTCCTTTAAGTTTCTCCCGTTGACGGTGATTGGAGTTTGTTGTTGTTGTTGTTGATGGTGGTGGTGCGGTATCTTCATCACCTCTGTCTTCTCTATATTCACCTGAAGTCCCGTCTTCGCTGCCTCTTCTATCAACTTGTTAGTTTTTGCCTGCAGATCTTCAAGTTTGTGTGACATCAGGCATAAGTCATCGGCGAAATCCAAGTCTTCTAGGTTATTTTCCGTCGTCCAGTGTATCCCCCTCTTCTCGCTGCCTACTGTTTGCTGCATGATCCAGTCCACCACAATCAGGAATATCATGGGGGATAGTAGGCAACCTTGTTTCACTCCTGTCTTCACTTCAAAACCATCACTGAGCTTCCCATTGTGAATTACTTGGCCGGCATGTGGCATCTTCATATACTTGTTGAATGAGGCGGATAAAGGTTTGCGGTACTCCGTAGTAGTGAAGCAGTTTCCAAATTACTTCTCGGTCGACGCTGTCAGTTAAGCGTGCATATTATATCGTTCGATAGATATAACCATTAGCGTTCGAAAGCATAGCATACATACATACAACATACATACTATGATTCCATTTTGTCAACATAACTTACAAGATTGGATTGGATTATTCGAGTATGCATTTTATTGTCTTGAAGATGTTATTTCATACCAGGTGTATATTGCGTAATAGTAAATTAGATTATGCATAAAAGAGACTAAACGAGGAGAATGAATAACAAGAAAATGCGACACTGATGACAAACACACACACACATACACATACACACTCACGTGGCAATGAAAGTGGTGAAAGAAAACGATTTGGTCTAAGTTTTGTTCCTTAGACGACAATGTACATACACTCACATACATACATAGACGCATACGGATATATAATGTTGTAGAATGACTGTAAGCATGGAATGATACAAGAAGTTTTCAGACAGATTTCATTGTCTACCTATCTAGAATCAGTAAAAAGGCATGAAAGAAAACACTATGCAAAGAAATAATAGTTCATAAGAGGAAATAGATAAAAATGTCACTAAGCCTATTATATACACTCGGGTAACCAATTGTGTACAAGTTAAAGTTTATTGATAAATTGACATTTAATACCTTTGTAAATAAGCGAACTACTAAGGCATGTGTGTGTGTGTGTGTGAATACCAACGTGTATACGTGTGAAATACTACTTATAGTTAGCTACATAAGTATCTAGCATTTATGAACAACGGAAATGAATTTTATAAATGAAATCACAGTGAAATATCTGTATAAATTAAGTTTATTTTAAAGATTAGAGAACATAATAGTCACGTGGACACGTGTTTCTCTATGCTAGACTTTAATCAATACCCTTGATGATTAGGTTGTGTTGAAGAGTATGAGACAATTCTTCATCTAGATCCATATAACTTTCGAATGTACATACCTTCCTTTCATCTTATAGGAAAATTATCTATTTTGTAGCATTTCATTCTGAAGACTTCGGGATACGCTGGAACGTAAAAAATATCCTAGAAGATTTGGATTTCACCTATGATGATTTATGTCTAATGTCACACAAACTAGAAGATCTACAGGCAAAAACTAACAGTCAACAGAAGAAACAGGGTAGCAAACACGGGACCCCAACTGAATGTAGAGAAGACAGAGGTGATGAAGATAACCAACCACTACCACCACCACCATCAACACCACCACCAAGAACAAGCTGCAATCACCAGCAAAGGGAGAAACTTAGAAAAAGTAGCTTCTTTCAGCTATCTAGGCAGCACGGTCTCAACTACAGGCAGCACAGGCACAGACGAAGACGTCAAACTCACAATCGGAAAACCAAGATAGGAGTTCATTAACCTGAAACCAGTGTGCAGATCGACTGCACTCCACTCAGCATAAAGCATCAACAACATACAAAATTTCAACACCAATATCACTCAACTCAGTGCTTCCATGTGATTGTTCACACACTTGGCGCATTACGAAACGCATTTCCAACAAATTACACACATTCATCAACAACTACCTACACTGGCTTCTTACTGAAACTCACATGGCCAGAAAGACTAATTATCAAGGAACTCTGGTAACGAACCAACCAAGAATGTATACCTCAACAAATATGCACTGGAAAGAAGTGGAGATGAATTGGGTATGCACTAAGAAGACCATAAGGGGACAACACGCGTCACACCAGGCACTCGAGTGGAACCCACATGGGAAACGACGAGTTAGGTGTCCGAGGTGAGGGTGACATGGAGGAGATCGTGTGAGGAAGAGATGAGAGCTTGTGGGCAGTCGTGGAGAGGGGTGCTTACTGAGGCCTTATGTTCCGCAAGGAACCCAAAGGACAAATAAATAATAATAATAATTCCGAAGACTTCACAAATGACCTTAAATGCTTATTAGATGATGCTGGTAGATTTACTGAAAATAGGCAAATATGTAAGACAGGAGATGGGATTGGAAATCTGTTCCGAACAAAGTGACTGAGTCCCATTTTAGTTGATTTATTAAATGTATCACACAGAACACACACACACACACACAGTGGGACAGTATTATTCACTGGATTATGACGTTTCGGACATGATTTATTGTCTATAGTCATATACAGAAATTATGTCCGAAAACTAATCCAGTAAACACTATTGTTCAACTGTAGGATAAATCTAATAACTCAATAAAAATGGAATTACATCCTATCAAAGTGTTTTACTCTTATATTAATGAACCACATGGTTTTCATACTCGGATACTAGTCACTAAGGTGACGGAGAGGTGTGTTAGTCAAGATAGATCATGATGTGTCTTAAAGCAAGATATTGTCTAAAGTAGGATTAATTTAGAAAATTTAAGAAAATATATGAAGCGACTGATAATTATCTTGAGTGATATGAACAGATATGCAGACAATGCGGATAGAGAATTCGAAATGTTAAGCAGGGAATGGTGAATGTAGGTACAAGCATTACTACAAAACGGTTCAAGTTGCCAAATCTCATGTTAGCACATCAAGTAACAAAGTAATTAGATGAAAGATGAAGAAATAAAGAAGAAATCCGTCAAAAGAGAGGAGGAATGAGGAAATGTTGAATTTAGTATAGCAATTAAGATTAGGATAATGTATATGGAGATATCTGCGTCACTGATATGAATTCTAAGCCATATCACCTAGAATCTTCAATCACTGGTCACAGTCGAAAACTTCATGCAGTGATGGCCTTATTTTACTCTTTTCGTCCCTAACCTTTTTCTAGCCTGAACCTACACTTCAACTCCCATTGTACGGTGAGGCATATGCTGATGACTAGCCATGAGTAATACATGTCCCAACTACTTCAGTCGATGAAGGCTAACAGTCTCCTCCAGTGGCTTTTCTTACCTCCCTAGAACTCTACACCTGACTTCTGTATTACTGACGTGGTGACACAACGACATTTGGTTTAAAAGCGACAAGATATCAACGTTGAACACGTTCAAGTTGCCATTTACTGTACCCCTTGTCAGGTTAGCTAATTTTTCAAAAATTCACCCACTTGAAAAAGAAGGAAAATTCGAAGTTATAAGCAATGTGCTAGATAAACTTTTTTTTCCAACTGACAAGAGTGTACACTCAACTCTTATCTCTCTCCCTACCTCACAATGAGAAACGCAAAATAATCTTCCATGTAGTTATTTGTAATGCATTAGTGCACGACTGTGAAACATGACCGTTGAAATCAAGTGTAATGAGATTACTGGTGTTCGACAACATCGGAGCAATGTCAAGAATTGGCGAGGAGTACTAGACAAGAAAGCCAAATCAGTCAATAAGGTTGTGAATCATCGGCAATTCAGGTAGCCTATTCATGCCAAGCGACTAAAAATACTTTGACGTGAAATGTTTGCTTGGCTTGGAAAAATACCCAGGGTGGCCAGATCAAGATATGAAGCCAGTTTGTGGAGTCTCTGACTGTTGGTCTGAGTCATATAGGGAGAGATGGACTATCCAGTTAAGGTCCGCGACATAATAGAAGCTAACGGTTGGAGGCTCCTAGTGAAATGGCTAGAAATCACTGACAAAGGCGAAGATCTACTTACTCTTCACCGTCTTCTAAGATTTGAACATTTCCTTTAATCTAGATTTTGGAATCTCTTCTCGTCCCATACACTTTTGAATACATTAATATCACCCTTTTACTTTGTATGCTACTCTGAATTGTAACGACTTGAAATGATGCACTTGTGTACAGGATTCCACGTTGACTTTATCTGTTGTCTGTCAGAAGATGTTTGTATGAATACATATGCGCATTTGTGATTAATGATACTCATTCTTTTAATAAAAGTAAAGAATGGCATAAGGGAAATTAGGAATGAGTTATACATAATATACTTATGCAATAAGGAACACCCAGTGATGAGATAAAAGTCTTGTATACAGTCAGTCAGTCAGTCAGTCAGTCAGTCAGTCAGTCAGTCAGTCAGTCAGTCAGTCAGTCAGTCAGTCAGTCAGTCAGTCAGTCAGTCAGTCAGTCAGTCAGTCAGTCAGTCAGTCAGTCAGTCAGTCAGTCAGTCAGTCAGTCAGTCAGTCAGTCAATATCAACACATGCACCCTGGTATTGGTGCATGACGGTTTAAGTTGTTAGACATACTATCAATATATCAAGTGAGAATACACCAAGACGAAATATAGGGAAATAAAGAAGAAAATAGTCAAGATTGGCAAGAAATCGCGACAAGAGAACAAGAAGGAATGAGGCAAGAATGAAACTTGATATAACGATAGGAACCAAGAGAATATGTCAAAACATCTGCACTACTGAGAGCGATTCTCCGTCATATCACCCATTGTCTTTAAGCACCGATTTTGGTTGGTACGTGTATCCCAATCGGAAAGTCTACATGATAGCATAATGTTTAATATACATTCAAATAAACGGGAAAAAACAGATTGTGCAACAGTTGTTACAATTTATTTGAATGAAGTAAGAAGAGAAATCAGTCATATCGGAATGCACTCACCAACCTTGTGCACATTTGTGTAGTAGGCAATGTGCTGCACCTATTGTCTGAAGGCTAATGATACTATCTAGCTTAGCTGCTCAAACCTCGGTAGGTGGAGCAGAGTTCGAACATGTGACCCACTGATTGAATATCAATTGCTTAAACCAATGAGCCAAAATTCCACTGTAGAAATAAGTAATATGAAAAAGAGTTGTATAGCACAGCTATTGTTAACTTCTACTTTCATTCAAATATACTGTCATCACCTTCCACTGGATAATACAATCACACCTACGGTGTTAAGAGGCATCAATTCAATCATTTTTGTGTACCTGCAACGGTATATTGTAAACTGATCACTTTACTCAATTTTTCACTCCATCCTGGTATCAATAAATAAGTTGCGATATCAGGATCAACTAAGATAACAAGTAAAAGATAGGGTGCATATCAACAAAGGTAGTATTGCAGACTGACTTCAAACCATACGAAGAGGAAACGTTTTAAAAACTACGCCTCTTAGGAACATCAATTCACCTACATATTGCAAAGAAAGATTTTAGGCACTTAAAAGCTGTACACTTGATGCTATACAATAGGATATCGGTTACGGTAGCGTCGCAAATAGTTTACACTTGAACATAACACGCTGGTAGATATGAGCAGGAAAATACAGTTCATCTCCATTATTAAGCCACAGCAGTGCATAGAATGGAAGACAACTGAACTCAACATCAACTTCATCAACTTTCAAAAAACCTTCAATCAAGGCGTCGACCCACAAGTCATTTGACAGCTGCTTCAACACTACATAGTGAATGTCACAAACCTTTATCAAACTCATTCAACACCAGCTATATGATGATGATGATGATGATGATGATGCTACATACCGAGTGATTCATAATGGAAAGCTCAGTGATGCCTTTCAAGTGAAGATAGGTTGATAGGTAGGACAAGGTTGTCGCCCACTATTACCGATCATCTTCCTCATTGAAGTCGACTCGACTGGACTGGACTCGATCACGCAAGAAACTGTGAGCAGTGAGAAGATCAGCGTAGGCTGTTTCACCTATGAAAAGACCCTAGAACATTTGCATATCTCCCATGATGATTTATGTCCAGAGTCTAATGTCGCACGAACTCGAAGATCTACACGCGAAAATTAACAAGTTGCCAGAAGAGGCAGGGCAGTGAAGACGCCACTTCCTTCAAGGGAACGTAGAGAAGATAGAACTGATGAAGATACCATCCAACCACCACCAACAATAACAAAAACAACAAGCACCAATCACCATCAACACGAGAAATCTAAACGAAAGTGTCTCTCTCTCACACACCTACCTAGGTAGCATAGTTCCAACTACAGGCAGCAGTGGGGGCGGCACAGATGACGATGTCAAAGCTAGGATTGGAAAAACAGGAAGACACGTCTTCCTTCATTAATCTGTGGAGATCTAATGCACTGCACTGCACTTCACTCAACATAAAACGTAAACGATATCCAGATTTTCAACACTAAGTCAGTCGGTCAAGTCAGTGCTTCTATGTGATGGTTGTGAGACTTGGAGCGTTACGAAAAGCATTTCCAACAGACTGCAGACATACATCATCAACAGCTGTCGCCTACGCTCACTTCATACTGAAGATCAGATGAGATGAGGCGGGGAAGAATGAGTAAGGAGGAACTGTGGTCTACCAACGAACCAACCAACGAAGCAAGAAGCTATCGCCCAACAAATATGCAGAAGAAGAGAGTGAAGGTGGATTGGATTAGATTGGATGATTTGGGGACATCACGCGTCAAGTTGTCGAGTGGGACCGAAATGGGAAAGGACGAGTTTGGCATCCAAGGGTGAAATGGAGGAGATGATGTGAGTAAGAAATGAAAGCTAATGGGAGTTGTGGAGCCAGGTTCAAAAGACTGGAGAGAAGAGAGTGAAATAGTGATTTGCTAGTGAAGCTCTATGTTCCACTAGAAACCCAAAGGAGAAATAGTAATATAATAATTAAACCACAGGTAATCCACACACAGCTAAAAGAAATAAAAATGATGGTTAAACGCTTTACAGTCTTATCTTTAATAATAATAAGAGTAATAATAATAATAATAATACTTACCATACATCGACTTTAAAAGAACACGGTTCATTACGTATTATTTCAGGCGCCATCCAAGCAACAGTACCTGTGAATGACATTTTAGTAGAATTTTCTGTCCATTCACGAGATGCACCAAAGTCAGATATTTTCAGTACATGATCATAACCAACTAGAACACTGAAAAAAGAAGGAAATTATTTCAATATTCTATTGTTTGACAAATATAACTATATAGCCATGTTAAGGAAATGATCACATATATAATACATTCAATCATTATGATTAACAATGGACTGACAGGCTACAACATCTATACATCATGATGATAACAACAAGTTTTACTAAGATCTATTATTTCAAGTTGTTATTCATCGTAGACTGACATCAGTTGGAGGAACAAAGGAAACCTGGGAGCACTGGACAGCTGTTTCGTCCAACTGGTATGGGACTCCTCAGCAGTGCGCACCCACGACCCCACCAGCAGGGACCGAACCCACGACCTTCAGGTTCCGCGGCCAGCGCGTTACCATTGGGCCACTGGGTCAGAATCCAATGCTCCATATTTCCAACTTCTGTTAGCTCACGATAGAGTCAAAGCCTGATGGCCATGAGGACAAATACTCAGCGATGACATTGGGTGGCGGTTGCGCTATATATCGTGAGCTAACAGAAGTTGGAAATATGGAGCATTGGATTCTGACCCAGTGGCTCAACGGTAACGTGCTGGCCGCGGAACCTGAAGGTCGCGGGTTCGGTCCCTGCTGGTGGGGTCGTGGGTGCGCACTGCTGAGGAGTCCCATACCAGTTGGACGAAACAGCTGTCCAGTGCTCCCAGGTTTCCTTTGTTCCTCCAACTGATGTCAGTCTACGATGAATAACAACTTGAAATAATTCCAAATCTCCACAACTCCCTCAAAATTTAAGATCTATTAATCATAGACAGAAGGATGAGAAAAATTGATGTAATTAACAGCAATCTCAGTTTACAAATATGAAGATTGAGTTAAATAAAAGTTTATCTAGGTGATTAAAGCTTCATGAAATAACAATAATTGTCCTTAGTTATACTACTGAATAAAAAGAATTGATCTATTGGTTTCACCAGTCAGATTATAATAATTTAACCACTGAATAGCCGTATAACTCTAGATGAATACAACTCACAGAGGTGAATTCTTCACACCAATGGAATCCCGCTAACCGTTTGGTATGAATACGATGATCAATTTACAAGTGATTCATTAACTGAACTCTAATCTTGCTAATGAAATAGACAATTTGTTTATCAGTAGTATATTTCACGAGTTCATGACACTTTTATGTCAAAAGTCACAACCTTGTTATCTAGCCTAACGAGTGGTTACTAACAGAAATCTTGTTGAATTTGAAGGTTTGTGGAGGATTTAGAGATTTTTTTTCAAGTTGGTATTCATCATGAACTGATATTAATTGGAGGAATATTGGAAACCTGGGAGTACTGGATAGCTGTTTCGTCCTAGTATGGGACTCTTCACTAGTGCACACCCACGACCCCACCATGGGTTGAACCTGTAACCTTATCATTGCGCCACTGGGTTGGAGTCCAATGGTCTATATTTCTTACTTCTGTCGGTTCACGATATAAGGCGACTGCCATAAAATGTTATCGTTGTGTATCTGTCCTCATGACCCTTAGGTTTGCCCCACTGGTCATGATTCCTCATTGGAACTTCAGGAATCAAGTTGACATCAAAGATAAACAGTTGATAAATGACTCAACTTTGAGAAATGTTAACGTGGACCATGAACTTGATAAATCACTTGTTCTTCTTAGTGAATACATAACAATATGTTGCATGACTTGACATCCATCCAGGATTGATAAAATGACAGATTATACCATAATTAATGGCTGTCATAAAGACTTTGTAAAAGGCGATATAGTAAGCCTTCAATTTCAACTTATGAATAGTTGTAAGTGAAACTAAGCGGATTTTGTATTCAACTTGAAGATATGAGTAAGAAGAATGCTTTCATAAAGTAGCTATATTATCTAGTATGATAAAGTATAACAAAAATATGACCAGTAAAAGCGAAGCTAGGATGGTCAGTGATAAAAATAACTCTGCACTGATTTTAAACGACAGTGAATGGACAAAACAAGTTGCTTCAGTAATGACCTTAAGAAATTAAGCCTATGCTATCAGAGAGATTAACCTCGCAACAAATATGCAGGAGGAAGTGGAGATGGATTAGGCATACACTGAGAAAGCCGACTGGGGACATCACGCGTCAGGCCAGACACTCGAGTGGAATCCTCATGGGAAGCGACGAGTTGGACGTCCGAGGGTGACATGGAGGAGATCGTGCGAGGAGGAAATGAGAGCTTCTGGGCTGTCGTGGGACCAGGTTCAAAAGATCTCAGAGAACAGAGGTCACTGGAGACGTGCTACTGAAGCCCTATGTTCCACTAGGAACCCAAGGGACTAATAATAATAATATTATAATAATATCGGAGAGATTGGTTGTTAGTGAATGAAATTATATTCAGGTGGGATACATCAAATATACATTGTTCTGGCTGACGTTTGGAACCACTCAGGAAACAATTTTAGTTGTAATCTAGCTATCCCTACAACTACTATTCGTTTGTTCAACTGCTTCAGATCATAGTTATTTAATAACATACTGATGTCAACCAACAATAGATGAAACTAAGAAGCCATTGTGAATATGAAATCTCAGCATTATGATTAACTACTTTTATTTACCTTTAAAAGGACTAGTTTATACTAACAGTTAAACTGGTAGGAATTGTAGTTTGTGTTGTGAGTCAAGTTCAGACTACAGTTTCAAGCCTTCAAGTGACAGATGATACTCTTCAAACTTGATATCTATTTATCTCAGTATAAATGTCGGTGGATGTGTGAAATACATCACATTTCTTACCGTTTGCATCATCCCTAGTGGGTTCATAGCTGATAATATTTAGACGGGAATAATGTACCAAGAGAGCTACCATAGCATATAAGAGTAAAACTTTCGCACTGTGTTAGATTGTAATTCCATTTTACTCTGTCTATTAGAAATATCACACAGTGAAGGGACGATATCCACTTACCGAATAATCTACTTTCTTGCCCATATGCATATCAAGTAACCCTACAGCTTTGAGATAGAGTTTACCTTGTTATGGCTTTAGCAGTGGAATCCAGGAAGTGCGTTCCGTCCTATTTGGGACTCATTGGTCAGCTGGATGTACCTGTACCACTCCTAGTGAGTCATGTTGTTCCCACCATGACTCGAACCTCATACACATCGCTTCAAACGCCAAGGCGTTATCAACTAGGCCATAGAGGAACGAAAGCCACCTCTTGTACAACGGGTTTTAGTTATTATTATTTGTTGATATGTTTGTAGTTCCTCCTCCAGGAGGAAACGTGCATCTTGGATTCCTCAGTCAGCTGCAACCAAGTGAATTACCGTAATTAACATTCAGGAATATCAAAGCATTCGCATAAGAGCCCATACGTCAATAGTAATCGAACAATTCGATCCAGTAAAACAACGGAGAACCACAATCATATCAACAAATCGTGCTGATTTTCCTTTCTCCTTCTCCGTGATGACAAGGGTAGTAGAATTTTCCATATATCTGGGACAGGTGCGGAATCATTCCCATTACTGCATGTATTTGGTGTTGATTTGGTAAACAAATATTCAGTCGGTTATCAATCTCTCCCTCCCTTCACTCAATTAGGTTAGTTTTTGATGCTGTTGTTCTATCCCATCCTACTGTGTGATTGTGTGTAATTGCATGCAGAGCTATGACTGAGCTTTTCTCTAAATTTCTTATCTTATTAGGATCTACTAATCTTCATTTAACTAAGTTTCTGTGCTCAGTTGTTCTAATCGGCTATAGCTCTGCATGCAATTACACACAATCACACAGTAGGGTGAGATAGAGCGATAGCGTTCAAAACTAATCTAGTTGAGTGAAGGGAGGGAGAGATTGATAACCGATTGAATTTTTGTTTATCAAATCAGCATGGAGTAATAGAAATGATTCTGAGCTACAAGATCAGTTGGTTGAGCATCGAGTCGGAAACCCGGTGGTAGCTGATTCAAATCCGGTCGTAGTCCAAATTCTCATCTCGCCTACAATCATCACCCAGTATAAATACTAGTCTGCCAAACTACGGTTATCTTAAATGGTTAAATGATAACCGAATATCTGCTTATCGAGTCAACACCAAATCCATGCACTAATAGGAATGACTCTGCACTTGTCCAGATATACGGAAAATTCTACTACTCTTGACATCATAAAGAAGGACACAAGATTAGGATTGTATAAACTGTGTTTCAAAGTTATAGAGTTGGTTACCTGATATGACTATGAACAATAAATTGTGTCCGAAAAGTAAGTTATCCAGTAAATGATACTGTTCCTTCCTTTATTATGTGTGATATTTCTAATAAACTGATTAAAATGGAGCTACCATAGAAATTTCTTCCCACCACATATCCACTGAGGTCCTCCACCACACAAAATGCACATGATGATGATGATGATGATGACGAAAGTTGAGCACTTCATTATTTACCCATTTCTTGTATAGGATGAAATCATGAAACCAGTAATACCTAATTTCTAAACATCATTTTAAGTAATGTCTAACCGTTATCGATTACTTTGACTTGATAACTAGACTTGTAAATGATAAATACACAACAAGCTACACTAGTTGAGACGCTACTTTCTTCTTAAGGTATTAACTATACCAGAAACGTAAAACAGAAAGAAGTTAACGCATCATCATGTAAACAACTACGTTTTGATTAGGTTTCAAGTGTGAAGTTGCACTGTTAGTTCGGTAAGGTGTTTCTCACTGATGAGTGGTAGTGCCTCACTGACGCTACCTATCTAATGTGAGTAGAGAACCTCAAAAATAGCGCACTCCTCCCTGCTTACATTGATTGTTACTTTTTAGGGTCCTATTAATAATACAAAACATACAATTCAATAGATTATAAGACACACTGATTTCCATGAGTATCGAGTTGACTAAACATCAATGGATAAACTTACAGTTCGAAACCATTGGTCAACTAGTAAGAAACAGGTTGACTTAGTAATAAGATTTTCAATGAAGAACAACAAAAATACTTACTTTGGAGATTTTAAATCTCTATGAATAATTTTACATGAATGTAAATAATGCATCCCATCAGCAATCTGTTTAATCCATGAATAAATTAACGACGGTGATATTGGATTACCAGAATGAATTAACTCATACAATTGACCATAAGGACAATATTCCATTAGTATACAATAGCATGGTTGTTCTACACAAACTCCTCTGAGATATGAAAATAAGATTTTAAAAATTATTGAAAACAAAAGGAAATTAAGAAATAAATTATATCCGGTATATCAATCATCATCAACATCAATATCAACATAGGATCAGGCATTACTACGTAACAGTTCAACTTGCCACACCTCATATCACACTACATCAAGTAAAAAGATAGACAGTGAACTGGAAGATGAAGATAAGAGAATGCAGTCACAAGAAATATGAAGTACGAGAAAAAAGAAAGGAGGAACGACAAAATGATGAGATTCGATATAGCCTTGTGAGAGATGAGCATAATATCTGTGGGGATACATCTGAACTACTGATATCGGTTCTCAGCCATGTCATCACCTACAGTCAGTATACAACCACTCATTTCTCTTCTCCCCCACATCCCAACCAACTAGTCTGCATCGTCCCACATGGCTCAAACTAACAGTCACACACTCCATACACATTGAGGCCATGTTTTACTCTGGCCACCTACAGCCTTTCTACAGCCTGAACCTACTTCGCCAATAGTCTGTGACGAGTCACATAACCCACTACGCATACATAACACATGTCCCAGACAGCCATTTCAGTCGATGAAGCTTCACAACCTCGTCAAGTCACTTACCTCTTCTCCCTCCCTAAAACTCTACACCTCACTTCTGCATTACTCAAGTCGTGACACCATGGAATACGGCCTAAACTACGAAGGCAAAGGTGGTCAAACACCTCAAGCCACCTTCTCATGTCTTCCACATTCAATGGTCATGTTTCACAGCCATACAAAGTAGAACAGAGCAGACTGCTGTGCAGTACACGCGACCCTTAATACACAAATGGATATCACGGTAACGCCATAGGTCGCGTAAGTTGGCCAAAGCTAATCGAGCCTTTTGTATTCGTGGAGAGATTTCATCGGCCACTGACCCACTAGGGCAGGTGTGATCCTGCTTCCCAGGTAAGTGAAGTAGTAGACACACTGAACCTGTATACTCTCTATTGTTAGCCGAGCCACTGTTGAAGACCAATCGTGGAGCAACAATTTGTATTCGGGTGGTGAGAAACGCATCCCAACCATTCTTAAATTGCCATTTGAAGTGTTCAGAAGACTATGCATATCGGGTATATACATTGATTGATTGTCACTGGAGGATAACTAATTTCATGTTGTCTAGTAGCGAGTGCTGAGTAAATGTTATAGATTATGATTTGACTATCTGAGATAGCCGTAGTTGAACAGATTAGTATTTATACTAACTGGTAGAGCATCGAGGCGGAAACCGGTTGTCCCTGGTTTGAATCCAGCCGCTGCCCAAATTTTCATTCCACTTTCAATCATCACCCAGTAAAAATACTAGTATACCAAACGACGGCTATCTCAGATAAGGAAGATGATAATGAATATGATGCTCCATCTCTCTAATTCAGTTAAGTTTCAACCGGCATGAGAAGTCCTGACTAGACAACCAGTGTCAATAAGATCAAGAGGTAGTAACGCGTCACAAATTCACATGATAGTCGGGCTAATCAACCCATGGGAATATGACGATTAAGAGGAAGATGAAAGCATCTACGTCACCGGAATCGACTCTAGTCTATATGACCTTGACATATTTCGATGAGATGATTATTTCCGCCAGGAAACTGTTAATAGTCGTTTGTAACAAGGGAAAAACAAAAGCTATTTACACTGTACTTTTCATTCCCGTAGTGTAATGTTAAAGTTGGGTGCAGAGTACAAGGAAAGAAAAGCAGTGAAGTAATCAACCAAGAAATAGAGCCAATTCATAAGGTTTTTTAACTGTTGATCTTAACCGTCTATGAAAGTGTCAGCTACCTGATTGGAGTTCCTTAGCGCGAAAGAGATAAACGCGTGAAGAATCTCGGTGACATGGCTTAAAATCGGTCATAGTGAAGCAGACGTATACACTTTTTGCCATCTTTGAGGTATGAGTGGAAGACTGACAAAATCAACGAAGAAACTAGCACACAGGTGCATCAGTCCAAGTTATCACACTTTACAATAATACAAAAAGAATAGATGGATAGAAAAGGAGTGATATCAAAGTAGACAAAGCTTTAGATGTCAAAGAACGGAAAAAATCTGCGCCACTGTAGCTGATTTTCAGCTATGTCACCAGGAGGCCTCAAAAATTCAGCTAAGCAGTCTATATCTTTCCACACGACTCAGACCAACAGCAAGACTTCATTGACTGATGCCACGTCTCGGTCTGGTCACCCTGAACCCTCTTTCAATCTAATCTAACTTCTCCAAACATAACACGTCGAGGTAGGCGATGGCTCGGCGCGCGCAGTACATGTTCAAACCATCAATTGACTTGCCTGTCCTGCTTAGTACCGTTCCCCTGACCTCAACACTACTCATTCATGATATATTCTTTATGTCTTTTTGACCATTTGAGATAGCAGCCGTGGTTTGGCAGACTAGTATTTATACTGGGTGATGATTGGAGGTGAAATGAAAACTTCAACCGCGACTGGATTCAAACTATCGACCACCGGGTTTCCACCCCGATGCTCTATCAACTGAGCTACGAGGTCCAACTGCTGACCAGATTTTTATTTCACTTCGATCCCTATGGGTTGATTTGCCCGACTATCATGTGAATTTGTGACGCGTTACTACCTCTTGATCTTATTGACAATGGCTGTCTAGTCAGGACTTCTCATGCCGGTTGAAACTTAACTGAATTAGAGAGGGGGAGTATGGTAGTCAGGCAATCGGATCTCGTTGCTCAGTTGGTAGAGGGTCAGGCCTAGATACCCAGTGGTCTCTGGTTCGAATCCGGCCGCGGTCTGAACTTTCATTTCAACTTCAATCATCACCCAGTGTATTTATTCTTTATAGGCGATTTACCTGATGCTCAACTCATTCAACTCTAACAGATCAAATTTTGATCCTGAAGTCTATAAAAGTCTCAGATTAGTTGAAGAATCACTCAAATCCGAATATCATTACAAAAGAAATCGATTCCTTATTCAATAGTAAGTCAGAAGTTCAAGCTATGAACCAGATCTATATCTACTGGAATGTAAATATTACAGCAGCTGGAGTGACTCATTGTCTGAAAAAGTTGACTGGGATTAGTGTAAATTAGTAAACCATAAGTTCACAGATATGAAGCTATAGTCTGTAGATGACAATCGTGTTATCGATAGGTTCAATGAAGCAATAATAAATCACAAAAGACTGAGAGACAAATATCATACCTGAATTTAATTATATTTGGATGATTTAAGTAGCGTAGATGACGAATATCTGTATCAGATTGTTTATTGACCTTTTTTACAGCGATTAATTCACCTCGAAAATAACCACGAAATACTACACCTTGTGCACCAGATCCAATCCATACTAAATCAGTCACTGATTCAAATGGTACTTCCCATGGAAGATCTATTGAAATCCATGAAAGAGGAAAATATGTAGGAGAAATAGAATATGACAGTGGGAAGGAAAGGGAGCGAAATTAATACATATACAAAATGGTATAGTAAGGAACTTCATTGTTAGGTTGAGGTCATGTAAAGATTTGAATTAATCCCCAGCTAGTAACTAACACACAATGCTATTTATTGATACTTGAAATCTTTGGTAGTTACATTGAGTCAAGACATAGAGAAGATAGAGCTGATGGAGATACCACCCAACCACTACCACCAACAACAAAAACAACAAGCATCAATCACCATCAACACGAGAAATCTAAAGGAAGGTGTCTCCCTCTCACACACCTACCTAGGTAGCATAGTTCCAACTACAAGCAGCGGTGGAGGCGGCACAGATGACGATGTCAAAGCTAGGATCGGAAAAACAGGAAGACACGTCTTCCTTCATTAATCTGTGGAAATCTATTGCACTGTACTCAGCACATAGCATGAACAGGATCTAGATTTTCAACATTAAGTCAGTCAAGTCAGTGATGGTTGAGAGACTTGGGGCCTTTACGAAAAGCAACAACGCAGCAAACTGCAGACACACATGAACAGCTGCCGCCCACGCTCGTTTTATAATGAAGATCAGATGGCCATAAAGAATAAGCAGCAAGGAGCTCTGGTCTGGCAACGAACCAACTAAGAAGCTGTCGCCGAACAAGTATGAAGAAGAAGAAAGCGGGCATGAATTGGATAAGGCATACACTGAGAAGACGGTTTGGGGACATCACGTGTCAGGCCGTCGAGTGGAACCGAAATGAGAAACGAGTAGTTGGGCGTCCGAGAGTGACATGGAGGAGGTTGAGTGAGGGAAAAATGAAAGGTTCTGGAGAGTTGCGGAGCCAGCTTAAAAAGACTGTAGAGAGGAGAGTAAGATGACGGCGTACTACTGAAGGCCTGTGTTCCACTAGGAACCCATGGGACGAATAGAGTTTACAAAAATAGTTAGCTTAGTGGGTAGCAGGGGAATTTGAGACGCACATCCCGTCCTATCTGTGGCTTGTCAACTAGATTTGTCTGCACTCCAATGAGTGATAGTGTTCCTACTGAGACCTGAACCCAGTACTCATAGCTTCAAACGCCAAAGCGCTATCCTAAATAACAACTAATATCCATCGTACAAATGACCCTCATGTCTCAGTGGCCTAGTAGATAGCGCTTCGTCATTTGGAGCGATGGGTACCAGGTTCGAGTCTCAGTGGGAAGACCTTCACTCACTGGAGTGCAGGCAAATCCAACTGACGAGTCGCAAACAGGACGAGATGCAAATTCTGGATTCCATCAGTAGCTATCAAGTAAACTACAACACACAGTGTTTTATCCTTTTCTGAAGCTATAGCTCTGTGGTTTGCCGATTTAACTTTCCACCAATGAGGTTATCAGATAGTATCTTCTTGTTATGCAAATAAATTGAACACGGTTGCACTGGGTGCAAAGTCCAAGTTCGAAAATACCGACTACAACCAGAGTGTCACACCAATAGAATGACACTAAAGGTATATGTCACTTTGGCATTTGTGTTATGGTTTGTTTTACTACCTGGTCACCGAGACCGAAGTATGTGTAGTGGGATTCAAACATGAGACCTTTGGTCTGAAAGTTGAAAGTGTCTTAGCCAATCAACCACGTTTCCATTTATTCCACTGTGTTTATATTGTACATAACACAATAAGCTGCAAGAAGCATAACAACGTTGATTGACTTGTTGGTGAGTAAAATCCCTTCATTCAAGGGAAGTGTTTTCATCTGTGATAACTTAGTAGGTTTGCGTATTCGATTCCAAGAGTTAGTCGGTAGAAAGCACTAGATCTAGGTTTCTTTTTTGAAAGCACTCATTAAGAAAGTATAATTGTACTCACGAGAAAACTGATGCGGCATCAATAATTCTAACCTATATCACTCAATGCTGAAGTCAGAGATTTTGCTGTTAAGCTATTGAGCCACTATTAACCGCCTTCAATACTAGATTATGTACAGCAATTGGTCAGCATATCGTAATCAACTCGCGTTAACAGAAATGTCGCTGGCAAAAATAATGAAAGACGTACAGTTGAGCCACACTATGTGGTGAGAGAGATTATGAACCACTTGAAAAAAATATGAACTAAGGTCCTAGGAAAGAAAGGGACGTCATCCGATGAAGCCGTAAACCTTCACCCACTCAGGTGGCTTGGACAAATGTTATGCATACCGAGCCATCTCCTACCTCGTTATGCTATGCTAGCCATAGTGGGATTCAGTTGAAAGAAGGCGTGACATCAGTCCATTATGGCTTAATCTGTTGATCTGAACTGCATCGGCAAGTGTAGACTGTCTGACCAAGGTCCTCACAACAATATGATCGGAAACTCTTGGCAATATCGCTCAAAATGGGTCACAATGCCACAAATGTAAAACACTTTATCATATTCTAAGTGTTGAATATATCTAATAAACCTTTATCCTGGTTGTATTGTGTTCTCTGAGCTGGGTTGTTTAATTGGGGAGAAGCCTTTATCGTCTTTCCAGACAGCATCATCAGCACTAACTTCAGTATGAAGTGAGCTCTCAGTATCTCTCCACGAATGGTTCACTAGCTTGCCCTGACCAAATGGTTTGTGATTACTTGTTTCCTTGGATTGTTGTCTGTTGCTGACTGACTGTATACATTTTCCTATTGGCTGTCCCTCTACCTTGACCTCTCACCTTTCTGTCGTTTATCAGTTTTCTCACTGGTTGATAGATTGGGTCTATGTCTATACATCCATCTATTGATTGCTGACTGACTAATCTGAATGCCGAGCTTCTAGGAATTCTCTGATATTCTTTGCGTTTCTTCTCTCTATCCAACATCTCAACATTGTCAAAATTCAACTCATGTCCATAGTTGTTATCCACATGCATCGAAATGAGTGGTGAAATGTCCTGTGTGACGTTTAATTGCCAATTGGTGTTCATGTAGACAGAGGTGAGGAGGACGACCACTTTGTTTATTTTGTATATGATATTCGGTTTATCTTCTTTGCTTGTTGCATCCTTTCGTCTGCATGATAGTGTTTGCAGGGAATTAGTTGGTTTATGAATGGCCACACCAATTCCAAGTGGTCTTAGTAATCGTGTTGCTATTTCTGATACATCTTCTTTAGGTACTGTAGGATGATGTGTTAACTGATTTCTGTCAATGACTTCGTAGTTGGTGATGCATCAGATAGGCATCTTGTAATAAAGTTTCCTGAGTAGTCGTTCTTCTTTAGGATGGACATCAAGTAATTTTCTCCGTTTCTCCGTGAAGTTGTTGTACTGCAGTGCAGTGTGTTCTCGCTCTTTTGAATAGAGTATTCAGGCAACTAATTTTGTGTGTCATTGCTACTGTAGTTTAAGATTTGATTAGTCAGTGTGTGTTGGCTTCCTATACACTTGGGTTTCCAGCTTTCCGGCATTTGTCCTACTGACTAAAATATCCAGCAATGGTAGTTGGTTGTTCGACTCCTTCTGCATTATGAATTTGGTGTCATTAGTGAAAACGTTGTTGATCAAATTGTGGGTGTTTTCTATATCAGCTTTTTTAATGATGACAAAAGTATCGTCCGCATAACGAATCCAAATTTTTGGTTTAATCACAAGTAGTCCGGATATCAGTGACCCCATTAGAGTTCCTTTCATCTGTTTGTATATCTTGTCGTTGAATTGGAAGTATGTTGTCAGACAAATTTAGATGAGTTCGAACAGACTTGAACATTTAGGTTTTGTGCATTCTGAAAGGCTTGTGTCTTCATTGAGCACGAAAAGATATAATATCCTTGGTCAGTTGGCAGCTCACTTCATACTGAAGTTAATGCTGATGATGTCATTATCTAGGAAGATGATGAAGACATCTCAACAATTAAACAATCCAGCTCAAAGAACACAATACACTCAAGATCATCCACCTAAGCTACAAATATTCTCTACTATTTTAAAACCTTTATCTGTTTATACTTTCTTGTCAACTTATGTTATTCAGTTTCTATCCACGTCTTTGTTACATGCTTCTATGAAATGTGGCAATTTGAACTGATGCACTTTTGGTGTCAAGTTTCTGTCATCAATGTAAACAACTCACAGTATACACACATATACACTGTAAAGTAATTACATTATCGACACTGTCTAATAACTTTATTGAAATATGTATCTTTTCTTTCAAGTTCTCTTGACTATTTTATAAAAAGTATACAGTAAAAAATAATATACAGTATATCTTAATGATTACAAAGTTGATAATTTGCTTCACTTAGGATCATATTTGTTTTGAAGAGATGTGAATTTACAATTGATCGATCAATTCAGAGATATATTAACTAAAAGGTTGATTATATGTGACAATTTGTATTTGTTACATCATCATATTTAATCTGTAAACTGCCTTCTTATTAGCGTATGAATAAATGTTAGACCAATATTAGATGGAGTTGACGATGTACAAGTGGAATAATAATAATAATAATAATAATCCTGAAGTTAGAGATTTTGCTGTTAAGCTATTGAGCCACTATTAACCGCCTTCAAGGCAAGATTATGTGGGGTCGTGGGTGCGCACTGCTGAGGAGTCCCATACTAGTTGGACGAAACAGCTGTCCAGTGCTCCCAGGTTTCCTTTGTTCCTCCAACTGATGTCAGTCTTCGATGAATAACAACTTGAAATAATTCCAAATCTCCACAACCCCTCAAAATTTAATTGAACTAGTGCTCGTTGGTGACTAGCTTCGAGAAGTATTCCCGAAGTTCCAATGACAAGTCGTGACCGGTGGAGTCAAAGCCTGATGGCCGTGAGGACAAATACTCAACGATGACATTGGGTGGCGGTCTGCGCTATATCGTGAGCTAACAGAAGTTGGAAATATGGAGCATTGGATTCTGACCCAGTGGCTCAACGGTAACGCGCTGGCCGCGGAACCTGAAGGTCGCGGGTTCAACCCCTGCTGGTGGGGTCGTGGGTGCGCACTGCTGAGGAGTTCCATACTAGGACGAAACAGCTGTCCAGTGCTCCCAGGTTTCCTTTGTTCCTCCAACTGATGTCAGTCTACGATGAATAACAACTTGAAATAATTCCAAATCTCCACAATCCCTGAAAATTTAATAATAATCTAAATCAAAAAAATTGCATCATTTACTTCAGAAGATTAATAGATCAAGTTGTTTATGGACAAAGAAATCTATATTCTTGATGATAAGTGGATCGGTTACCAAGCCCAGAGTAGGATGAGGGTAACCGTTTTGAAAAGAAACTCCACTGAACTTTCTAAACTATGGATAACTCTTTGTCTATAGTCTGTGGAGAATTTAACTCACGTGATTGCAGTTTTCTAATATGATTGGGTCAGGAAAATATGATTAACTTTTTTATTAGTCTTGGCAATAACACTAGATTTAGTATTTACGAACGACCTTGGCACATATGAGCCCGTTTCACTAATGATTCTGACCATTGTATTGCACTCGTTTTACCTAAAATGTACGGCGAATTACACAAGAAGGTAATTGGATACCTTTCCAAGAAAGTATAGGACAGATGCTATTCACAAGAGAATATATTACGTTTGATAAGCATACTTATAGAAACAGACTGAGATATATTTACTAATGAAGTTTTAGACAACACTATCACCAATATTACAAGCTATCTCAGATTCTGTCTCGATATTTGCTGGCCAGATGAAACAATCTACATGAGATTTGACAGACTTTCCTCTCCTCATCTCATCTCAAGAGGCTTCTGAGAGAAAAGGAAAGGTTGTATAAAGCGAGAGATCACCCTGGAGTTAAAAGGATTAACTACCTAATTAAGTCTGAAACACAACGTCTGAATACTATTTACAACAAGAAGTTCCTATCGTGTAAGAACTCTTCCAATATATCGAAATTATTTAAAGACCTTAATGGTAAAAAACAGATGACAACACAAACTCGTTCTGATGTCTGTGTGTTAAACAAGTCATTTATACGTCGACAAGCTAATTTCACCCTTCCTAATGTCAAAAGTCAAGTGGATAGCTGCTTTCCACGTTTTAATACACATGGTGTATGTGAATGTCTAAAATCCTTGAATCCATCTCAAAGCTTAGGTCTTGATGGTGTTTCTAATATCATATTTAGAAAATGTGCAGATATTTTATGTCATCCACTTACAGATATCTTCAATGTATCGTTTTCTAAAAACATAATACCCACTGATTGGAAGCAGATAAAAATTGTACCTGTGCCTAAGCCATCTTCTGGAGCAGATGTTACATTTCGACCCATTACAATAACTTCCCCTTTTCTGAAGACTATGGGGAAATTACTTTTCCTTGTGATTGAGCTTTCATTGATGGCCTTCAGAGATCCAAAACAGTTTGTTTACAAACACCGGAGGAGTACTTTAGATGCAGCTACTGTCTTGCATCATAATATTGCATCGATTCTCGAAAAAGGTGTTAAGTATGTTCATTGGGCCTTTTTGGATTAGTCATCAGTCTTTGACTCTGTTCCTAGACCACTCTTGTTAAATAAGCTTCCCATGGCTCATATTGAGCCATGGGTTGCAAAGTAGCTGTACTCTTACTTTTCTGAAAGGGAACAGTACACTGTCTATAACGGGAATCGCTCGACTTCATTGAACACTCAAGCTGGTGTGCCTCAAGGTGTTGTACTTTCTCCTTTTCTGTTTTCCTTTTTTGCACGATTTACCTTATTCTGTTGAAACAAATTTTATCAATTATGCTGATGACCTGATCGTGTCTATTCCAGTTAGCTCTCACTTATATTGAACTGAATTAAATGGATTCTTGTCTTTAGTTGGCCAGTGGTCTTTCTCAAGTGGTCTGAAGTTTATTTTAGCCTTAGGCGTAAACAAGACGAACTTGTGTGAGCTGTTTAACTCCCATGAAGCCTACTGCATTGATGGTATTTCTGCAGAAAGGAAATCGAGTGTTAACTGTCTTCGATTGAGTTGTACTTCTGACCTTTGTTGGTCGTCTCATATCTTGTTCACTTGTAAAAAAGTTTTTCGTTTAACGTTTTACATAAGGAAACTGAAGCTCTCCGGTATAACTCGACTTCTACTTTTATAATTTATTAATTCCAGTATTCTACCTATTCTTCTCTGTTATTCCCAGTTGGTATTTCCTGGTCTTCTAAAAGAGGACTATGTTCTATTGCGTAAGGCTTAGAAAGATGTCAGTAGGGTGAGAGTGGTGTGCCTCTGGCTGAATTGATCACCACTGTAGTAGTTCTCGCAATAAAATACCTACAATAATTTTAAGTAATACTGAGCATCCACTTCATTCACAACTCTCTTCTTGTATCTCCTCAGGAAGGACAAGAACAAACTAGATGAGACTACGCTTGTACAGCCAAGTACAAGAATTCGACTATATCCTATCTGACATGCATATTATGTGAGAGAAAAAGTGTTGGAACAGAACTCACATATCAACTTTGTAATAGGTAACAATCTCATCCCAATAATTTAATTAACTGTGTAAAATGTTCTGGTTTTTAATATCCTTTACATTACTTCAATTTTTATGATAACACAATTCGAAATATTGTAGAGGAGTATAAACATACATATATTTTGTTGTCACTAGTGAGAATTCCAAATTATACCACAAATCGTTTGGAACAAAGGGAATTATTATAATAACTTGGTTGGTTGTGGCCAGCAGAAGAATCCGGCACACATGTTTCGTCCTGTTTGGGACTCGTCAGCTAGATGTACCTGCACCTCAGTGATGTTGTTCCCACTGGGACTCGAGCCTCGCACCCATCCCTTCAAACGCCAAGGCGTTATCCACTATGCCACAGAGGAAAGAAAGCCACTCCTTGTACAACGGGTAGTAGTTATTACTATTTATTGAAATACTTGTTATTCTCCGTTGTTTTGTTGGATCGAATTGTTAGACCTCTATTGGCATATTGGCTCCTAAGAGGAGGCCTCGATACTGCCTGAATGTTAATTATGATAATTTGCTTGGAGAATAACAAGTATGTCAATAAAAAGTGAATTGCTGTTATGATCACTATGACGCATAGATCTGTCAGGAAGTGGTGAATAGAAATAATCGTTCAAGGTCATCCCTGGGGTGGAAATATTTTCGTTTCAGACCTTAATTTATATCCATCTGGTCGGTTATCTACTGACTTCATTTTCTGAGTAGCAGCTGTATATAAATACTGTTTTTTTGTCTTACATAAGTTACTCACACGCCCATCCTTTGTCTTCTGATTTTCGCGGCTCAGTGAAGTATAGGGCCTGGAGTAGAACAGTCGACTTACTCGTATCCAGTTCAAGTATCTGGTTACGTTATTATCTCGTTCGCTTATTGTTGGAACCAACGACCTACCCCGACACACAGTTACATCAAAACCCTAAGAACACCAATTTTAGTCTATTCCCGGACCAAATTCCCTATGGTTTAAAATTATCTCTAAACTTTAATACCAATAAAACTGACTCTTTAATCCAGGATCTCTCGAAATTTCGATTTATAAAACAACATCATTAGAGCAGGAAAGATAGCTTTGAGGTCATAGGTGATGTGTAGTCCCCCCTAAGATATTGTCTCCAAACTACACAATAGCAAAGCTTTTGCCTGCTCTTTTGCCCATGACCTTAAAATGACCTACATGGCTGTTTTCACACCGTTACTAGTTTTTCTTCCCCCTATTCTCAAGGCTGAACTCTCATTGGTTGTTAACTATTTTTACCTAAATGTGTATCTAGTGTTGTCGTCATTTAGAAGTGTATATATTCAGCAACGCTGTCAACTGTGTTGACTGTTGTCGAGACAATGAAAAGCTCTTTATCAACGGTGCATCTTCTTTTCTTGTCTTCGCGCGTCGGTGGTATTCTTGTGGTGGTGGCTGACGTTCTGATTTGCTTTAGAGTCAATTGGTTTGCACGTTAGATTTGTATCATTCGTAGTTTCCTAGGCTTGTATGGCTCGTAAGCTGTTAGATTGTACTTCTGGTCATAGCAACAATTATCTATGAATGGAAACAATATTAACGAGCAGCTGTGGTTGGCGGGGAATGCTAACAGCTGCTGAAGTAACTTTTCAGGAATTCAGTAGTTATCATCGACAGTTATTAAAATCGTCAATGGGAATAATATCCAACATACTTGACAAGTTATTTAGAGATAGGAAGATACTACTGAACGAATGAGTAGTTAAGAGCCAGGTGGTTTAAACACCAGATAGTCGTTTAACTCATCAACGGCTCAGTCGAGTATATTCAACTTACACAGCCAAATTGTTCACACTAACGAAATCCGGCTAACTAACATATATGAACTGGCATATGTTAAACAGGATGACCAATTTACGAATGATTCACAAGTGAACTCTTATCTAGCTAGTGAGACCTACATGTCAGTGTGAGTCGTTTGTGACTACTACTTGTCTTGTTTAGTAGTATGCTTCGTTACTTCATGATTCTTTCGTGTCACAGATTATACCTCGTGATCTTCGCTAACGGCTGGTTTCCAACGGAAACCCTATTGACCACACTGTTGGGGGAGTTGAGAATGCTACTCAGCTGAGTGAAATGCCAACGTGAACCTTATAATTTGTAAATCATTTACAAGTTAGTTAGACAGGCATAAATACTGTAACTTGCTATCATTGCCTGTTGTTCCATAATTTTCATATGTCACATCAACACATCACTAAAGAACTAAAAGAGAAAAGAGTCCACAAAATGTAGATAATATCAGCTGGTGAATAAAAGCATAAAATGAGATTTTAAATGAAGATACGATGGGAATGTCTGGAATCGACGTTTTAGTCACTAATCGCATCACCTTCCTTAACATCAATGAAATGTTAAAAGTTTGAATAGGTGGTTTACAGTATGCTTCAAAACTTCAAAAACAAATGTAAAACTGTAATGTCATAAATGGAGGTCATAAATTTTTATCGTCATGTTCATATGGATTTTTCACATATCCATCTTTTTTCATCAAACAAGAACACCAGTTTCTGTATCATTTCTGAGTTCATTTTAACCAATCATTTTTATTACCAAAATCATACATAAACAAATTAACCAATCATAACACAGTTTGAATGTCATATGATCATAGTCAGACAAGTCTGAAGGTCATTTTTACATAGGCTAATGCGAATTGATTATCGCCATAAATCGCTGTCTAGATGATGATGTAAAATATGGTTAGCCCAATGTGGTTTTTAAAGTGTAGGCGATGTCATTTTCTCACAATTGTAGGAATCGTTTAAGCCTGACATACACTTATGCTTCGAATAATATACTTGTTCTTTATTGACGGAAAACTCGGATGCAGCCAACATGACTAAAGTTTATACGAATGGAAGCAGTTTTAAAAATTCCCATCAAGTAAATTTGAACATGACATATATATGCGAACAACATTGTTTTCAATTAGATCCTCTTCAGGCTTAACTCTGATACAAATAGCTTTATATATATATATATATATATATATATATATATATATATATATATATATATATTATATATAAGTTAAACCAATCATGTAGACTTGACGGTTGATGTGATAAATAGTTCATATAACGGTGGAGTTAATAATAATAATAATAATCATGAAATTGATAAAAGTGGTAACATTGACTAAAGAACATGCAATATAGATGATGATAAGAACCAAGAAAGCAGCATGAAAACGTAGACACTCCAGCGATAATCAAAATGAGTCAAAAGCTTATGAAAATAAAAGTTACGTAATAGTGAAGGGCGAGGTAAGTGGATAAACAAAGCCTAGACAAATACAGTATGAATGGGGTGAAAAATCAGAAAGCGGGTAGGAAAAAAACTGAATGATTAAGTTAACCACGTATTCCCTGGCCAAGGGATGTACAAATTTCTTCTGAACACAAAGGCTAGTATTATTAGCTCGAATTCTCACACCTTCTGCTATGTGTTGCAGCAGACGAGTTTGAATACCTTTTGAAAGATGACATGGTATTCGGTGTATAATCGTGAAAGCAATGTTCTTATCTACCGAGTGACCACTATCAACGAGGTGAGATAAAACTGAGCTTCTGATGGATTTTATCTGTCCCTTTCCCAACCATGGAGGCAGATGCTCAGCAACACGTTTGTTAAGTTGTCTAGGAGTACGCCCTGTATAGCTTTCTCCACAGGAGCAGCTAAACTTGTAAATACACATAGAAATGACAAAACTAGATAACTTATCTTATGTCTAAGCAGTAACAATCGGTCGACTGGGAAATGATAGACAAAGTTGTGCGGCGTAGAAGGTCCTTTTAATGGCTCTCGAGAGTCTCCAGCCGCATCCCTTTTGTATGATAATAGTACCAGGTTTGTTCCCCCTGGCTCTGTTCGTGTATCTTTTTATGAAACTGTTAGGGTAGCCCATTTCAAGCAATGAATTACGGATATAATCTAACTCCTTCAGTACTTGATCATCCGAACATATTTTTCGTGCTCTGTTCGTGAGGCTTTTGACCAGGTTTGGTTTGTATCGAATTGCTATATGACTTAGAAAATGTGTATACTGAATTATAGATGTGGTCTTCCTATAAACACATCTACTGAGTGAACCATCTTCTCCTCTGCTTAGCAAGACATCCATGAAGTGTAGTTTACTGGCATTTTCTTCCTCACAAGTGAAAGTCAGTGAAGGGTGCACTTCATTAAATTTCCTTAACACTTCTCTTGTATCCACATTCTGATCCAGGATAGCGAATGTGTCGTCAATATAACGGTGATACAAAGTCATCTCCCTAGTGGCCTCTTTCAATGCTCCATTCTCCAGTTTGGCAAGAAATATACCTGCTAAAATAGGGCCAAGTGGTGAACTCATTGCTATCCCATCAATCTATCGATAATGAGAGCTACTGAAGACAAAATGTACATTCATAGTACATTTAAGAAGCAGTTCCTTGAGGATATGTATAGGAATCCCGATGTTGATTTGCCTTTCCGACATTTGCTGACAGACAAACTCTATCGTCTCCAGTAATGGCACATTGGTGAATAATGATGAGATATCAAGAGACATCATATGTTTTCCGTTTACATTAACACTATCTAGCTTAGAAGTAAATTCGAAGACGTCTTTTACACTGTGGTTAACTAATTCTTTGTGTAAGGGATCTAAAATCCTTACTAGCCATTTGGCAACTGCGTGGTATGGGGAGTTGGACATGCTTAAAACTGGACGAAGAGACAGTCCAGGCTTATGTACTTTAGGCAGACCATACAATCGTGGTGTGTTACTCCCTGTAGGTCTAAGTGAGTCATATTTGGACTCGGAAATTGTTCCACTTTTCTTTAGTTTCTTGAGGGCGTTTATCATCTTCTCTGCTTTTCCATTTAAGCCTGGCGAGTTACCAAGTCTTTGGAACTTTGTTTGGTCATTAGGAGAATAGTCATTTTGTCAATGCAGTCGTTTCTGTTCAATAACACTAAGCCTCCTCCTTCGTCTGGTCTACTTATTATGAAATTTTCCTCAGCTTAGATAAAGCTTCTCTATGTTGTTTCGTAAGTAAACCTTTTGTAAAATAACTAGTATTTTTGTACTGTTGGCAATTGTCAAGTAGTGTAGCTTTGAACCTGTTTAGTTCGTTGTCAGAAGACGAAAGCAGTCCTATTGTTCAAGAATACAAGTTTTCAAATTGTACATCTGTGTCTATTTGGCTTATTTTGTGTCCATAGTCACATAATTTAGGACCCAAAGATAAAACCTCCAAATGAATCTTATCTAGTTCAATAGTGGAAAAGTTGTGGACATACCGAATCGGGTTTGATGGAAAATTTCTTTCTGGTTTCTCATTTCCCAGTCGACCGATTGTTACTGCTTAGACATAAGATAAGTTATCTAGTTTTGTCATTTCTATGTGTATTTACAAGTTTAGCTGCTCCTGTGGAGAAAGCTATACAGGGCGTACTCCTAGACAACTTAACAAACGTGTTGCTGAGCATCTGCCTCCATGGTTGGGAAAGGGACAGATAAAATCCATCAGAAGCTCAGTTTTATCTCACCTCGTTGATAGTGGTCACTCGGTAGATAAGAACATTGCTTTCACGATTATACACCGAATACCATGTCATCTTTCAAAAGGTATTCAAACTCGTCTGCTGCAACACATAGCAGAAGGTGTGAGAATTCGAGCTAATAATACTAGCCTTTGTGTTCAGAAGAAATTTGTACATCCCTTGGCCAGGGAATACGTGGTTAACTTAATCATTCAGTTTTTTTCCTACCCGCTTTCTGATTTTTCACCCCATTCATACTGTATTTGTCTAGGCTTTGTTTATCCACTTACCTCGCCCTTCACTATTACGTAACTTTTATTTTCATAAGCTTTTGACTCATTTTGATTATCGCTGGAGTGTCTACGTTTTCATGCTGCTTTCTTGGTTCTTATCATCATCTATATTGCATGTTCTTTAGTCAATGTTACCACTTTTATCAATTTCATGATTATTATTATTATTATTAACTCCACCGTTATATGAACTATTTATCACATCAACCGTCAAGTCTACATGATTGGTTTAACTTATATATAATATATATATATATATATATATATATATATATATATATATATATGTATATAAAAAGCTATTTGTATCAAAGTTAAGCCTGAAGAGAATTTAATTGAAAACAATATTGTTCGCTTATGTCTTGTCCCAATAGAAGTAGTTTATACGCCAGTAATGACTTCAAGATAATTGTGTTATTTAACCCTTAATGATAAGCAATCGAGTCCGTTGCAGTAATTGATAATACATGAGAGAAATTGCAATAATTGTGAGCGCTTAAATAAATCTGAAAATTCCTAATCACTTAATGTATGCTAACATACATCATATCAGAATCAACAGGACATCAAAAATGAGATGATCAACTGGCATTTTTGACTGATTCTCCTAGCACCGTTGGCGTAATAGATAACCAGGCTCTGGCTTAGAACTTTCCTCGAATTTCACTGTTGACTTTATCGTTAACCGTATAGCATAGTTAGAGTGATTTATTGAGTTATCTAAAGCAGTAACGATAGTATTAGTAGTAAAAAACGTCTGACTTTCAAATTACATTGAAAATCAGCTTCGAAGCTCAATGCAAATGTTTAAACCAATAGGATCCGGATGACCAATTATCTACCATGGTATACTGCACAACTCTAATGCTTACGTTTGAGATTGATAGAGAACAAACTTATAAACGAATTAGCCAAATGAAAGTTATCACGTATTTGGTTGGGAGTCAGACGGACACATAGCTAACAACTCTAACCAGCTGTCTACACAGGATTAAGTAGAATAGATTTACACTGATTGGTCAAAGGAGAGCAACCAATTTCATGTTGTCTAGTCCTGAGTGCAGACCGAATCCTGTCGATCATATTTGCAATGTGGCTAAGTGTCGCAGTGCACATTAGTAGATGCTAGTTGGTTGGAGGCAATCAGCAGGAAGCTTTGGACCTGGGTTTCGTGCTTGTTGGCACTCGTCAGCAAGGTGTATCTGCAACCTCAACGGAACTGATGTCCTGCCTGGGATTCGTACCCGCGTAACCCAGTGTTGTAGTCAGCGAATTTACCACTGAGAACTCCGGTGACCAATCAATATATGTAACCCTACAGGTCAATGGCAGCCCGAACAGCTCAGTGGTAAAGTCGCTGACTAAAACACCAGGTGACACGGGTTTGAATCTCAGGCGAGACATCAATCCTGTTGAGGTTGCAGATACGCCTTGCTAACGAGGTCAAAACCTAGGTCAAGCAGGGCTTCCTGCCAATAGTCTCCAATCAAGTAACATGTAGAATGGGTTTGAAAATCACACCTCAAACATGGAGCTTAGGCTAAAAATCCATTCAACAGGTAATTGGTAGTAAACAGGAGAAGGTATACAACAAACTAGTGTTGAATTCAATCACAGCTTACCTTGATCTGTTGATTGAAAGGATTTCTCCTTTTGTACTAAATAGATAAAAGGACGAAAGCAATTTAAAAGTTGATCTATAAGACGTTGTTTTGTCAGATAATCAGCTAAACCAAATTTTCGTCCCATATGATTACAACTACTACTGTTACATCTATCCTCATTAGCTGTAGTATCAACAAAGGAATCTGATGATAACATATGAGAATTAATAGAATTGCAAAATGTCACCATCTTCTCTCCGGTAGCAGTTGTATTAGAAGTAGCAGTAGTAACACATCTATTCATATTATTATTACATTTTGACTGATTAAACATCACTTCAGTCACAGTAGTTCTAGTTGAATGACCATCTGATAAATCTGTACTGACTATTTCTCTAACCGTTTCAACACTATCTAAACTGTTTGCATATTGTTCATCTAATGTATTCTCTGAAGTTGTCGTCATCATTGTAGCATTGGAAGACGTAGTCTTTTCCAAGAAAATAAAATCTGTTGATATATTAGAAGGTTGTTCTGTAGCAGTGATTTGATGAAGGCTGGAATTTTCACAAGTGGTCATATTACAGTAATTAATGCTGCTTGTAGGAAAAATTTGTTACTGATGAAGTTTTATCTCATAACTTGTTCATATCAATCTAAAATTATGACATAAATTTAAAGACATTTTTGAGATGAATGGGGATTTTTAATTTAGAAGTAGTATTCATTATGGACTGACATAAGTTGGGGAACCATTGAAAATCTGGGAGTACTGGACAGCTGTTTCGTCCAACTAGTATGGGACTCCTCAGCAATACGCACTCACGACCTGGCTAGGGATGGAATTCAGGACCTTCAGGTTTCACGGTGAACGCGTTAACCATTCAGCCACTGGGTCGGTTTCCACTGGTTCACAATTTCCAACTTCTGTCAATTCACAACATAGCGCGACTGTCACCCAAGGTCTTCAGTTAGCATCTATTTCACATCTGACTGGTTGACCCCACAGGTCACGGCTTCTCATTAGAACTTCCTGACATCCATCCGGAAGCAAGTCATTTTTGCATAACTTTCAAAATTACGGTAATTTAATTGGTTTTGGCTGGCTAGCAGAAGAATCCTGAACGAGAGTTTCACCTTATTGGGGACTCGTCAGTATAGGAGAGGGCTATCATGCCTGCGTCGCCTAGTGGATAACGCCTTAGCATTTGAAACGATGGGAACGATGTTCGAGTCTCAGTGGGAACAACAACATTGCACTGGGGTGCAGGTACATCCAGCTGACGAGTACCAAATAGGAAGGAACGCGGATTCTTGATTCTTCTGCTATCCACAAACAAGCGAATTGCCGTAATTAACATTCAGGCAATATTGAGGCATTCACATAAGAGCCAATATACCAACAGAGGTCGGACAATTTGATCCAGCAAGACAACGGAGAACAAGCATATCCATAAATAACATTAAAAAGTTAATATTATGAATGGAAGCAGTATTTTGTTTCACTGTGAATAGCCTGCATAGTAAATGATGACTTTTCATCCAAGTTATGACAAAGAAGACAAGAAGTCAAGGGAATTAATAACTAAGATATCATCATTAGTAACATGAAAAAATTCAGGTAGATTCCTTAACATGATCAGATGAATCTGTTTACACGTCGAGATTCCTTGACTATGAGAAGAGTACCGAGCAAGTATATAACGCTAATCAAAGCTCTCGACTTGAAATCATTAAGCCATATTAGGATTTATGGAGAGTTGTCATCTGAATAGAGAACAACTAACGGTGTCAGGCAAGGATGCCTCCTGTCACCATTCCTATTTAATTTTGTCATAGATGTACCAATGGAAATAACCTTAGTTAAGTTTGACTTCACGGGAATTGATCCACTTCCTGTACCGGATCTGGTTGACTAGGAGTATGCAGATGAAATTGTCCTGTTAGCTGAAGACGTTAACAAAATGCAGGGTTCTCTGAATGCATTGAGCAGAAATCTGGGTGTGATAGACATGCATATCGCACCTGTAAAACGGTTACCAACAAAATCCCAGCTCAGATACAGAAGGTTCGTTTGACATTTGCAAAATTATTTCATCTGTGGCACCAACTGGCAAGATATTTTACTGTCTATGGAAGAAGTTTACTGCGATGTACTTCTTTCTGTCATGCTATATAGCTGTGAAATATGGCCGTTAAAAGTAGGGGATATGTAGGGATTACAAGTTTTTCACCACAGGTTTCCTCGTGTATCATGGGATCACCCTGCGAGTAATGATGAGGTTAGGTGAAAGGTACTAGGCAAAGTGGGTTGGATATGTGTTACGTGTGTCAAACCACTGTCCATATAGACGTAAAATGCTAGGCGAAGTTGAATTCAGTTGGTTGAAGGCTCAGGGTGGTCAGACTAAGACGTGACATCAGTCCATGAAGTCTCTGACTCTTGGTCTGAACGGTGTATGAATCCGTAGACTACCTGGCTGTGGTTCCCGAGAGGATAGGAATCCGTGTTTCCGGACTCTTGGAAACAGGGTTGGTAATCGGTTACAATGGCGTAGATGTCTTCACTCTGTGATGCTTTCTAAAGCTTGAATTTTTTGACTAACCTACATTTTTAAATTCCCTCTCTCATCTCAGCCGTGCGTAGGATTTGAAAGCACCCGAAGTTTTTTAATACATAAACAGGATGGATGCAATCCAATTCAATTAGAGATTAGAAAATGATCAAGGTAAATAAGACGTCTTGAACTGAAAGATAAAATAAGACGGTGGTGAATTCAACACCACTATCTACAGAAAGCTGATACGTTTGATATCCAAACTTGAATTCATCTCAACCGACATTAGTATGAGCATGTTTAGTGAGATGTGTAAAGATAGGTTGTTTAAATATTTAGCGAAACCTTTGCTTGCTTATTGGTACGAATTACAGAAAGTTTAGATACTTACTCATCTTTCACGTACAGTACTGTCTAGAACGTGACCATGTTTATAAAATCAACTTAGAGATGTGCCTCATTGGTTTAAACATTTAAATATTAGGTAATGGGTCAAGTTTAAACCCACCTCTACACAAATCTGTCTGAGCCACTCAAAATCGTCAAGAATCCTCACACAAATGTGGCTCACAGACCAGTAACTGAGCAAGCATACCAGTTAGAGTTCGAAATCAGCTTGGACTTTTTGATACCATTTTGGGGAAGCCAATCAAAACAGGTTCCAAGTCTCTGCTTACATGTTTCATAGACGACTCACAATTTTAACCGAGTGAAAGAATTTTATTAGAAACCTGGGACCCTGACATTTCGAGAATTTAATTTTCTTCGCTTCGTTGGGGAAAGTGCGTAAGTATGGCCAAGAATTGGCAAAAGTTAAGTCAGGGATCGTCAGCTTGATAACGATTAATAATACTCCTATTCAACATTTTTGCGGGGCGAAACTCGGGGTTATGTTTCAGTTTACCATGAAAACACAAGTCAAAACGCGGGATTGTGCAACATTTCCTCGAGTTTTTAACCCCCGTGTTTTTCCGACTTGCCCCGTGTTTCCCCGCGGAAATGGTGACTGCGGGCGACGTCGAATCTTTAAATTTATAGTGATTAATCCTACGTTAGGTTGACAGGCGGCTTTCACCTGAGTTGTTCATAGGAAACTGATAGTTAATATAGTGACACTACCTAGTCTTACATTTGTAACATTATAGATAAATGACAGCAAATATAGTTGCTGCAATATCTGCAGCAGTATATTGCTGCAGACACACGTATGTAACACGGTTTTAAAACACTTGATTATATTTATCGAATAATGAAGAAAAACACATCATACATGCTCATTTGGAACTTGTAGTAACTGACTTTGCTTGAATCCTAAGTTCCTTAGCAATTGATAACCTTACTAACCGGTTGGTAGGGAAAGTCTACTGTGTGATTTCCAATCTGCTCATAAAACGGCACTGTACAAAAACGAAAACTGTCACCTCGAAGGTATTCCTATGTAGGAAACTGAGGTGTTAATCTCTCACATCTAGTTCACTAGCATATTGAGGAGTTCTCCTAATGAGAAAAACACTTTCAGTAGACTCACCAACTGTGAAAGAAAATAATACGTCTGGGTTCACGAAAATACGAGAATTTATTATGACGCTCAGCAAGATCCTCCTTGTTGTCTAGGTGCAACTTCAAGGTCAAAAAGGTCAAGCATTGAAACTTCAAATCCAAAGCTGATGGTTAGAGTGGAGCTTTCGCTTCCAGGTCTTGAGAATTCATTCAAATACACTCCTTTAGTAGTCTTAGTACTGAACCTCATGGAATTTCACCAGGACATATTCAGATTGTCTCTCAGCAAAGTCACACTCCCCTATGACTGGAAGGATGGCATAGTAACACCTATTCACAAGGCAGGTTCTACGCAGCTCCCATTAAATTACAGACCAATAATTTCGACTAGTACTGTAACGAAAATATCAGAAAGAGTAATCAAGAAAGCAGTCACTGACCACCTAGAGAGCAATACTCTATTGTCTCATTCACAGCACGGTTTTCATTGACATTTCTCCTGCTTGACGAACCTCCTTACAGTCAGAGAAAGTCAGGTTAAGTCTAAGGGTGTTAGGATGCCTATAGATGTCGTTTTCATTCACTTCAGTAAAGCATTTTACAAGATACCTCATTTCAGGTTGCCCGGAAAACTCGAAAGTTTTGGAATCACTGACAGTCTGCTTGCATAGATAAGAGACTTTCTTGTAGGCAGATGGCAAAGAGTTAGGATCAGTTCTCAGCTTTCCACTTGGAAGTCGGTAGAGTGTGAAGGGCCACAAGGCACAATCTTGAACCCCCTACTGTTTCTACTATACGTAAATGAGTCGCCAAATATCAAGAAATCCCTTATGGTTCTCCACGCTGGTGATGTAAAAGTCTGGTGGGAGATTAAGAATGACGGGATATATGTGCACTTCAGGTAGACATGAATAACTGTTTACCTGATCAGGAAAGTAGCTGATGCCTATCAATGCAGGTACATGTGTAAGCATGCACTTAGGGCACACATACAGCAACATCTACGATATTGATGGGACTCCTTTACCGTCAGTGCTGATTCACAATAATCTAGGAGTCACAGTGAGTTATGACTTGAAAACCATAGCTCACTGTCGAATGGTAGCGGCTCGGAGTTTCAGGACTCTCTGGGCATTACGTAGAACGTTTACGAAAATAAGTGGTAACATGTTCACCATCTTATACACATCCTTAGTTAGGTTCAAATTAGAAAACTATACACAGGCGGCCAATCCTTATCTGTAAGGTGACACAGACCTTCTGGAAAAAGTTCAGAGAGCAGCCACTTGTATGATCCCTGCGATGGCCGGCCTCACCTATGAAGACTGACTTAAGGAGCTGAACCTATTCACTTCGCCCTACCCAGTCAGTGGGGAGACCTAATCATGCTATACGGGATTCTAAGAGATGACTTTGGACCTGATCTATCTTCTCTTTTCCTTCCCACCAGGTCGGAACACCTCAGAGGACACAGTTGGAGACTACAAAAGCAAAGAACGAACATGGTCTCCGCAGAGTACTGGTTCTCGCGTCGAGTAACCAACGCCTGGAACCGACTCCCAGAAGAAGTGGAATTCGCATCATCAATTGACTCGTTCAAATAGGGATTGGACAAGCGCGGAAATCTACTGGAAAAAGATTAATTTGGGCTCCCAGCCTCTTATCCTCAAATGACAAATCTGAACCCGACATTCTTTTTCTTCGGACACAGAAACTCGCTTGAAACAACCCGGTAGATATCAAGACAACCACTCAGTGAGCGGTGGTTCTATTCCAGTCGATCCTGTTTTATCAGTGAGACAGTCATGGTTAGTATGATCAGCCGCCGTAGCAAGGACTAGATAGACAGCATCGGTTTGACCTCAGTGGCCGAAAATAAAGGTTAATCTATCTACTGTGGTGACGAGATCCTTTGGGCAGGTGTACTTTTGTCCAGATCTATGTTGTCAGGGCATGTAAAAGTTAGCCGTCATTAGGTGGTCCCTCAGTCCATCGAAGATTGAAGACGTCATTATTCTAGGAGGTACGGATCGGAGCGTCATCAGTCTTCATTGCTTCAAGTTGCTTCATTGGCCTCCTGAAGATTGGCGTTATGTGGCCCACCTTCCAAGGATTAGGCACTTTCCCTTTACTTAGACAGTCCGTAAGTAACTTACTTACAAGATCATCCAAGATTAATTTTCCTTCTCATAGTACTGCCGCGTAGATTTTATCTGGACCTGGAGAGGTATCTTCTGTAAACTGCAGCAGTTCGTGCTAAACCAGCTCACAATCTAAGCCAACTACCGGGAGTCCTACTTCGTCTGTGGAATGTTCGTAAGCTCCTGAGCAGGCGATCGGGGTCGAAAAGAGCTGGAGATACTGATCAACCAGAAGTCAACCACTTCATCGTCACTACTAGCAAGTGCACCTAGCCCTAGTGGTTGAGAGACCCTTTTTCTAGCCTACCAGAAAAATGCTGTGGAGTGGTAAAAACCAGGGTGTTTGTGTGCCCAATTTGGTCTCTTTGCCAAATGGCTCTCAGTCCCTAATGAGGTGCTTTTTTGTCCGCTTGGATAGTCCGTTTGCGCATTTGATACCATTCATTTTATGCTCGGCCCAGTGTCGATTTTAATCTGAGTAGTTTGCGAGTTGCCTATGTCGTCGGATGACTTGGGGCACTTTGGTGTTGAGAGGGGAACAGACTGGACGTTCGTATACATTATCTTGCCGGGTACGAGTCTCTAGTAGGTCTTCACGTCCTGCCGTACATATTTGACTCTCAATCTGTCAGTTGCAGCGCCATCTGAAGCGCTGGAGTCTTCACTTGCCCAAAGCCCACAGCATGGCCACTGTTGAGGTTGACAACTTTCTCTATCTGTCATAGATTTTCCGCGTTTTACTTGACGTGAGCGTTTCTGCTCGCTCTTTCTCTCAACTACTTAAAAGGCGACACCGTTTAGAGCTAAATCTGTTTCTTAAACGTCTCAAGTGAAGCTTCATCTCAGTTACTGACCACCTCTTTCTTGGTAGTAACGACGGCTGGCCTGTGAGAGCTACGGAAGGGAGACAACAGGGGACCACGAGACAAGTAGGTGCACTGCTAGCATGACAAGGATGCATTAGACCAATATCACGCCTTCATGGCGCGTCACCCATGAGTCTGGTTCTGGCATACCTGCTCAGCCTGCCGTGTACGGCCGCTCCTTTCTACAGTCTTGTTGAGGAGGTTGTAGGGACATCCCAGTGGCTACTAAGATGCCGTCACCCGCCCAGACCACCATCGCAAGCGAGGGTCCAAAAGACAAGAATGTCAGCACTGCTTCTCAGGCAGTCACACTTGTAATAGTCCAGAAATGGTCAAGCGATGACCGACCATGCAACCAACCCTATCAACATCGAGCCCTAAAGTTGCTTTGACGACAGCGCCTACCGTAAATAATAGGGGTTCCAGTGGAAAAAAGGCGCACCTTCCCCATATAAATTCCCTACAAAACACGACAACAGGGACGTTGATCACAGATCGGATTCCACCATCTTATTTAGCACCTCCACGTGTCATGACCGTTCCCCCGGGAAAAGGGAACCTTTCCACAAGTAGCAAGGGGAAACTGTATGCTTCACAACAGGACAGGGTATCTTAGAAGTTGAAGTACGCTGTCTTCATAGGGGTAACTATTCACCCCAAGAAAATCCCCCACTGATGAGAGTGACTCTGACCTCGACTAATGAGGCTAGAAGATTCCTGTCGCTGTTTCACACACACTGGTCATCACCCGGTCATCCAGCATTGTGACTCAGCCAGAACGGCCGTGGTCAGCGAGGAAGACGACTCGAAAAGCGCCCCGCACGCTGAAACCAACAACCACGGTTGTCCATAGAATCTGGGAGCTAATCGCCGGCACGTTAACAGAAGAGTATGCTCATGGTATCCAATAATGGCAATGGTCATCAGAAAGAACAGGACTAAATGGAACAGCGGCGCTGGCTGTCTGCACATTTCCACGCACCTCAAATCTGACAACAATGGCATCTTTCAGGTTGATGGCTATTAACTTCAGGTGTCAAGAACTTCCAACCAAGGTGCCGCAAATTTGGTAAGCAGTCGAGGATAACGTCAGCGGGAACATTCACTACCGTGAAAACAGGCCAAGGGTACCATTACAACGACAGACGACCGTCCCTTTTAGCACTGAATTCACCATTTCTGTCAACATGCGACACGTCTAATTGGGCCCGGACTTCGTGATGTCGTCAGAAACCACCGTGGAAAGGAACGTGGCCGACCCAGTTCCACTGAAACTAGCCGGTCAGTAATGACTTTCACCGTTGCGCACGACCCCCTGCGGTCCGCCACGATTGGAACGCCCCAAGTTGCCATAAACACCTCGAAGTATGTTTACGGCCCTTTGTGGGGGGGGCTTAGAGGAAAGATTTGGGAACCACGATCTCTGTTCCAACCTAGCTCCAAAGGTTAATTATAATCATGACGGAACCTTGATTATCGCTCGATATTAGCGACATCGAAGCTAGTGTAGACAGTATGCGTCCGTTCAATAGAGAAAGAGCATAAGGAAGGGGGCGGAGTGGCGGTATTTATAATTAACCATCTCAACAGAGGACTTGAAGTATGTAGTGGGGTTGGTGGTCTAGAAAACTCTCTTCAGCAAAGTGGAACATAACCGACGACTGCTGCAAGTGACGTCCGGAACGACGTCCGTAGGATATGACCAGGTCATCATAGCCGGTGGCTTCATTGCTGAAACTCTTAATCTTGGGTAGAACAAAGGAACCTCAAGTCGTGGGTTCGATCAAAACCTGTGTGTAAGGATTCTCGCGATGACGTTCTCCGGGAGTCGAGCGGAAAACCATCCAAGCTGGACTACCTTGTTACCGGCGGCCATCTGCTGGCTGAAAGCGTTCCGGCTGAGGCCCCCTGTCAGCCGTGACTACGCTATGGCGGCATTTGACCTGAAATTGAATTAACAACTGTCATAGGGACTTTGCACTTGTCTTTGCCAAAGCAGACCAAGCTGTGTGGCGATGAGTCGACATCTGTTGACAGAACCACGGCCTCAGGAGTGAAGTAACCTCTCGATTGATCAGCAGTGGAAAACTACTGAGGGGTATGTTCAAGAGGGCTATCTCCGAAAACTTCCCACGTTCACAATAGTACCAAAGAAGCCAACGCCATGGCTGAAACGAGGCCTAGAACACCTCTTGAAGGCCAGTGAGGGAAAGACAGCATAACTGGAGGATCTCCGGAGAACAGCCGGGTCGTCACTATCTTAATAAAATAAATATCTCATACAGTATGACCTAAATGAAAATAAACGGTCTACAGGCCTGATCACGTACTACGTATGCAGCTCTGAGAAACCGATGCGACATCAAAGTGGGGAGAGAGAAAAGGTCGTTCCAAATGAACCTTGCCCAGAAGCTTGAGGCGAACCCCAAAAGCTAATATCAATTCATGGAAGACAGAAAACTCATAGACCAGGGAGCCTGCGTTCTGTAAGGCTCGAAATGGGAAAACTCTCGACTACAGACCATTAAAGCCTTCGTCGCCACCTTCGGTCCACAACTGAACTTGCTGTCATCTGAAAGAAATTGTCAACTGCCCCGAACAGCCATCAGCAATACTAGGTGCAGTGGAGCCATATGGCATAAAGGCAACCTCCCGCTATGGTCCTCGGAAAGCTGTCAAAGCTCCACACAGGAAAATCACTGGTCTGCAATCAAACCTGACAGGGTACGTAGAAACAGCGTGCGGGTGCTTTATGTGGCCCACTCTGTAGTCTGTTTCAACACTTTTTAGACAAACACGCGATTGATGACCATGTCAGGGGGCACTTGAACAGGAGGGGAGCACTATGGGATGCTCATTGTGGTTTCAAAAAGTGTAGGTCCTGCGCCTCAAACCCTCTGGCGGCCAGTGATAAGCGGACGGCCTGCTAAGACCCCCAAGTTCATATTCACTTGGATTTTACCAAGGCCGCTGGCACAGTCCTGCACACCACTGTCATTCGCAAAGTACCAAGTTTGTGTATCAGCTGTCGAGCGCTCTCCTGGCTGCCGGACTATCTAGGCGGCGGAGAATTCCGCATGAAAGTCAACAGGGTTCTTTTGACTCGGAAGATATCATCTGCTGCATCACGAGGGGAGGTCCTGGGTCCTTTGCTATTCCTTCCTTTTGTGAACTATCTTCCATCGAACCTCGGCTCCCGATCCCACTTTACGTCTAGGGTGTTGGGTTATGGTGATCCGTGGCGTCCAAAGCAGAGCCAGATGCACTGCAGAACGATCTCAGATTCATTGCAGAAAGGGCGGATAATAATGCACTAGAATTAAACCTGGATAAATGCCTAACCATGAGCCTTCACCCCTTGACTCTCAGCAAATATCCTACTCTCTCCGCTGAACACTGTTTTCCCTTACCACCAAGGACGAATACCTAAGGCTAATGCTGACTGACGGGCTAGACACTAGCTTCAATTATCTAGGAGATGCTTCCATAGCCCACGCAATACTGCACTTCATGAGCAGACGACTAGGTGGCCTCACTCCAGAACTCTTCTTGAAGCCGTAAAGACCCACATACGACCTCACTTCCAGGTCCACAAGGTCACCGCGCCACCACATCTGGAAAGAGATGTGAGCCTCCTGGAGAAAGTCCAGAGGTGAGTAGCGAGGGGGTTGAGGCAATCAGGCAAAATCCCCATGAAGATAGGATGAAGGACCTGGGGCCTTACTCTCTTGGTTGCCGTAGATTATAATAATAATAATAATTTATTCCTGAGTTTGTGTGGTGACTTGATAGCGGCCCATAAAATACCAGGTAATCTAGGTCATTTGAACAGTGGAATCCTACCAAACGGCCATTGTGGTGATCCTTATGGTAACCCAAGCAGAGGCGTCTGCCAAAGTACAAGATCTATCTTCGAGTTTGTTGCCACTGGAATGCACCACCTGCCGAGATTGCTGCTGCTCCGTCTGTCGACAACTTCGAAGAGAGGTTGGACAGCTTCGCGGCGACTCTCTTTCAGCTGGGATGCGGACTAGGTTAATACGACCCAAAAACTCCGCACAACCTAGCACAGCTAACTCATTACCGAATCTCTTGTACCCTCACTGTGGTAGCGAACCTAACTCATCTTTAAACCCCACTGTAGATATCTTTAGTTACCATCTTGTACTAATTGTATTACCACCCCTATTCTCATGGCCCGTCCCATAATTTTACCTTCCCCTTCTCTTCTCTCTGACTCCTTGATCTCACACTACTTATTAAAAGTTCTCTGTACCTCTCATGAGTCTACATAGGTTGTTCCTTTCGTAGTATACCCTTCTGGCACCATAATGCAACCAAGGCTAAAATAAATAGACTCAACTAAATAAACCTCTGGCTTGCTAGAGGTGTTTTAAGTTTCGTTTTAGTGAGCATGCGTCTCAGCAGGCCTCTGTAATGTATTCAGCTTCTAGTTTCGAAATCTAGATTGCTCCACCACTTCGTTGTAAAGCTTTGCCATCTGTCAGTTATCTTTTACCATCAAATGTCGGTACATACCGTGTACTTGCTGAGTCGTCAGGTCATCCTTTTCTCTTCCTATATTCCCTCCAAGATTCTTGTGGATGTGCGTAATATTTCTGATGTGAACAACCCGGTAGCGGACGCACAATCTCGTGCTTGCACCACCACTTTACCTCGGGCGTTTGGCCTGCGGAAGATTGTTGAACTTCAGGGTCTGGACGAGATGGAGAATTTTCCACCCTCATTCCCCCAAAGATTCAGCTTATGCCGCTTCTGAACAGTGAATGGAATGTCCTGTGAGACATTTCCTCAGCGGCTCCCAGACCTACTGTTCTTCTGGCTTTGCTTAAGCACGTTTTTGCTGCCCTGCAGAGTCTTTCGCACTCCCGTATACATGCTACTGACAAGCTGATATCCTCTAGGTCTATCTGACCTGGCACTAACCTTGATGTTCGAAGTGGACACGTCTGTGTAGTCAGTGCCAACGTCTCAAGGTGAATCAACATAGCACTAAACCGCGTAGAACCTTCGCCAAACTGGATTTACGGTTTTCCCATTTCCATCTAGACACTGCTAGCCCGCTTCCACCCTCCGATGGTTGTTCCTATCCACTGACATGTGTTGATAGGTTGAACCGCTTACTGAAAGTCATCCCACCGTCAGATACTGCGTTCAGTCCAGTTTTCGTCGGGAGATGGGTTTCACAGTTTGGATACCCTTGAACTGTGACAACCAGCCGAGGGAGATCAGTTCAAGTAGGTTACCTTTCGGAAGTTGATGAATGTGTTTGCATACAAAAGCATTCTCACTACTGCATATCATCCCGCTTCCTACAGTTTGATAGAACGGTTTCACCGACACCCTAAGGGTGCACCAATAGCAGCCGACAATGTGAAGTGGACCGGACGCCTGCCGTTAGTTCCCCTCGGCCTTCTTTCAACACTTGGGGCAGATGTGCGGTGTGCACCTGCTGAGCCGGTTTATGCAGTAACTTACGTTTGCTCGGTGAACTGGCCTACTCAGATTGCGGTGAGCTAAAACCCACTGGTATTCACAGCTATGTACAAGCCCTTTAGCTTCACGTGCGTCTTCTCCAACCCCCATCCACAGGGATTCAGTGTGGACGGGTGCAGTTGAATAAAATGCTTCAAGATTTCACATACGTCTGAGTGCGCTGTCGTGCCATACGTAAGCCTTCACGACCACCGCACGACGGACACTTTGAGGTTAGCAATAAGAAGGAAAAGTTCTTCGTCGCCGGCAAGTTAGGGTGGTGAGGTACCATAAGTGTTGAGTGCTTGACGTCAGCACATATGGAAGATAACCTACTTCCTTTTACATAGATATGACCACAAGAACCCTCACAGGCAGACCCTGAAAAAGACTTGTGTATTCACGAATGTACCGGATCTTCCAAAAAACTACCACCAACAGGGCTGATACAGTACCCTCCACACGTACAGGGAGGCTCATGCGCTGGCCTAAACGAAGTACAGAATTCATTAATAAGCCGCAGAGCAACTCTTACGCCAAAGGTATTTGGGCCACAAATACTATTCTTATGCTCACTAACACTATATTTTGGTATCTAAGGTTTTTGTTCGAAAATTTTCATTCACCAGAAAAAAATTACAACCTCAAAATCCAGATAGAAATTTTCAAAAATATCTAACCAAAGATGATTTCGAGGTTATTCATTGCTCTCTTCCCTATTCGCCTCACTTCTGACACTTGTTTGCCTTCCCCCTTTTAAAATGCTAATGTCCTTTATCCCTCTCCTTGCTAAATACGAGAAGTGCTTCGAAAACTAGACACAACCAGTCCCTGACGATGCCACTGTGATCATCCCGGTTCTTTTGTGACAATTCTCTCCTTGTGCACTTTCACATGGATTAAGGATCAACAAGGAAAGGTGAGTAGTGGCTTCGGGTCATTTTATGCCACAGCAAGAAGGGCTGCGTCTAGAAGCAAAGCGCTCTTGCCACGTGGGTGTGCACGGTTGCACTAGCTTCGAAGACCCATACGCCAGCTACTTTACTGCCGATACGGAAAGCCGTTGTGTCCGCCTTGCAGTTTCCCACTAAAAGCGAAGGCTGACGATATCCCAACCTTCTGCAAGGGGACTACCCTGTAGTGTACCTTCTTGGTACCAAAGTGCAACCAGGGCGAACAAACGGATTAAATTGCGTTGAGCAAATAACCTTTCTGTCTGCCTCCGAATGCTCAAAGTTTTTCAGGTTTTGCTTTAGTGATGATTCATCCGAACAGCCTTTGACTCCACTTTACGACCACTCTATGCTGGTTAACACGCACATCCTGGGACTCAGTAGTTCGACCATACCAGGCAGATAAGTTGAATGAACGTCTTTCAATATAATGATGATCACACTTGTTCTAATCAATTATATTGCTGCTTTGACTATATTCTTAAATACCAGTCCTTTTGATTCGGGTTTAGTTATCAGTACCTACACGCCAGGTGCGGTAGGGTTAGTAAGTGGAGCTAACCAAGCGTTACATAATAGTAACACATCCAGTACCCAGACAGTTCCGTTAGGTCCTTTTTCCTTTTACCTCATCGGGTTTTGTTTATTTTTCTTCGCACCCTCTCCCCCTTGATTTCTCTGGATGTCTTTTCAGTCTTCCCTGTACAACTAGTCCAGCCGAACGTCTAGTAGCGTGATACGTGGGTAACCAGCCTGCAACACGGTCATTGTAAAAACCACATAATCCCTATAAATTTAATCAAAATCCAACCGCTCACTAGGCTAAAGAGAACTACAACGGACGAGTGGGAAGATCCACAGTACCAGAGTCCACCAAACATCTGGAAGCGAGAGTGAAGAAACCAGATGTTTGACACTAGCGCGTAAAAAAATATTGCATATTGGAAGGTACCGGATCATCTTCTGGTGTATCACCGGCAGTGATTCCGAGCCCGCTTCTATACCTTCTTTTGAATGACCTCCCGCTGAGTTGCAACTTGACACATCACCCACTGTAAGAAGGTTTGGTGCGCATAACCAGCCCCTTCTGAAGTTGTATGGATCATCGTATAAAACTTTCTCACCGCCAAGGTGTTACCTGGTATAGTGACCCGCTCAAACTGTGAGCTACCGAAAATGTCCGACTGTGTTTACTCCATCGAATGCATCCCTTTAACTTGTTTCGACCCTGTAGATTTCTTTCAGTGCGCTAAGTGCTCTCGTGTACTTTTAAAATGGTTTCAAACTGCCGTTTCTTAAACTGGCAACAAAAGAAAGAGTAAACGATACTCGGCAAGAGATGGGACTATAAACGCAAAGAAATAATGACAATCCTGTCGAATTGCAGATTTTTGATGCTGAGTGAATCAACTGCCACCACCAAAACTACTCTCGACATTACGCAACGATAATTTCACCGGGACATTGAACCATCACATGCTGAGAATTCGATCCTGTACCACAAGTTTTGTTCACAACAAGGTTATTATTACTGTTGCTATTCATTCACTAGGTCTTTTATAAACTTCATGATAACGTGTGGCAGAGCTATCCATGCATAACGCCGGAGTAGTTGCCGGACTCCTCACTTAAAAGCAGGGTGTACGATGGTGCGCCCAAACTCAATCTGGAGCTTCTGGTTGTCGAAAGACTGTCAGAATATAATGCAAAGGAGGGCATTTTGAGTCCGCAGCTCGTATTATAGTATTGAGGTTCCTGCATCATCGCAACCTGAAAATGTTCACGAATAAAGCCTTTCCAACATTTCAAAAATCGTACCACGATTCAATCAGGGCGGTTTGATCCCTGCTGCTTCTGGTTTCGAGATGAAGTTTGGCATACTTGGAACCAACAATGAGGAGACAGTTTGCTTTTACTGATTAGTTCTCCCTAGATATTGGGCAGTGGATGGCGCCAAGGCTCCCTGTAAACATCTCGCAAGCCTAGCCTGGCAGCTAAACCAGCCATCACACTCCTTGATTTTCTACTCTTTGTTATCATTTTGTGTGTTGAGAAAACTGGCGGTTCTTGTGCTGAGTGTGGTACAAACCAGACAAGCTTCCTTCCTGGCGTTATCTTCACTGTGGCATATCCCTTCCAGAATGTCCCCAAAGCTGGTTGGTGGGTCGTCTTTAGTATGGAATTTCGGAGATATTTCTGGAGCGCGTCCCTCACTTCATGGTTTACCTGACTTAGCGGAGATCTTTTCATTTTCTGATAACCCGACTTGCTCTAGCAGAGGAGGTGGCTTATAGCAGCATCTAATCGTAAGTTCTCAACGCACTGGTCATCTCTGTGTATTAGCTGTTAGATACAAACTCTTTCGCCAGTCAAAACATCGTTCGCACGCGGTAGTTCTCTGGTCTAGATACACTGAGTCGTTCTACCGAAGTTTACACCGACTTCGGAGGATTATACAGCGTCTTCTAGCTGACAGCTCGCCTTTATATATGAAGTTGTTTCCGAGGGTCGGCAACAGATTTATCAAGAAACACGGTGATAACTGCATAATCAAAGTTTGGCAGTTGCAAGAGTTACTGTGACCACCGTGTTTGTTTGTTTTTCCACAGGAATTTTTGATGGCATGCAAACAGCCTGCACTAGTTTTCAGCCCGGTTGATTGTGAAGCCGCACCAAAGAGAATCCCACTTTTAGTTGAATGCCCAGTTTCCCATAAACTGAGGATCAGAAGCAAGTGTAGCGCGCAAAGCGCCACCAACAGGAAAACACCTAATCCGGGAACGTCTTTGAAAGCCTTCAGTGAATCCCATATAGAAACCAACTACCAAAAGTATTATTTCTAGGCTTTGTGCTTCAAACAGCAGTCAACTGAAAGTCCTCTGTTGCTGCTGCAACCTGTTCCACTATCGGAGGTGATTTCCGATGGTATTACGAGGTGTTGGTAGAAACAAGTCATCCTGAGATGATTCGCTGTAACTGTGATTTTCGGATAGCCGGAGCGGTCATAGATACCACAACAGTAAGCTTGGGGGTAACAACCAGAGACAACGGTTACATTTTTGAGGACCAGCTAAAGGAGTTTCTGTGATCCACATTGACCGGCTATGATAGCTACCCACTGAAACATAATGTTGTACATTACACGATTGCCAAAGGCGCTATTCCTCCGTCAAGATCACGCCGACTGAACTCGGAAAAGTTGCATGTTGCGGGTAATGGAATCGAAATGTAAACACGTTTATGCAGCGACAAATGGACAACATCCTTTGTGTGAGGGATAATGATATTACCTAGCTACAGGAGCCCTGATGGATCGAACGGTACTTGAACTTTTGACCAACTCATTAATGGTCAGCTGCCGAAACCAGTGACCAGCAGGTCCATATGCAACCAAAAAGGGGTTCGATAGATTTTTGTAGCTATGATTTATGCATTCGCTACAGAGCCCGCGGACACCATGGTTACTAAGGAGACATTGGGACAAACGTGACCATAGGTTCACCGAACAGCAGTAAATGAGATAAAGTTGTGTCAAAGTACCGTATTCTGTAAATACATTATCCGACTAGGTTTGTGTTGGATGAAAACACTGTCTAAAGGATTTACGACGTGCACAGATGATGTCCCATACTTGTCAGCTCCCTGAAATTTCAGGAACCTCAATCACCGTACTTTTCTGGTTACTCCAGTTCATTTGAATGCCGTTTGGACTGGAAAATGCAGCTCAAACCGTTTGATAACTTACAGAACATGTTCTTCACGCCTTACTTTTTTCCATGCCCTTTACTGATGACCTACCGGCAGCAAACACCTCATAAAAGTAGCACCCCTAACACTGAGCACTTCCAAAGACTGCGCAAATATGACACCATAATCGATTCAATGAAGTTCTAACTTTAAAAAGGTCGCTTCAGTTTCAGGGCATATTATTGACGAGAACAGTTTTAGGCTAGTATCCAAAGAAGCAACGGCCGTTAGGGAATACCCTATATCAGGTTCTTTTCGCCAACTATGCTGATTGATGCCGGGGAGAAGTTTAGGTACTGTGGTAGGTTATGGTTTCATTCCAGATTGTTCATCTGATATAATACACAGCGACACAGTATGGCGACATTCCGAGCAGAATTAACTGCTCATTTCACATCACAGTAGTCATACGACTTTCATGCTTCCCTAATATGGAATATGGACCATATAAAGGAACTTTGGGAGTAGTATGATTACTTTGGTATGAGTGTGGGCGACTAATTCCACTCATAAGGTCATTCAGTAAACTATACTGCTCCACTGTGTGCTGTATCAAATAAACAGTCTGATAGGGACTTACGACTGTCCCTCGAGGTAGTCTCTTTCGTTTCGTTTCTTCTTGTTCACAGTTAGCTGAACCGTGAACGTATTTACTGAAGGATCACGCTGAAATGCTGTGCAGGACTGAAGCAACAATCGGATCACTTCGTTTGCTCAGAGGGACTGTAGGCTCTGAAGGCTTTTATTATATCATGGTATAAACTCTTCGAAACGATTATGACAGATGTGTAAGACGTAGCCATGGAAGCCGTTCCGCAGCACCTTTCTGGCGACAAATGGAATTCACTACTCCCCTAAAAGATAAGCGATGCCCGGATAAAATGGAGTAATCTTGAAGGAAAGTTACTGGCAGTTTGTCTGGCAAACACGTCTGACAAATGGCCGTTGGAACACCACTTGTCGTGTACCGAGATCTTAGAGCCATGCGCACGGAGCATGATAAATATTTTCTGAGAAAGCTTTGACAACTGGAATCTATTTTATAATGCACTGTGAACACGTCGTCACATTGCGAGAAGGAAAAAGCGTAACTGATGCCATTACTACTGACTTTCCCTTGGTTCCTAGTGGAACATGGGGCTTCAGTGGCATGCCTTTATTGCTCTCTCTTCTCTGAGGTCTTTTGACCCTGGAGCCGCCACTGCCCACAGACTCTCATTGCTTCCTCACACACTGCTGCATGTCAATCTCAATTCGGACGCCCAACTAGTCGCTTCCAATTAGCACTCCACTCGAAGGCCCGGCCAGGTGCGTGATGTCCCCAGTCAGCCCTCTCAGTGTATGTCAAATACACCTCCGCTTCCTTCCAGTGCATGTTTGTTGGGCGATAGGCTCTTGGTTGGTTCGTCCCCAGAGTTCCTTGTTGCTTATCTTTTCTGGCCATCTCGTCTGGTCTCCAGTAACAAGCCAGCGTAGACAGCTGTTGATGAATGTCTGAAGTTTGTTGGAGATGCTTATCGTGACGCGCTAAGTCTCAACCAACACATAGAAGCACTGACTTGACGCTGGCGTTAAAAATCTGGATCTTGTTCCACGTGCTGAGTGCAACAGATCTCCACACTGGTTTCAGATTAATGAAAGCCTGTCTTACTCTTCCATTCCAGGTTTGACACCCTCGTCTGCGCCACCCGTAGTTGAGACGATTCTACCTAGGTAGGTGGGTAGGTGGAAGAGATTACTTCCGCTAGGTTTCGCCCTTTCATGGTGGTTGGAGCTTGTTGTTGATGCAGTTATTGGCTGGGTATCTTCATCACCTCTGCCTTCTCTACATTCACTTGAAGTCCCGTCTTCCGTGCCGCTTCTGTCAACTTGTTAGTTTGTGCGACATAAGACATAAATCATCAGGGAAAACCAAATCTTCTATGGTCTTCTCATCAGTCTAGCGTATGCCCATTTTCTCGTTCCTCACTGTTTGCTACATGATCCAACTGATGCTGTGTCACATGCTAACCTTAATATTGCCGGAAACGCGAGTTATAATTCTGTCGAGATGGCAAGACGTCGACAGGCGGATAGAAAATCAGGTGAACTTATACGTTTGAGGTCAATATCACCCCAGATCACTGAGGTAACTGTACAAAATTTCTTTTTCTCAAGTCGTATGACAAAGTGCTCTCTTTTGTTAATCAGTGTACGGGAAGTGTCATCTTCGGGACGCTACACGACATATCACATCCAGACACCCAAGCAGCTTTCAAACCGGTTTCCGACAAGTATGTATGGCCAAGCATGAGACAGGATGTAATGTCTTAGTCGAAAGCAGGCCTACATCTCCAAAGAGCAGAGTTCCAAAGAGGCATTTGCTCCATCATAGACTTTTTCAATGCCGGATAGCAGATACAAACACATACATGTTGATCTATCCAAATCTATACCTTCTTTGAAGGGACTTTCTGGTATCCTAATGCGCACCAGTCGCCTGACGAGATAACTGATTGCTATCCTGCTGAAGTCGCCTCTGAGAGGCTTACTCAGCATCTGACTCATAACCTTGAGGTGTTTTCTACTATCAAGACTAAGAGAGGCTTGCAATCCGAAAGCCATCAATTTCTGCAATCATCCGAAACTTTGAGTATCAGAATAATACTTACCTTGTCGTATCATCCAAATTCTACCCTCTAGGCGTAAAGATTTTATCGACACCTGACACCCTTTCTCACTTCCCTTTGATATGGCAATAAATATGCGAAGAATATACCTGCTTTTCTCTCGGTAATATGGGCTTCAATCAAATAAGACAGTGGTTGCTGCGCAGCATAGTTTACTGGACTATATTGCGTTTACCGAGAGAATACTTTAACCGGACAACTGAATTTCTACCGGAAACAAGTAATGTTTCACAGCGGCTCGAGTGGCACAAGAATGATACTTGCACAACGAAGATGGCATAACTGCGCAGTTTTTGCTGCTAATGGACTTTGTGAGTAGACGCATGTATTCATCGGACACGATACTGTTTGCTTAACGTCCCACCCTTCCAATGACCACCGCTTTGCAGTACTCAGCAAAACGTAGGCAGTGCTAATTATTGAGAAGCTCAGAAAGATCGAATATCCAGGTGTGAATAGCATAAAACCAGCGTTCTTCGAAGACGACCGAAGTCAGAAAATGAAATGTTTGGTTCTCATATTGTCTGAGGAAAGCATTAGCCCATCTGAACCAAACGAAACAGACGATGCAACCATCTGTTTTAGGTTGTTGGAGATTTCGTTGACCTAAAGGACATGTGGAAACAGTAATGTCCTAGCAATTCACTGTATCACTGATGTTTTTTTCAACTTTTTATCCTGGCAGTAATCACAGTAGATGCACCAACGATTTTGTGAGCCTCTTGTGCATCTCTAATGCATATGAATATTTGTAAACGTCAACCCCATAAAATACACACCGAAACAACTTTCTACCGTTTCTGTTCCATCATGTTCCTCGCTTTCAGTTTGTTTTATTCTTTTAACTATAAAAAAAAAATAAATAAAGCAAGTGCGACCGACTTCCAGTACATCTTGAGCAACGTGCTATCACCAGAGTGTCCATGGAGAAAGATTTGGGGCTCAACTTCTCCGACACCAGCTCCAACTACAAAGGTATGACAACCAGAGCTAACGCCATTCTACACTTTCTGCGTAGACAGTTTGGCGCCCTCACTCCCGAACTCTTCCCCACCATTTTCAGATCCTACATGCGGCCGCACCTAGAGGTCTTCAATACGGTGGCTTCTCCAACACTCAAGAAAGACTCTAATCTCCTTGAAAGAATACAAAGAACTGCAGCAAAATCAGTTGTGGGACTGAGGGAAAAGACGTGTCCTGAAAGACTTAAACACCTAGACCTATTTACCTTGGGTTATCGTAGGAAAAGGGGTGACCTTATTATGACATACAAGATCGCCCATCAGGCAGACCATGCAAACAAATCAATTTTGCCTGCAACTCAACGATCTTCACGAGTAAACCCCATTAAGATAGCACACCAGAGTGCCAACAACATACTCAGGTTCAAATTTTTCTCCCTAAGAGTATGTGCTTTATGGAATGCCTTACCGCGACACATCTTTATAGCTCCCTCAGTCGACTCATTCGAGAGACGATTAGACAGTTATGTCACCTCGCATGGACTACCATGGACGTACTCAGGTAGTCACCAACCTCACTAGCCCCCAACTCCCTCCTAACTACCACTCACTATCTCTCTCCTTAATACACCTACATTACCTACTAATTCTTCTGTAGGAACCAAACCCATTTGACCATTCGGGCAATTCCCAAATACTTCTCTTTCGTTCTCTTTTCACCCCTCCTTTTCTTCTCCTTCCCTTTTCTCTTCCCTATATCATTTTTTTCATCTTTTTTCTCATTTATTTATTTTTTGTTTATTCTCTCTTCATTCCTTTACCACTACCTTACTATTCTCTTTCAGGTAACTACACAGACAGGAGTCACGGCAGTTCTCTAAACTTCCCAGCAACCCGTAGCTCCCTAATCACTCTACAAATTACAACCTACTAACCCACAAAACATCCACCTCACCGAAGCTAAAAGCAAGAAAGCAGAGGGGATTTCCTCGTCCAGTGCAGGAGTGAACCGAACAACTCGAACCAAGCCCTAAGAACTAGACGCGAGAGATCAAAAACTACCAGTTTTTTACGCTCGCACTATCAATATTGGATATTGGAACTTATCATGTACTCTCGCACGTTTTTAAAATAATTTTAAATTTTCGTTTCTGAAGCTAAGAACAAAATGAAGGAAAAACGTCCTGGCGGCTGGAAGTAGAAAAGCTCAAAAACGCACCATATTACTTTACCATTACTAGGATACCTGTATGGAACCGTGAATTTCTGGCTGGCTGACTGTATTGCTACCACTAAAAGCACTCTCGTTTTCGCGTTAATTTCTGAATCAAGAACAGGTGCTAATGTCGTAGTAGCTGCTCATTATGCTCTTTTAAATTTATTACTGTCATTATTAATACGATGCAGATGTTATAATTTTTTGCTTTAAAAATATTATACCAAAGGATAATTAGTTGGGTTATTCCATGCTGAAAATTCCTTTCAGTACCATACTGTTGGAAATAAAGGGATTATTGGTAATGCTGTTAAAACCTTGCCAATATTTTGGAATTTTTGGCAATAATTAAAATATTTTCATCAATATTTCGTTCATTTAAGTTGTCATATTTACTACAAAACTAATTTCATTTTATTTCTTACAACTAACCTAACATACACTCCAATAACAACATATATTGCTTGTAGCAGACTATTTTTTCAGACGATCTGTGGCTCGATAGGATGACTTTGTTTAGAATGACGATAAAAGCTTCAAGATGAAACCATCCCCCTCAGAGATTCAGATTTGTTGTTTGAGGATAAGAGGCTGGGAGCCCAAATTAATCTTTTTCCAGTAGATTTCCGCGCTTGTCCAATCCCTATTTGAACGAGTCAATTGATGATGCGAATTCCACTTCTTCTGGGAGTCGGTTCCAGGCGTTGGTTACTCGACGCGAGAACCAGTACTCTGCGGAGACCATGTTCGTTCTTTGCTTTTGTAGTCTCCAACTGTGTCCTCTGAGGTGTTCCGACCTGGTGGGAAGGAAAAGAGAAGATAGATCAGGTCCAAAGTCATCTCTTAGAATCCCGTATAGCATGATTAGGTCTCCCCACTGACTGGGTAGGGCGAAGTGAATAGGTTCAGCTCCTTAAGTCAGTCTTCATAGGTGAGGCCGGCCATCGCAGGGATCATACAAGTGGCTGCTCTCTGAACTTTTTCCAGAAGGTCTGTGTCACCTTACAGATAAGGATTGGCCGCCTGTGTATAGTTTTCTAATTTGAACCTAACTAAGGATGTGTATAAGATGGTGAACATGTTACCACTTATTTTCGTAAACGTTCTACGTAATGCCCAGAGAGTCCTGAAACTCCGAGCCGCTACCATTCGACAGTGAGCTATGGTTTTCAAGTCATAACTCACTGTGACTCCTAGGTTATTGTGAATCAGCACTGACGGTAAAGGGGTCCCATCAATATCGTAGATGTTGCTGTATGTGTGCCCTAAGTGCATACTTACACATGTATCTGCATTGATAGGCATCAGCCACGACGCTATCAAAAAAGACCACTTTTCATCTGCTTCCCTCTTTTCGGACCCAAAATCAGCTACAGCCGTTTCAACTATTATTTTTGAGTTGTTTTTCATTCACTGCTTGGTTCTTTTTCAATGATTTTGATTGCTACTAACACTTTCTTATGCTCAGTTATGTATGAGTATGAAATAGTACTGTCTTCACATTATCTCATGTTGTTTGGCACTTAAGATATCCTGCAGGTAATGCTAAACTTAGAAGTTGTAAACATTTTGTGTGGCATTTTATATTCAAATAGAGACATCCGCGTTATATCCGTTTTCTTAGACAGGGCCACTCTTGACATTATTTCATTCTACGTTACCGTTATAAACACGTGTTCCACTTTGCTGAAGAGAGTTTTCTAGACCACCAACCCCACTACATACTTCAAGTCCTCTGTTGAGATGGTTAATTATAAATACCGCCACTCCGCCCCCTTCCTTATGCTCTTTCTCTATTGAACGGACGCATACTGTCTACACTAGCTTCGATGTCGCTAATATCGAGCGATAATCAAGGTTCCGTCATGATTATAATTAACCTTTGGAGCTAGGTTGGAACAGAGATCGTGGTTCCCAAATCTTTCCTCTAAGCCCCCCCACAAAGGGCCGTAAACATACTTCGAGGTGTTTATGGCAACTTGGGGCGTTCCAATCGTGGCGGACCGCAGGGGGTCGTGCGCAACGGTGAAAGTCATTACTGACCGGCTAGTTTCAGTGGAACTGGGTCGGCCACGTTCCTTTCCACGGTGGTTTCTGACGACATCACGAAGTCCGGGCCCAATTAGACGTGTCGCATGTTGACAGAAATGGTGAATTCAGTGCTAAAAGGGACGGTCGTCTGTCGTTGTAATGGTACCCTTGGCCTGTTTTCACGGTAGTGAATGTTCCCGCTGACGTTATCCTCGACTGCTTACCAAATTTGCGGCACCTTGGTTGGAAGTTCTTGACACCTGAAGTTAATAGCCATCAACCTGAAAGATGCCATTGTTGTCAGATTTGAGGTGCGTGGAAATGTGCAGACAGCCAGCGCCGCTGTTCCATTTAGTCCTGTTCTTTCTGATGACCATTGCCATTATTGGATACCATGAGCATACTCTTCTGTTAACGTGCCGGCGATTAGCTCCCAGATTCCTATGGACAACCGTGGTTGTTGGTTTCAGCGTGCGGGGCGCTTTTCGAGTCGTCTTCCTCGCTGACCACGGCCGTTCTGGCTGAGTCACAATGCTGGATGACCGGGTGATGACCAGTGTGTGTGAAACAGCGACAGGAATCTTCTAGCCTCATTAGTCGAGGTCAGAGTCACTCTCATCAGTGGGGGATTTTCTTGGGGTGAATAGTTACCCCTATGAAGACAGCGTACTTCAACTTCTAAGATACCCTGTCCTGTTGTGAAGCATACAGTTTCCCCTTGCTACTTGTGGAAAGGTTCCCTTTTCCCGGGGGAACGGTCATGACACGTGGAGGTGCTAAATAAGATGGTGGAATCCGATCTGTGATCAACGTCCCTGTTGTCGTGTTTTGTAGGGAATTTATATGGGGAAGGTGCGCCTTTTTTCCACTGGAACCCCTATTATTTACGGTAGGCGCTGTCGTCAAAGCAACTTTAGGGCTCGATGTTGATAGGGTTGGTTGCATGGTCGGTCATCGCTTGACCATTTCTGGACTATTACAAGTGTGACTGCCTGAGAAGCAGTGCTGACATTCTTGTCTTTTGGACCCTCGCTTGCGATGGTGGTCTGGGCGGGTGACGGCATCTTAGTAGCCACTGGGATGTCCCTACAACCTCCTCAACAAGACTGTAGAAAGGAGCGGCCGTACACGGCAGGCTGAGCAGGTATGCCAGAACCAGACTCATGGGTGACGCGCCATGAAGGCGTGATATTGGTCTAATGCATCCTTGTCATGCTAGCAGTGCACCTACTTGTCTCGTGGTCCCCTGTTGTCTCCCTTCCGTAGCTCTCACAGGCCAGCCGTCGTTACTACCAAGAAAGAGGTGGTCAGTAACTGAGATGAAGCTTCACTTGAGACGTTTAAGAAACAGATTTAGCTCTAAACGGTGTCGCCTTTTAAGTAGTTGAGAGAAAGAGCGAGCAGAAACGCTCACGTCAAGTAAAACGCGGAAAATCTATGACAGATAGAGAAAGTTGTCAACCTCAACAGTGGCCATGCTGTGGGCTTTGGGCAAGTGAAGACTCCAGCGCTTCAGATGGCGCTGCAACTGACAGATTGAGAGTCAAATATGTACGGCAGGACGTGAAGACCTACTAGAGACTCGTACCCGGCAAGATAATGTATACGAACGTCCAGTCTGTTCCCCTCTCAACACCAAAGTGCCCCAAGTCATCCGACGACATAGGCAACTCGCAAACTACTCAGATTAAAATCGACACTGGGCCGAGCATAAAATGAATGGTATCAAATGCGCAAACGGACTATCCAAGCGGACAAAAAAGCACCTCATTAGGGACTGAGAGCCATTTGGCAAAGAGACCAAATTGGGCACACAAACACCCTGGTTTTTACCACTCCACAGCATTTTTCTGGTAGGCTAGAAAAAGGGTCTCTCAACCACTAGGGCTAGGTGCACTTGCTAGTAGTGACGATGAAGTGGTTGACTTCTGGTTGATCAGTATCTCCAGCTCTTTTCGACCCCGATCGCCTGCTCAGGAGCTTACGAACATTCCACAGACGAAGTAGGACTCCCGGTAGTTGGCTTAGATTGTGAGCTGGTTTAGCACGAACTGCTGCAGTTTACAGAAGATACCTCTCCAGGTCCAGATAAAATCTACGCGGCAGTACTATGAGAAGGAAAATTAATCTTGGATGATCTTGTAAGTAAGTTACTTACGGACTGTCTAAGTAAAGGGAAAGTGCCTAATCCTTGGAAGGTGGGCCACATAACGCCAATCTTCAGGAGGCCAATGAAGCAACTTGAAGCAATGAAGACTGATGACGCTCCGATCCGTACCTCCTAGAATAATGACGTCTTCAATCTTCGATGGACTGAGGGACCACCTAATGACGGCTAACTTTTACATGCCCTGACAACATAGATCTGGACAAAAGTACACCTGCCCAAAGGATCTCGTCACCACAGTAGATAGATTAACCTTTATTTTCGGCCACTGAGGTCAAACCGATGCTGTCTATCTAGTCCTTGCTACGGCGGCTGATCATACTAACCATGACTGTCTCACTGATAAAACAGGATCGACTGGAATAGAACCACCGCTCACTGAGTGGTTGTCTTGATATCTACCGGGTTGTTTCAAGCGAGTTTCTGTGTCCGAAGAAAAAGAATGTCGGGTTCAGATTTGTCATTTGAGGATAAGAGGCTGGGAGCCCAAATTAATCTTTTTCCAGTAGATTTCCGCGCTTGTCCAATCCCTATTTGAACGAGTCAATTGATGATGCGAATTCCACTTCTTCTGGGAGTCGGTTCCAGGCGTTGGTTACTCGACGCGAGAACCAGTACTCTGCGGAGACCATGTTCGTTCTTTGCTTTTGTAGTCTCCAACTGTGTCCTCTGAGGTGTTCCGACCTGGTGGGAAGGAAAAGAGAAGATAGATCAGGTCCAAAGTCATCTCTTAGAATCCCGTATAGCATGATTAGGTCTCCCCACTGACTGGGTAGGGCGAAGTGAATAGGTTCAGCTCCTTAAGTCAGTCTTCATAGGTGAGGCCGGCCATCGCAGGGATCATACAAGTGGCTGCTCTCTGAACTTTTTCCAGAAGGTCTGTGTCACCTTACAGATAAGGATTGGCCGCCTGTGTATAGTTTTCTAATTTGAACCTAACTAAGGATGTGTATAAGATGGTGAACATGTTACCACTTATTTTCGTAAACGTTCTACGTAATGCCCAGAGAGTCCTGAAACTCCGAGCCGCTACCATTCGACAGTGAGCTATGGTTTTCAAGTCATAACTCACTGTGACTCCTAGGTTATTGTGAATCAGCACTGACGGTAAAGGGGTCCCATCAATATCGTAGATGTTGCTGTATGTGTGCCCTAAGTGCATACTTACACATGTATCTGCATTGATAGGCATCAGCCACGACGCTATCAAAAAAGACCACTTTTCATCTGCTTCCCTCTTTTCGGACCCAAAATCAGCTACAGCCGTTTCAACTATTATTTTTGAGTTGTTTTTCATTCACTGCTTGGTTCTTTTTCAATGATTTTGATTGCTACTAACACTTTCTTATGCTCAGTTATGTATGAGTATGAAATAGTACTGTCTTCACATTATCTCATGTTGTTTGGCACTTAGTCAAGATATCCTACAATCAGTGCTAAATTTATAAATTGTAAACATTTTGTGTAGCATTTTATATTGAAATGGAGACATCCCGGTCATATCAGTTTTCTTAGACAGGGCCACTCTTGACATTATTTCATTCTAGGTTATCGTTGTAAACACGTGTTTATTTGCTTCTTTTTATCATGCTTGAATGATACCGGATTTGTTGTGAAGTTTGAATTAAGTTGCATTACGAATAATTTCTCCATTACATTCACCTTTGTTTTCCTTTTTTACGTTGTTTAACACTGATGAAGCAACACCATTTGGAGCACTAAGAAAAAGTGGTGTTCGGACTCGTATGTGCATACTTGAAGTCAGGTGCGCATCTGTAGCAAGAGTTTCGTAGATAAAGAAGTCTCTGGCTTTAAGAATTAGTAGTGAGTGTGTATGCTGGAATGTAACACATGTACACAGCCCAATCACATGGGTACTTGTAGCACCATCGAGATACAACCTTTGTCAAAAATGCTATGTACCCACTACTGGCAGATATGACTGTGGAAGCAGCACTAGCCTGTGACACCACTTTCCCAACATAATCTTTCTCGATCCAGTCGTTGTTTTTTAAAGATAGCCTGTCTCGATTACGCCTCACCAGACTGTTTTTGGGGGACAGTGTCCTTGCCTATCCATGTCACAGCAGACTTTGGTAACATTGATTTGTCCACTTCATAGTAAATGAATTGTATTTTTCTATGCTTTTTGCGTTTAATGATGCATCACAATTTGTTGTACGCCTTTGAGTTCTATGTAATGACTCCGAGGTCAAGTAAACGGGTCAAACTAGCCGGTTGGGAGCAGTTGGGTTAGCCAAACATGGGAATTTAGCTAAATATGGAGTGACAGATCCAAATAAAATCAGTAATCTAGAAAAAAACTCGACTATTGCAATTCGTGGATTAACACACAATCACACAATAGGATAGGCTAAAACCACTGTGCCTAAGTCCAACATAATTAGGTAGAGACTGATTATTGAATCTTTGTTCATCGAATCAGCATACAATACATGCAACTGAAATGAAGCAACACCGCATACCAGAGATATGCAAAATTTTACTACCAATAGAAACGAAGAATAAGACGTGACAGGGCTATAAATTGTAGATGTCAAAAGCAGTGTGATTACACCCTGATATGATTATAATGGTTGATAATGTATATCAAATAAACAAATCCAACATGGCGTTAAGTTCTTCCATAGTGCCTAAGTTTAACACTTATACTAACTTTGAAACTGTATTCATTACTTCATGTCTGTCTGGTATATTTCTTGTGAGGTTAGATTAACTTGTCAACTCCTTAAGTACTCTGGGTTTTTTTTACATTGAGATTTCAGTACGTTTTGGTTATTTACTAACTAAAATTAACCTTTGAACTGGGTTGACATTTTTCATGATATCAGTCAAATGTTTTATAAGTGTACGATTATGATGAAAATTTACGAAAAGCATCTTTTTTGCTGATCAATGTCGTTTTAACTTATATAACTCGGGTATCTTTCATATGACTTAACAGTAAACTAAATTTTTTGTTACTCAAGCGGACCGCAACTGTTAACTTCCATACTCACTCCGTTACTATTCTTCTTTAAAGCGACTTATTTTAAAGTAAAAAGGAAGCCCTTGAAAGGTTAAACTTGACAAGGCTGTGTCAAACTCGATCCTCTCCTCATCTCAAGAGGCTTCTGAGAGAAAGGGAAAGGTTGTATAGGGCCAGAGATCACCCTGGAGTTAAAAGGATTAACTACCTAATTAAGTCTGAAATACAATGTCTGAATACTATTTACAACGAGAAGTTCCTATCGTGTAAGAACTCTTCCAATATATGGAAATTATTTAAAGACCTTAATGGTAAAAAACAGATGACAACACAAACTCGTTCTGATGTCTGTGTGTTAAACAAGTCATTTATACGTCGACAAGCTAATTTCACCCTTCCTAATGTCGAAAGTCAAGTGGATAGCTGCTTTCCAGGTTTTAATGAACATGGTGTATGTGAATGTCTAAAATCCTTGAATCCATCTCAAAGCTTAGGTCTTGATGGTGTTTCTAGGATTATATTTAGAAAATGTGCAGATATTTTATGTCATCCACTTACAGATATCTTCAATGTATCGTTTTCTAAAAACATAATACCCACTGATTGGAAGCAGATAAAAATTGTATCTGTGCCTAAGTCATCTTCTGGAGCAAATGGTACGTTTCAACCCATTACAATAACTTCCCCTTTTCTGAAGACTATGGGGAAATTACTTCTCCTTGTGATTGAGCTTTCATTGATGGCCTTCAGAGATCCAAAACAGTTTGTTTACAAACACCGGAGGAGTACTTTAGATGCAGCTACTGTCTTGCATCATAATATTGTATCGATTCTCGACAAAGATGTTGAGTATGTTCATCGGGCGTTTTTGGATTAGTCATCAGTCTTTGACTCTGTTCCTAGACCACTCTTGTTAAATAAGCTTCCCATGGCTCATATTGAGCCATGGGTTGCAAAGTGGCTGTACTCTTACTTTTCTGAAAGGAAATAGTACACTGTCTATAACGGGAATCGCTCGACTTCATTGAATACTCAAGCTGGTGTGCCTCAAGGTGTTGTACTTTCTCCTTTTCTGTTTTCCTTTTTGCACGATTTACCTTATTCTGTTGAAACGAATTTTATCAATTATGCTGATGACCTGATCGTGTCTATTCCAGTTAGCTCTCACTTATATTGAACTGAATTAAATGGATTCTTGTCTTCAGTTGGCCAGTGGTCTTTCTCAGGTGGTCTCAAACTAAACTCCTCCAAATGTCAGACTGTTAATTTTAGCCTCAGGCGTAAAGAAGACTTATGTGAGCTGCTTGAATCTCATAACACCTGCTGCATCAATAGTATTTGTGGAGAAAGTAAATCGAGTGTTATCTATCTTGGGCTGGATTTTGCTTCTGACCTTCATTGATCGTCTCATATCTTGTCGGCTTGTAAAAACTCTTCCGTTTAACTTATTGCATAAAAAAACTGAGGCTTTCTGGTATAACTCAACTGCTTCTTTTACAATTTATTAATTCCTGCATTTTACCTATTCTTCTATATTGTTCCCCATTAATCTTTCCTGGTCTTCTTAAAAAGGACTATGTTATGTTGGGTAGGGCTTTGAAGACCGTCAGCGAGTAGGATGAGTGGTGTGTCCCTGGCTCAGGTTATTAACACTGTAGTTGATAATCATATAAATCCCTGCAAGCTACTAGCTACAGAAATTTTGATTGACAGTGAGCATCCACTTTATTCACAGCTCTCTTCATATATCTCCTCTCAGGGAGGACAAAGAGAAACTACATAAGGCTGTATGCTCGTACAGCTAAGTATAAGAATTCGACTGTACCTTCCCTGGTATGCATATTTTGTGAGGAAAAGAGTGTTAGAACAGAAATCACACATCAGTTTTGTAACAATTAAAAATCCCATTTCAATAATTCAACTAACAATGTGAAATTTTCTCATTTTTAATATTCATCACATTACTTGAATTTTTATATTATGACAACTCGAAATGTTGTAAATAAGTATGCATCTTCTGTACCAAAAATTGTTTGGAATAAAGTGTATTATTGTCATTATTATTATTATTATTATTATTATCATTATCATTATCATTATCATTATTATTATTATTATTATCCAGTTATAGACTACAGTTATTTAGGGATATGCGTCATTGTGAGTGGTTATATTGCTAAGTTACACTTGGTACGAAGCTGAAGGTTAAATATTAGTTTTTATTATCTAAGTGTTTCATTGCCTTTTTAAAACTATGTTTCTGATAGATAATTTACCCAATTCAGTATGATTATATTACATTTTCAATACACATATCCTTCGACTAAACTTCACGAAGTAGGGAAATATACCATTGAACAAGTGGAATATTTGGAAATCACTTAGGCTGATTTGTAGATTTTATTAGCCAGTGATCCAAACACTGAACTGCCGTTTCACTCGTTTGTGGTCGAGCTTATCAGTCACGTAGGCACCCTAATTCAGCTCAGAGAGCTGAATTTAGCTAGCTGATTTTCTTAAATCGATGTACTTTGAACATGATGATCAATTTTGTAAATCATTTACAAGAAGCATGGTCCATGTTAAAGGAAGTAGCCTTCTTCATCTATCTAGGCAGCATTGTTTCAACTACAGGTGGCACAGGCACAGACGAGGACGTCAAAGACAGCCAGGATCGGAAAAGCAAGACAGGCGTTCATTAGCCTGAAACCAGTGTCAAGATCTTCTGCATTCAGCATGTGGAACAAGATCCGGATTTTCAACACCAACGTCAAATCAGTGCTTCTGTATGGTTCAGAGACTTGGCGCGTCACGAAAGGCATTTCCAAAAACTCCAGATATTCATCAACAACTGCCTACGCTCGTTATTCAAGCTCAGATGAGAAGGCCAGAAGGAATAAGCAACAAGGAATTCTGGGAATGGAACAACGAAGCAAGAACCTATCGCTGAAGAAATATGCACTGGAGGAAGGGGAGATGGATCGGGCATATAGTGAGAAAGCCGGCTGGAAACATCACATGTCAGGCCTGTTGCTCGAGTGGAACCCAGATGGGAAACGACGAGTTGGGCATCCGAGGTGAGGGTGAGATGGAGGAGATGGTGTGAGGAGGAAATGAGAGGTTGTGGGCTGTCGTGGATCCAGGTGGAAAAGATTCCAGAGAACAGAGATCATTGGAGACGTGCTACTGAAGCCCCATGTTCCACTAGGAACCCAAAGGACAAATAATAATAATACTTATAATGTTAACATTTTTCATAGCTGAGTAGTTTTTCAACTGTCCAACTGTGATGTCAACAGAGTTTCCGTTGGGAATGACTAGTTAACTAGGATTACAAGGTGTGATTTATGACACGAAAGTGTTATGAACTAACCAAACATACTGCTGAACAACATGAGTTGTAAGGAACCAATTAGGTTGTTGCGTAGATTTTATCAGCTGAATCATCGTAAGCCGTACAATTTGTAAACCACTTGAAAAATGTAATTCCATATTAGATTTGTTTATTTGATATATAGCGCACAGTGATATAGTATTATTTACTTGATTACATTTCGAGCATAAATTATTATTGCTCATAATCATATCAATGTAATCACACTTCTTTCGATATCTGATTTTATAGTCCTGTCACCTGATTTCTCTTTGTTTTTTGATTGGTAGTAAAGTTTTCTGCATCTCTGGTATAGGTGTTGCGTCATTCCTATTACATGTGTTGGGTGTGAATTCGATGAACAAAGATTCAGTAATTAATCTCTCTCTCCACCTAGCTATATTAGACTTAAGTACAGTGGTTTTGTCCCACCCTATTGTTTGGTTACGTGTTAATGAATGTAATGCAATGGTCGAGTGTTTTTCTAGATTATTGATCTTATTGGGGTCTATCGTTCTATGTTTAGCTAAATTCCTATGTTCTGTTAAGCTAACTGACACCGACCGGCTAGTCTGACCTATATATTTGACCTCACAGTCATTACATGGAATTTGGTAGAGTACATTATTTTGCCTAGTTGGTTCTATCGGATCTTTTAGCCGACAAAGCTTACCTCTAAGTGAGTTTGTTGGTTTAAATGCCACTCTAATTCCAACCTTGTTGAGAATCCTACGTGTGGTTTCTGATGTTCCTTCCTTGTATGGTATCACAATAGAGATGTTGATTTCCTTTCTACTCATGTTGTCGCTATTATTTGTATTTGTATTAGTTTATTATTTTGCTTCTTATGTGTTTGTGTGAATTTCTTAATAAAATGATGGGGATAATTATTAATTATTAAGGCTTCTTTGATGTGTTTCAATTCCTTATTTAATTCCTTACAATGACTAGTGAGTTTCTTAGCTCTGTTATTTCGACATTTGACTAAACCCGCTTTAACTGACACTGGATGAGATGACTTGAAGTCCAGATACCTATAGGAATGTGTTGGTTTTCTGTAGATGGTAGTATCTAAACCACCGACGTCTGTCCTTCGTTTTATTCTGCAATCCAACATAGGTAATTCTCCTTGTTCATTTCCTACCTCCTCGTAAGTGAATTGGATTGCGTTAACTACTGAGTTTATGTGTGTCAAGAAACTGTCAATATGTTCCGATTTCAACACTGTAAATGTGTCATCCACATATCGCCACCATATCTTAGGTGTCGGATTATATGTTCGTAAAGCCATATCTTCCCAACTATCCATAAATATATCTGCTACTATAGGGGATATTAGTGATCCCATTGCTACTCCTTCTGTTTGTCTATATATCTTTCCCTGAAACTTGAAGACTGAAAAATGATTATTCTTATTAACTGAGGTATCTTAATTCTAAAGTTGATTTGTAAAAATTCATCGTCAAATCCTGAAGTAAACATAAAGAACTAAACAAAATTGCACAACCTGTAGACACAAATAAAGACCGACTTGGAGTGATTCTTTATTTTTCAAATTAAACGTTTTTTTTCTCTTCTACAGCTTAGTGACGTAAGCATCAATGATTACTTTCTGTGTTTATTTAAGTATTGTAATCACAAAACAAACAAACAAACAAAGAGAAAAATAGTTTTTAGACAGTATTTAAACCAGATATCTAGTATTCTATCCACTTTCATAATCTTATAATAATCAATATGAAGGCGGCATTCGTTCTTACCATTTACATCATAACAGCAGCTTTATCTGAGCCGATTATTGGTTAGTTATTGTTATGTCTTTGGGTTAATCTTGTCTCCATTATTATATATATTTTTGGTTTAGATAGAGGTGGAGGAGATTTATTATTATTTGTCCCTTGGGTTCCTTGTGGAACATAGGGCTTCAGTAACACGTCTCCACTTCATTCTGTTCTCTGAAATCTTTTGAACCTGGCTCCACCACTGCCCACAAGCTTTCATTTATTCCTCACACGATCTCCTCCATGTCACCCTCAGCTGCGACGACCAACTCGTCGTTTCTCATCTGGGTTCCACCTGAATGCCTGATGTCCCCGAATGGTCTTCTCAGTACATTCCCAATCCATCTTCACTTTCTTCTTCTGCATAGGTTCTTGGTTGGTTCGTTGCAAGCCAGAGTTCCTTGTTGCTTATTCTTTCTGGCCATCTGAGCTTCAGTAACAGTTATTGATGAATATCTGTGGTTTGTTGGAAATGCCAATCATAACTCGCCAAGCCTTTGAACCATATAGAAGCACTAACTTGACTGAATTGGTGTTGAAAATCCGGATCTTGTTCAAGCTTTATGCTGAGTGCTGTGCAGTGGATCTCCACACTGATTTCAGGTTAATGAACGCATGTCTTGCCTTCTCCATCTTGGCTGTCTTTGATGTCCTCGTCTGTGCCTGTGCCGCCTGTAGTTGAGACCGTGCTGCCTAGATAGGTGAAAGAGACTACTTCCTTTATGTTTCTCCCGTTGGTGGTGATTGGTGTTTGTTGTTGTTGGTGGCGTTGGTTGGGTATCTTAATCACCTCTGTCTTCTCTACATTCACTTGAAGGGAGTCCCGTCTTCGCTGTTCTGCCCTTCCTCTTCTGTCAACTTGTTAGTTTTTGCCTGTAGATCTTCGAGTTTGTGCGACATTAGACACACAAGTTCCCGGTCCAGCGTATCCCTCTCTTCTCTCTCCTCACTGTTTGCTGCATGATCCAGTCCACCACAATCAGGAAGATCATGGGTGATAGTAGACAGCCATAGTGTTGAAGCAGTTGCTGAAATACTTCTCGGTCAACGCTGTCAAAGGCCTTTTCAAAATCGATAAAGTTGAGGTAGAGAGTTGACTGCCATTCTATGCTCTGTTTTATCAAGGAGATGCCCAAGTTAGTATGTTTTATTTGATTCTATAGGTGCTAACATGACACCAGCTTAGTTAGTGAGAAGCTGAATTTAGATGTTTAGTTCATGAAAAACAATATTATTTGTAATGCACAAACTATATGGGAAGTGTATACTGTCCTACTCAGAATAGGAATAAATGAGAAGAAAAAGAGACGTATGAAGGATATTCAAAATTGATTGATATGAGTATTCAACGTATTATTAAAACATTTATCTCGATAAATGTTAACATTTTCTCAGAAATTTCTTGTATCCAACATCTTTAGTCTGAAGTGTTTTTACATGCTAATAGTGTGGAGATGAATGAAGGAATGTTTATTATTAAGATCTTCTACAACAGTCATCAAATATTGTACACCTTCCACTAAGATAGTCATCTGTATAATGCGCTTCATTTCATCCTCGCCTTCTATATTGGTTTGCTCTTAATATACCCACAGTATCTTTTGCGTTTCTGTAAACAGAATCTTTATCCATTACTGGTAATTGCTTATGATTTCTGCAGCCCTCTCAACATATACTACTTATATTCATTCTGGTCAGTAACGCCCATCACAATAACTATTTCAAAATGACATGTTACTTCATGAATGTATTTTTGACATGAATGGGGATTTTTAATTTAGAAGTAGTATTCATCATGGACTGACATAAGTTGGGGAACCATTGAAAATCTGGGAGTACTGGACAGCTGTTTCGTCCAACTAGTATGGGACTCCTCAGCAATACGCACCCACGACCTGGCTAGGGATGGAATTCAGGACCTTCAGGTTTCACGGTGAACGCGTTAACCATTCAGCCACTGGGTTGGTTTTCAGTGGTTCGCAGTTTCCAACTTCTGTCAATTCACAACATAGCGCGACTGTCACCTAAGGTCTTCAGTTAGCATCTATTTCACATCTGACTGGTTGACCCCACAGGTCACCATTGGGAACCAATGGTTAACGCGTTCACCGTGAAACCTGAAGGTCCTGAGTTCCATCCCTAGCCAGGTCGTGGGTGTGCACTGCTGAGGAGTCCCATACTAGTTGGACGAAACAGCTGTCCAGTACTCCCAGATTTTCAATGGTTCCCCAACTTATGTCAGTCCATGATGAATACTACTTGTATATTACTTCATTGTTTACGCATATTTTGAGCATATTCGTTTGTACAATAAATGCCAAGGTGGTTAAACTTAAACTAGATAATGTTCGTAGCAGTATTTTAATGGATTAAAGAAGTAAACTTATCATATTATTACTATTATTCGAATTGACTATTGAGTATAGATGAGAGAAGTATATGGCAGTAAGTTTATTTACTAGTGTATATCTTCAGATTTATAAATTCTCTTGCTATGGCAATTGTCTAAACATATTCATGATATATAAGTTGTTTAAAACAAGCAACAAACTTAATTAAAACAGGATTTATTGAATTCATCAATTTCAGTAGGGCTCATCAGCTTTTTATTCTACTGTTCTGCAATGGAGGAGTACATACACACATAATATAGACTAAGACATTGGACTGATGCATGGCAACACGGAGTGAACCATATACTTATGTCAAGCAGAGCTGAGATCAAGTTGGTAGGGTATAATGAATTAATGATAAAAAATAAAAGGACTAAAGATGGATTTCATCATTTGGAACATAACAGTTAGTAGTAGTCAACTAGATATCTTGATAAAGCTGCACAGTCAGAGAACACGGTTTTTAAAAAATTATATTTTATTTGTCGCTTAGGTTCCTAGTCGAACATAGGGCTTCATTAGCACGTCACCATTTCACTCTCTTCTCTTCAGTCCTTCTAACCTGGCTACACGACTGCCCATAACCTTTCATTTCTTCCTCACACGATCTCCCCATGTCACCCTCGGACACCCAACTCATCGTTTCCCATTCAGGTTTCACTCGAAAGCCTGGCTTGGCGCGTGATGTCGCCAAATAGTCTTCTCAGTGTTTGTCCAATCCACCTCCACTTTTTTCTGCATATTTGTTTGGCGATGAATTCTTACTTGGTTCGTTGCCAGGACAGAGTTCCTTGTTGCTTATTCTTGCTGGCCATCTGATCTTCACTATGGGGCGAGTGTAGGCGGCAGCTGTGGATGTGCATCTGGAGTTTGTTGGAATTACTTTTCGTAAGGCGCCAAGTTTCTCAAGCATCACATAGAAGCACTGATTTGACTGACTTAGTGTTGAAAATCCGGATCTTGTTGTTTACGCTGACTTGAGTGAAGTAAATCTCAACACTGATCTCCACAGATTAATGAAGGAAGACGTGTCTTGGTGTCTTTCCGATGCTGGCTTTGACATCGCCATCTGTCCCGCTGCCACTGCCGCTTGTAGTTGGAATGATGATGATGTAGGTAGGTAGGTAGGTGAAAGAGACAACTTCCTTTAAATATCTCTCGTTGACTGTAACTGGTGCTCATTGTACTTGTTGTTGGTTGGGTGATATCTTCATCATTCCTGTCTTCTCTACGTTCACCTGAAAGAAGTCCGGTCTTCGCTGCCTCTTCTGCCAACTTGTTGGTCTTCATCTGTACACCTTCCAGTTTGTGTGACATCGGACATTAGACATAAATAATCATCGGTGAAATCAAAATATTGTAGGGTCTTTTCACCGGTCAACCAGCGTATACTGATCTTCTCGCTGCTTGCAGTTTCTTGCATGGTCCAGTCCAGTCCAGTTGACCATAATCAGGGAGATCATCGACGATAGTAGGCAGCCTTGTCTTACCTATCAACCTGTCTATACTTCGCAGGCATCACTCAGCTTTTCACTGTTAATCACATGGTGTGTAGCATCATATAGCCTGTAGCTGCTGTTGAATGAGTATGATAAAGGTTTGTGGTACTGCTTAGTGTTGAAGCAGTTGCCAAATTACTTCTCGATCGACGCTGTCGAAAGACTTTTCAGAATTGATGGAGTTGAGGGAAAGAGTTAACCAACACTCTATACTCTGTTCTATGATGATGCATAGAGTGGCGTTGTAATTTGATCCGCACATGATTTGTTCTTCTTGAAGCCAGCCAAACTGTTCCGGTCGTAGTTTTGAATCCAGAGCATATTTTAGTCTCTCCAGGATGATGTGACTTAATATTTTGCTTGTGGTGGACAGGAGCATGATTTCGCACAAGTTCTTGCAAAGACTTAGGTCCCCGTTGTTTGGGAGTTTGACAAGGTAGCCCTTCTTCCCATCATCAGATACCTTTCCTTCCTTCCTTGGAGTCCGTCTGCAATAGTGGTGTGAGGATGTTTACTGCTGATGTCTGTGCGTCTGTTTTCAGTGCTTCTGGAGAAGTTCCATCTGGTCATGCTGCTTTCCCGGATTTCAGCACCTTTATGGTGTTTAAGACTTCACTCCTGCTTTTGTCGCAGGGTTTATTTTCTCTGATAGTTCTGTGGCTGGGCTGGTGATGGTCGATTCAAGAGTATTTTGAAGTGGTCAGCCCATCGTTTCCTTTGTTTCTCCTCTTTGGTAACTAGGTTTTCTTCACTATCTCTCAATGGTTTCATCCGTGCTGTGCTGATCTCTCCCTAGATAGTGACCTGGTTATTTCATACAATGCTGTTAGGTCTCTCCTACCTGCAGCCTGTTCTGCTTCACTTGAAAATGTGTTGCAGAAGTGTCTTTTGTCTTTACGCGTACTCTTCTTGACTTCTTTGTCCAGTGTAGCGCTTTATATGTTGCATTCAGTTCTTCTCTACATTGTTCATCCCTGCACTGCACTGGTTTGTCTTCTGCTTCACCATCTTCCTCTCTCTTCTCTATCAGCTTCCATCGAGAGAAGACACGTCGGCCAATCGGCTTCCCGAAGGCTTTTAACAAGTGGCGTCATTTAGTCTCCCCGATTCTAGCGAGGAATAAGTTTATTTTTTATATATCGTTTGTGCTTTTAAGTTTCTTTTGCGGTTGGATTTGTTTTACGGGGTAGGGTTGCTAGCCCTATGCCCAACTTTCCCTCTTTATCTGGGCCTAGGATCGGCTAGTAACTAGTGTACTAGTTAACTAGGCGAGGCTCAGAAATACGTTAGAAAGCATTAGTAAAGGAAAAGTAGTAATTTGGACAGAGATTACAGAACAACTAAAAAGAAATTCAATGCATCTTAGTATTGATGCATAAACAAAGGACATTAGAAACCTTACTTAGGATTCTCAGTAAAACTTCACTATTTTGTTGATCCAGTTAGACCTAATAATTTACCAAATACGTGGCAGTGACTGTGATATCAAATATGTTGGTCAGTCAGATTAACGGAACATAGAAACCTAGGTAAGTTTAGATTAATACAGCGTACTAATATGAGTAGTCTAGATAATAGCCACTCAACAGAGTAGGAAAGAAGGCAAGTTTTTAAGACTTATAGGATTAATTCAAGAGAGAAGTTGATCACAGAATTTCTGTTCATTGACTCAACTCATCTTTAATAGGTGTGGTTGAATGAGGATTACAGATTTATGAAAACTCCTACTGCTGCCAACCGTATGAAAGAATGACAAAACAGGAGAACTATAAAAATATAAGACAGGAAATTATGTGATCTGCTTGATATGATTTTAATCAATTAAGTATACTCGACACGTTAACTGGTAAATAAGACTGTATCACTGCATCAAATTGATCGAGCCAATAGCATACTATACCCTATCACAATGGCCATATTCTATACTTGTACTGACAATGAATTTAAACATCATACACCAAGAAGAAGTAAATCTCAAAGGAGACATAAACTAACGTGAATGATTACAATATCAATCATCATTATCCTTGTCATCACAGGATGTTGTTTATGGATGCTATGATCACTTGATTAGAAAAAGTTACAGTTCCTTCCAAGATTGAATGTTGAATGGCCTATGATTACTTTCTTGAGTATGTTATCTTTCTGAAAACGCCTAGTGCATAACTATTTACTTTTTCAAGAGAGATTTTAAGGGCCAAACGAATCAATAACTTCATTACGTTCATAATTCCCATTGTGACCTCAAAAACAAGATATTTAGTGAAGAGGAGGACTCTTTTCAATGAATTTATTCTCAACCTGTGCATTCGTGTATACATACATGATGTTTGAAGACTGTAATCCATGAGGAAGATTTAACTTAAATAACAAAGGGGGGTGAAATAATACTAATGGTGGGGTCCCCACTAGGACCTCTAATGACAGATTGTTTCATGTTAAAACTCGAAAGCATTTTGACATTTATAAACGATATATGAATGATATATTCGTTATTTAAAACTCAACTATCGATCTGGATGACATCCTATGTGAGTGTAACAGTTGTCACTCAGCTTTGGAATTCACTATTGAGAAGTAATTGGAATCAGCTATTCCTTTCCTTGACGTACTGATTATGAGACGTGGCAATGGAAAGCTGAAAAGATCCATCTACAGGAAACCCACATGGAATGGACAGTTGACTAATTTCTATAGCTGGGTGCCGATCATAAGGAAAAGAAACCTCATCTGCTCACTGTGCCATCAAATACATAATGTTTGTAGCACGGAATGTGTTCAAGTTGAACTTGACTTTCTAAGATGGATATTTGCGAAAACAGCCATCCTAGCTGATTTGGTGATAAGAATATACGAGAAACACATGCGAAACCAGTCACCAGCTCAGTTTCTAAAGAAAACCTGTTCATGAACCTGGACTTCAAAGGTGATGCAGTATCAGATATCCTGAGAAATCGTCTTTCCAGACCAACTAGTAGGACTTTTTTCTCAGCAAAACTTCAATTGATCTTTACCAGTCGTAAATTGTTCTCCATTTGTATAAAAGACAATATCCCTGGACAGGTTACATTCATATGTATCTATCAGTTCACTTGCTTCTGTGGAGCAAGGTACATCGGTCATAGTCAGAGACTGCGGTCAACACGTATACGAGAACAGTGTGGTTTTATAAGGATGAAAGGAAATGCATCAGAAGTTCTATCCTTGAACAGTTAATCGATTCCAGCCATTCAACTGACCATTGACAATGATTTTAAGATTATCTATCGAATTTGCTCAAACATCTCACTTTTCCCCATATTCAGCTTCTAAAAATAGCAGAGGCCTAGGCTATCCATGAACTGAAGCCTGACCTTTGTGTGCAATGGAAGTATGTACAGTGTAGTCTTTGTCTGTACGTTGGTCCTAATTTATTTTAGTCTTTGTGGGCTTCATCCTCTTTTTTAGTTTTTCGCCCCCTTCCCCCTTTTTTGTCAGATTATTCTTTGTACTTTTATATCGTCATTATCAGTCTGTTTTTTGTATTCATTAGTTTCCGGTGTTATTTCATTTGAACTTCCTAATAATTGCAAAACATTTCCGATTTACTTTAATTAACCTATTGTCTCCTTTATATTACCTAATCCTTTGATTGTTTATTAACGTTCTGACCCTTTTTAATCTATATGTACTTTGTAAGTGATTCGAAAATCTTACGTAACCCCTTTTTATTATCATTCAACCTTTATGTCATCAACTAGCAACATTATAATTATTATTTCACCCCCATTATTATTATTTTAATCCCGATTATTTAAGATAAACCTTCATCACGGATTATAGTCTTTAAATATCATATATATCATACATCATATAGATCATAATTGTAATGTGGTAACCAAGCTAAAAAGCTCAGCATCGCGGTGCACAATAGTAGATGTTAGTTGGTTAGAGGCAATCGGTCCGCACTCAGGACTGGACAGCATGAAATTGGTTGCACTCCCGTGACCAATCAATACATGTAATCCAGTCCTACAGGAGGTCAATAACGGCCCGAATAGCTCAGTGGTAAAGTCGCTGACTACAACACTGGCTGACGTGGCTTTGAATCTCAGGCGGGACATCAGTTCCGTCGAGGTTGCAGATACTCCTTGCTGATGACTGCCAAAAAGCATGAGACCTAGGTCCAGGGCTTCCTGCCGATTGCCTCCATTCAACTAACATGTACTAATGTAGACTGCGATGCTGAGCTTCCTAGCTTGGTTGCCACATTACAAATATGATCGATAGGATTCGGTCTGCACTCAGGACTAGACAATATGAAGTTGGTTGCATTCCTGTGACCAGTCAATACGTGTTACATTATTGGCTTTGTTCAGGCTATCACTGTTCATTCATGCATCAGCATATGGTTTCCGTATGTGCTCGTCTCACCTCGACATCAATCACCCATGTGGGTGTAGAAGCAAAAAAGCTTCATTAATATTTCTCAAAGATCTGTCAATCTACAAATCTAATTAATCGGCAGCCAACATCTTTCCAGTCAATCATGCTCTTCTAACCACCATTATTATTTCAACCCTCGATTAAATCTTCCTGACAGATTACAGTCTTCAAATATCATATATGTATAGACGAATGTACAGGTTGAGAATAAATTCGTTGAAAATGGGTCCTCCTCTTCACCGGATATCTCGTTTTTGAAGTAACTTTATTCATTTATTGAATTAAAATGAAGCAAAGTGAACTCATAACAAAATTTCAATTTTAGGGAAGATCTTGATATAAGTACGGAGATGTAAGTAAATATTTTATATACAAGATTTTTATCAAATAAGATTATAAACATTCAGTTCATAGTTGTACGAATGTCCTGGAAGAATCTCACCACTAAGTCTCATTGAATCATAATAAGAATATATTTTCAAATAATCTCAATGTACTATTTAGAAAATGAAAAAAAGATATTTCTGAACATTTACACTGTGTAAGCTATAGTTTCTCCGGTAGAATACAGATAGTGTCTAGTAGGGGATAAGAAATGTTTCATAGTGAGACAGTATATCACCTAGAAAAAACTCTTTACAGAACATTATCCTATTGAGCTATATATCAGCACTTAACTCTTGTTTTTAATTGAGTAGGAACTAATCAAGATATAGTGAGTATAATCGAGGCAGAAATTCTCACTTCATTGATTGTTATTTCCTTTTTCATGATATTAGAGGCAAACGATCTGAATTCATATTGTTAATAAAGTAAGTAGGTTCCTTTATATACTGAAAAGTATTTCAATAAAAGCTTGAACGATAAGTATCAGAGGTTAAATTCCAGTTGATTCAGTTGGTTTATACTAGATGATGATTGAAGGTGAAATGAAGATTTGGACCGCGGCCGGATTCGAATCATCGACCAACAGGTTTCCAACCCAATGCTCTACCAACTAAGCTACGAGGTCCAACTGCTGATCAGATTTTTATTTCACTTCAGTCACCGTGGGTTTTGTCCGACTACTGTTGCTGTTTTAGATAGTCAAATTTATAATCAATATGATGTTCCCCCTCTCTAATTCAGCTGGATTGAGATGAGAAGTTCTGATTGGGGTAGCCAGTGTCATTACAATCAAGCGGTAGTGATGCGTTAAGAATTCACATAGCAGCTGGGTAAAATCTTTAGTGAATGAAGTAAAATTAAGATCTAGTCTGCAGTCGGATCTCATATCTCAATTAGTAGAGCACCGGTGGGAAACCCGGTAGTCGCCAGTTCAAATTCTGTCACAGTATAAATTTTCGTTTCACCTTCAAAAATCACCCAGTATATGCGTTATTTTAATCTTGATCGACCCACGTTTTTACCGCTCGATGGTCAGTAGTTTTAAACATAATAATAATGTTTTTATTATTTATTGACATACTTGTGATTCGCCATTGTTTTATTGGATCGAATTGTTCAACCTTTACTAGCCACAATCAACCAAATTACCATAATTAACATTCAGACAATATTGAGGCATCTGCATAGGATCCCATACACCAACAGAGGTGGAACAGTTCGATCTAATAAGAAAACGGTGAATTACAAGTATATCAATAAATAGTAATAACTACTACCCGTTGTACTAGAAGTACCTATCGTTCGTTTGTGGCCTAGTGGATAACGCTTTGGCTTCTGAAACAATGAGTACGAGGTTCGAGTCCCAGTGGGCACAATATCATCCCGCACTGTGGTGTAGGTACATTCAGCTGACCAGTGAATCTTAAATAGGAAGAAATGTGCGTCCTTATTTCCTCTGCTAGCCACAATCAACGGAATTACTATAATACGTTTTGTTATTAATTATTCATGGACACGTTTGCAATCTCATCGATATTGAGGTGTTCAGTATATAGCTAGTAGCTGGATACATTTGTTTCATTACAATGAACAGATCAAATGGCATAAAACTGAAGTAAATCTGACTACACTAACTACAGCTATCTGTTCCGTTTCATAGTTTTTGGTAGCCAGCAATGGAGTATAGAAAGCTTTTTTTCCCCTACTAGGAACTTGTCAGTTGAATGTAGCTGCATTCTAGTAACTGATGTTGTTTCCACTCAGGTTCGAACCCAGTACCGACTGCCTCAAACACTAGAGGGGTATCCTGTTTGACATAAGAGTCACTTCTTGGATACCGGGTATCAGTTAGCCTTTATTGATACTTGTAATCTTTCATTCTCATACTCAGTAGAATTGCTCGAACATGTTTGGTGGATGGGCCCCTGAGTAGATGCCTTGATACTGCCTGAATATTGTTTATGTCAACACAGGTCGAGAAATTCTATCTAGTATGACAAGGGGAGATTACAAGTTTCAATAAATACCTATTCGGTAGTTTGCAGACAATGAAAGAAACTCAACAATTAGAATGGTTTCAGTTGCATAAACCTCCATCTTAATGGAAAACAGTGAAGTGAAGATATTAATCAATGGAACAGTTTTCTAACTGATGCATTATTTCGCTTTGTAATCAAGGTGACCAGAATTATAAGGGTATAATTTGGGGCATTGTATTAGAATACTATTCAATTTTAATTCTTTCATAATATATATTCTATAGGAAAACAGTCTTCGTTGCTGGATAACGTTTTGAACATAGTCTATTGTTCATAATCATATAAAAGGAGTTAGAACAACTTTCTTGTTTACTTTTATAGTTTTGTTATCTTACATTTTATTGGTTGGAAGTTATGTCATTACCTTGAGCTAAAAATATCAACCAATCAAAATTCTTGTTTCACTATCCGTTTCATTATATAATATAGGGATTAAAATTGATTTAAATTTTTAATTAGATGCTGTTTGGAAAACTGTTGGTCATAAAGTTTGTCAGTGGAGTGTTGAATTTCGCTGAGGAAAAAGTGTTTTGTCCTCATATCCATTAATCATGTGTTTTTGGACTTATCGATTTGAAGAGATTTGAGATTGCATTGACTATCTTTGTAGAAGGTTGAAATTGAAATACATGGATTAGGTAAACTTGTTGGATTTTATGAAATGTATTCAACTGAAAGATTTGAAAAGAAATGATTCCAATCAGAAGAGATGATTGATTATTGGATTGGTATATATTGAAGTTTCACTGATGATTTTAACTTTTGGGATAATTTCTTAAAGGTTAAAATTGACTTTTCTCTCAAAATGTTGCACTTAAAAGCTCACTTGTGAGTGGACAGTATCGCTGACAAAATCATAACTTATAATTTCCAGTGTACAAGTGTCACTAACTAATGAAACATCTTTGCAAACAGATAGATACTATAATGCTTGATAAGTTGTTCATTCAAAATGTTCTATGCCTGATAGTCTAATTCAACTAGCCCAACAGGTTAAGATAGTCTAAACAGTTTGGTATACTAACACAAGGCAGAAGACAGTCTTAAGGCAATAAAACAATTTAATAATTCCCATTGTAACATCAAGAACAAGATATTCAACGAGGAGACTCTTTTCAACGAAGTCATTTTCAAGCTGTACAGTCATATATATATATATATATATATATATATATACATATATACATATATATATATATATATATATATATATATATATATATATGTTAATAGAGCGGATGATGACATAGACATTTGTGATCCTGATAACAAGGCAGATTATGTAATATATGGAATGGTTCATAGGGGGTATATAACTCAGAAGGCGGTGAGACAATTGATGAAAGTGGTAGATCAATTAAGTATTATGTAATAGGATTAGACAAGTTGGACAAAATGAAATCAATGTTTTCTAAAAAGATTGAGTAAAATAACACTCCGGAAACTGATCGAAGTGAAGGTAATTATGATAGCAACAATAGTGATAAAGGAAGGATACAAAGGGGGATAGAAATTAAGAAAGGGGGAGGGGGAGGGGGAGCTAATGGGGTGGGGAAATGTTATGGCCATGATAAAAACAGTGATCACTGCACATACTTCTTTTGTACACACAGATGAGGTTTTAGTTCATGAATAGTTAAAGCCTCCACTATTTTAAGGAGTTGAAAACGTAGAGAAGGTGAGAGGTTTGGGTGAATTTGATAAATAATTTTAAAGTCATTGTCTAGATTTGTTGTGTGATGGGAGTCAATCAAATGTTCTAGAATCGAACTTCTAACCGACTTTCTTTCATCTTTATAAAACCCAGCAGGAACATGTTCTCGTATACGTGTAGAAAGCATTCTGTGACCATGGCCGATGTACCTTACTCTAGAAGAGTAGGTGAACTGGTAGATGCAATGAGAGGCGGTCAAATATCATATATATACGATTGTACAGCTTGAAAATGACTTCGTTGAAAAGAGTCTATTCGGTGAATGAAACAATTGTCTAGTGTGCCTTAATTCACCTCCATATGACAAGAACATTTTTAAACCGATACCAATGTCATTAAATTTTCTAAGCCATTCACATAAAAACTTACTTCATGCTTACCATATTATGTTGTATTAATTTAGGCTATTCTTCTTTCACGTAGGATCTCTTAATTTCACCCAATGTTTTAACAGTTTTACTCATACTATATAAATGATAACAATATTCTTTATCTAACTTCTTTTTCATTATTTTTTTCCTCAGGAACATTTTTGAACAATTTGCCAACATTTTTGTATACCCTATGTAACTTTATTCATATTTCTTGTCGAATACTAGATGTAACAATATTACATTAATATTGAAATCAATTTTGTTTATATACATTGGAAAGAGAACAACTTAATTACACCTTTTCGTATCCTATACAGTTTGTCTTTTGGTTTACCTGTCGTTGTTGTGTGTCCGATTGATGCGTATTGGTTAGGATTATGCCTATAACATTCTGGTGGAGTACAGGTGATATCCCCTTGTGTTATCCAATTCATGTTGGAGCGCCTTTGCAAAGAATATGGTCAGGTGAATAGTAATCACAATGGTGGTCATCCACAAAAACGTGTCTAGCTATGTCTACTGAGCACTGAACATTGAATGCATAGTGGAAATATGAATGATCTGGTATATTAAGTTATTTATTATCGTTTACATTAAATTTTTCGACTAAAAACCTAATATTTTTGATTTATCTCATTGTATCAACTTGAAAACACATAACTCATTGCAACTAGCCTGGAATGATACAACTAAACGTTAATGACTAGAAACCTTCAGAACAATCACTCATATTGGAATTGATCAATTCAAGGTGACTTCCATATACTGTGTTGTTGACGCTGCATAAACATTTGATGAATTTTGATGAAGATTATGCTGCAGGTAACCTGATGGAGTAGATAGTTTGATTGAAATCGACAAATATCTTGTTAAGGTAGAAAACTCCAAGTTCCTGCTGCTATGTATTGTTTCACGTTCTACACAACTTTATCAACTTCAGGGGAGTTGGAGGACTGAGATCTACATCTTATTCAGATTCGAGCTGTATGTTAGGTAACTGAAACATTACTGAGAGCCACCTGAACTGTACTTCAAAGTGTTCTGTCCAAGGTTGTAGCCACCTATCCTGGAATATTATTGGCGTCCCATCCTTTTCAGAGATGGTTTCACTAACCATAGTCTTCTTCTCTCTGGTATCCCTAATAAGCCTAAATAATTGCCAAGTGTGTTACTCGACAATGATGCCTACTCCATCTCCCTAGCTTTCGTCAACCACCACTGGTTGCCATGTTAACTTACATCTAAGTTACTTTTGCTCTTCATCGTGGTCAGAATCATCTGGAGTCATTTTTCTCACATCAATCAGTTTGGGTACTTACGAGGGGTCTAAATTCTGAATGTGGTCTAGTAGTGGCGTGTGTAACTAACAATGTGAAAATAGATAGTTTCATCTTTCGTTGTCCCACCTGTTACAAGAAAAAATCTTTGAGATTTGGGTCGTTTTTCAAAGAATCTCATCTAACTCTTGAACTAATAGTGATTTTAGTGCTACACTGGGTTCTTGAAACACTTGTAATATCACCAGGAGCTCTGAAAGATACTGGTAAATTTTATTCAATGCAGTGGTATCAGCACCTAGAGATGTTTATTCCGAAGTAATATAAAGGTTGAATGTGAACTTTGTTGGAGTAAGTAGTCTGGTTAAAGTAGATGAATATCTTGTTCACAAACGTAAGTATATCGAGAAAGACAACTTAAACAGGGCTGGTTTGGTTACCTACATATGTTTTGGTAAGCCACATATTCTTGCTGTATGCGACTGAAACAATAATAATTCACTTTAGTGTTGTTGGTTGTATTACACCGTCGTTGATTGGACCGAATTGATCAGTCTCTGTTGGCATATGGATTCCTGTGAGGATGCCTCGATGTTGCCTGTGTTTCAGTTATGTATAATAATGATGGGCAGTGGCTGGCAGTGGAATCCAGGATGCACATTTTGTCCTATTTTGGACTCACTGGTCAGGTGGGTGTGCCTGCCTCCCAGTGAGTGATGTTGTTCCCACCGGGATTTGGACTCAGAAGCGATCACTTCAAACGCGAAAGCATTATCCACTACACCACCGAGCCACGATAACCACTTCTTGTGAGACGGGGATAGTTTTAGTATAATTGGTTGTATTATACCGTCGATGACTGGACCGAATTGATCAGCAATAACACTAAAATATTTTGTTTGAACTCATTGGAAATAAAAAAAAAGATATTTAGTGAAGAGGAGGACCCATTTTCAACTAATTTATTCTCAACCTGTACATTCGTCTATACATATATATCCATGAGGAACGTTTGTCTTAACTAATCAGGGGTTGAAGCAATAATCATAACAATGGTGGTTAGAAGAGCATGATTGACTGGAAAGATGTTGGCTGCCGATTAATTAGATTTGTAGATTGACAGATCTTTGAGAAATATTAATGAAGCTTTTTTGCTTCTACACCCACATGGGTGATTGATGTCGAGGTGAGACGAGCACATACGGAAACCATATGGTGATGCATGAGTGCACAATGATAGCCTGAGTCTAGTATTCTCTTGTCGCCCAACCAATTCTAACAACTCAAAGAAGAAACTTTCGTATCTGCCCACTTGGATGTGAATACATTAATTCACCTGCTATTGTGAAGCCATGGCTATAGGTCGTTCGATGCGACTGTTATCCGAAAGGGTTGAAGAAGACTATCTCGCATGGTTACAAAGAGGTAATTATGGAGCGATAAGAAGATCTATAATTTAACACATCATGAACACAAATCACTCTATCTCAAAAACCTCCTGGTTTAAAGTCTTCTGTAAAGTGAAAAGAAACCTCCCAAAGGCTGTGTCGTCGTATTCTCTGCATCACCGAAGCTGTTGCCATCCAAATGGAGAAGCCTGAACTGTGTTCAACCCCTTTTCCTTTCACAATCATAATTTTCAGTCTGTTCTACTCCCCTTTTCTTCTTTTCATTTTTGTGTTTCGACACTATTCACTTCTTAAGTAATTTGTTATTCATTCTTGTTCCAAACTTATTTTGATTAATATTCACTAATCATAAGTTTTTTTTTCAATTTTTTCAATTTTAATGATAGGTCATATGATTGACACTATTTGTGTTGGCATACTTGACAAACTGTTTATAATTATGAAATCCTTACACTAGAGAAATGCATAGATTTGCAATTATTTGCACAGGTTTGAAAATAAAATCGCTGAGAAAAAAAGAGACTGTTCGCTGAAATACGCTTATTCTTCCTTCAAATCTTTCCTTCTATTTGTTCATGTTGAACTTTAAGATGTTAACAATGTTCCAATCAGCATTATGTCTTTCATCTCACTAGTTATACAGCTATCGATGAAGTCTTCTACACATTTTTATATTCTAGTTTCCCTATGGGTTAATCTTTAGTTGATCATTGATGTTTATTCAGTCTAACTTTGAGTGATCTCAACGTTTAATCTAGATAATTAATTGAGCAGTGAGCACAAGAAATTTTGTACATGATATTGTTTTTGTCCAATTTTTTTTAATTGAATCTTTAAGCTGGTTTCATTTATTTTTCATGAGGTTTATGGGTTTACATTTGGTTCAAATACATGCTGTTCTGAGATTTCTTTGCATTTACTGAGATTTATGCCTCTTGTATGGTTGTACTAGACTCCATGTTGGCTGTCTTCTTACACTAAGCGGATGTGTTGAGTAGTAGTCTAGAAATCTTTCTGAATGTGTAGGTTTTCTGTAGGTCGTAGTTTTAAAACTTTGATCTGCCATTCTTCGCATTTTACAGTCTAACTTTGGTAGTTCTGCCAATTCATTCTCTATTTCCATAGTGAATCTAACCGAGTTTACATGACTGTTTATATGCTCAAGGGAGCATGTGTATGTCGTGTACACATCTCCAGCAACGTTTAATTTAGGACATAAATGATTTTAGTGCATTTTCTTCGCAAAATCCTTAAATATGTAGTCTGTTATTGGTGAGATGGGTGACCCTACAACTATCTCTTCATTTTATTTTCTAAAGTGTGAAGTATGTTGTTGTTAAGCAGAATTCTACTTCTTTTAGAATATCTCCCACAGATAATTGTATTCTTTTCTTTTAGATCATCCTCCTTTTCTAATCTTATCTTCACTGCTTCCACAGCCATCTTTATTGATATTTTCGTATATAAGCTGATAATATGAAAACTGACGCCTCCTCATGATTAATTTTATTGTTCTTAAGTTTTTCTACCATTTAGAGGAAGTTAGCTAGTCTTGCCTTTAAATTGCCTCGCAATGGTAGCAGTATGTTAACTAGAGACCTTGATAACATATATAATCAGTGTGTTTCTGAAATCTACTGTCCGCCTTATTGGATGCTCTTCTTTATGTAGTTTTATCATCCCACATATTCTGAAACTATGTTCATACAAGTCACACCTAACACATGTAACAGGTGACTCAGCACAAATGACAATATGGAACATAGTACTGGAGAAGAGTAATGACAAATCTACGAAGTGGAAGCATCATTATACATGAATTCTAGGCATAAATGTGAACGGATAGTTCCAAGAATTAATGATGTATAGTGGCTTGAAGTGCAATTCAAGAGTTACTTTAAGTTCTGTTTGGTGGATATACCTGCTTCTCAGTGAGCGATGTTATTCCCACTAAAACTGGAACTCGAGACTGATCGCTCCAAACTTCCGTAACAACATAAATCCGAACAAATGGTGTGATCATGGATAATCATTTCGCTCAAATATTACCAAACTTAAATGACATCGTTGTGTATAAATTTTCACTACAAATTTATTGAAAATAAATTTACTGAAGTTCCCTACATCCTTTTCCAACTTTTCTGTAGCGTAACCATGTAAGTTGTTGAATATGAATTCGTTCAGTGTTTTCAAGTCTAAGTGATACATTACAGCTAACGGAACGGTAGTGCTACGTGACCTCATGCATTATATTCTGTAATTATCTAGTTTATCCCTCCTAAAGGCATTCAACTTTAAACAGCCGATATTTTCCATGCTGATACACTTCCAAAGTCCAATGTGTATCAGCAGCACTTCACTGAGAAAAGATTTCCACAGATTTTTACCTTAAGTGCTCGTCTTCTCCTCTATCTAACTGATACTTAACCACGAGTTGTGGAGAGTTACGGATTAGCATAAGCCTTAGTGATGTTTGGTAATCCTTAAGACGGAGACTTCATACTTCCAAAAATCTTGTTATCAGATTTGACTTAAAGTTACTAAAACTGGTGATCTGACTTTGTCATAAACACTAAACTGCATTACGATTCTCGTGTAAAGGATTATTCAAGGCGATAAACTTACACAAACAATCAACACCAAGTACTGTGGTGCGACATCGCAACAAAAGAATTTTATACACATTTACACCAGCTTTATACTTGAAAAGGATATATTTATAGAGGGCTTCACTCAGAACACTCATTGATCTATGGCAACGAAACAGAAGCCAGTTTTCAAGTGAAAGTATAGGAAAATAATTTTCGAAAAGTCTACAGCCATAAGTCTTGGTTATTAGTGCGCATACGCCTGAATACCTCATATACTCCACGTGACTGAGATATAAAATCAGAAGGTCAGTAGTTCACTTTACACTGCAACTTGGGAGCTAATCGACGTGAAGTTAGTTAATTCAGAGGAAATTAGAAATCGTTTCTTATTGACTTAAGGCTGATTTTAATCGTGAAAACATTAAAGGTCTCCGTAAAATACTTCTCAATAGATTGGGAGATTAGTTTAACCCAGCAACAATGAATTTATGTAATCTATGAGTTGTAGTGAATTTAGTTTTTGGTTATGCCAATTCTTGGATTTTCACTGTTGTCTAGGAAACACCTAGATAGTGATTGTTTCTTTTTTTGGTTGAAGATGTAGATTATGTCTAATCACAAAGATGAAGATTGTCAAACGACACTCACGTATTAACACTAAATAAGATATTAATACTTATGGATATGCTTGTAATTCTCCGTTGTTTTACTGGATTGAGTTGTTCGACCTCTGTTGGCATATGGACTCCTATGCGGATGTCTCGATATTGCCTGAATGTTAACTATGGTAATTTAGTTGGCTGTCGGCTAGGAGAGGAATCCAGGACTTGAGTTTCGTTCTATTTGGGACTCATGGGAATAATATCACTCACTGAGGGTGCTGCAGGTACATCCAGTTGATGAGTCCCAAATAGGACGAAACATGCATTCTGGATTCTTTTGCTAGACACAACCAAGTAAATTATCAGAACTAACATTCAGGCAATATTGACGCATCTGCGTAGGAGTCCATATGCTAATAGATGTCGAACAGTTCAGTCCAGTAAAACGAAGGAGAATTACAAGTATATCCGTAAATAGTAATAACTAATACCCACTGTACAAGAGGTGGCTATCGTGCCTCAGTAGCCTAGTGGATAACCCCTTGGTGATTGAAGCGATGGGTACCAGGCCTGAGTCTCAATGGGCACAACATTAGTCCGCAATTTAGTGTTGATACATCCACCTGACCAGTGAGTCCCGAAGAGGACGAAATGCGCGTCCTGGATTCTTCTATTAGTCACAAACAAGTAAGTTGAATAATAAAGTTTATGAGAAATGCATCTCTAGGATACTGAATAGGTGACAGAATGAGTTCAATTTGTTTGTGTTTTTATCGATTGGAGAAGTATTGGAAACTTGGGGGTACTGGACAGCTGTTCTGTCCTAGTATGAAACTCCATAGTTCCATACACCTACCATGGATCAAACCGACGACTTTCAAGTCTTGAGTCGATACACTGGATCGCAATCCTATTGTTCACATTTTCCTACTTTTGTATATCACCTATATATTGTGACTATTGTTCAGTACCATCGATGACTATTCGTTCTCAAATCCATGCATTATCCTTTATGATTTCTCAAACGAGAATGCAAATTAGTTACCATTTCAATTCGTGAACATTTGGTCAACTCTGAATACACCTCCCATACCATCCAAGTCGTCGTTTAATCCAGTAAACACTGATAAATCTGATAAGTCAACAGAAATGGAGTCCTTTAAGATCAGAGAAGATAGTTTAAAAAGAGTGGTTTATTGAAACTTGTAAGCAGCCACAGCACTGATAACTAACCACTTCAAGCCTGATCTCTGCATGTAAAAGAAATACGATTGATCTCTTTTCTTGCTATCTTCTTAGCCTTTCCCCACGTTTTGCTTTCATTATCATTAGTTACTTCATTATTATCATCTTTACTATGACCTTTGTTTCTTTCTTCACCTTTATATTCATCGAGTGAAGAGAATATTCACATTTCACATCTACCAACAATTTTCATCTTTTGAAGAATTTGAAACAATTAGTCCCTTTAGTATAATTGTTTTTATATGATACCGTCGTTGATTGGACCGAATTGATCAGTCTCTGTTGGCATATGAGCTCCTATGAGGATGCCTCGATATTGCCAGAGTTCTAATTATGTTAATGATGAATCGTAGCCGTTAGTGGGATCCAGGATGCGTATCTCCTCCTATTTGGGACTCACTGGTCAGCTGGATGTACCTGCTTCCCAGTGAGTCGTGTTGTTCCCATCGGAATTCGGACTTCAAACGCGAGAGCATTATCCACTACACCACCGAGCCACGATAGACATTTCTATACTAAAAACTATACCCGTCTCACAAAAAGTGGCTATTGTGGCTTGGTGGTGTAGTGGATAATGCTGTCGCATTTGAAGTGATCGCTCCCGAGTCTGAATCCCGGTGGGGACAATATCACTCACTGGGAGGCAGGTACATCCAGCTGAGCAGTGAGTCCCAAATAGGACAAAATGTGCATCCTGGATTCCACTCCTAGCCATGATCCATAATTAGTCTCTTTGATGAGTTTGCTTTGTGTAATAAGAAAATGTAGATTTTGTGAGAAATGTGTGATGTATTCATGCAATATACTTTGAATAATCTAATCATATATAAACTTGTCAAGATATTTCGTATAAAAGATGGAAATAACGTGGGGTGAGGTGAGGTGAGGTAAAATAAATAAATAAAGATAATACATGATTCGGAAAATATATGGGGATAACAATGAGGAATAATACATTTTCACATCTTCTGCCTTGGCATTAAAGATTACCAAGGTGTAGGTTTAAGGTAAGGACAATATTCTTTTTTTCCTCATCCCTCCAAAATATTTGAAAAAGCTATTGCTACTATGCATCGATAAGCTTCAATTCACTTTCGAAGGTAAACATTGACGACAATTTGATGGTATCGGTATGGGTCATTGTTAACTGATGTCTACATGTTATATATAATACTTTTTGCTGACGATGTTATTAGCATAGTCCCTCTGTACAGGAGATACTTCGAAGATATCTTAGTTATATATAACAAACGAAAGGATGCGAAAAGTCTTCTAGGCCGAATTAACACCGTACAAAGCCATATTAGTTTGTCGTGTGAAGCAGAACTCAATAAGTAGCTTCCTTTTTTTGACGTGTAATGATTACATCAAACTGCGCTGTGTATGCGGTGACACATACATTGGGAGAAGTAATCGAACTATGAAGTCAACGGTGATGGAGCATATCCCTAAATGGTTAGAAAAATAATTACTTTACAATAATCCAATAAATACAGGGAACAGACAGACATCATAGTCGATAGATAAATATATTGTAGAAACAAGTCACAGGATTGACGCCAAAACAGCCTTTATACCATTGTATAGGAGCCGTCAAGATGGTATACTGAGGTTCATTAAAGCCTTAGCTATACAGAAGTTCAAACCGACTTTGTGTATTCAAAAACAGTGTTTCTTTACCTTAAATCTACACCTTGGTAATCTTTAATACCAAGGCAGAAGATGTGAAAATGTATTATTCCTCATTATTATCCCCATATATTCTGAATCCTGTATTATCTTTACTTATTTATTTTACCCCACCCTACCTCACCCCACCTCACCCCACGTTATTTCCATCTTTTATATGAAATATCTTGACAATTTAATGTGTGATCAGATTGTTCAAAATGTATTGTATGAATAAATCACACATTTCAAGTTTTTATTCATCGTAGACTGACATCAGTCGGAGGAACAAAGGAAACCTGGGAGCACTGGATGGCTGTTTCTTCCTAGTGAGCTAACAGAAGTTGGAAATATTGACCATTGGATTCTGACTCAGTGGCTAGCTCAATGGTAACATGCTAGCCGCGGAACCGGAAGGTCACGGGTTCGATCCCTGGTGGTGCTGGGTCGTGGGTGCGCACTGCTGAGGAGTCCCATGCTGGGATGAAACAGCTCTCCAGTGCTTCCAGGCTCCCAACGTTTCTCTAACTGATATCAATCTACGATGAATAACAACTTGAAATATTTCCAATTCTCTCATCCTCCCTCAAAATTCAACATCACACATTTCTTAGATAACCTCCATCTTCTTATTACACTATGTATATTTTCACCTTGTTGAAATCCTTACCTTTCTCATTATTTCTATTGTCTAAAAGAGTATTACGCAACTTCTTCCCACTGCTTATTTTAGTTCTAAGCACTAGCTTAGTGAGTCAGTTATATCGTATTGTTTAATGTTCTTGATAGATAAAAATACGATTGTGCACCTTTAGAAAAGGATATCGCTGAAAAGGAAAATTTTCTCCGCTGAATTTATATCTTTGTTTCTGTATGCATTAGATATCCTTCGTTGTCTTCTTGATTCTGTCTTAAATCTAAAGCATTGCAATCATCACAGCCAAGATGCATTATGTAAGTGGGTTTGGTAATCAAATCTCACTTTGTTAAATTCTTTTTGTTTTCAGTGTTTGTGAAGAAACAAGAAGGGTGCAGAGTATAACTTCTCAAAATATTCAATCATCATTTTTGCACAGATATCTTGATCATTGAGATTATCTGCAACAAAATTCAATTTTAGATACCAAATCAGTAGGATTATTTTTACAAGATGATCATTCATCTATTTATGTAAATTAATATTATTTTATTATTTGTCCCTTGGGTTCCTACTGGAACATAGGGTTTCAGTAGCACGTTTCCATTCCACTCTCTTCTCTGTAATCTTTTCAACCTGGCTCCATGACTGCCCACAAGCTCTCATTTCCTCCTCGCATCATCTCCTCTATCTCACCCTCACCTCGGATGCCTAACTCGTCGTTTCCCATCTGGGTTCCACTCGAGTGACAAACCTGACGTATGATGTCCCCAGTCGGCCTTCTCAGTGTATGCCAATTCAATCCATCTCCACTTCCTCCAGTGCATATTTCTTCAGCGATAGGTACTTGCTTCGTTGTTCCATTCTCAGAATTCCTTGTTGTTTATTCTTTCTGGCCTTCTCATCTGAGCTTGAATAACGAGCGTAGGCAGTTGTTGATGAATGTCTGTGGTTTGTTGGAAATGCCTTTCGTGACGCGCCAAGTCTCTGAACCATACAGAAGCACCGATTTGACTAAATTGGTGTTGAAATTCCGGATGTTGTTCACGCTTTATGCTGAGTGCAGAAGATCTTGACACTGGTTTTAGGCTAATGAACGCCTGTCTTGTTTTTCCGATCCTGGCTTTGACGTCCTCGTCTGTGCCTGTGCCACCTGTAGTTGAAACAGTGCTGCCTAGATAGATGAAGGAGGCTACCTCTTTTAGGTCTCTCCTGCTGATGGTGATTGGAGCTCGTTGTTGTTGTTGGTTGGGTATCTTCATCACGTCTGTCTTCTCTACATTCACTTGAAGTCCTGTCTTCGCTGCCTCTTCTGTCAACTTGTTAGTTTTCGCCTGTACATCTTCGAGTTTGTGTGACATTAGACATAAGGCATCGGCAAAATCCAAGTCTTCTAGGATCTTTTCCGCGGTTCAGCGTATCCCTCTCTTCTCGCGCCTCGCTGTTTGTTGCATGATCCAGTCCAGTCGACCACAATCAGAAAGATCATGGATGATAGTAGGCAGCCTTGTTTTACTCCTGTCTTCACTTCAGTGGCATAACTGAGCTTCCCACTGTGAAATACTTGGCTGGTATGTGGCATCTTCATATAGTTGTTGAATGAGGCTGAAAAAGGTTTGTGGTATTCCGTAGTGTTGAAGCAACTGCCAAATTACTTGTCGGTCGGCGCTGTCAAAAATCTTTTCAAAGTAGATGAAGTTGAGGTAGAGAGTTGACTGCAGTTCTAATTGGGACTCGTCAGCTAGTTATACCTATCTCCCAGTGACTGGTATTGTCCCCTCCTAGACTTAAACCGAGGACGGATTGCTTCAAATTCCATAGCGTCACCCAGTAATCTACCAAGTTTTGAGTCTTAATGGGAACAACGTTACTCACTGAGAGGTAGGTACATCCAGCTGACGGGTTCCAAACAGGACGAAACTCGCGTCCAGGCTTCGCACTGCTAACCACTATCCATAATTGATATAGGCTATAGACAGCTTTACGAACATGAGATTTTAAGTGCAGATAAGAACCATTCTGTCTAATACTACCAACCTGTAAAAGTTTCACTCAGTTAAACGGCATCTGAATTATCAATAAGTTTGGAAATAGAAACCATCATGATCTGAGACCAGAGTGGAGGCAACTGTATTTTAAGTAGTAGTGGAAATTTATCCCAGATAGTTGGATAACGTGTCGATATTATCTAATACCGTCCACGCATACCACTGAGTTCAAAATACATTGTGACAGACACGTTGGTCATCACATTAACTATTTAATCTTAGTGCTCATTGGCAACTTGTCTCGAGAGGGGATTTCCTGAAGTGACCGGTACAGTCAGCAAAATCAGACGTGAGAACACTTACTCAACGACAGCATTGGATATATATCGCACTATATAGGCAAATGACAGAATTAGGAAATAGGGCTAAATGGTAACGTGCTGACCTTGGAACCTGAAGGTCATGAGTTTGCACGGTCATAGGTAGTCACTGGTGTGGAATCTTATACTTGGGTGAAACAGCTGTGAAATACTCCGAGGTCTCCAATGGTATTTCATTGATGTTAGTCCATGGTGATTACCAACTCGGAAGTGTTTAAGTGTTAAGTATTTACACTTTCAAGTAACTGGTAAAGCCTATTAACTGAAACTCTCTGCACAAATTAAAACTTGATTGCAACCACATTACACCATAGCTTGTTGGCAGGAATATACATTCATATGTAGACCTGTAAAGGTGAACAAACGAGCATCATTGGCGTTAATGATAAAGGTTTCCGCAAACTATGTTAATCAGGCTGTCTGTAAAATGAACGATTAACCAATCGTACTACATACAACAAGTTTTTAAATTAAGAGTCAAACGGTAAATTATTCTGATAGTAGGCAGGACTTCTCCACACTCACTAATATTAGACAAATAGGTCCAGAAAATAAAGCAGATGAATCATGTCTACTGAAGTGTTATGTGACTAGTGAGTTATATGTATACAATTGGAAATCTAATGTACAACCACAAGATAAAGTAAACGTTTTGATATAATTTGTAAAAAGAACCAGATCTAGTAACTTTTTTAGTAAAACAAACTTGGGTAGGATTTTTCAAAATGAAATATAAAATCTTCTAATCACAATGGTTGGTATGCAAACGTTTCTAGTATTCTCTAATCACTACCGTGGATTTTGAATTGGAAGTAATAATATCTCATAATAACAATAATAATTATATAATCGAACCGGCATATTATAAAATATCCTTACATATTAGGGTACCGTAATCATTTACTTCGAAATTGACTTCTCAAAGTTCTAATGATAAGTTGTGACCTTTGAGATGAGCCAAGTTGGAAAAGAAGACAGCTAGCTACTTATCGATGATACCACATAGTAGTTACGTAATTTATTGAACTGATAGAAGCAAAAAATAGTGGACCCAGTTTTTAAGATAGTAATATCTCCACTACTCGATCTGATGGTCCTACACTCTACCTCCCAAATGAATGCATACTACTGAAGAGCCCCGGACTGGGACGAAACGAATGTCTAGTGCTGCTTGGTTTTTAATCATTATTCAGTTGAAATTCATCACATACGTAATGAATACTACTGTGAAATCAATCGATCTGTGTAAACTGTCAGCTGAAAAAAGAAACCAATTAGTAGAATTCGGTTGTTTTTGAGCTGTTGGAAATAAAATTACAAATTACAACCAGACGATTATTAAGAAATTTATCTCATCACAAGCAACACAGTAAACACCCAAGTTTAAGATTTACTTGTCTCAGTAGACGAAATATATTTACTTTGACTGTCTACTTTATCATTCTTAATTACTATGCAATTATTTATTCAAAGTAATCTATATTACAGTCAGAAAAATACACCAACGTAAGCAAATAAACAGTATTGGGTTTCATTCTTGTGTTTTTAACAAACAACTCCATGTCTGATATAAGAGCTCCGTAACTCATGTAGATAAATCTGATATTGATAAAGAGAGTAATTGTAAAATGGTTAACGGAGTGATTCTTCTTTCCAGCATTTGTATTCTTGGCCTTGGATTATCTCTTCAGCCAACTGAAGGTGAGTCGACCAGCCAGTTATTATTATTTGTCTTTGGGTCCCTAGTGGAACATTTGGCTTCCGTAAACGTCACCATTTCACTCTTTTGTCTACAGTCTTCTTAACCTGGCTCTACAACTGCCCATAAGCTTTCATTAATTTTTCATACAATCGTCTCTATGTCACTCTCAGACGCCCAAGTCGTCGATTTCTCTTTGGGTTATACTAGAGGGCCTGACACATGGTGTCCCCAAACCGTCTTCTCACTCTATGCCCAATCAAATCCATCTCTACTCTTTTCTTCTCCATATTTGTTGGAAGATAGCTTCTTGCTTCATTGGTTGGTTAGTTGGCAGACCAGAGTTCCTCCTTGCTTATTCTTTCTCGCCTCCTCATCTCATCTTCAGTATGAAGCGTAGGCGGTAGATGTTGGTGGACGTCTGCAATTTCTTGGAAATGGTTTTGCACAAAGTGGGCGGCATTTTCATCAGCTCTGTCTTCTCTACGTTCACCTGAAGCAAGTCTCGTCTTCACTGCCTCACCTCCTTTGCCAACTTGTTGATTCTTACCTGTTGATCATCGAGTTTGTGAGACATTAGACAAATAATCATGGGTGAAATGCAAATGTTCTAGGGTCTTTTCATCGGTCAAACAGTATATGCCCCTCTTCTCACTACCCAAAGTTTCTTGTATGATCCAATCGACCGCAATGAAGAAGATGGTCGGTGATAGTAGGTGGCAACCTTGTCTTGTCGTACCTGTCAACCTGTCTTCACTTCAAAGGCACCACTCGGCTTTTCATTGTGAATCACTTGGCACTTAGCATCATCATCATATAGCTGCTATTGAATGAGGTTGTTAAGGTTTGCGGCACTGAAACCGTAGTGTTGAAGCAGCTGGCAAATTGCTCTCATTGGACGCCTCGGTCAAACGCCTTTTCAAAGTGGATGAAGTTGAGGTGAGGAGTTGATTACCACTTTATGCTCTGTTCTATGATGATGCGTAGAGTTGAAATTTGATCCGTACATGATTTGTTCTTCCTGAATCCAACCAGCCTGTTCCAGTGTTAATTTTGAATGCAGAGCATGTATTTTAGTTTCTCTAGGATGATGCGACTTAATATTTTGCTTGTGGTGGACAAGGGCATGATTCCTCTCCAGTTCTTGCAGAGACTTGGGTCTCCATTTGTTGGGAGTTTGACAAGGAAGCCGTCCTTTCAATCGTTAGGCACCTTTCCCTTCTTCCAAACCTTCTGAAATTTTGGTGTGACGACCAGAAAATATACTACATAAGTTCGAAATAAATGATATACGATATTGTTTTACGAAGTCAGTAGATGCCTTCTGCTTGAGATGCAGATGAATGACTTAGGTCAAAAAAACGAACTGAACTTCAGAGGTAAGAATTTATATCAGGAGAGACGATCTGTAGCTGAGCCACCGAATAATTAGACTCTCAAGTTCCAACCTGTGAGTGTCTCTTGTGTTGACTACATTTTGACAACTGAGACCAATTAGCATCATAAGCCTTCAGACAAGGTGTGACTTACACACAACTCAATACATAAAACATGTACTGGATTATTTTGCAATAATTATTAAAATTATTTTGTTCAGTGATGGTTCAGCTTCGAATTTGGCTCACAAACTTCTACTACTAAACAAGTTGGCTTTACAGCGTTTCCTTCAAATGAAAGTGTAATTTATTGCTGGCTTACAAAAAGAATTGGATTTATTACGATTTATTGAAATGCTCATAATTCTCCTTTGTTTTACTGGACTGAATTGTTCGGCATCTATTGGCATAAGGGTTCCTATGCGGATGCTTCGATATTGCCTGAATGTTAATTACGGTAATTTACTTGGTTGCAGCTAGTAAAGGAATCCAAGACATGCGTTTAGATCTATTTGAGATTCACTGGTCAGCTGGATGTACACCTACACCCTAGTGAGTGATGTTGTTCACGCCTTGATGACTGAAGCGATGGGTATGAAGTTCGAGTATCGGTGGGTACAACACTGTACTGATGTGCAGGTACATCCAGCTGACCAGTATGTCCCAAATAGGACGGAACGAGCGTCCTGGATTTTTCTGTTAGTCACAACCAAGTAAATTACCAAGAATTGAACTTTATTTGTCAAGTTGGTATTCATCGTAGACTGACATCAGTTAGAAGAACATTGGAAACCTGGGAGCATGGAATATTTGTTTCATCCTAGTGCAGGACTTCTCAGCAGTGCACACCCATGGCCTGCTTCGTCATCGATTGAATCCATGACCTTCAGGTTCCGTGGCCAGCACGTTACCATTGAGTCACTGGGTAGCAATCCAATGGTTCATATATCCAACTTCTGTCAGTTCATGACGTAGCACGATCATCATCCAGGATGAAGCAGCTGTTCACTACTTCCAACCTTCCAATCTTCCTCCAACTAATGTCAGTCAGTGATGTATGCGAACTTGAAAAATCACTAATTCCCCACAAACTCCCAAATTGAATTTACTTGCTCGAGTACAAGAACAACTTGGAAACCTTAAAGAGCAATTTTAAACTCCTAAACCGCAATCGGAAGACTGACAACATGTTAGTATCAAATGTAAAGAGATTTTCTTTGAAGATGACCCCATTTGGATGTTCTTCTGTGACTCCTTATAAGAAGACGTTTTTATTCACCTTGATTATTACGATCAATCAAATTAGATAATGCTTTATAACTCATCCTTTTAACTAAAGACATTTTCACAAAAAATGCAACAAAATTTAGTCGTCTATGGAATAGTTTTTTGATAGACTCTTTGTATAAATTTTCGATGGTTAGAGATAATCTGCAGGAGGTTTAAACAAATCAATGTGTGGGAGACAACCAACTTCATATAGTTCAGTACTGAGTACTAATAGAATTTTCCCGATTATTTTACAATATGACCACCAGGTTAGGTGGCTTTGGTTACAGACTTAGTGTCTAAAGTTAGTGAGTTATGTAGATGTCGATTCCTGTGCAGAATTGTTTTAGATTTTACCTCTGATATTCAGTAGGTCTCTTTAGGAAATGCAACTAAGCTGTCAAACGATAGAATTTTTGTTGCTGGGTCAAATGTACATATTTTTTCTAAAAAATTTAAATGACCTGGATTATTTCGAGGAGATTCTAGAGCCTATAATTTCACTGATTTATCTATACAGGTATTTACATATTTAGTCACCCTATAAGTTTATCTGAGATACCGAAATTGTTCATTTCATCTAAATTTGACTAGGTATCTTTAACAGTCTAAAATATCAGATTGAATGTTTTATCTTTTAAGGAGAATAGCATATAATTGAAGGTGAAGAGAGGTCCAGTCGAGCAGAAAGGTCTGTTTATTAGAAAATTACAGTCGGTACTGATAAAAATATTAAATCTTACAATCTAGTTACATTCTACTGGGCACCGCAGTATGTATTGGTATTACGGAGATTTATTTATACCTGAGATAACGTTTTCTTTTCTCCTAAACCTCAGTAGTTGGCTGTTAATATTAAGCATGTTTATCAATGTTGCGCTATATATTACTGATACATATCCTTTTAAGCGGCTCCTAATACATAAGTCCTGCCCCTCCACACTTGCAACAATTTCACCAGTGTTGGTAGCGTTCCTTCCAATAGGTTAACAGAACAAAAAGGTATTCATTGGAGACACTTTTCAATACTATTAAAATCTATATATTGAAAAAATGATTTATTTTCAGGGGGACCGAAATCATCGGATGGGTAAGTTAATAAACAGTGTTATAGAATAATAATTGGTTTATATTAATAAAGTGATTGAATGATACAACTGAAAATGGTATTTACTAAATTAGGCTATACAACTGTTCAATGTATGACTCAGGTTGTTCAATCATCTTTCCAGGTTTGTCGTTTCTATTTCACCCAATCCTTATGAATTAGAGAACTGATATCATTATTCAAAAGTGATCATTTATGGATTGAATTTCAGCTTCTTCAGAAAATCAAGCATTTCACTTCTGTCAGTCTCATAGTAAACAGACTGTATGCATCAGAACTACTTGGCAATTTTTTGATACCATGCGCCTAGTTCTTAATTTATAAACTAAGGAACTGTGTTTCCTGAGAAATGTTTGTGACCGACAGCTAACAGACGAAGATATAACGACATAAACGCCATACTAGTATGCTTTGCATTTTATGAGAACACAATAGGATTCTTTTATACATATAGTGTAAAACCACATTAATGTATAACAAAGTGAAGGAGGAAGGCTAGGATAATTAATGGAGTATTCTATTGGCCATGTCACATTTCAAATCGCTGTCAATTTCAGAGAATAGAACATTATGCTTGTGAAGTAAAGGAATACTGAAAGGCACTTAAACTATATAGTCCAACCGGGAAGCAGGGATGAAGTGAATAGGATAGAGGAATCCTGACTTACTATAAAATCCACCTCTGCTATAACTGGCGTCGTGTTTTACTTTGGTTTCCTTAGCGAAAGAGATGCTGATGAGATAGAAGCGCTTCATTAGGGTTGGCAGTACACTCTAAGAAGCAGTTAATCTTGCATTAAGAATAATCATCTGTTAACAGAATAAATCCACTGGATCATTCATAATACAAGATTCGTATTTCACTTCAATCACTATGGGTTTCTCCTGACTGTCATTTGAATTCGTGACGCGTAACTATTGCTTGATTGTATTGACACTAGCTGCCCACAGTCAGAACTTCTTATCGCTATCGAAACCTTAGTGGATTAGAGGTGGGGGCATGATATTGATTACCATTTTGACTATCTGAGACAGCAGCCATAGTTTGGCAGATTAGTATTTATACTGGGTGATTATTATTATCATCACTTTCATCATTGGTTTCATTCATCGAACAAATCAATGAAAGTCCGTTTGCCGCACTCTTGAAGTAAACAGATATCCCAGGGATTTCGTAAGAAGAAAATTTAAAAGGTGAGATTAAGGATTTACTGAAACCCCTTCTGAAGAACTGGATAAACACGGTCATAATCTCATGCCATAAGGAGACTTCAAAAGAAATCAGAAGGATTCTCATTAACATGACATAAAGTTTTCATTTGTGTAACGAGTGCCCTACGCTGTAACTTAATGGAAGGTAAAGATGTAGTATCTCAAGAAAATCAACATAACTGCATCTATGAAATCTGATGCGGAGATTGTACAGGAGTATATGTAGGGGAGACAGACAGATAGATAAATGTAAGAGTGAAGGAGCACAAAACATGTCTAAAGCAGGTTTTAGAAATCCCAGCAGAGGTTAAGAAACTAGCAGAAGTGGGCCATAAAATTGACTTTAACGGAACCAACGTTCTACGAAAAGGTTTCGCGTCATACTAAGAAAGATTGACAACCCAAAATCTACATGTGCGGGTGAATGCAGACAGTCGGAAGAGACAAGATGGAGTACAGTTATCTGCCTCTTGGTAATTTGTAGTTAGTAATCAGGGGGAGTGACTGTAGCTCTCATCTTCAACATCAGTCTCAACTTCTACATCTCTGCATCAGCATTAACAGACTGGATGGATTTGATTCATTATTATTATAATGATGATCATTTCGACTATCTGAGTTAGCCATGGTTTGGCAGACTAGTGTTTATAGTAGGTGATGACTGAAGGTGAGATGAAGATTTTAACCGCAGCCAGATTCGAACCAGTGACTATGGGGTTACCGGCGCGATACTGTTACCAACTCGCCTACGAGGTTTGACAGCTGACCAGATTTTTAGTTTACTTCAGTCACAAGTGGGGTTTTATCCAACTACCATATGAATTCATGATGCCACTTGATCGTGTTCCTGCTGGCTGCCCACAGTCAGAACTTCTCATCCCACTCGAAATCTAACTGAATTCGAATGAAAGAAAGACATCATATTGATTATCATGTGATTATCTGAGATCCCAGCCGTAGTTTGGTAGATTAGTAGTTATACTGAGTGATTATTACTATCGTCACTTCCATTATTGCTGTGATTCATCTATACTATTCAACACCATATCCCGACTGAAATGACATATATATCCACGTCATATGTTTTATTCTACTTATAAAATTACCAAGTGACTATTATGTTACTTATGCCCTATTTTTGTCTGATAGTTGCAATCCAGGCGAATGCGAATGTTAACACACATACACACAGATTGGGCAAGTACCAAGAGAAACACGATTTCACACTGGATGGTTAGTTATCTTATTAAAGTATCATAGACAGTGAATAAACGAAAAGGATTGGACAAGGAGAATAAATACACGTCTCTGCATTCATTTATGTCATCCTCGATATTTTAATTTAACTTATCTGCCTGAAGAAGATCGGATCAGACTTCCATGCGAAACGTTGAATTTATTTTACTTCGAACACACTATGACTTACACATATAAAACATACAGATATAGAGTATGCTTGTTTAATATGATTCTCACAGTTTACTCATTGTTCACAGTAAGAATAATGTGACGATTGCACCGGAGTAAGTAGTTTATTTGGATTACTTCATTTTCTTGTTCTTCAATATGGCTGACATTCCCCATTATACTTCTAGTTGTATTCACGACCATCATAGAATTTATACGTAGTGACTAGATCACCTGTCTTATTATGTTTCTACTTGGTTTGAGACCAATAATTTTGTCATTGCAGGTTGTTATCCACGTCGTAGTATTCAGTGCACAGACTGTGACTGTGGAATGCTCACAGTGGATTGGCTGACTCTATCATAGGTAGTTGTGATCTAAGTCTTGTGCAGGAGATATGATTCTTTCGAGGAAATGGTTTCTTTGTTCTGAAGTCTTCCATTGAAAATAAGTGAAGAAGATGACTTGAGCAGTATAACATGGTGATATTTTGTTTTGTCAGTTTTTCGTCAAGTGATCACAACCTGAAACAGTTGAATATATCGCCAAGGAAATGAAAGATAGATGTTGCAGTCCATTGAAGCTCTTCAGTGGGGAACAGTATGATGTAATATAGAATAGAGGAAACATTACGATGAAGTTAGGCGGTCATGCTGAGAAGATTCGTTCACAAATGTGATTGATGCAACAGGGACATGGGGAAAATAATGTGATTAGTAATGACAAATTACATGAGCAGGTCGACAAGTGATTCAGTAACAGACTAATTGTATATTCATGTGATGAGTTGAACTCAGTTGGTGAAACGGTCATCGAAATTGTGTACAAGCAGGAGAAAGTACGAGTCAGGTAATTGTGTTTACAAGTTTATGTGTATGTTAAGAAGAGAGAAGACGGTATGGGTTGGATCCTTGACGATGGATGGAAGGTTTACGTGTCAGGGTAACAGGTGGTTTGAGTAGTCCATCCACTTGTCATCTTAACAACACACGACATTAAGTAGATATGACAGTTTCCTGTATGGCTGGACTGTCCTCCAGGTTACACACCTCAGTATGGTGTAGCGATGTTGACTGAGAAAGTTTCATTGTGATGTTAATCAGAATTACGTCGGTAGGCTAGTTTGATCGTCGAACTTGACCTTGAAGTTTACGTCTGAGTGAAACTGTAATTTTAAATGTCATTTTAGTCGTAGGTTTGCTGGGAATCTTGCATGTGGTTTTCTACAATGCCCCTCGTCTATGTTGCAAGTGTATAGAGACCGTCAACCGCTTGCTGGTCTCCTTTTAATGAATTCTCCTATCACTCCCTTTACTTTCCCGATGTGTTCTTAACAACCAGTGGATAGCGTCATGGGGACAGTTATTAGGGAGTAAGTTTGAAGTGTTATGACTTATTGCCTAGACTCTCAGCTCAGTTAGTCAGACAGTAGTCTGTAGCTACGATATCTGAAGTAGGATGAGATGACATGAAGTCTACAAATTTGTTGTGATTCGATTGTCTTTATTGCAGACAGTTGTGTCTGAACCACCATCTTACCTTCAATTCGCTTTGAGAGAAGACAAAGTTAGTTCTTTTTCTTCGTCTTTCACCTCGAAGGTTGATCATCGTCTATCCACCACCGAGTTTTAGTACTTTCCACGCATATATACACTATCGTTTAGAATAAAGCTAGTTATCATCAGTAAAGAAAGAGGCCAAAAGCAAGATATTGTTATTAGGTGAACTTTCAGTTGGACTGTTACCAAATAGGTGTGGTTGTTTCGCCAAAAGCTTTTCATCTCGCCAGTATCTTCTTCTCAAAATGTGACAGGGTATCAAGAGTGAAATGTTGCAGTCATCTTCAATGCATATCTGTTGTAACTAGTAGATGGAGCTGATTGATGCCCATGTTATTCACGCTGTTTATCGATGTGGACAATAGTTAGTTTTAGAACTTCCTACACGTATTTTCCTTGAAGTGCTGCGGAGTCAGTCAACTTTCTTTGTAAATGCTTATTGCAGAGGATAGTTAATAGTGAATACTAGTTGTAGTTGAAACTACTCACTCGATACTAACTCCTAAATGTTTTAGAATACCTTATACTGATGAAGCTGCAATATATACCTATCAACCAGTCACTTTCAATGTACACACATAATGTCAATTATAAGGGACTGAAGAAGTTTATTCAATCTGCATTGGTGAAATGAAGGAGTTGAGGCGCATCCAAACTTCAAGTTAACATGAGGTAACAATTTGATGATCACAGTGTAAGGAATATTTACATGTGAAATGAGAAATCTACACTGTAATAACTCGTGAATATTTAGACATAATTGTAACTTATAGGAACCTTTTCCAATATTTTCAATTGAGTAGGAATTTGGATGAAATATCATCAGGAATTTCATAATGTTGACAGATTGACTGGTGTAGTTAATTTCTGTGATTTCTACAGTTTCAAGAAAACTGTATCGATGGTAACGTGAGTTATTGTTATACATTTAAATTATATGACAGTTTATTGTATACATATCTATCAAAATCTCGAGATCTTTCTCTGAATGTCACGACAATCATTGAGTATTGATGAAAATCTCTCAACTTATTTTTCTGTTTGGTACTTTTCATAATACAAAAAAGTCACTATCGTAGATGATGCATGTCGATTAGTTTTCGATGATTGATCTATTTCACGTTTTCATGTCGTTCGTGTTGACTGAATACATCTGAACATTTGTCAGTCTTTACAGCAAGCTTGATGACAGTATTACGATACTTTTTTTTAATCACTAATGTGTTTTTGCATATGGAGGCAATCCGTTTTAATCCGTCAATTTAAATATCTTATTCAGTCATTCAGTCATATCCTTAACCAGTAGAGTTCATTTGTAGCTTTTTACCTCTAGAATAGCTGATACGATTTTGAAGCCTCGAGAGGGTATCAATTTACTTCAGTTTGGAGATGTATATTACTAAAGACTGGCAGAAAAAACAAAACAGGGTTTTATGGCTGTCTGTTAATTTTTTTTTCTATTCCATTAATATGCTTTCAAAGTGCCTGGTAATGGTATGATTCTTAATTTGGTGGCTACCATGGAAACTTTATCGTTAGACTCGATGAGCATTGAGTAATATGAATTTTTTAGAGTTAAACTGAATACTTGCTAGTTATTAATTCATAAAATCAATACTATTCTATGTCACAAAAACACTCCTCAAAGTCTGCAGTATCTAGATACTGATGGAATTCAAAAATGTGAATATGGATCATTGAAGAAACCAAGCGGGTGCTCATAAGGTTATTTCAACTACATAACTAATTCTTACTTTCATCGACTATACAAACAGTAGAGTGGCAGTTATGTAGGCTTTCCTATCAAATTATTCAATTTCATTTCACATTAGGCATAGTTGAATTTAACTGCAATATATAACAATGTAGGCATAGCAAGGTTCTTGATACATCTTGGTGATGACTGAAGCTAAACACGAACCCTAGATCAAGTAGGGTTTCTTCCAGTTTCCACCATCCGACTAGCATCTAATCTAAGCTATCTTATTTGCTTTATTATTAACATCATTGATTATCGTCTAACTTTTTCAACGTTCTGTTGATTTGAAAATCTTTATTCACCTTTGTTATTACAGTAAGCTAGTAGAAGAAATCAGGTAAGAGGTAGAGAGAGAGAGTTTGTCTACAGTTTATTTTCGAATTATTTTAATTTCTTACTTTGAATGTAAATTGAATATTATGAATGTGAATGACATCCACACCATTACTCTGTTTACTATTCTGACTACCTAAAGATTTGATTGTTTTCGAAGACTCTAATCTTCCCAAACTTAATTAGTGTCTCGGTAATCAGAGTGGAAGGCTAGATTCAGATCATATTGTTGACTATATTGAATTTATCTGATGAGATCGGTCTTAAAAGATGTCGCTAAGCCTTCTGTATTCACAGCCAATATCTTTCTGTGGACAGCTGTTTTCTGTTTGTTTTGAAGAGATGACTTCACTTATCACTTGGCTTTTGATATCTGTTCCTTTAAAATATCGGCCTATCTATGTTCACAGTAGACAGATAGAAGACAGAGGTGATGATGATACCCAACCAATAACAACAAGCTTCAACCACCATCAACGGTAGAAACTTAAAGAAGTAGCCCCTTTCAACAATCTAGGCAACACTGTTTCAACTACAGGCGGCACAGCATAGACGAGGACATCAAAGACAGCCAGGATCGGGAAAGCAAGACAAGCGTTCATTAACCTGAAACCAGTGTGGAGATCTTCTGCACTACACTCAGTATAAAGCCTGAACAACATTCGAATTTTCAACACCAATTCAGTCAAGTAACTCACTGCTTCTATATGGTTCAGAAACTTGGCATGTTATGAAAGGGATTTGCAACAAACTACAGATATTCATCAACAACTGTCTACACTGGCTCGTTACTGAAGATGGAGATCAGATGGATTGCCAGAAATAATAAGCAACAAGAAACTCACTCCGAGAACGGACCAACCAATAAGGTTTTGGTCAAGAAATATGCACTGGAAGGAAGTGGAGATGGATTGAATAGGCATACAGTGAGAAGGCGACTGGGGACGTGACATGTCGGGCCAGGTGGTCGAGTGGAACCCGAAGAGGGAACGACGAGTTGGGTGTCCGAGGTGAGGGTGACATGGAGGGGGTGGTGTGAGGAAGAAATGAGAGCTTGTGGGCAGTCATGGAGCCAGGTTGAAAAGATTGTAGAGAAGAGAGTGGAATGGAGACGTGCTACTGAAGCCCTATTTTCCATTAGGAACTTTAAGGACAAATAATAATATAATAATGATATGCACAGTTCTTTCAAACGTGAAATTACTGCATAAATAAAGCACATCCTGTCAGTAGTTTCTTGTGCTTTTTGTGAAATCTTTGGTTGAAGAAGTTCTGTTGAATTGGACTAATATTATCTGGGTAAAAGCTTTATACAATCTGAAAATGTCTACAAATTACTTTTCTTTAAATAATCACTTCGAACATTATAGATATTTTATCAGTTACGTGACTTTCCAAAAGGAAACAGAATATTCTGATATATAGACTGTTCAGTTATGACATATACGACTTACTGTCTTACCTGAGAAGGTTTAACTGCATTTTTTCTAGAAAGATGAAGTATTTGAGCATAAGTATAACGCTTCATTCACACACAGAACTCATTTGTAGAAAAAGCTGTTGACTGCTTTAGATAACTTAAAGAAGATTAATGGATCGTAGGTGTTGTCATAGTATTGCTCGCGCTTGGTGGAATCACCATGTAAGAAGCATCCAGGTCAGACGAAGGGTACTAGGCAAGCAAAGCAAGTCGATTGATAGGATTGTGAACCTTTATGGACTGAGGTGGCTTGAACGTGTTCTACGTATGGATGCCCGCAAGTGCCATCCTAGAGAAAGTTGGATTACATTGGAATAAGGTTCAGGGTGACCCGACCAAAATGTGACAACAGTGTGTGAAGTCTCTGATTCTTGCTCTGAACCATGCAGAGAGGTGTAGACTACCTGACTGGGGTCCCTGAGACGACAGGAATTAGTGGTTGAAATGAATGACAAATTGGTCACAATGGCGCAGGTGTATTCACTCTTTGATTTCTTCTAAAGCTTGAATGTTTCGAGCAAATTTCACTTTAAAATTCCCTCTCCTTCCATACACCTCTTTTAACTTTGACATATCTTTTTCAATGTTCTTGTTCTTTGCGTGCTACCATGAAATATGGCAACTTGAACTGACAACAGAAATATCTAATAAGCTTTAAAAATACCGGAATAAACAACCTTTTCTGACATTCTAAAAAGTATGTCACAAGGTGAATAGCATAACCACATACTCTTTTGCATTGATGTAAATAGAAGGCATAATTGTAACAAATTCCGATAAAAACTCGGATAGAAATAGACTCTAGTGTTTAGAATTCACAGACGAAATTTTATAGTCAGTAATTACAAAGTATCAAATCGACTTTATCTCAATCTCAGGAAAATGGAGACGCAGTCTACTTAACACAAGGTCAAGAAGAGGAGCAGATGTAGGTTCAGACCAGTCACTGTCTAGTGCAAGGAACCTTCCAAATCAAGTTAAAAGCCTTCAAGGAAGCTGGTGATAGACCTCAATTCAAGTACAACACTCGGAAACTGAAGGATGCAACTACAAAGGAAATCTTCACGGCAGCCATCAAGACAAATGGGAGATATCGAGCAACATCCGTGAAGAGACCTGTGTGGAAGAACACTGGAAGTCTTTGAAAGCTATGTGGAAAGAAACCTGCACAACAGTATTAGGAAGGAAGAAGAAAGAAGACAAGGAATGGATCTCGACGGATACCTGGAAGCTGATAGAGGGAGAGGAGGATGGTGAAGCAGAAGATAAACCAGTGCAAGGATGCTCAACGACAAGAGAAACTGAGCACAATGTATAAAACACTGGACAAAGAAGTGAAGAAGAGTGCACGCAAAGACAAAAGACACTTCTACGAAACACTAGCAAGTGATGCAGAACAGGCCGCAAGTAGGAGAGACCTGACGACATTGTATCAAATAACCAGGTTGCTATCAGGGGCGAGACCAAGACAGATGAAACCAATAAAAGATGAAGAAGGAAATTTAATTACGAAAGAAGAGAAACAAAGGAAACGATGGGCCGACCACTTCAAGAAGCTCTTGAATCGAGCACCACCTGCACTTCGTCAAGAAATACCATCTACAGCCACAGAACAACAAGTGAACATAAATCCTCCAACAAAAATGGAAGTCCTGAACGCCATAAAGCTACTGAAATGCGGGAAAGTAGCAGGACCAGATGGGATCCCGACAGAAGCACTGAGAACAGATGCAGAGACAACAGCGGACATGCTCACACCACTATTGCAGAAGGTGTGGAAGGAAGAGAAGGTACCTGGCCATTGATTGGAAGAAGGGTTACCTTGTCAAACTGCTGAAGAAAGGAGACCTCAGTGCTTGCAAGAACTGGCGAGGAATCACTCTCCTGTCCACCCCAAGTAAAATATTAAGCCGCATCATCCTGGAGAGGCTTAAAAATCCACTGGATTCGAAACTACGACCGGAACAGACAGGCTTCAGGAAGTACAAATCATGTGCAGACCAAATTGCAACGCTTCGTATCATCATAGAACAGAGCATAGAATGGCAATCACCTCTCTACCTCAACTTCATCGACTTTGAGAAGGTCTTTGACAGCGTCGACCGAGAGGTAATTTGGAAACTGCTTCAATACTACGGAATACCACAAACATTTATCAATCTCATTCAACAACTATATGAAGATGCTACATGCCAAGTAATCCACAATGGGAAGCTCAGTGATGCCTTTGAAGTGAAGACAGGAGTGAAACAAGGTTGCCTACTATCCCACATGATATTCCTGATTGTGGTGGACTGGACTGGATCATACAGCAAACAGTGGGCAGCGAGAAGAGGGGGATACACTGGACTACGGAAAAGAACCTAGAAGACTTGGATTTCGCCGATGACTTATGCCTAATGTCACATAAACTTGAAGATCTGCAGGCAAAAACTAACAAGTTGATAGAAGAGGCAGCGAAGACGGGACTTCAGGTGAATATAGAGAAGACAGAGGTGATGAAGATACCGCACCAACCATCAACAACAACAACAACAACAAACTCCAATCACCGTCAACGGGAGAAACTTAAAGGAAGTAACCTCCTTCACTTATCTAGGAAGCACTGTTTCAACTACAGGCGGGACGGACGAGGACGTCAAAGTCAGAATCGGAAAAGCAAGACAGGCGTTCATTAGCCTGAAACCAGTGTGGAGATCTTCTGCACTCAGCATGTGGAACAAGATACGGATTTTCAACACCAACGTCAAGTCAGTGCTCTTGTATGGCTCAGAGACTTGGCGCGTCACGAAAGGTATTTCCAATAAACTACAGACATTCATCAACAACTGCTTATGCTGGCTCGCTACTGAAGATCAGATGGACTGCCAGAAAGAATAAGCAACCAGGAGATCTGGGAACGAACCAACCAAGAACCTATCAGTCAACAAATATGCAGGAGGAAATGGAGATGGATTGGCCATGCACTGAGAAGGCCGACGGAGGACATCACGCATCAGGCCAGACACTCGAGTGGAATCCCCATGGGAAGCGACGAGTTGGACGTCCGAGGCAAGGGTGACATGGAGGAGATCGTGAGAGGAGGAAATGAGAGGTTGTGGGCTGTCGTGGAACCAGGTTCGAAAGATCTCAGAGAACAGAGGTCACTGGAGACGTGCTGCTGAAGCCCTATGTTCCACTAGGAACCCAAGGGACTAATAATAATAATAATACTTTGAAAACTATTGAAAAATTAATGAAAAAAACCCAATGAAGTTATCTTGACATTTTCAACATAGTATTCAACAAGGACTGATTTGAATTGAAAAATTATTCAAAACTTTGAAACAGTGAACAGCTGTTTCTATCAATTATAAGACTTACCAGCAGTATGCACTCATGATTCCAACTGATGTCGCACTACGACGAATACCAATCAGTCAACACAAACGTGTAAACTAAATTAAGCAATTTTTAGTCAATCTGCATGAACTGACCCATTCATATTGATTTATCCGAATACGCAACAACACTACAATGAGAGAATGGAAGCGTTATCAGTGAGGATTACTGAGAAATTTAAGCAAATGCTGGATGACATCCAGAGAGAATCTACATCCATAAGTCCTCAGATTTTCAAAAAGACTTTTTGAAAGTACTGCGATGATGAACATAGTGAAGCTGAAAATGAATTCAAGAAAGGTAATAATATGAATCATGTTACGTTGATGGATAAGAAAGATATTAATCCCTCCAGCAACCACCACGAAGTAGTAAATGATGTAGACATTAGGTCAGATCATGTTGATGAAAACTATAAAGTACCAGTCAAGAGTTTTCAATATAAAGTGACATATTTATAACCATCTAACCTTTCTACAACCATACCTCACAATGAATGTCCACAAGAAGTTCTAAAGGAGTACTAGTGCAAGCCCAAACATCAGCGTCAACAATTACACAGGTACGTAAGAGGGTTCGAAATCTCTGCACAAGCGTCAGTCAACATATATGCTTCGCATGATAGTGGATTACTGTATCAAAAATAACTTGTGTCCATACAAGAAAATAGAAATGAAGATCATCTGCAAGCTAGCTCCACTTCAGATATCACATCTACTAAGCAGCAGTCAACTTAAAAATCCGGATTCCCCCGAAATTAACAGGTTAATCAAGGTGCATCATGTGGTCACAGAAGGAAGTTATCAGGGTAGAATACTGTGGTATTGACTGTGGAGATTCCTCGCATAGTGGAGTAAGTACCTCATTATTCAGACCAGCTACACCTAGACTACTTGGACACAAACTGGATACAAGATCTCAGACTGCTATTTGAAAAAAGTGACAGTATGACAACATTGATTGCTCAAAACAGCCTAAGTGAATTTGGTTCATTGAGACTGTCAAACTTGTATGAGCATTTCAGTGTTAAAGATGTCATGAAAGTGAATAAATGCACACTACTGGTTAGCATGATCTTAAAGCATTTTTACAGAATCAGGGCCGTGCAATATTGTTATTCTACATCTAACGAAACCAATCAGTCTACATTTTTAAGTGGAAAGACAAACGTTTATCAAATACTCTTCTTCAAAATATCAGCAAATTATTCCCTTCATTTCAATCTGCAATCCAATTAATTCAGACTACTCAACACCACAGATTCAGTAGATGAGTATTGAGGAAACAACACGTAAATCAATATGTAACTATCAGGTTGGTTGAGGAGGTGAAAAATCAATAGAACATAAATCTAGTAGGCTTGGAAACAGCATTATTATTACTAGTAGTTGTAGTAGTAATATTCGTTCCTTGGGTTCCCAGCAGAACATACAGCTTCAGTTGTACATCAACATTTCACTCTTCTCTACAATCTCTTCAACCTGGCTCCATGACTACTCATGACCTTCCATTTCTTCTTCACACCATCTCTTCCATGTCACCCTCAGAAACCCAACTCGTCTTTTCCCATCTGTGTTCTACTCGACGACCTGGCCTGATGCGTGATGTCACTAAACCGTCTTCTCAGTCTATACCCAATCCAATCCAATCCAATCCAATCCAGTCAAATCAAATCCATCTCCACTCTCCTCTTCTGCATACTTGTTGGGAGATAGATTCTTACTTCGTTGGTTGGTTCGTTGCCAGACAGATCAGAGTTCCTCCTTGCTTATTCTTTCTCGCCATCTCATCTCATCTCATCTCATGTCATCTGATCTGATCTGGTCTTCAGTATGGAGTTGGAGTAGACGGTAGGTGTTTATGATGTATATCTGCAGTTTGTTCGAGATGCGTTTAGTAGTGCGCTGAAGTCTGTCAAGCATCATCCTATGGGAGCAGTGACTTGACTGACTTATTGTTGGAAATTTTGATCTTGTTGTTTATGCTGAGTGTAGTGTAGTGCAATGCAGTGTAGTGTAGTGTAGTGTAGTGTAGTGTAGTGCAGTAGATGTCCACACTGATCTCTACAGATTAGTGAAGACATGTCCTGCAGTCTTTCCGATGCTGGCTTTGGCATCGTCATCTATGCCACCGTAAATGCCTCATGTAGTTGGGACGATGGTAGGTAGGTGAGACAGACTACTTCCTTTAGACTTCTCCCGTTAATGAAAATGCCATCTTCGCTGGCCGGCTTCTCCTACCAACTTGTTGGTTTTTGCCTGTTGATGTTCGGGTGTGTGTGACATCATACATAAATCATCATGGGCGAAATGTAAAGTTCTGTTGTCTTTTCATCGGTCAGACAGCGTATACCCTTCTTCTCGCTCCTCAAAGTTTCTTGTTTCCAGTCGACCACAATCAGGAAGATGATTGGTGATAGTAGGCCATTGTAATGTATGTAAACCTTCTAATTTGTATATATTGTTGACGTTACTGTTGAAGTCGTAAATATACATTCCTTTTTATTACCACATTTTCCATTACGGAAGGGCTTAGCATCCATTAAGGAATCTGAAGATATTTGTACGCGCATCCACATTCACATAATCCAGGTTCTGTCACGTTAGTGTAGAGAGATGTAAAAGTGGCGACTGAATTAAAAAGTTATGCTTAGATCATGTTGCTTTGACTGACGAAGTCTATTTCCTCTGTTTAAATGGTCTCATCATCATCAGTATCAACATAGGATCAGGCATTACTACGTAACGGTCCAAGTTGCCACACCTCATATCAGTACATCAAGTAAAAAGGCGGTGAGTTGCAGGATGATGATAAGAAAGTTCAGTCAAAAGAAATATAAAATACCCTGAGAGAGAGAGAAGGAGAGAAAGGAAGAATGAGAAAATGGTGAGATTTGGTATAGTGTCGTTAAGATAAGGATAATGTGTGTGGGGATACATCTGCACCACTGACATCGGTTCTCAGCCATGTCATCACATACAGTCAGTCTCCAACCACTGGTTCCTCTTGTCCTGTGGACACTAACCAGCTGGCTAGTCAGCATCGATCCACATGGCTCAAATCAACAGTAGAAAAGACTTGATACATTGATGCCATGTTTTAATCTGACCACTTCGGGTCTTTTCCCAGTCTCGACCTACTTCGACCAACATTGTGTGATGAGGCAATCGGTGACTAGGCATAAGTAATACGTGTCCCAACCATCTCACTCGACGAAGGTTCATAACCTCGTCAACTCACTTACCTCTTCTCCCTCCCTAAAACTCTACACCTCACTTCTGCATTACTCACCTGGTGTGGTGACACCAAGGAATACGGCAGCCTATACTACGAAGGTGACGGTGGTCAAACATTTGAAGCCGCCTTCTCATGTCTTCCACCTTCAATGACCATATTTCACAGCCACACAGTAGAATGGAGACGGACTGCTGTGCAGTGCACATCACCCTCAATAGACAATCGGATATGACAACGGCGCATAGGTGGTGTAAGTTGGCAAAAGCCAATCGAGTCTTTTGTATCGGTGCAGAGATTTCATCGGCCACTGAGCCACCAGGGCTGACTCTACTTCCAAGGTAAGTGAAGTGGTCGACGCACTCAACCTCTACACTCTCTATTATTAGCCGTGACACCATTGAAGACCAATTGTGTAGAAACAATTTGCATTTGGGTGATGAGAAATGCATCCCAAACATTCTGAAATTCCCAGTCAAAGTGTTCAGAAGATACTGGATATTGTCAGCGTCTTCACCTAATAGGACTACGTCATCTGCATATTTTAGGTCTAATAAAATTGTCCTGTGATTAAATCAACTTCTGTGTAATCAGGTGACTAAAGGGAGACCTCCATAAGAATATCTATGATAAAATTGAAGGAGAGTGGAGACAATGGGCACCACTCGATGAGCATAACTCACTGGACATCTCACCATAAGCTCTAACACCTCCATAAGTGTTCGAGTAGAGAGCCTTCAATAAGGTGATGTACTTACTCAGCACACCTTTCAGTGAAAGGCATTGCCATAAGACTTCTCGATCAACGGAGTCGAATGCCGCCTTCAGGTTGACAATACAGCTATTGTCAGGCGTAGGTAAGCATGTCTATGTTTCAGAACCTGACGCAGTGTGAATATTTAGTCGATACACCCACGGTTGGTTCTGAAGCCTTGATGTTCCCGATCTCCACTCAGGTGTTGGGAATTATAGATTCTAGGATCTTGGACAGTATGTTCGTCAGGCTGATTCCACTGTGGTTATCACGGGAGGACTTCTCGCCTTTCTTGAAGACTGGAATAATCAGTGATTTGGACCAGTCAGACAGGATCACATTTGGTTTCCACATACTAGTTAATACTTCTGTTGACCTGACTAAGAGTACTCTACCACCATCCTTGTATACCTCAGCAGGTAGTCCGTCTGGTCCTGCAGCTCTTTCTCGTTCCAGGTTACCTACTGCTTTTCCAACTTTTGAAAGTTTTGGGGGCCTATCTCAATGTTCCATTCATGGTCCGACTGGATAGCAGGCAACGCAATGGTGGCTGGAGGCCGGTTAAACTGTTCGTCGAAGTGTTCTGCCCATCGTTCCAGTCGTCTCCCCTGCGAGTGAATCTCAGACTCGTTCTTCTCCACTGTAGCCTTACTAACCGCAGTTGACCTTTCCCCCTAGTCTCCTTAATAAGTCTAGATAATTGTCTGCTGTTACCAATCGTCGCTTCCTTTTCCATCCCTTTAGCCTTCACTGCCCACCACTGTTCGCGGTCGTTGCGTAGACTTTCTCAATCTATTTTTTAGTTGCGCTTGCTCTTCATTGCACTCAGAGCCTGCAGGGATGCCTTCACGTGCATCTATTAGTTCGGAAGAAGTTGCCGACATACACTGGTTATTTGCAGCCACTATTTCGGAGTCGGCTACGGTCTTCAGTGCTGCTTTTACAGCAGATCGGAGATGACACCAAGCTTCTTCTGGATGAGTGTTAGTCTTCTGTTCCGATAACTGCCAAGCCAACTCTCACGGAATACGGCTTTGGTGTAGTCTTTGTCCAGCAGCACTCGTAGTGGTTTTGTTGCCAAATTCTTCCTACGTCCATTGAGATGCAGACATATACGCGCTCGGACCATCACGTGGTCGCTATCCAAACATGTACTCCAGAAGGAGCGGCAGTCTTCAACCGATGACTGATAGCAATGTCGTCTATCTGTATCTATTGCTGAGTTGAGCCCAGCGGACTCCACGTCAGACAGTCTTTCCTTATGTCTGAAATTCGTGTTAGCTAAAAATAGGTTCAGCCGGGATTCCGAAAGTGCCACCTAAGTGCCTTTATGCCTCACTCAGTCTACCTACCTGTGCATTGAAATCACCTGCAACAACCACCACTTCTGAACGTTTGGCTTTCGAGAGGAGGCTAGATAGTTTTCGGTTAAACTTGTGCTTCACTTCATCCGAACTTCAGTCAGTGGGTGTGCAAGCAGAGATTACAAAGAGACAACGGCTAATCTCACTATTCCTTTCAGTTCTCACCGTGCCGTTCAGTCGGACAGCGTAGAGGCGACCATCAACTGGGATCCAGTCTAGTAGTGAGCCTCCTGCCCTAGTGCTTAATGCTATGCCTACACCTGCAAGACCACGAGAGTTAGCCATCGAATCCCCAGAAACTCGAAGGGTGAATTTTGTGGACTCACCAGATTTGTTGGGAGAGGTCAGGTGAATAACCACACTTGGGTCCTGTGTGCGAATCTCAGAAACACAGCACACATCCGTGGCCCAAGTTGCTAGAGTCTTTACCAATGAAGCCTGTTGACCAACTTGACGGAGGGTGCAGACACTGAAGGCTCCAATATGTAATTTGGAGCATGGTTTAAGGAGACAAAGGATGCTTTTCTGTGAACTCAGATCGTTGTTCAAGGCTGCAGTGCTGGGAGAAATCGAAGATGATGTAGTACTGTTAATTGAGAGACGTGAAAGAAGATAAGAAGGTAATGATGAGGGAGGTGGAGAGCAGTCTGAGGATACTTGAGTGCTGACAGAGTGAGTTGTGAGGGCGGTTGATACTTCCCGGCTGCCCACACCGTAGAAAGCTATTTCTTCTTGAGGTGCCTGAAAGAGATTTGTGTAACCGCAGAGCCCATCGGAAATCTGCTTGACGCCTGTCACACACAGCCTTTTGTTTATGGTTGTTTTGAAGTTTTGTTATTTTGAGGCCGGGTGGTCAAAAACAAACGACAAATGAACCAACACCACCGGCCCAGCAGACCGTGGGGTATGGTGGAATGTGTTATTTTTGAAACCGACCTTTTCTAACCCCTCACCCCTTCCACTGAGAAGGCAGTATCAGCATAGCATGGCACTGTTGGTCATCCAAGGGAAACAGCTTACTACTGTCATACCCTATCCAGCTAGCAGCAGTACGGCTTCGCTTCCAGACCCCCATCATAGTGTAGTAATATTCATCACAACGGTAGCTGCTTTTCGTCTAGCTACTATCCAACAGACCTTTCTGGTATGTTAGGACCTTGAGGGAACAAGTGTTCCACTAGCATAGCTAGTTGGGTAGTTGTTATATGCACCACGTCAAGGTCGAGCCTAAATGGTCTCTCACCATTCAAGTTGTCCTATATATTTCCATAACTAGTAAAACTTTAGTGTCAGAGATCAAAATCTATGATCTTGGTTAGATGATTTCTACAAGAAATTCTTATTACACTATATTAGGACTGCTTTAAAACTGCTCGACTGTTAGCTGCATCACAATGAAGCATGGGATATATAAAAAGTTTACAAACTGACCATCTGTTTTTAAAGTATTTACACTTACAGATCTTCAGTAAAACAAACAATGTGAGTGAAGAAATATTTCTTTTCATTCAGTTCCCCATCAATGGCTCTACACTAATATATGTAGCATTTTCAAACGTAAAACCGCATACCAATCTAGTGATAGGAGTTGTTCAATGAAAGGTTATCAATCTCAAAGTATCAAGAAGGTGATAATTGATCAGGTAATTAAGACAGTGTTAACTAAAGCAGAGATTAATTATCGTAGAAAGATTTTGTGAACAGGTTCTTACATAATTGATATTTAGTGTAATGATAACTAAAGAACAAAAATGAACTGTTACGTAAAATGGTAAATTGTTGACGGTAATTCGAGACAGTAGGGGGAATTATTTATCACATCCCTTCTCACCTCACCCATGCTCTACGAGTTCGTCTTTTACATACAGCAGAAGCCATAGGAATCCACCTACACAAGTCAAGTTTGTGTGTTCAGAGACTTTACCATCTTTCTCTCCACCTACTGTCTCTAATTACCGTCAACAATTTACCATTTTACGTAACAGTTCATTTTTGCTCTTTAGTTATCATTACACTAAATATCAATTATGTAAGAACCTGTTCACAAAATCTTTCTACGATAATTAATCTCTGCTTTAGTTAACACTGTCTTAATTACCTGATCAATTATCACCTTCTTGATACTTTGAGATTGGTAACCTTTCATTGAATAACTCTCACCACTAGATTGGTATGTAATTTTACGTTTGAAAATGCTACATATATTAATTAGTGTAGAGCCATTGATGAGGAACTAATTGAAAAGAAATATTTCTTCACTCACATTGTTTGTTTTACTAAATGGGGATTTTTACATTACTGAGATCTTCAGTAGTACCATAGGAAATGTGAAAGTTGTGAATTGAATAACTTTTTTTATCAAAGCGCTCTCTTTTCATTTCAGAAAGAACCATACAGTCAGTACTCAAGAAGTCAAAGCGTAAGTGAAATTTACCGTGGCGTTTCATTTTGTACAATCAACTGCGTATAACTTCTATTATGTAAAGACGTCTGTAAATAATTTCTGATCTAATTTGAAACATTTATTCGACCGTAGCACATAAGCTTTGTGTACATGTCTTACAGCGTTTCTGTGGCTCATATTGTATGACTGTCTATCTGGTAGTAGTTAGCAGTAGTTGTTATCATTATTTGTTCCTTGGGTTCCCAGTAGAACATACAGCTTCAGCTGTACATCAACATTTCACTCTTCTCTACAATCTCTTCAACCTGGCTCCATGACTACTCATGACCTTCCATTTCTTCTTCACACCATCTCTTCCATGTCACCCTCAGAAACCCAACTCGTCTTTTCCCATCTGTGTTCTACTCGACGACCTGGCCTGATGCGTGATGTCACTAAACCGTCTTCTCAGTCTATACCCAATACAATCCAATCCAATCCAATCCAATCCAGTCAAATCAAATCCATCTCCACTCTCCTCTTCTGCATACTTGTTGGGAGATAGATTCTTACTTCGTTGGTTGGTTCGTTGCCAGACAGATCAGAGTTCCTCTTTGCTTATTCTTTCTCGCCATCTCATCTCATCTCATCTCATCTCATGTCATCTGATCTGATCTGGTCTTCAGTATGGAGTTGGAGTAGACGGTAGGTGTTTATGATGTATATCTGCAGTTTGTTCGAGATGCGTTTAGTAGTGCGCTGAAGTCTGTCAAGCATCATCCTATGGGAGCAGTGACTTGACTGACTTATTGTTGGAAATTTTGATCTTGTTGTTTATGCTGAGTGTAGTGTAGAGTAGTGTAGTGTAGTGTAGTGCAGGAGTCAGACCGTCATCAACAGGAGGTTTCACCGCATTCAAATGTTTTGCTTATTTCTGTCACATAATTCGAGGTGTGTTTCGAAACGATGAAAACTTAAACTAATGGTGTCCTTCATTTTGTACCACACTTGAAAAATGTTATTTACGAGCATCATGAAACCATAGCTGAGGGTTATTAGCTACGCTGAAATCGTTGTCAAATATTAAATAGGTCTATGCAAGTGGCCTCAACTCTACTCAGTCCGTAATGAGGGGAAAGCATGTATATAATTACCACTCAGGGTTCAAGGGGACTAGGGATATTATTAGTTGTGGTTTCTGATGGACAACATGTTCTCTTTGGTTAATATCCAGAAGACGTTTGTACTGGTGATGTCTAGAATGGTAATGAAAGCTTCACTACAGAACGATTCATTTTAGAGAATACGACGACACCATCAGAAAATAGCAAGATTTGTCTTAATCCAATAAGACTGAACCCACTCAACAAGTAAGTGAATAATCATGAACTATCAAGTGAACCTCACCTACTGCTGTAACTACCTGGGTGCTTAAACCTTGGAAGGTCGAAAAAAGTGTGAACTGATGGTCCACTGGATTAAAATTAACTACCTAGATCAATTAGTTTGATTTTAGACAATAATCTGGTCTACTTATAATTCTGCATGAATTGCTGATAATGAGTAGGTTTAAGATTAATTGGAACATTTCTATCTGTTAAGCCGAAATGAGCGTTACTCTCAATGGCGAAAGCATCATGCGAAGTTATATGTGAGGCATATATAACAAGACGAATAAGGTTATATAAGTGAACTAGTTTTCAAAAAAGCATATCAAATGATTTCTTCAGTCTAATAGGTTAGTCAAGAACAAGATATCCAGCGAAGAGACTCTTTTCAACGAAGTCATTTTCAAGCTGTACAATCGTATATATATATATATATATATATATATATATATATATATATATATATATATATATATGTTAATAGAGCGGATGATGACATAGACATTTGTGATCATGATAACAAAGCAGATTATGTAATATATGGAATGGTTCATAGGAGGTATATAACTCAGAAGGGGGTGAGACAATTGATGAAAGTGGTAAATCAACTAAGTATTATATAATAGGATTAGACAGGTTGGACAAAATGAAATCAATGTTTTCTAAAAAGATTAAGTGAAATAACACTCCAGAAACTAATCAAAGTGAAGGTAATTATGATAGCAACAATAGTGATAAAGGAAGGATACAAAGGGGGATAGAAATTAAGAAAGGGGGAGGGGGAGGGGGAGCTAATGGGGTGGGAAAATGTTATGGCCATGATAAAAACAGTGATCACTGCACATACTTCTTTTGTACACACAGATGAGGTTTTAGTTCATGAATAGTTAAAGCCTCCACTATTTTAAGGAGTTGAAAACGTAGAGAAGGTGAGAGGTTTGGGTGAATTTGATAATTTTAAAGTCATTGTCTAGATTTGTTGTGTGATGGGAGTCAATCAAATGTTCTAGAATCGAACTTCTAACCGATTTTCTTTCATCTTTATAAAACCCAACAGGAACATGTTCTCGTATACGTGTAGAAAGCATTCTGTGACTATGGCCGATGTACCTTACTCTAGAAGAGTAGGTGAACTGGTAGATGCATAGAGAGGCGGTCAAATATCATATATATATGCGATTGTACAGCTTGAAAATGACTTCGTTGAAAAGAGTCTATTCGATGAATGTCTTATTCTTGTTGTTACAATGGGAATTATAAAATTAGTAGATTGGTAACAGTTACTAAAATCTTTATTTTGCAAATTCTTCGACAACATTCATAAGTCTTGTTTTTTTTGCTCACTATTGGTGGTCTGGTCATTCATTTCATAAGACTACAAAGTACTTGTTCATTGATACTTTTGATACTGACTGCGATAGACGTCTATCTCTAACCTTCGTAGCCTTTTGGATAACCTTTCTTGTCTGAAATGGTTGGCAATGGGTTCGGATCTCAGGTAGGAACGCCATCACTCAGTTAGATCTAAGTACATTCAGCTGATGAATCTTAAATAAAACGAAACGAGAGTGTTAGATTTGATTGAAAATCCCCATTAGTCAAACTCCGAAATACTACATGCTTACACTGAATTCATGAGGTTTTGTATATTGGATTAAGAAAAGGTATACGACAACAAGGGTCATTACTAGGATAGTTGCAATGCATACAGTTTCTGAAATAGGCTGTTTTTGCGGTTCTCCTTTATTAGTATGATTCATAATTGATTAAATGAAACTTGAGGACTGCGGGTAAATGTTGAGAAGTGATCAGATAACTTCTCTACATTTAATTTCAACATTTGACACATTTTCTCTGAGAAATGATACGTAGATTTTGCTGGTGAACACCACTGTAATATGTTCCAAGTGATAATTACTGTCTCGTTCAGGTACTATCGTTCCAAAACAGTTCTTTGAACCTTGATGTATTCAAGCTTGATCAATAATGACTTAAGACAGACACTTTCTTAATTGCTTATTATGAAGACGGTGATGAGACTAAACATTTCTTCAAAACTATCAGATGAAGTGACTTGTTACAAGATGAATATCCTCAAGTTCTGTGAGACAAACCAAGTTGGATATGAGGACAACTTTCACCGGTGAAATTAATTATTGAACGCATAATATCCAAAACTGTTAGAAGTATGAAACATAGATAGCTGAATTTCAGTCCACTGACTGCATTGTAACATGTAAATTGGGAGATTTGTTGGTCATGAGCCCTAGCCTTCCCAGTTAAAGTGAAAGTCTGCTACTTGGAAGAAACAGTTGTCCAACACCTACAGGTTTTTACTAATTTTCCAAATCATTTTAGTCCAGAATGTAAACTGCCTTCTAATATTTTGATAATAGTTAGAGATATTCAGTTGAAAGTAATAATCTCACATATTTATTTTATTAATTATTCTAGGATAATTAGTTCAGTTATGAAGCATTTACTTGGCTAGTTCTTTTAACATATAACCTATGGAACAGTTACCATACGGATCATTAACATATTCCAACAGTAGAAACAATAAGCCTGTACCCATTTCTGCTTCCTTGATAATGTTATACATGCTTGAGATCAAATAAATGCATTCTTTAATCAATTCAGCATTATTGTAGTCCAATGATAAACGTTAAGAAAGTAGGCCTTATCATTATTAAAAATGTTAGATGCTGAGTAGATGAATTTAAGGGTCACCTGGGTTCTAGTGAAACATAGAGCTTCAGTGGCACGTCGTCATTTCACTCTCTTCTCTGTAGTCTTTTCAACCTGACTCCACCAATGCCCGCAAGCTTTCATTTATTCCTCAAACCGTCTCCTCCATGTCATCTCGGGACGCGAAACTTGTAGTTTCCACTGGACGGTCTGGCCTGATGCGTGATGTCACTAAACCGTCTTCTCAGTCTATACCCAATACAATCCAATCCAGTCAAATCAAATCCATCTCCACTCTCCTCTTCTGCATACTTGTTGGGAGATAGATTCTTACTTCGTTGGTTGGTTCGTTGCCAGACAGATCAGAGTTCCTCCTTGCTTATTCTTTCTCGCCATCTCATCTCATCTCATCTCATCTCATCTCATGTCATCTGATCTGATCTGGTCTTCAGTATGGAGTTGGAGTAGACGGTAGGTGTTTATGATGTATATCTGCAGTTTGTTCGAGATGCGTTTAGTAGTGCGCTGAAGTCTGTCAAGCATCATCCTATGGGAGCAGTGACTTGACTGACTTATTGTTGGAAATTTGGATCTTGTTGTTTGTGCTGAGTGTAGTGTAGTGTAGTGCAGTAGATGTCCACACTGATCTCTACAGATTAGTGAAGATATGTTTTGCTCTCTTCCCGATGCTGGCTTTGGCATCGCCATCTGTGTTGCTGCCACTGTCTCCTGTAGATGAAACGAAACTGTCAATGTGGGTAGATGAAAGAGACAACTTCTTTCACATTTTTCCCATTGAGTGTAATTGGTATTTCTTGTTACTGTTGGTTGGGTGGTATCTCCATCCCGTCTGTTTTCCCTACGTTCACCTGAAAGAAGTCCCGTCTTCTCTGCCACTTCTGCCAACTTGTTGGTCTTCACCTGTTGATCTTCGAATTTGTGTGACATTAGACATAAATCATCATCGGCGAAATCCGAATCTTCTTCTCATGATACACACGCTTAATTAATTTCGCCTGAGGTTTTTGAAAAGCCTAAATACCGTTTTCAATATACGTAAGAACTGTTTCCATATTTTTAGTTTCCCGTTGGTAAACAAGGAGTAATGGCTCCACCTCTGTTAGAAGATGGGCTCCTATGCGGATGCCTCTATACTGTCGGGTATCTATGATGTTATGAAGTATGAAAACCACAACTAATACCTTTTGCAGTGGAGGCGACTATCGTGTTCCAGTGGTCTAGTGGATAACGCTATGGAGTCTGAAGCGATGGGCATGAGGTTCGAGTCTCAATAGGGGCAACATCACTCACTGGCATACATGTACATCCATCTCACAGGTCCTAAATAGGATGAAACGCATGTCCTGAATTCCACTGCCGGTTGCCAAGATGAATATAACACTTTAGAATTGTTTGTGTTCAAACACCGGGAAACTAAATAGGTCCGAACCTGTTTTGCATGTAATTGAAAGATACTTTAGATCCAATTAGGCAAAACAATTACACTTACCAAGTCCCTTTCATTTAAGATTATATAAATATGAGTGATAAATTATTTCCGAAACGTTATCCAGTGAATAATACTGTTTCGCTGTATATGATTCATCTAATGAACAGACTAAAATGCGATTTTTGAGGTAGTATTCATCACGGACTGATATCACTTGGAGAATCGTTGGAAACCTGAGAGCACTGAATATTTGTTTCGTCTTAATATGAAACTCCTAAGTAGCACACACTCATAGAGGGATACAGAGATTTCGACCAAACGGTTAAAAATCTATCTACAGATTTCTGGATTTTTGATGCGTTCATGGTTATTGGTATATTGCAATCCTAAAAATAAAAACCATAGTACACATAAGTAGATTGGGGAGTAAACAGTATGAAACACTAACTCACATACAGTTTGCTTGACAGTAATCGATGCATATCTGAACCTCAATAACATAGAAGTTTGGAGATTAGGGCTAACAGACATTATTTAGTTGGGATTAGTTAACTTGTGGGAAACCCTTTACTTCTGTTTCGTATCTATTGGAGGGTATCAAGTAAGAGGTATCTGCAGTCTAAAAATACTGTCCTATCTAAGATTTATACCTGTGTCCTCCAAGTGCTGTAGTCATACACATTGCAACTGAATTATTTTGGCGGTAACTGACCTATTGTAGGACTAAAGAGTAACAAATTTATTGTTGTCTAGTTCTCAGTGCTGACTGAGTTCAACTGATCATTTTGTAGCGTTCAAATGTGACACCAATGTGTTCAACGCACTAAACTAATACATCAATTAACCAAATGACGATATTGTATACTTCTCTGAAAGATCTTATTGAGAGGTGGATCCCATCAACTGGATACTTTTATTATTCTGTTTCTTATGAAAAATCCCTCTACTTATCATTTACTCTTATCATATAGAAGTCGATGGTATTTGAATGTATCACGAAGGTAACATTCATGTGGCTAAGAAAAAAATATAATTCAAGGGTTACATTAGCCAGGTTCTTTGAAGACTGCAGTCGAAATTCATTGTTATGCAATTTAAACATGTTCTTATTCCTTCGTATATTTGAATTCACTGACTTATGAAGCAGATTCTGTTTACATGATATCAGAAAATATGGAAAAGGATTATAAGGTCAAAATCAATTTCTTGTGTGAAACAAGAAGGTTATATACACTGACTGTTAGTGTGAAAAAAGTAGTATAAAAGTAAGTAATGTGTTCATGTAATTTGTAAAGACTAAGATACTGAAACCGGTGTGGAGATCTTCTGCACTACACTCAGTATAAAGCCTGAACAACATTCGAATTTTCAACACCAATTCAGTCAAGTAAGTCACTGCTTCTATGTGGTTCAGAAACGTGGCATGTTATGAAAGGGATCTCCAACAAACTACAGATATTCATCAACAACTGTCTACACTGGCTCGTTACTGAAGATGGAGATCAGATGGATTGCCAGAAATAATAAGCAACAAGCAACTCACTCCGAGAACGAACCAACCAATAAGGTTTCGGTCAAGAAATATGCACTGGAAGGAAGTGGAGATGGATTGAATTGGCATACAGTGAGAAGGTCGACTGGGGACATGACATGTCGGACCAGGTGGTCGAGTGGAACCCGGAGAGTAAACGACGAGGTGAGCATCGGAGGCGAAAGTGACATGGAAGAGATGAAAGGTTGTGGGTAGTCGTCGCGCCAGGTTGAAAAGATTGTAGAGAAGAGAGTGGAATGGAGACGTGCTACTGAAGCCCTATCTTCCATTAGGAACCCAAGGGACTAATAATAATGATAATAATAATACACCATCAGCTAATTTGCATCCAAATAGCGCTTGAACTCTTTCATCTAAGCTGTAGTCACCTCATTTTCCTACGTGGCATACATCCAAGAACTTCTCTCCCATATTCCTCACTAAAGACATATTGTTGATTTCTCTATCACAAGAATCCATTTGTCTTCCTGTGTTAATCAGCTCCTGTTCTTATCTCACAAATATTCATCGAATCTTTGTGTATAAAGACAGTCTTATCATTACTTCTTGTAACCCAGATGTCTCAATTCTTGTATCTTTGACTGTTTGATACAAGTCTTATCAGATTGCTTGTAAGAGATTTTGTACATTTCGATGTTGTCATTGTTTTTACTAGCGGGTAGCTGATGAGGAAATGAAATGTATCTATGCTGTTGTGCTTTCTTTCTCAATGAAATCAAAGTTAAACTAAAACGTTGGACGGAATGTGAAACAGTAGTTTACAGGCCATTTCAATCCCTGACTGATATCAAGTGGAAGATAACTGATGTCACTCTCGGAGTCCAGTTGTATGTGAAGAAGAATACTCTGAGAATGAATTGAATGATGATCGCACTCTGCGTCACATCGACAGAAGTAGAATTTGGAGCATAGCACCTTAGCTCATTGTCTGACTCGTACCGTGCTCATCTCGAAATTTGACGGTTCTAAGTTTGATCGCACACAGGACTGTGTATGTGTACTTCTGGGTAGTTATGACACCTAACCAGTGTTCTTAGGTTTGGGGAATAGCTCTTCAGTTGGTTCGACTTCATGATGAAAATTCCCTTGAAATTGAACCTTTAATATTCACCATCAAATGAATGTCGAAGTGGATAACAATATTACTGAGTGAGCTGTGGTTTGACAAACACTGATATTATTGACAACGAAATGGTGATTGAAAGTGCACTGAAAACTGGTGGCAGAATTCAAACCAAGGGCTTCTAGGTAACCTAACAGGTGCTGTACAATCCATGTCCAAAGAGTCTTAGTTATTATTATTATTATTAGTCCCTTGGGTTCCTAGTGGGACACAGGGCTTCAGTAGCACATCTCCAGTGACCTCTGTTCTCTGAGATCTTTTGAACCTGGTCCCACGACAGCCCACAACCTCTCATTTCCTGCTCGCACGACCTCCTCCATGTCACCCTTGCCTCGGACGTCCAACTCGTCGCTTCCCATGGGATTCCACTCGAGTGTCTGGCCTGATGCGTGATGTCCCTAGTCAGCCTTCTCAGTGCATGGCCAATCCATCTCCACTTCTTCCTGCATATTTGTTGGGTGATAGGTTCTTGGTTGGTTCGTTCCCAGAATTCCTTGTTGCTTATTCTTTCTCGTCTTCTCATCTAATCTTCAGCAACGAGTATAGGCAGTTGTTGATGAATATCTGTAGTTTATTGGAAGTGCTTTTCGTGACGCGCCAAGTCTCTCAACCATCACAAAGAAGCACTGACTTGACTGAATTGGTGTTGAAAATCCGGATCTTGTTCCACATGCTGAGTGCAGAAGATCTCCACACTGGTTTCAGGCTAATGAAGGCCTCTCTTGCTTTTCCGATTCTGCCTTTGACATCCTCATCTGTGCCTGTGCTGCCTGTAGTTGAAACAGTGCTTCCTAGATAGGTGAAGGAGGTTACTTCCTTTAAATTTCTCCCATTGATGGTGACTGGAGTTTGTTGTTGTTGTTGGTAAAGAGTCTCAATAGTGACAATAATCAGAGCGATGCTTCAATTCTCCATTAAAGCTTGATTCGGAATGAAATGAGAAGACGTAGCTTGGCAGCCAGTGGGACTACAATGAACAGTTATTTACGTATCAAGGATTCACATAGCGGTCAGGTGAAACCCTTGGTGATTGAAGTGAGGATAAGAACCAGTTAGTAACCAGATCTCTTAGTTCATTAGATGGAGTATCGCGATGATAATTTACTGACTGCTGGTTCGAATCCCATATGGGCTATTACCGTATTTCACCTTCAACCATTACCCTTTTTCAGTAAAATAAAGTAATTTGCAGAGAAATAATTTACTACTAGGTAGTTCTTGTCATGGTCTACATTTCAAATGCAGAGAAAATGAAAAGCGTGTGGTACTCAAAATCAGTCACTGAAAAGTGTAGATTTTCTAACCATCTGGCAAAATTATATGTACCTAGCATTTTCAGTCAGCTGGCACTCACATGGTAACAATGAGTCTGAATCCATAGATATAAACAAAAGCAGTAAATTATTCCCTTGAGATTCTCAAAAAAGGTGGAGGGTTTGAGAGATTAGACAGTGTTGACAGTCTCACATCATTAAGTGATCAGTAGGCAAAAGAACTTAAGTCTGTCACATTTAGCCGAAGCGACAGCTATCATGAGACTTAAACAAATCTATGTATTCAAAAATATTTGGTGAACCAATATGAAACAAACACAAAAATCTACTCAGTTTCTTAAACAGTCGCTTGATTATCACGGTTTTGGTAGTAATAATAATGGTAGCAATAGTAATAATAATAATGATCGAATTGTAACGCTACGTATCATCATAGAACAGAGCATAAAGTGGTAATTAACTCCTCACCTCAACTTCATCCACTTTGAAAAGGCGTTCGACCGAGGCGTTCAGTGAGAAGCAATTTGCCAGCTGCTTCAACACTACGGTTTCAGTGTCACAAACCCTTACCAACCTCATTCAATAGCTAGCTATATGATGTTGCTACATCCCAAGTGATTCACAATGGACAGCTGAATGGTGCCTTTGAAATGAAGATAGGTTGACAGGTAAGACAAGACAAGGTTGCCACCTACTATCACCGACCATCTTCTTCATTGTGGTCGATTGGATCATATAAGAAACTGTGGGTAGTGAGAAGAGGGGCATATACTGTTTGACCGATGAAAAGACCCTAGAACATTTGCATTTCACCCATGATTATTTGTCTAATGTCTCACAAACTCGATGATCAACAGGTAAGAATCAACAAGTTGGCAAAGGAGGTGAGGCAGTGAAGACGAGACTTGCTTCAGGTGAACGTAGAGAAGACAGAGTTGATGAAGATACCACCCAATCGAAAACAACAACAGCAACAACGAGCACCAATTACACTCAACGGGAGAAATGTGAAAGAAGTTGTCTGTCTCACCTACCTACCTACCTACCTACCTACCTAGGCAGCATTGTTTCAATTACCGGTGGTGGCACAGATGACGATGCGACAGCCAGGATCGGTAAGACAGCCAGACAGGTCTTCATTGATCTGGGGAGATCAATGTAGAGATCTATCACACAGCATTGCATTCAGTGTAAAGAGGAAGATCTGAATTTCAAACACTAAGTCAGTCAAGTTAGTGCTTCTATATGGTTCGCAGACTTGACGCGTTAAGAAAAGCATTTCCAACAAACTAAAGACATACGTGAACAGGTGCCATAGCTAAATATTATTGTTAGGCATAGAGGCAAACTTTGAAGTGCCACGATTTTATGGCAGAAATAGCAATTATCAGTCATCAAAACTGTTTGCTACCTAACTTGTTACAAACAGAAGTTAAGAAGTCAGGCATTGTTTGTACAAGTTTGCTATGATCATGATAAAAATTGTTAACTGTAAGGTTTATCCACTGTTTTGTCATGATAGTGGAAGTCAATAACTTGTCACGTTAAACATCATGAAGTTTTACGATGCGTACAGCTGTATCTTTAAGCGTATTCATATGAAAGTGATTTCATTGTCTTGGTAAAGTTGGGCCTTGCAAAAAGATACATTTAGTAAGTAAGCATTTACTGGTTTATTTGCAAAAGCTTCTCTATATGTAAACCAAGTGACAGATGGAAATGATGTTTGATCAAACGTCAAACGGAATACATGAGTCTGACTATTAAAAATTTAAGGTTTGTGAGGATTAATTGATTGATTTCAAAGTGGTTTTCACCACAGTGGTACACTGAAAACACATGAACGTTTGGCACTTGCCTCATCCTAGTATGAGACTCTTCAGTAGTATGCGCTAACAAATCGTCATGGATAGAACTGAAGATTTTCAGGACTCATGACAAAGGCGTTACTCGTTCAGCTACTAGGTCAGACAGAGTTGAGTGGCCCATAGTTTCTTACTTCTGTCAGTTAGCGATACAGTGAGACTATCCGTCAAAAACTTCAGTTGGCACCTAATTGGTTAACCCCATAGGTCATGGCTTCTCATTAGACCTTCAGGATATCCATCCTGAAGCATGTCATTAGTGAGCGCTATAGAGTAATATGTATTTTGAGGTTAAGAAGACTTTATTTGTAAGTCTTCATTCCTCACGAACTGAAATTGGCTAGAGTAGCGCTGGAAACCTAGGAGAACTGGGTAGCTGTTTCCCTCTAGTATGGGATTCCTCAGCAGCGCGCAGCCATGACTTTGCCGAGTTTTCCGATAAATGTTTATCACTTATATATGTACATATCATGGCTCGGACTACGTGTCTACGACGTCTCTAAATGTTTTTCCTCCAGAAGAAAGCATTGTAGTCACCGGTGTGGCCGACTTTATGACTGACTACTGCGATGCTGTATTTCAGATCGCATTAATACTGAAAAGAGATGAACTTAACGCTTCTCATCTCTTTTGGTCAATCACAGTCTAAGAAAAGAAATCTGGTTAATCCTAGTTATTTGGTTTTTGTTACGTTCTGATGAGATCAGAACTGTTATATAATTCGAAACAAAGTTATTTTTATGAGGAGGAGTATTACTGTAGTTGAGAAAAGAACTAGGTGGGGATTATATTCAAAGCCTTTTTCTTTATAATTGGGAAAAGGAGCTCTTCAACTATGAAAAGCTAACACGATCTACTTTAAACTGCAGGAATGCTTTGCCTATAGTTAAAACGAAAAACTAGTAGACAGTTGTTTTCTTTGAGCTCATTCTTGCCAATTATGGTTTTAAACTGAAGGATTAAGGCTTTATCTAAAGTGTTTGAAGAGAAGTAAACAGCTTATTACCACTCTGTAGCTTTTAAAGGCTAGTTCAAACAAAAGCAACCTTTACCATAACTTGTGCTTTTAAATTATTACGTTGTTTGAGTTAGGGATAAATGTGTAGATCTGCCAATAAATTATACTGTTTATTACTTTGATTATCTAAGGTAGCGATAGTATGACAAACTAGTGTTTATACTGGGCGATGATTGAAGGTGAAAGGGAAATTTGAATTGCAGTTGGATTCCAACCAGCGACCACTGGGTTTCGAACATGATATCCTACAAACTGAGCTATGAGGTCCAACTGCTGACCACATTTTTATTTCACTTCAATCACCAAGGGTTGTTTTGTCCGACTACCATGTGAATTCGTGAATCGTTACTATCTCTTGATCGTATTCACACTGGCTGCCTAGTCAGGACTCCTCATCCAGATCCAAATTTAACTGGACTAGAGAATGAGCCATCAGATTAATTATCTTTTTGTCCATCTGAGATAGGCGTAGTTTGGGAGACTAGTATTCATACTGAGTAGTGATTGAGGGCGAAATGAAGATTTGAACTATGGGCGGATTCGAACCAGCTACCACCAGGTTTTCTGCTCTATGCTCTACAAACTGAGCAACGAGGTTCTACTACTGACCAGATTTTTATTTCACTTCAATAAGCAGGGCTTTTTTTAGATGGTCAGAATGATAATCAATTTGATGCTCCGTCTCTCTAATTCAGTTAGATTTGAATTTGGATGAGAAGTCCTGACTACGGGCAGCCAATGTGAATACGATCAAGCGATAATGAAGGGTAACGAATTCACATGGTAGTTGGAAGAAACAATTCTTGGTGATTGAAGTGAATTAAAAATGTGGTCAGCAGTCGGAAATCATAGCTAAGTTTGTAGAGCATCGTGTTGGAAACTTAGTGGTCACTGGTTGGAATCCAACCGCAGTCCAAATTTTCCTTTCACCTTCAATTATTACCTAGTATAAACTGTACTTTCGTTTAATAATGAAGGTTAAATGAAGAATAATGCACAAAGTAGATTACCTCTTTATAAATAATACTTTATTACTTAATAATTCTGTTTTTACACTGTATTCTGTTTACTTGAACATTTAATGGTCCTTTAAATTTTAGAAAACCGAAGACAAGGAAAGTGAATAAAGAGAAGATGACTGTCAAGAAGTTGAGAAAAGGGTAAAATAATCTATCAGAATGTGTTATTTATTATCCCTTATTATTTCACGTATATCCGCCTTATGAGTCCTAAGCAGAATTGAATATGTCAACGTAAATTACACTGATAGTTACTACCAAGTAAATTTATTCACTGAATATTTTTTTGGTATATTTATTTTATATTGAGCTATGATGAGAGTGTAGTGAATTTCCAAAATGAAAATATTTCCTGTGAAAGTTTAGAAAATAAGTAAATATGACCCTATATATGTCAGTATAAGTGATAAAGTAGGTTTGTTACCTACCATCACGGATAGAATTTGGATATCTCTCAGTTAATAATTAATAATTATCCCCATCATTTTATTAAAAAATTCACACAAACACATACGAAGCAAAATAATAACAGTAATATAAATACAAATAATAGTGACAACATAAGTAGAAAGGAAATCAACACCTCTGTTGTAAAACCATACAAGGAAGGAACATCAGAAACCATATGTAGGATTGATTCTCAACAAGGTTGGAATTAGGGTGGCATACAAACCAACAAACTCACTTAGAGGTAAGCTTTGTCAGCTAAAAGATCCGATAGAAGCAATTAGGCAAAATAATATACTCTACCAAATTCCATGTAATGACTGTGAGGTCAAATATATAGGTCAAACTAGCCGGTCGGGTTCAGTTAGATTAGCAGAACATAGGAATTTAGCTAAACATAGAACAGCAGACCCCAATAAGATCAATAATCTAAAAAAACACTCGACCGTTGCATTACATTCATTAACACATAGCCACACAATAGGGTGGGACAAAACCACTGTACTTAAGTCTAATATAGCTAGGTGGAGAGAGAGAGAGATTAATTACTGAATCATTGTTCATCGAATCCACACGCAACACATGTGGAATAGGAATGACGCAACACCTATACCAGAGATGCAGAAAACTTTACTACCAATCAAAAAACAAAGAGAAATCAGGTGACAGGACTATAAAATCAGATATCGAAAGAAGTGTGATTACATTGATATGATTATGAGCAATAATAATTTATGCTTGAAACGTAATCAAGTAAATAATACTGTATCACTGTGACTGGTGTATATCAAATAAACAAATCTAATATGGAATTACATTCTACCACAGTGCCCAAGTATTACACTTATATCTCAGTGAATAGTGTTATGACGTAAGTCAAAATCTTTCCCATAACCCTGGTTGGAAGATGAATCTTTGCATGATGAAACTATGAAGGATGTTTAATAATCCGTCTATTAGTTAAGACTGTCTAAGGTATTCAAATTATTGGTCCTTTCAGATGAACTGTTAAAGAAAAATAAACCAGTTTTCCCAAATAGGTGCACTATCCAAATATACTGTTGAATAGCATATGCGCTCACGCCCACTTGTACATTTCTCTAGCCAGATTATAGTGAATAAGCATGGTAGGGTCGTTTTCATCGCTAAGATTATCACTAGTTTAAGCAAACGAATTCAGCTTATACGACTGAAGTGTTCAGCTCGGCTCAGTTTTGAGATCTTGGCTGACAGGTGGTCTCCAACGTAAACCCTGTTAAAAATAAGACTGGGCAGTTGACAGATTACTCAATTGTGAGAAATATCAACGTGAACTGTGTAATTTGTTAATCATCTACACACTGATCATCCTGTTTAAGCACACTATCTAGTTTATAATGCAACTTCTGTCTCATCGTGTTGAATGTGAATTTGTCATTCACACCTTTAAACGTGTTAGATTAGTTCTAGGCAGTTATAATAAGTTTGATATTCATCAGTCGCATTCAGACAGACAGAAAGAGAGACAAAATCAACGTTGAACGTCGCATTAAAGTATATTGGCTCAAATTGCCACACTTCACAGTTTTATATAAAGAACAAGTGGATAGGAATACAGAAATGTGCATAGGAGAACAGGGAATTTAGAAACTAAGGTTATTCAAAACATTGGAGCTGTAAAAGACGTCAGGAAGTGAATATATCTCCACCATTTTCGGCCATATCATCAAAAGTCCTCAACCACGGACCCTAATCAAGTAGTTTACATTTTCTTACACAACTTAGACCAACAGTTAGAAACTTCGTCGGCTGATGCCACGTATTAGTCTGGCCACCCTGAGCTCTCTTCCAACCTAATCCAACTTCCTCTTACCATAGCAGGTCCAGGTAGGAGATGGCTCGTCGTGTGCAGTACATATCCAAACCATCTCAGCTGAATACCGTTTGTAACATTGTCTTAGCTTGTGTCAGTCACCTAACGCCTATATTGCTCACTAACATATATTGACCAAGGGGTGAAATGAAAACATGAGTCATGTCTGGGTTCAAACCGATGGCCTGTGGATAACCAGCTTCATGGTTCTATATGGTTGAGAAACTTGGCATGTTATGAAAGGGATCTCCAACAAACTACAGATATTCATCAACAACTGTCTACACTGGCTCGTTACTGAAGATGGAGATCAGATGGATTGCCAGAAATAATAAGCAACAAGAAACTCACTCCGAGAACGAACCAACCAATAAGGTTTCGGTCAAGAAATATGCACTGGAAGGAAATGGAGATGGATTGAATTGGCATACACTGAGAAGGTTGACTGGGGACATGACATGTCGGACCAGGTGTTCGAGTGGAACCCGAAGAGGAAACGACGAGTTGGGTGTCCGAGGTGAGGGTGACATGGAGGAGATGGTGTGAGGAAGAAATGAGAGCTTGTGGGCAGTCATGGAGCCAGGTTGAAAAGATTGTAGAGAAGAGAGTGGAATGGAGACATGCTACTGAAGCCCTATCTTCCATTACGAACTCAAGGGACTAATTTTAATTAATGTTATTAATGATTTAGCTCTGAATTGATGTAGACTTTTAGTATTATTTCGTAATTTTTTCGGTTTGTATTTGTTATTCTGTACCACGTTGATTGACCTGCTTTGGCATAAGTATGAATGTCTAGATATTGTTTGTTGATTCTGTATGTTTTAGTCTACTTAGTGGTTAGTAGTGGGATTGAGTGTGGACGTTTCTTCCTATTTCGATCTCGTCAGTTCTATGTACCTGCACTCTGGTGAATAACGCTGTTCCTACCCGCTGGTATACCTTAGTGGCCTAGTGGATAACGCTTGGCGTTTGGAATGATGGACGCTGAATTTGTGTCTTAGCATGCACAACATCACTTACTGATGTGCTGATATTTCAGGTCGATGACTCCCATACAGGACGAAATGCGTGTCGTATGTTCCACGGCTAACCACCATCAAGAAAATAACTACGGGAACATTTTTTGATAGTGTTGACGATCGTTAACAGCGTATCTATCTGGCTTATACAACTTTAGTGGATAGAAATTATTCTGGAAATATTTGCATTTCAAATTTCACACTATCTTACAAGTTACGTTTATTACAGATGTCATTTTGTAAGTCATATGAAGACCAGTTAGTCATACAAAGAGGAGTGGAGAAGGTATTAACATGTTCTGAATAGTAATATTTAAACCAAGACCCGAGGTGACAATATAAAGTTGCGAAAACGGGTAAATGACCCGACCGATAGCTGCTACCTTGACGTGGTGGTCGGGCTTGCATATCACAATGACCCAACGAGCTATGCTGGTGGAACGCTTGTTCCCTCGAGGTCCTACCATACCAGAAAGGTCTGTTGGGTAGTGGTTAGACGAAAAGCAGTTACCGTCATAGTGTAAATTGCTACACTATGATGGGGGTCTGAGGGCGAAGTCGTACTGCTGCTAGCTGGATGGGGTGTGACAGCAGTAAGGTGTTTCCCTTGGATGACCAGCAGTGCCAAGCTGATGCTGCCTTCTCAGTGGAAGGGGGGGTTAGAAAAGGTCGGCCCCAAAAATAACACACTCCACCACGCCCCACGGTCTGCCGGGCCGGCGGTGTTGGTTCACTTGTCGTTTCCTTTCGACCATCCGGCCCCAAAAATACAAAAATTCAAAATAATCATACTCAAAAGGCTGGGTGTGACAGGCCTCAAGCAGATGTCCGATGGGCTCTGCGGTCACACAAATCTCTTTCAGGTACCTTAAGAAGAAATAGCCTTCCACGGTGTGGGCAGCCGGGAAGTGTCAACCGCCCTCACAACTCTGTCAGCACCCAAGTTTCTTCTGACTGCTATCCTCCTCCTCCATCATTACCTTCTAATCTTCCTTCACGTCTCTTAATTAATGATGCTGCATCATCTTCAATTTCTCCTACCTCTGCAGCCTTCGACAACGATCTGAGTCCACAGAACAGTGTCCCTGGTCTCCTTAAACCACGCTCCAAATTACATATTGGAGCCTTCAATGTCCGCACCCTCCGTCAAATTGGCCAACAGGCTTCGTTGGCAAAGACTCTAGCAACTCGAGGCATGGATGTGTGCTGTGTTTGTGAGACACGCATACAGGACCCAAGTGTGGTTATTCACCTGACCTCTCCTGACCAATCTGGTGAATCTGCAAAATTCACCCTTCGAGTTTCTGGAGATTCGATAGCTAGCTCTCGTGGTCTTGCAGGTGTAGGTATAGCATTAAGCACCAGGGCAGAAAACTCACTACTAGACTGGATCCCAGTTGATAGTCGCCTCTGCGCTATGAGGCTGAACGGCACAGTGAGAACTAAAAGGAATAGTGAGACTCGCCGTTGTCTCTTTGTAATCTCTGCTTACGCACCCACTGACTGTAGTTCGGATGAAGTGAAGGACGAGTTCTACCATAAACTGTCTAACCTCCTCTCGAAAGCCAAACGTTCGGACGTAGTGGTTGTTGCAGGTGACCTCAACGCACAGGTGGGTAGACTGAGTGAGGCAGAAAGGCACTTAGGTGGCACTTTCGGAATCCCAGCTGAACGTACAGATAACGGTGATCGCCTATTACAACTATGCTCAGATAACCGCCTATTTTTAGCCAGCACAAATTTCAGACATAAAGAAAGGCACTGTCTGACCTGGCGTCCACCGAGCTCGACTCAGCGATGGACACAGATAGACCACATTGCTATTAGTCATCGCTGGAGAGGATCGGTGGAAGACTGCCGCTCCTTCTGGAGTACGTGTTTGGACAGCGATCATGCGTTGGTCCGAGCACGTATATGCCTGCGTCTCAATGGACGTAGAAAAAATTTGGCAACAAAACCACTACGAGTTCTGCTGGACAACGAAAACACCAAAGCCGTGTTCAGTGAGAAGTTGGCTAGGCAGTTATCGGAACAAAAGACTGTCACTCATCCAGAAGAAGCTTGGTGCCATCTTCAGTCTACTGTAAAAGCAGCACTGGAGACTGTAGCCGACTCCAAGATAATGGCTAAAAAGAGCCAGTGGATATCAGCAGCTTCTTCCAAACTAATGGATGCACGTGAATGCATCCCTGCAGGCTCTGAGTACAATGAAGAGCGAGCGCAACTTAAAAATAAACTGACGAAAAGTCTGCGCAACGATCGTGAACAGTGGTGGGCAGCAAAGGCTAAAGAGATGGAAAAGGCAGCGGCGATCGGTAACAGTAGACAGTTATTTAGACTTATTAAGGAGACTGGGGGGAAATGGTCAACAACAGTTAGTGAGGTTATAGCGGAGAAGGACGGATCGGCGATTCACTCGCAGGGAAGGCGACTGGGACGATGGGCAGAACACTTTGAGGAACAGTTTAACTGGCCTCCAGCCACCATTGCGCTGCCCGCTATCCAGTCGGACCCTGAATGGGACATAGAGACAGGTCCCCCAACACTAGAAGAAGTTGAGAAAGCGGTAGGTAGCCTGAAACGGGGAAGGGCAGCAGGACCAGACGGACTACCTGCTGAGGTATACAAGAATGGTGGTAGAGTTCTCTTAGTCAGGCTAACGGAAGTGTTAGCCAGTATATGGGAATCAAATACGATCCCCTCCGACTGGTCTAAGTCACTGATCATCCCAGTCTTCAAGAAAGGCGAGAAGTCCTCTTGTGATAACCACAGAGGAATCAGCCTGACAAACATAGTGTCTAAGATCCTAAGTTCTATAATTCTCCGACGCCTGAGTGGAGCTCGGGAACAGCAAGCCCGAGAAAACCAGGCAGGCTTTAGACCTGGCCGTGGATGTATCGACCAAATATTCACACTGCGCCAGGTCCTGGAACATAGGCATGCTTACAGACGCCCGACAATAGCTGTATTTCTCGACCTGAAGGCGGCATTTGACTCCGTTGATCGAGAAGTCTTATGGCAGTGTCTGTCACTGAAAGGCGTGCCTAGTAAGTACATCACCTTATTGAAAGCTCTCTACTCGAACACTTGTGGGCATGTTAGAGCCTATGGTGAGTTGTCCAGGGAGCTATACTCATCAAGTGGTGTCCGTCAAGGATGCCCACTATCCCCATTCTTATTTAATTTTATCATAGATATTCTTATGGAGGTTTCCCTCTCGTCACCTAATTACAAAGACGTTGACCGGATCACAGGTGAATTTTCCTTAGATCTAGAATATGCAGATGACATAGTCCTGTTAGGTGAAGACGCTGACAAGATGCAGAGTCTTCTGAACACTTTGAGTGGGAATTTGAGAATGTTTGGGATGCGATTTTCACCACCCAAATGCAAATTTTTGCTCCAGGACTGGTCTTCAGCGGTACCGCGGTTAACAATAGAGAGTGAAGTGGTTGAGTGTGTTGACCACTTCACTTACCTGGGAAGTAGGATCAACTCCGGTGGGTTAGTTGCCGATGAGATTTCTGCACGGATACAAAAGGCTCGATTGGCTTTTGCCAATTTGCGCCACCTATGGCGCCGCCGTGATATTCGTTTGTCTATTAAGGGTCGCGTGTACTGCACAGCAGTCCGCTCTGTTCTACTGTATGGCTGTGAAACATGGCCATTGAAAGTGGAAGACATGAGAAGGTTACAGGTATTTGACCACCGTTGCCTTCGTAGTATAGGACGTATTCCGTGGTGTCACCATGTGAGTAATGCAGAAGTTAGGTGTAGAGTTTTAGGGAGAAGAGGTAAGTCAGTCGACGAGGTTGTGAACCTTCATCGACTGAGATGGTTGGGACACGTACTACGTATGCCTAGTCACCGATTGCCTCGTCACACAATGTTGGCTGAGGTGGGTTCAGGCTGGAAAAAGGCCCGAGGTGGCCAGACTAAAACATGGCACCAATGTATGAAGTCTCTGACTGTTGGTTTAAGCCATGTAGGACGATGCAGACTAGGTGGTTGGGGTCCACGGGACAAGAGGAACCAGTGGTTGGAGACCCTAGGTGATATGGCTCAGAACCGAAGTCAGTGGCGCAGATGTATACACACATTATCCTCATCTTAACAACGCTATACCGAATCTCACTATTTTGTCACTCCTCTTTCCTTTCTTCTCATACTTTATATTTCTTTTGACTGCATTCACTTATCTTCATCCTTCACCTCACTACCTTTTTACTTGATGTGCTGATATGAGGTGTGGCAACTCGGACCGTTACGCAGTAATGCCTGGTCCTATGTTGATGATGATGATGATGATGATAAATGAATAATGAAACTTAATGCATGAACATCCTGGAACTGTTGATGAGCAGCAACTATCCATCATAGTATCATAGTCTTCACTGATCATGAAAATCCTGGAAGATCAAAGCTGATCTGTGAGTGTAAGAAGGATATTTATCGGTAAAAAAGGGCATTAAAAAAATGCCGAGTAAAAGATTCTATAACTTGTTCATATAGTATACTGGAGTGCCTATCCAATGGAACATAGGGTTTCAGTGGCACGTCGCCATTTCACTTTGTCCTCTACAGTCTTTTCAACCTGGATCCATCACTGCGCACAAGCTTTCACTTCTTCCTCACACCATCTCAGCTCATATGCAAAAGGTCCGTTCTGCATTTACCAATCGTTGACATTTCCGGCGCTGGTGGTATACCCAACTATCTAATAAAGGGCGAGTGACTGCGCTGCAGTTCACTGTATCTTATTATAGGGTTGAGACATAATTCGTGAGAAAATATATGAAGAAGTTACAAGTTCTAACAACAGATGTCTTCATAGTACTGCTCACGCATGGGGAATCCTTGTGTGGGTCATATGAAAGTTAGGCGAAAGGTGATAGATAAGGAAGATACGTTGGTCGGTAGGGTTGTGAACTTTCACAGACTGATGTGGCTTGAACATATTTTGCCCATACCGCCACACCACCTATCTCAACGTACAATGTTAACCATCTCCTCCATGTCACCCTCGAACGCCCAACTCCTCCTTGTTGATCCTTTCTGGCATTCCCATCCGGTCTTCAATACGGAGTGAGCGTAGGTGGCAGCTGTTGATGGTGTATGTCTGCAGTTTGTTAAAAATGCTTTTCGTAACGCTCCAAGTCTGCGAACCATATAGAAGCATTGACTTAACATTATTCTTGAAAATCTCATGGTCAATAATGGGATCCCAACTTTGAAGGTTAATAACTCTCACCCCAAAGCCTAGTGGTTTAAATTGTTGATATCTCCTTTTGCCACTTTTTGTCAAGAAGTATCTCCCACTGATAAAAAGCGTGTAGAGACGGAGGACACACGAACGTTAGTGGTTACACATGGTACACCTTGCACTAACCCAGTCATCTGCAAATATGCTTCGTTCCTCTTCTGTTCTTCTCTTGATTTACTCTTGATCAGCTCTTCATACATTCTTATCAGCAGCATCCACTGTAATACGCCTGCTTTATCCCTTGCGTTGCTCTTGGCAGAAACCTTACCCATTGTCGGTAGTTCACTATGATTCCTGCCACCCTTTCTCTCAACATATGCTACTTATATCTATTGTGATCAACAACGCCCACTACATGAGCAGTCAGTGTCCTTGGTTAACTTGTGAATTCTTTCTGATTTCTAGCCAGTCTTCTTGAAGAACTAAAAACTATAGTAACTTTAAAATAAAAGTAGTGCCAGAACCATTTAAAATTCTTCATGTACACGGCTAAACTACGGAAGAAGAGTAGTAATTATTCCTCACCTTCAAATATATCCTAGGACAACTCAGCTTTCTATTTTGCAAAGGAAGTGGTCGTTTTCAGTGTCATTCTCAGCATAGATTACTATCAGATGGGAAACCATTCAAAAGCTGAGAGCATTAGGTTAGTTCAAAACTTGTGAGAAACAGCTATTCAGCGCTACCCATCGTTATTTATAGAATCTAATCCAAGGTACATGTCTTGATGTTTCATACCAATGTTAAGTTAAAGAATTCTCATCGATTTGAGAAAGCGGTAATTGTTATGTGTGCATTTTTTTCCGCCTTGCAAATGTTTCCTAAATCATTTCACTAGGAATGATGGATAATGGCCAAAAGTGGAATCGAGAACGCGTGTCTAACACTATTTGAGACTCACTGGACAAGGATTGAATGTTGTAAAGCAGCAGCTCAGTGGATGATAACCTGTTGTTCAAAGTGAAAGAGGCTGGATCTGAGTCCAAATGGGGTAAGCATCATTGACTGGGAAAAAGATAAAACCAGCTAACGAACTCTAAATAGAACGAAACGCATGTAATTAATTTACCTCCAACCCACTTATCGATCAATAATGCACTTTCATGCGAGTTCATAGGTCAATATTAGTTTATGAATGGTATCTCATCAACAAACAGAAACTCTATAGGCTATAAAATACTTCTGATAACTTTCAAATTTATCCTAAATAACTAATTATTTATTTTTTTGGTCTCTAATTGAAAATACCACTTTTCAGTAAGCATATGGTTACCAAGTAAGTAAACAAATGAATATTTTGCGTCAGAAAGTTTTTATTAAACAATGTTCTTCACTCTTTCCATGATATTCAAGCTAAAGTACCATTAACTAACAATGTGCCTTCAGTGAAAAATTACATTCAGGACTGGGTTTAAAGTACTAAGACCAATTATTATTGACAATTTACTTCCTCCATAATGAGTATCACCTCTAAATCAGTCAATCTTTCTAAACCTGATGATGTAACTTCCGTCTAATATTCGTGAATGACACCTAAAAGATTGGTTTTCTCAAGTTTTAATGAGAAGACGTGTGGCATCAACTTAGTTGGGTGTTAAAACAAATACTAACCAGCAGTATTACATGATGATTGCGCTCTACGGCGAATTGACAGAAGTTGGAAAATATGAACCATTGGACTTCGACTTAGTGGCTCAATGGTAAGGTGCTCTTCACAGGACCTGACGTCTCTAGGTTCGACCTTTGGTAGGATTGTGAGTACACTACTGAGGAGTCCCCTACTACGGTGTAACAGCTCTGCGTTACTCCCACGTTTTCAGTGGCTCTCCTCATCATATCATTTCGTGATGAATACTATCTTGTAATTTTATTACCGTTCTGGATGCTATGCTGTGCAAGAAGTGTTACTTAATATACCTTTTTATCGAAATAATTTAGACGGTATCCAACACCGCAGTAAGTCATAAAAAAGAATTTTATTCAGCATATCTATTCATTATAATATACTTAAGTGTTTAATTATGTAAAAAATATAGTTTTTGTAATTTGCTAGTAAATAGCCAGTCAAGCATGAATCACCGCTGTGATACATCGAAGATCGATGTTTTTGATGAAAGGATATGTCCAGGGACATCAGTCACACGGAATGAACAATTCAACTGATATCAGGGAATCATTTTCTGCAAAACTATTGTTTCAACCGTTAGAATTGTCTTGAGCGAGATGTACGAACCACGTTTACTATACAAGATGATGCGTGTTTACTTCCTGGATATCTCATCAATTGTATACAGATTGAATACATAGATAAAACTCATTGTATGAAAATATCTAAGGTACTTTGTAAATAAGATTTTCGGGTATCAATTGATATTCTCATGTTGACGGCTTAGAAAACAAAATGATAAACAATGAAACATTGAAAATCTTCAATGGTATGAAGGCGGATATTTTTGGATGATAAAGAGAAAGTTAGAGTATCTAATATTTTGGTGATATCAAAAACCGTAACTTTTGAAGTCAGACAACTGGGAAGTAAAAATCATTTGTCGTCTGATGACTTCATTTGATGACGGTGAAGGAAGTGGGGTCTTGGCTGCTCTGCCTGTTCTACCAACTTTTCAGTTCTCGCTTGTACATCTTTGAGCTTGTGAGATATAAGACACTAGACATAAATCATCATCGGCGAAATGCAAATCGTGTAGGGTCTTTTCATCGGTCAAACGGTGTGTGGTCATCTTCTCGCTCCTAACAGTTCCTTGCATGATCCAGTCCAGTCCAGTCGAGTCGACTACAATGAGGAAGATCATTGGTGATAGTAGGTAGCAGTCTTGTCTTGTCTTACTTGTCAACCTGTCTTCACTTCAAAGGCATCACTCAGCTGTGCATTGTGAATCACTTCGCATGAATCATCATTGTATAGGTGCTGTTGAATGAAGTCGATAAAGGTTTGTGGCACTAAAATTGTAGTATTGAAATATCTGCTAAATTACTTCTCGGTTGACGCCTTGATCGTAGGCCTCTTCAAAGTGGATGAAGTTGAGGTGAGGAGTTGACTGCCATTCTATGCTTTGTCCTATGATGATGCGTAGCGTAACGCTGAAATTTGATTTATTCTTCCTGAATCCAGCTAGCCAGCCTGTTCCGGTTGTAATTTTGAATCCAGCGCATCCTCTAGTCTCTCCAGGATGATGCGACATAATATTTTGCTTGTTGTGGACAGGAGCATGATTCCTCGCCAGTTGCTGCAAGGACTTAGGTCTCCCATATTTGGGAGTTTGACAAGGTAACCCATCTTCCAATCTTCAGATACCTTTCCTTTCTTCCAAACTTTCTGCAATAGTGGTGTTAAAATGTTCGCTGCTGATGTTTCTGCGTCTGTTTTCAGTTCTTCTAGAGGAACTGCATCTGCTCCTGCTGCTTTCCTGGCTTTGAGTAACTTTAAGGCTTTCAGGACTTCTGCTTTTGTCAGAGGGTTTGTATTTACCGATAATTCTATGGTTGGGCTGTTGGTGGTATTTCTGGACGAGTTGCAGATGGTGGTCGATTCAAGGGCAGACAACAGGACCGCTTAAATCAGGACTAATTGCAGAAGCAGTGGTGCAAAGATTGAAAACTGTGTCGTTGTGGCTGATCAAACCAAAACTTTTGGTCCGATAAGTAGATGACACGTTTTCATCATTAAAAGAAACAAATAAGGAAACAGTCTTACAAATTACTCAGGAGCATTTTTGACGTCATCAAACTAACAACTGAGATGGAATCAAACAACAAACTTGCATTTTTAGATGTTCTGATCACTAGAGTAGATTCGGGAAAATTGGAGACTTAAGTTTACAGTAGCAACAATCCAACAACACATAAAATAAGTTGCATAAAAACACTGTAAATCAGCTTAAATGAGAAGGGGAAAAAGCTATTTAATGTCTGTTTCCAGGAGAACGGCTATGCATATAACCTAATCAGAAAACATTTGTCTAATTCGTTGTCAAACAAAACGTTATCCCTTGAAACCAAAAAATGTGTTATCCTACCTTACGTGAAGAAGATCTCCGAGATAGCAACTAGATTACTGAAGCCTTCTGGAATCATTTGAGCTCATATGCCTGGAAAAAATCTTCCCATTATCTGTCATGAAAGCCTAAAGATACAGTAGCAAAAGAAGATAAGCTAAACGTTATCTAAAAAATCAACTCCAGGAACTATGAAAAGCACGATATCCAACAGAATGGTTTCTCTCTTTCCACCCCTCTAATTGAATATCTATTGTCAGTGAAGTGCCATGATATTTTTTAGATCAGACAATTGTGGACACGAATTTGATTGGGTAAATGGCGAAATCCTGGATTAAGGCAAAACAAAGAATGCTAAAGAGCTTTTAGAAGTTTAGCATTCAGGTCAGTCAGTGATCAACAGACATACCAACACTAACTCATTCTGTCAATCAATAAGAAAAACAAGAAACAGCAAAACCGTCAAAGTTCACATCCGCAGAAAAACTGATCGAAATACATATGGAGGCAATGAAATGATTTTGGCTGAGACAACCAGTCACACACGAGACTTTTAAGCCAAGCCATTAAGCCACTTTCAGAGAAAAACCCATAGATCACTTCTTTCAGAAGTTTGTTCATGATGATGTTGTCTACAGTGACTATGTAACTTTCACGAATAAATTATCCAGTAAAGAAAGACACAACACCATGAAAATCATCATCCTAAGCTACAAATATACTTCATCATTCAAGATGCTATCCATCATGAACTGGCGTTGGTTGGTGAAATGCCTACAGAAACGTGTTTTAGCGGTTTACCAATTACTGTCAGTCCATGATGAATGTCACACTCCAATCAATCCCTACTAACCTTAAAACTCAACTATGAAATTTTGTTAACTTTGTAATTATAGGCCTCGTCCTCCTGTCTACTTGTAAGTAAATATGATCAAGTTTATTCAATGGCTGCATAATTCAAGTTTTGAATAATGTCTGTGAAACTGGAAGTTTTAACTTGAAATGCTATTTCTCTCCACTAAATCTAAGCGACACTACTCTCCTTATATGTGATTAAGGATACTGACAGATGAAGATTTGCTTGACTGGAACATCTTCATCAAGTTACTGAATGATTTGTATGTCTCTTTTGTTAACTGTGTTAAAAGTAGACAGTAGTAATGGGTTTATTTCAAACTAGACTTGTGATATAGCATGGCATTCTCAGTATGTACTAGTTTTGAGGGAGTTGTGGAGATTCGGAAATATTTCAAGTTGTTATTCATCGTAGACTGACATCAGTTGGACAGCTGTTTCGCCCTAGTATGTGATTCCTCAGCAGTGCACACCCACGATCCCGCACCATCAGGGATCGAGTCTGCAACCTTCAGGTTCCGTGGCCAGCACGTTACCATTGAACCAATGGGTCAGAATCCAGTGGTCCACATTTCCAACTTTTGTTAGCTCACTATATAGCGCAACCGCCACCCAATATCATCGTTGAGTAACTGTCCTCACGACCATCAGGCTTTGTCCCCACCGGTCACGACTTCTCATTGGAACTTCGGGAATACCTTTCGAAGCTAGTCCTCCAACTGATGTCAGTCTACGGTGAATAACAACTTGAAATATTTCCAAATCCCCGCAACTCCCTCAAAATTCAATCATATATTGCAACAGACTTAGCTGTGTTGATCAGGATTTGAAGAGCTAAAAATGGTAATGTTTTTGGTATACGATATCTGACGTTAAAAGTTTTATTAGAATCTATTTCATGTTCTGTATTGGCTGGGTGTAGAAGAATGGAACTTTTCACAACTTTCACTTCCTATTTTTCAAGCCAAGTCATTACATTTCCTGGTATTGGGAGATGCATATATGTAATGATGAGCTCTATATGACTTAATACACAGAAACAAATAAACTGATGTATACAAGATGAGGGAGGAACTTAGATCCTTTACTTTCGGACTGAGCTTTAGTCGACTACTGTAAGACAAACAAAGACAACGTGCATATTTCAAGCTTCACTTCGAAATTGAACTCTTCATCGGTGTATTCTTTAAATAACTAGATCAAATTTGAGTATAGTAACTTCACTCATTAGTACCACGTCTAGTTTTAGTCACTTTCTGGATTCACCCTAAACACTTTAACTAACATCAGTACCCTCAGTGTTCTAAATAGTTGAAAATACAGCTTATATCTCTCTATCTATTTCATCAGTGTATCGAAGACAATATTAGTGTTTGTTTCCGTTTTAAGTCACTTCGTCAAAACTTTCTTCAATACATATGAATCATTCATCCATTGATCCATCCAAATCAACGTAGGATCAGGCATTACTGCGTAACAGTCCAAGCTGCCACAGATCATATTAGTACATAAAGTAAAGAGATGAAGAAAAGAAAATTCAGTCAAAAGAAATATTAAGTGCTCAAAGAGAGAGAGAGAGAGAAAGGAAGAATGAGAAAATGATGAGATTTGGTTTAACGTTGACATGAGGATAATATGTATGGGGATACATCTGCACTACTGACGTCAGTTCTGAGCCATGTGATCACCTAGAGTCAGTCCCTAACCACTGGTTCCTTTGTCCCGTAGACCCCAATAGCACAGTCTGTATCGGCCCACATGGCTAAAACCAACAGTCAAAGACTTCATGCATTGATGCCATGTTTTAGACTTGCCACTTTGGGCCTTTATCCAGCTTGAACCTACCTCAGGAAACATTGTGTGACGAGTCAGATAGTGACTAGGTATACACAGAACCAGCCAGCTATCTCAGTTCATGAAGGTCTATAACCTCATCAACTGATTTTTCTATTCTCTCTAAAACTCTACACCTGACTTCTGCGTTACTTACGTGTTGACACCATGGAATACGGCCTATACTATGAAGGCAACGGTGGTCAAACACTTGAAGCCTTCTCATGTCTTCCACCTTCAATAGCTATATTTCACAGTCATACAGTAGAACGGAGACGGACTGCTGTGCAGTGCACGTTACTCTGAATAGAAAATTGTATATCACGGCAGTGCCATAGGTTGTTGTATTTCACTTCTCTTTAGGGAAATATCTTATTCATCGAGAACCAAGAAAATAACTGATATTGTTCATATTTTGCTGATTATACAAACAACTTGTTTGCTGGGGTAATGACATCAAGCTGTGCTTGTAGGATAAGAAGGAGCTACGATAACTAATTGACTTATTAGATCACGCTCTTGCGTTTGAATTAAAAGTAGTTGAGTTCCAGTCTTAGTAGGAACAGCTTCACTCACTGGGAGATAGGTACAGTGAACTGACAGGTCCCAAATGCGACGAAACGCATGTAATACTTGCCATATTTCTTCATTACTATCAAACTTATAAGTGAATTGTGTTATCCTTAAAAATCTCCATTATTATTCAGAAGTCATTTGAGTGAACGAAGAATACTCTTCCAGACAACTTCTTCACCTACTACAGTTGTATGTAAACACTGTGGAATTTAGCTTCAATAATATTCAGACTTCATCCAATAATTTGTGAATCATATTACATAGTTGAGGAATTCACTTCAGGAAGCGTTTTATGTCAGCCTTAATCATGGAATCAATTATTACTGGAAGTCAGTTCAAAGTAGTTGATTATATAAACAATTATAAATACAGTTTATATATTACAGTAAGGTGACGGTTTGATAAAACGATAAGAAAGTGTTTATGAGAGTTCGAAGAAATAAACTGAGAAAGATAATTTCTGGGACAACAGCTTCATATAATGGTACTTATATTAGGGGACAAAAGAGGTTAAGAAGACACGCCACAATTACTTCAGATTATGGGGATGAAAATCTTATTTACAGGATGGAATTAGAAGATTAAATTAGGTAAGGAATTTGTGAGTCCCGAATCAGGCCAAGTTAGTTGCATTTTTATTTAATCATGATTGCCACTGATTCTGCGGTCTGTTAGATTCGGAACTGGGTGCCTTTTGACAGGAAACGACGTATTCCTATACGTCTTATGATATGTTTGAACTGAGTGTGTCAATATGGAGGTCTTCAGCATACCTTTTTTAAACCATGCTGGGGAGTATTCATGAGCACACCGAATAGTGACACTGAGATTGAAGGATCAACTAGCCAGACTGGGCACTTACTGTTAAGTTTATCATTTTGACTGCTCCTATGGACCCAGTTAAACATTCCTTGGAATCCTACCCCAGGCAATCTAATTTTATAATCTCCTACTGTAGATAACTCCTCGTGCCAACAATATGAAAAAAAGTTTATCATATTCTCTTGGTATGTTTTGTTCCCTAGCATACGTAACATTCTGTTGAGCTATTATTTCACAAATTATCTTCCTTCGTTTATTGCGTCCACCCCTCATCAACACCTTCCTGCTTTTTATTAAACTATCACCTTATTACATTACATATGTCGTATAATCGTTCAGGTAATCAGTTATTACCATTTGACCATCTGAGATAGAGTTAGTTTCCCAGACTAGTATTTATACTGGGTGATGATTAGAGGTGGAATGAAAATCTGAACCGCGGCCGGATCCGAACCAGCTAAGTTGGTAGGACACCGAGCCGGTAATCCGGTGGTCGCCGGTTCGAATCCAGCTGTAGTCCAGATTTTCATCTCACCTTCAATCCTCACCCAGCATTAATACCAGTTTGCCAAACTATGGCTATCCCAGATAGTCAAATGATAATCAGTATTATGCTCCGTCCCTCTAATTCAGCTAGATTTGAATTTAGATGAGAAGTCCTGACTGACTAGGCAGCCAGTGTGAATACGATCATGTGGTAGTAACGCGTCACGAATTTACATGGCAGTCGGATAAAACAACCCTTGGTGATTGAAATGAAATAAAATGTGGTCAGCAGTCGGACCTCATAGCTCAGTTTGTAGAGCATCGTTTTGGAAACCCGGTGGTTGCTGGCTAGAATCCTACTGTGGTCCAGGTTTTTAATCATCACACAGTATAATGAGTTATTTTCAATTGAACTCCAGTAACAGTTGATTCTGACATTAACGTTCACACAAGACTTCTTCAACTGTATAATATGATCAATGAACAGTAAGCTGGGATCTTGCCATGCTTTAACTTTATCTTCTAATTAACCTGTTCTTCTAAGAGTGTGAGTTCCTGTAAAATGCCACTAAACGCAAGACAAAACAAGGAACATGATTGTCATAATGATATGTGTCCTTTTGTTAAATGATTTTAGCTACAATCCACAATTAAATTTGTAAGTTGAAATAAACAATTCACTCTGGTCAACTACAACAAATAGCAGTTTTATACCTACCATATCAATGTACATCCAGCTGACGAGTCCTAAATAGAACGAAATGCCCAACCTGGATTCCATTGGCCATCATAACTATATGAAATTATATCAGTTTCCAAAAGTTTCCAACATTTTTCGTTTGACATTTTTATTTGACAGCTGTTTTCATCATGGATTCATACCAGGTGGAGGAACATTGGAAATCTAGGAGCACTGGACAGGTGTTTCATCCTAGTATGGGACTCTTCAGTAGTGTTCATCCTCAACCATACCAGGGATTGAATCCGTGACCTTAAAGTTTCGTGACTAGCACGTTATCATTAAGCCAATGTCATCATTGAGTATTTGTCCTGCCGGTTACCAGGTTTATGATGAATACCAACTTGAAAACTGTCAAATTCAATTAAAAGCTGAAGTTTCTGTTATGAAGTGAAATAAAATTTTCAAGATCTTTCAAAGAAGCCCTAAATCTCTAAACTATTTTACAAGCATTGTGCTTCGACGTTTCGAGAAAAGACATGCGATCATATGTGCAGGTAGCAGATTAATTGAAGAGGCATGATCGATAGTGGGGGGTATTTCAATAAAGGGACAGAACGGCCTATATATATATCACTTGAAGAACATGATATTCAGCGAACAGACTCTTCTCAACGGAGTCATTTTCAAGCTGTACAATCGTGTATATATATATATATATATATATATATATATATATATATATATATATATTTATATATAATTTGAGAAATCATATCCCATGAGGAAAACTAAACACTATATTGATGATAATGATGACAATGCTAATAGAGCAGATGATGACATAGACATTTCAGTAATGCAAAAATTCCCATTTAGACATTTAGTAAAACAAACAATGTGAGTGAAGAAATATTTCTTTTCAATTAGTTCCTCATCAATGGCTCCATACTAATATAAGTAGCATTTTCAAACGTAAAATTACATACCAATCTAGTGGTAAGAGTTGTTCAATGAAAGGTTATCAATCTCAAAGTATCAAGAAGGTGATAATTGATCAGGTAATTAAGACAGTGTTAACTAAAGCAGAGATTAATTATCGTAGAAAGATTTTGTGGACAGGTTCTTACATAATTGACATTTTGTGTAATGGTAACTAAAGAGCAAAAATGAACTGTTACGTAAAATGGTAAATTGTTGACGGTAATTCCAGACAGTAGGGGGAGAGGAAGATGGCTAAATCTGTGATAATAATAATAATAATAATAATAATAATAATAATAATAATAATAATAATAGTAATGGAGCTATTAAAATATTAGTTATAGTGAATTGTGTGGTGGATGGAATGAAGAGTCTTGTTGTAATGAATGAGCTATGCAGATGGCCAAGGCAAAAAAGAGGCTGTACGAATCTCTTCTGAACACACAGACTTGGCTTGTGTAGGTGGATTCCTATGGCTTCTGCTGCATGTATGCTTTGGTTAACTGTCTTAATTACCTGATCAATTATCACCTTCTTGATACTTTGAGATTGATAACCTTTCATTGAATAACTCCCACCACTAGATTGGTATGTAATTTTACGTTTGAAAATGCTACTTATATTAGTGTGGAGCCATTGATGAGGAACTAATTGAAAAGAAATATTTCTTCACACACATTGTTTGTTTTACATAGACATTTGTAATCATGATAACAAAGCAGATTATGTAATGTACGGAATGGTTCATAGGAGGTATATAACTCAGAAGGGGGTGAGACAATTGATGAAAGTGGTAAATCAATTAAGTATTATGTAATAGGATTAGACAGGTTGGACAAAATGAAATCAATGTTTTCTAAAAAGATTAAGTGAAATAACACTCCAGAAACTAATCAAAGTGAAGGTAATTATGATAGCAATAATAGTGATAAAGGAAGGATACAAAGGGGGATAGAAAGATTAAATTAAGAAAGGGGGAGGGGGAGCTAATGGGGTGGGAAAATGTTATGGCCATGATAAAAACAGTGATCACTGCACATACTTCTTTTGTACACACAGATGAGGTTTTAGTTCATGAATAGTTAAAGCCTCCACTATTTTAAGGAGTTGAAAACATAGAGAAGTTGAGAGGTTCGGGTGAATTCGATAGATAGTTTTAAAGACATTGTCTAGATTTGTTGTGTGATGGGAGTCAATCAAATATTCTAGAATCGAACTTCTAACCGACTTTCTTTCATCTTTATAAAACCCAGCAGGAACATGTTCTCGTATACGTGTAGAAAGCATTCTGTGACTATGGCCGATGTACCTTGCTCTAGAAGAGTAGGTGAACTGGTAGATGCATAGAGAGGCGGCCAAATATCATATATATATATATATATATATATATATATATATATATATATATATATATTGCCTTTTCTATTTACTGAGGAATTGAGTGACCATCAGTATTGCAGTCTGAAGATTCATGTTCAAGCAATCACATATTATTTGTATGACCATGTTATGTTAGTTCTTTTTCATTCAACAAGATTTTGTTTTTCTGTACACAACTGTGTTATTCTAGAATTTTTTTCCTCGATTTTTTGCATACAAATATTTAGTGAAAATCTTACATTCACAAAGTAAATAAAACACTTTTTCAATTAATTTTATAGATAGTATTGATGTTTATGCATTACTTTACATGAGATTATATCATATTAATGGTCAGAAATAAACTTTTGTGTTACCGTGATTAATAATAATGTAGTTGCAAAGGAGAATAATCAATAGATGATAAGATTTTACAACTCTGAGAGAGCATAGATTACCCTAGGTTACACATACACCTCCAAATATGTCAAAATGTCCACCGCTTCCTCTTGATTGGCTCTAACCGTCTGAAAGCGAACACTAAGAACAATAAGGTTTAGTCCTCTAGGTTGGTCACAATAATTTGATTAGTAATTAAGATCAAGTGATATGAAAAAAATTGTTTTTCCCAGTAATCAGTTAGTGTATTTCATTCACTTTTATAGGGTACAGTTAAATGCCATCAACGATGGTGTTTCTAATCTCTTAGCTAGCATCAGTTCTTTTAAACAGAATGCTAACTGGTAAAAATATCCAGAGATATTTGTTCTCATGGTTTGACAGTAACAATACAAGTCTACTAGACCACAGCTATCTTAGATTACCAACCTGATAAAGGGTATGATGCTCCAACTCTCTAATTCACACAGATTTGGATTGGGGTGAAAAATTCTGACTGGTTAACCGGTACGATTTCGATCAAGCGTTACGAATTCAAATGACAGTTAAACGAAATCCTTTGTGATTGAAATGAAGACATCAGTAAATGTAGCTTATTCCGTTCACTTTTCAAAAATTACTTTTGAAGTGAGTGGACGATTGTAAGTAGGACCCAGGTAACTGTGATATTATTTTACTCGTCAACTATGTCAGAGATTTTCACTTGAAAAGAAAAAAGATTTGAATCTTTCTCAGTTGAATAGAGTAGTTCTTCAAAAAAGTACAGAAAATAGTCTACTTGCTGGCTAGCAGTGAAATGCAAGACCCTCACTTCGTCCTGTTTGGGACTCGTCAGCTAAATTTACCTACACCCTTGTGAATATTGTTCCCAGTGAGACTCGAAACCTAATACCGCTGGCTTCAAACGCTGAGACGTCATTTACTAGGTCACGAAGGAATGAGTGCCACTTTTTGTACAACAGGGAGTCAGTTATTGTTTATTGGTACGTGTTATTTCCTGTGAGAACAACACCACTTACTTAGGTGCAGCTACATTCAGCTAACAAGCACTATATAAGATGAAACGTGAGCTGTGGATCCATTGATAGCTATGAAGTATTGTGGCATTCATGTGGGAGCCTCTATGTCAACAGCAATTGAGTAATTCAACCCAGTATAGAATAGGGAGATTATGAGTACTAGTGAACAGTATTGAAGAACCAAGCACATTTGAAATTCTCCTCAGAACGAAATACCAAAAAAAATACAACAATATGAATTCAGAAGTAGTATTCAACATGGACTGGCATCAGTTGGGGAACCATTGGAAACCTGGGCGCACTGGACAGTTGTTTTGTCATGATGTGGGACACTTCAGCAGTACTCACCCACAATCTGGCTTAGGATCGAGCTCGAGACCTTCAGGTTTCACGGCGAACATGTTAACCATCCAGTCACTGGATCAGTTTTCAGTGGCTCACAGTTTCCAACTTGTTGCAATTCACGATATGGTGCGACTATCACCCCAGGTCTTCAGTTAACATCCACTTCGCTTCACTTATAAATTAAAAAATCCCCATTCATCTCAAAAATATGAATTCAGTTTAATTTAGTGTTGAGTATCAGAAGTTGTTCAACTGCATAGAAATATTTGTCTCTATCAGGTACAGAGATATGCCACTGACCAGTTTGCCTTAACAAACAACAACACAATAGCGGTTATCAGTTTTCTTGAAATCGTATAAAATATTCAGTCAATTCATTTCATTTTTCTCATGTTATTGAATTGATGCTGATGACGATGTACGGGACATCAGTGAAACAACATTTATCAACCCAACATCTAAACTCATAGAATAAATAAGTCTGAAAGTATGAATTTACCAATGGTTATAAAATAAGCTTGTTAGCGAGTATCAACACAGATGAAACTTATATCACATGAATGTAACCAATTCTATGAAGTTACTACACTGTGCAGATGTTTTGAGTAACAATGGTAAAACTGTCATCCACTCGGATGCAGGTACATCCAAGTGAGATGCAAATCTTAAATTCTACCTTCAGTCTCAATCCATCCTTACTGTCTACTTATTTGTTATGATGATAAGATTATTCAATTCCCTTCAGTGAGAATATTACATTCTCAGTCATTTGAAATTAACTCTGTACTGAAATTAAGAAGTCAGTATTGTTTACTGCCTCTAAAATCAAGTTTAGAACCATTCACAGTTTGGTGTATAATAGAATTCATAATTGTTGTAGTGAAGGCAACATTACTGATTCACTAATCCACTTACCTAAATTATATTCGTCTTTGTTCCATATCACAATGTAATTTATTATTATTATTTGTCCCTTGGGTTCCTAGTGGAACTTAGGGCTTCAGTAGGACGCCTCCATCGCACACTCTTCCCTGCAGTCTTTTGAACCTGGCTCCCTGACTGCCCAACACGTTTTCATTTCTTCCTCACACGATCTCCTCGCCCAACTCGCCTTTTCTTATCTGCATTCCACTCGAGTGCCTAGCATATGATGTCCCTGAATGATTTTTTCAGTGCATGCCCTTATCCATCTCCACTTCCTTCTGCATACTTCTTCAGTGATAGGTTCTTGGTTGGTTCGTTCCCAGAGTTCCTTGTTATTTATTCTTTCTGGCCATCTGATCTTCAGTAACAAGCCAGCGTAGGCAGTTATTCATGAGTATCTGTAGTTTGTTGGAAGTGCTTTTCGTAACGCTCCAAGTCTTTGAACCATATAGACTGAATTGATGTTGAAAATCTAGATCTTGTTCACGCTTTATGCTCAGTACAGTGCAGAAGATCTTCACACTGGTTTCAGATTAATGAACGTCTGTCTTAGTGTCTTTCCAATCCTGGGTTTGACGTCGTCGTCTGTGCCATCGCCTGGGTATCACGATGTAATTGAATGATCATAAAGGTGATCAACTTCTCTATCAAATTTCAATATCAGATTCATACTCTTGAATAGGATCTTCCTAGCAACGTCAAAACATTGAGATATAATTAAAAAATATTTGTTTATTTTGTTATTTGTTCTAATATACTATGCCAAAAATACACAAGTAAAAATACACCTTATACAATGATCCTGTTTCTTCAAATTTTGGTGAAAACGGTTATCTATGTTGAACTTTGTAAGCCATATAAGAACTAAGTGATCAATTCAACACTTCCCTTTATACAGCATCATTCATTTTATCGTTCAGTAAGTTATACATTGTTATCTATTTTTCTCTATATTTTACCTATAATAGAGCAAAGACTTGTTCTATAAACAGTATTGCTGAAATAAATTATTACTGATTTGAAATCAGTAGTTTTTATTTTGTAAGTTATGTCATATCGTGGACATTTAACATAAAGGTCTCTATAGCTTTCATCAATCTGAAATCAGTGTGAAGATCTACTGTACTCAGCACAAAGAACAAAATCCGGACCTTCAGCACCAACTGAGTCAAGTCATTGCTTCTATATGGTTCAGAAAATTGGCGCGTCACGAAAAGCACTTTCAACAAACTACAGATATTCATCAACAGCTGCCACCTACGCTGGCTCGATACAGAAGCTCAGATGAGATAGCCAGAAAGAATAAGCAACAAGGAACTGTGAGAACGAACCAACGAAGCAAGAAGCTGTCGCTAAAGAAATATGCACTGGAAGAAAGTAGAGATGCACTGAGAAGACCGTTCGAGGACATCACGCATCAGGCCAGGCCCTCGAGTGGAACCCAGATGGGAAACGATGAGTTGGGCGTCCGAGGTGAGGGTGACATGGAGGAGATGGTGTGAGAAAGAAATGAGAGCTTCTGGGCAGTCGTGGCGCTAGGTGGAAAAGACTGCAGAGAAGAGAGTGGAATGGAAGCGTGCTACCGAAGCCGTATGTTTCACTAGGAACCCAAGCGAAAAATAATAGTAATAATAATATCTATGCGTAACTCAGATCTGATTATAAAGTGATGATGGACAATTGGTTTTTGGCAGCATTTGTACAGGTGGAGGGGAAAAACACCGTTGATTAATGACTTTTAAATACCTCGACTAGTGTTGAGCTGGTCACTCACAGGCATGGATAAATACCGACAAGTGTGATGATATTCTGATCATAGTTCTTGTAGAAAGTCAGGATCACGTGATGCTACCAAGGTTTATTGTTTAAGCTTGAAAGACAACAAATATAAATCATATCATTTACTTGACACAAAATGATCGAAATCCTCCGAAATATAACAAAATTTCGATAGACATTTGGTTTAGTTTCAGAATTATCTTTGAAGAAAAGTGGATCATTTTAGTCTGTTTACTAGAAATGTTATACAGTGAAACAGTAACATTTACTGGATAAGATTAAACAAACACAGACTAGTGTCTATAGGAAACCTACCCATTCGAATAGCTACTTAAACTTCGAATCCTCTCACTCCATTTCAGTTAAAGTAGGCTCAGATGGATGATCTTGGTTGTATTGTGTTCTGTGAGCTCAGTTGTTTAATTGTGGAGAAGCCTTTATCGTCTTCCTAGACAATGACATCATCAGCACTAACCTCAGTATGAAGTAAGCTGCCAATTGGCCAAGGAAACTATATCCGTCCTGCTCAATGAAGACACAAACCTTTCAGAATGCATAAAACCTAAATGTTCAAGTTTGTTCGAACTCATCGAAATTTGTCTGACAACATACTTCCAATTCAACGACAAGATATACAAACAGATGAAAGGAACTCTAATGGGGTCACTGATATCCGGACTACTTGTGATTAAACCAAAAATTTGGATTCGTTATGTGGACGATACTTTTGTCATCATTAAAAAAGATGATATAAAGAACACTTACAGTTTGATCAACAACGTTTTCAATGACATCAAATTCATAATGCAGAAGGAGTCGAACAACCAACTACCATTCCTGGATATTTTAGTCAGTAAGACAAATACCGGAAAGCTGGAAACCCAAGTGTATAGGAAGCCAACACACACTGACTAATCAAATCTTCAACTACAGTAGTAACAACACACAAAATTAGTTGTCTGAAGACTCTATTCAAAAGAGCGAGAACTCACTGCACTGCAGTACAACAACTTAACGGAGAAACGAAGAAAATTACTTGATGTCCATCCTAAAGAAGAACGGCTACTCAGGAAACTTTATTACAAGATGCCTATCTGATGCATCATCAACTACGAAGTCATTGACAGAAATCAGTTAACACATCATCCTACAATACATAAAGATGTATCAGAAATAGCAACATGATTACTAAGACCACTTGGAATTGGTGTGACCATTCATAAACCAACAAATTCCCTGCAAACACTATCATGCAGACGAAAGGATGCAACTAGCAAAGAAGACAAACCGTATATCATATACAAAATAAACAAAGTGATCATCCTCTTCACCTTCGTCTACATGAACACCAATTGGCCATTAAACGTCACACAGGACATTTCACCACTCATTTCGATGCATGTGGATAACAACTATGGACATGAATTGAATTTTGACAATGTTGAGATGTTGGTTAGAGAGAAGAAACGCAAAGAATATCAGAGAATTCCTAGAAGTTTTTCATTCAGATTAGTCAGTCAGCAATCAATAGATGGATGTATAGACATAGACCCAATCTATCAACCAATGAGAAAACTGATGAAAGACAGAGAGGTAAGAGGTTAAGGAAGAGGGACAGCCAATAGGAAGATGTATACAGTCAGTCAGCAACAGACAACAAGCCAAGGAAACAAGTAATCACAAACCACTTACTCAGGGCAAGTTAGTGAACCATTCGTGGAGAGATACTGACAGCTCACTTCATACTGAAGTTAGTGCTGATGATGCTGTCTAGAAAGACGATGAAAGTTTCTTCATGATTAAACAACCCAGCTCAGAGAACACAATACGACCAACAATTTATTCCTTAAATGACAAGCAATAATGTGTATTTCTCTGTAATTCATTTGATATTTGCAGGGAAGCGTTATGGATATTCGAGTAAGTTTCGTGCGTTTTGTCACTGTAATAATGTAGACAATTTAAACAGTAAAGCTGTGAGGGTTATTTAAGCAGCAGTCGGTTAATCGTAGTTTGAAATAAGCTTATCTGATGTCGTATAAATTACGGATTTTTCTATGAAAACCAAACGGCCTAAAAATTTTGGTCACAACAAGAAAATATTAATACCATCTCACTTCAGTGGATAATTTCGGTCTATAGTCTGTTAATATTTATATGCTTTCCGTTCTCGTTTATGATCATTACGCAACCCATTTAATTGTCTAGTCCCTAATATGCAGCGGTAACCAATGTCTGACATCAAAGTATTAAGAGTTGTCATGTTAGGTTACTGAGCCTAGTGGTCACACAGTAAACTGGACTGATAGACTCCGTTGAATGCTGAACGCTGTGATCTACTTGTGGTCGTTTCACGTATTCATTCTACATCTAGATTATCTTCTTAGTGACCTAAATCTATCACCGTAAAAGTCCTTAGTTTTGGCAATGAGTGATGCACTTTTGATTCACCGAGATAACATCAACTTCCGCACACTTGCACATTAAAATCCTTAAAGTGGGTAGCCAGTATTGAAAGCTAGACTAAGGATATCTTACCGATTGTTCTGGTCAGACATTTCGGGAACTAATCAAAACATTAGTCGTAGTTGGTGTGTTGTCTTTCTTCCTAATAACGATGTGTTCATCTCTGTGAAGATTTTTTAGACATTAATTCCTGCCTTGTTTTAGTATTCAGTTTATTTTTAAGGTAGTTTAGTGTAAGTGTTACTACTAGCCAGAATCTTCAACTTTGTTCATATCTAGGGAGTTCTATGAGACAAGCAGTAACGTTTCTTGTACAACACTGGCCTCAGCTGATAGAGCGATCTTTGGATGTGTTTGTTGAATGTATGAACCTTTCTCAGTATACTTTGGATCTTATCTCCCAACATTCTTCAAATCTGTTGCATAGATTCTTGAAAATCAACTGTTCAGTCTTCGGATCAATTTTCAGAAACTCATATCTCATGATGCATTTCATTCACTTAACCTCTAAATCTCACCACAAATAAGCTATCGAGATGTTATCTGCTTGATGGTTAGCAACTGAATCTAAGATGCACGTTTCGTCTTGGTTGGTACTCGTCAGCTGCATGTCTCTACACTCCAGTGACTCGAATTCGATACCCGTCACTCAAAACGCCTAAGCGTTGCCTACTAGGCTACTGGAGTATGCGAGCTACCTCTTGTATGACGGGTAACACTGAGATACTAGTTTACTCAGTAACTGGGATGTTTAAAGGAACACTTCTGAGATAATCACTTCAAATGATACATTTTAAAGTCCTTCGCAATTATCCTCTTCATATCCACTCTCAAGTAGGTGTGTAAGAATAGAAAAGAACAGTATGCACCTCTGTTCCTGAACACTCAGTTGGTACTGGATATCAAGTAGATGCTTCCCTAGTATTTAAAATTACTTACCACATGCCAGTTAATACATAGTGAACCATATTTATGGGTGGATAAAATGTCTTATTAAATCAGAGTTTGCTACTGTACACAACAGAATAACAGACCTGAGCATATGAATATGGAATGTGATAGCTGAGTTTGAAATTTCTTGTGTTTTTACTTACAGGCTAAGAGAAATTAGTCCAAAATAATTTGATAGTTGCTAACGAGGGAATTTAAAAGATGCGTTTCCGTATATTATTAAAAATGATCCCTTGATGATCTCAAATAAACGAAACTACGGTGCACCATTCACATAGTATCACTCTACTGATTAGACTAATGAAATCTAAGGTAGACACATTGTTGACTATTTTCGAAATGCTACAACTTTTATTTATTATAGTTTTTCCCTTGAGTTCCTAGTGGAACATAGGGCTTCAGTAGCACATCGCCATTTCATTCACTTCTCCTCAGTCTTTTTATCCTGGCTCCATGACTGCACATAACCTTTCATTTCTTTCTCATACTATCTCCTCCATGTTACCCTAGGACGCCCAACTCGTTGTTTACCATTCAGGTTCCACTTGAGGGCCTGCCCTGAAACTTGATGTCCTCAAGTGGTCTTCTCAGTGTATATGCAATCCAATCCATGTCCACTTTCTTCTTCTGTATATTCGTTTGGTGATAGGTTTTTTGTCGGCTAGTTGTCAAAGATCCTTGTTACTTATTCTTTCTGGCCTTTTCATCTGATTTTCAGTATGGAGTTAGCGTGGGCAGCAGCTGTCAATGTATGTCTGTAGTTTGTCGGAAATGAAATGCTACAATGTACTTGACAAAACTAAAGTGAAACCGAAAGTGAGATGGAAGTTTGTTGCTGTCATGAAGACTCTATACAAATACTTCTTAGTTAAAACTAAGGGTGTATAACTACTTCTCTTTGTTCCAGGACATTCTGACGACAGTTTTGAGGGCATAAATGATGACGGTAAGGATAAGCTTTCAAGCGAAAAACATTTCGACAACGAATGTTCGAATGATATCTGCTTACTTTGTAACAACGTACAGGGCAGTCAAAGTACAACCAGCCAGTTGGTGATCAGTAATTACGGGTATGGTATGTATTTTGTGCTAGGGAATGTGCAAATTCTTCCACATGATTCACATATGCGAATATCTGCACATAAGCTTAGTGCTGAGGCATCAGAAGTAGTCAAAATGTGTATGTATTAGGGTAGATATATGAGTGCTAATGGATGTGAGACTGTATTTTAAACCATAGCAGCATATTCAAATCTAGCTAACTTTGAACGCCATCGTAAATGTAGCGTTACTGAAAAATTCCGATGTACAATGTATCAATGCGAGATCTGCTCTATGCTTGTAAAATTTAACTTTTTTAAGCTGAGGATGTCCGACAGCTATAGGATTCTCAGCATTCCATGGAAACAATATGCAAGTAATTCAGAGGTGGAGCAGTGTGTGTATAGGGGTTATGGAGATCGTCATACATCGAATGAAGTCATCTTGAAATAACTCCTATGATGTCTGAGACATACGGTACAAATTTCGACCCAAAATCTTGTAAACATTAGCACCGAACTCAGGTGTGCATCTACAACGAAGTTTACCGGAGACATGTGATGTATTTCAACAATTCGCTTCACCCAGTCTTACCATAAATTTACCAGTCCAGGCATTTTTATACGAAAGGTGAACATAGAACAGTGTAAGGCAGATAAATTAAGATAATATTAGATTTGAAAAATAAAGAATGATAAGAAGGATGAACAAATTTTCAGTTATATATTACAGAAACTAATCGAAGTATTCAGTAATTTTCTTCGCCTACATCTTTCTTCTTCTAGCAACCTAATGTTGAAGAAGTATGAAAAGCAGCTAAGAAATAAATAATCTTAATGTCTGATTTATTATCTCAGACGCTTATTGTATGATATGCATCAATGTGCAATGAATGTTTGCCTAAACAACACTTACTACTCCAAATATTTCTTTTCATATGAATATCATTACTGTTTATATGGAAATTTTCTTCAATATTGAGTTGAAATCCTGTGAAACACACGAAGTCGTTATTCTAATTTTGATAGAAAAATTTTCAAATCCTTAGTTGCCTTCTTTTATAATGTCACCAGACCCTTTAAAGAAGTTTAGAATTCCTAAAACCCTATACAACCATCTATTATGCCTTGAAATTTCAAGGAAAGACAAGTGATCAGAAGTACAAGCCTGAGATTGGTTGAAAGGGAAAAAATTAGGGAAAATTGCTCTGTAGAAGTAAAGAATCATACCATCTCCAAAATCATAAATCCCTATGAGGATAGAAGTATGAAATTTCTTTTCACACATTACTTGTTAAAAAATATAGGACTGATGAGTTATTTAGGCAGTATCATTGTTTCCAGGTAATTAATTATATTAAGGATGCCCATCATTGAAACAAGGAACGCCAGAAGAGATCATACAACTTCTATTCACTCAAAAATGGCCAACAAACCTAGTTATAAAGGGTAAAACTATGGGTATATTAAGAAGAAAGAGAACTTTGCATCGTCTTCCATAAACAGAACTCTCTGAATATGCTGACAAGAGTTCACATATACCATGAAAATGGTAACAATGAATGCCTATGGTGCATTGGAAATCGAATCAATAGTGTTGGACGCCTCTAAAAACGTGAAATCAGTTAAAGTTCAAAAACTTCATTTTTTCAGCCTACTAAATAAATGTACATAGAGTTTAGACATTCTTTGAATAGCGAATGAATATTTAATATCTGTTCCACGATCTCGTACAAAATGTACAGAAAACTCCTAGTCCATTAGCGAATTCAGATACCCGACTACTGTAGCCCCAATAAATCCACGAAGTGACTTGGGGTTAACTAAATTTTTAGGGCGATGTACGACTTATCCTGGGACTGTAGTGCAGATAGGATCTTTGCATGTTGTGTCAACCCAGTCGTAGAAGAAAAATATGCAAACTTAAGAGATAAACAATGGGAGAGGAAGATAGGACAAAGAAAAAAACATTTTGGATAAATTCGGAGAATGAAATGAAGAAAAAAGTGATATGAACAACTCAGTTGAGAAGGGTTGAATTATCGAAAATACGAGAGAGAAAAGAGCAGGAAAAACCAAAAAGAGGAGGTTGGAAACACGAATAGTAGTTATATTACTAATTAAAAAGTAACAGCAGTGGTAGAAGACTAAATTTTGTTCATTAGAATTCTGGCAGTAATAAAGGAATCCGTATGAAAATAAGGGAGTATGTTGAACTGATGCTACTTCAGTTAATTACCTTAACCCAATCCTCATCCTAACTGGATCAGCACAGCCTATATGTCACTGAGTACCTGTCTAACATTTTTTGGATATCAACAGGTGGATAGGTTGCTTCTTTGACAAGTAAAGTGTCACAGTGTCTGCGGAGTCAAATTATGCTTGATCGCACTGGGGTTTTCGCTTTCTGATGAGCGATTATGTTTGGGATCACATGGAGATCACTACATACGTCTTTCACCGTAATCAGTGAAGAAGCATCAGTGCGGCCATACAAAGTGATTGCGACAGGCTACAAATATGGTGCGATGTATGTCCGCCACCACTGAATACACAGAGGTTTGGCTTCATGCTGCTCGGTAACAAAGTATGCTAACCAATCTTCTACTCGACAGCCTTCTACTCCAACAGCTAGTAAGTATTTATGACCTCAGAATCATTTACTCTGGTGACACTTTTCTATCCACCTGTTCTTTGTGGACTTCTATGAAGTGTGGCGACTTGAGCCGATGTACTTCTGTGCTGAGCTCCACGTTGATTCTGCCAGTCGGTAACTCGAATGTCCTTTCCTTTACGAAATTCATAGGGTCACGGTAGTAAAATTCACTTCACCACAGTAGCTTAATACACCGAAATTTTAGCCCTTACGAAACCACTCTTATTCTGTATGAGTGCGACCGCTACTAGGATATTATCCTGTCATACTTTTTTGCTTACGGTCCACTGATAACTAGAAAGCAGAGGAGTCCCAACGGTACTTAACCAGGCTTATTTTCCCTGGTATATCATGCACAGACAGATGTCATACTAACTGAACCAGAACCTATATGCTGAAAGAGAATAAAGCTGAATCAACATTTTCTACGAAGTCCTAAGACAACAATGACAATATATATTTCGAACAACAAATTATATGAACACATGCTGTTGTACAGGCAATATCTGCTACTTATTGTTCCCGGTGAAGCTGAGAAAATTTAAAGAGAATAAATCGTCACATCATGCATAATATGCCAGAGGATGCTATTATTCTCACGTTGCTACTCACAAATATTAACTAATAACCCTTTCACTACACATCAGTAGTGAATAGCAACACAGACACTGCCATTCAGTATGACCTCTAGTCAGGCAATTGTGATTAAGCCTCAACGCTTCAGTTAATGAGTCGCATAAACGGTGAAAGTGCATGGAATATCAAGCGCCAAATGTAAATAAAACTGGAAAAATGCTAGTACCCAATAAATTTTTGCCGTTTACAGAGATCATGTAAGACTGGATTTAAATCCTGGCATGGACCGATGACAAAGCTTGGGTTCAGTATCAAATACTTTCAAGTGGTATGTAGTGACCGTTTAGGTCTATGTTGTTGAAAACAAATTCATTGGAATAAATTAAGCTAAAGTTGTCGCTCAACTCAGAAACTTTTGTCATTTCACGGCCCACGATATATAGGGTCCACCATTAAACTATTCAATATGTCTTCAAGGTTGGCGCTTCATATGAGGTCAGTTCCAATTTTCTTCACTACGAGGTGAGTGGCTGTCAGTAGTCGAACACTCTGTACGTTCGGATACAAACAGCATGTAATACCAACATTTTCGGATAAAATTCCAAATGGAGCCATACATTTAGGGTGAACTATCCAAATAATCGTTATGCGGCTGCTGAATTATGAATCTATCTATCGGAAAGAAAACGAAACGTGGATGCGGAACTCTGTGTGTCAAAATTTGATATAGACTTCGGCAAGATTTCAGATGCCGCAAGACCAGATCCTAGTTTCAACTAACACTGAACCAATACATCGACCAACTTGGAGTACTTAGGATTCCTGACGCACCTTACACGAACGATAGCATGCTCCTCAATGCTTGCTGAACATCCAGAGCTCGACACCTTATAATCTGATTCATCTGCTTAAGAGCCTTTCCTTTTTGATCCCGCGCAATTTTTGTTATTTTCGACTTCAAATCAGCGAGAAACTTTAATATGAACATTTTAGTGCGCTTGATGAAAAGAACGAAGGGTATACATTTACAATTACAACACATCCTGTAGAACGTTTATGTGGAAATTTTCCTACGCATACCCCACCAACACAACTAGAAATTGTGTGCTAACTTCCATACTCTTGTCAAATTTATCTGCCTACAATATGCACAATTCTTATAGGAACAAAGTACCATAGTATCTGGACGCTAGAAGGTGACCCAGATAAGAAAACTTAAGGATGTGGAGAACACAAAAATATCCACACATAAGTCGCCACACGGCGGCTGGTTTTTGTGTAATTCCTTGGTCTCCTATGTGTATTCGTGGTCATAGTGTCTCCTATGCTAGCGGCTGTTTTTAATCTTAATGCTGCCTTAGCTTGGCTTCGCTTAATTGCTTTCCTCCCCTTCTACAAATGAGCATCCCACCCACCATTCCCTTTTCTTGTTGTTGTCCTCCGGGTTTCTAGTAGTGCAAGTCATTTGAAGTGATAAATGAGGTTCAATTGTGGCATCAGTAGAGGTGCAATGGTCACGAGTACTGCTTGATATGCAATATATACTAAGTGACAATGTAGTCAACAATGCATGCAAGTCTTGGTGAGCTGAAAGCAGGCAGAAAAATGCTTTTAACCGTCAAATGACTCAAATGTAGTGTAAAACTATTCCAAAAATATAGTAAACGGATGTAAAGATGGCAATAACCGATCGCCGAAAATAATGGCGGAGATAAACACGAAAAACATACCGGCCTGTATAGGAATATCTTTGTGCAGCCTACGGCTCTCGTACTTATGATGACCCTCGAATGCGAAACAGGACAAAACTGGCGATCACATAATAAAGAAATTAGTCGGATGCACTAGGAATATCAGTACTCAATACTTAATACCTCAACCCCTTCTGCACCACAAAGTATCTGTAGCTGCGATATGATAGCATTCAAAAGACAATGGTGGTCATTTCTCTCCCCGTGGCCATATGAAAGGTGTTTGACGCTACAGCATAAACTGCTTATTTCCAAGGAGCATGTGAACAGATTGACCACCGGTCTTGAGTCGTCACCAACCGGTGAATTCCCAAACCGGATGCAGAAAATTTCGCAACACCTAAGTTGATGAAATCTCCGCCTCCACCACATTCGTATCTCGGTCCCACAACTTCATTACACTACTGGATGTTGATGCTGGATGCATCACCATGTCTGGCTGCTTGTCAAATCGGCCGCCCAACAGTTCCACCATCTCACTCTTGTTGGAGGGTTCTTCGGTCGGTCCTGTGATCGGGTTTAAAGATTTATACGTTGGTTCCCGTTGTGGCGCAAGCCAACATAGGCTCTTAGGATTGGGACCTAGCTGTTTGGAAAGTTACTCTTGTATTTGTACCCATCACTGTGGTCACCAATGTTAAATGGGTTGCGTAGCTTCTTAGTGACAATAATATATTTCGGATAATAAACTACGCGAACACATGCCAATCTTACAGGCAATGTCTAAATGTTACTTACCAACTGGGATTGTAAAAACTTAGAAAGAAACGAATCATCGTACCATACAAAGTGTTCCGAGGTAAGCAATCGTTTAGGTGTTGCTGGTCACAAATGCTGGATAAAAGCGATATCGTTAGACAGCAGCGGTGAAAATTAGTGAGGGCATACTCTGTCGGTATGAGAAGTACAACAGTACATTGTAGATCGAATGTTGAGAACAAACGAATCCAAAGATATGTCAGTACTTAACAAGTTCGCACTGTCTACAGATGGCAAGTGAAACAGGAGTTAAATACCTGGATTGGCGGCGGGGGATGATTTAGGTCTGCTATTGCATGGTGTCAAGCAGAGTGTAGCGTTTGTTTAGGTCTATAATGTTGTAAGCAGAGTCATTTGAACAAATTATGCCGGAGATGCAATTATCTTTGGCTACTGTTGTCATATCACGGCGGAGAATAGATGAGGTTTCACCATCAAACCATCCGATAAGACTTCACGGTCGGCGCGTCATACAAGGTCACTTTCGGTGAGCCTCGGTTACAGGTGAGTGGTTGTCAGGAACGGAAGAACGTGCATGTTTAGATGCAAACGGCATTTATTATCGATGTTTTTAAATGCTCTCTCAGTGGGAGTCATGAATTTGGGAGGGGTTGTAGTCTGGGATGAATTGTCTAGCTCTCGGTGGTTTTGCATCTATAGGTGGTAAAAGATGATAGTTCTCACGTGTTAAATAGACGTTCAAATTGTATCTCGATGCTCAGTGTGCGTTGGTATGATCCGCCATCGTAGTCTGCATATCGATTGAGAAAGGGAAACGTGGAGGCATAAGAAGTGAAGTTAGATTTTGGGTGAAGCAATATTGAAGACTTGAGTATCTAGGGAGGACACGAGGATTAAGGGGCTATATAGTTCTATATTCCACTTGTAGAATAACATTGAGGCTTTATGTGGTTCATTTCGCACGTCCTGCATTAGGCTGTATCACAAATACTTAGAGATAGTGACCTCTGCACGTGTGCGCCAGTAGGAGCTTTGATAGCACATACAGGGTTGGGGGAGGCAATTATCATAATCCTAAGGGAAGGGAGGGTACAGGGCGTATATTGGGTCTACTGACCTCAGATAAGTGTGGTTTCCATAAGCCTCTACCACCGGATCCGTCACCTCATGTTGTCAAGCTGTTTTTATGCTTTGAATTACCTTGTGGCCTGTCACCAATACTCGCGTGACACATACCATCAAAAAATTTCTTTTAAAGAAACCTTTTTCCCTTAGCTAATTGTAACGCTTCTTGCAGAAGCCTATGACCACCGCACGTTTGCTTTAGCATTTGTAGGGTGGAGGTATGTGAGTGCTTGTTCAACAGGGTATGCTCAGGGTAAGATTAAAGTCGGAGAAATTCGAACACTGGTAGCGATAGGCTATATTTGTTTGCTTGGAATAAGGGATGAAAGATTTATTTTCCATAATTCACAACGACCAGTCAGTGTCCGAGGAAGTGGAGGTTACATCGGAGTGGCTTCAGAGTTCACTGTTGCAATTCGCATTGCACTCCGCTTGCTGTCTGCTCTACGTCCGTTGGTTTATTAAACTTTAACTTAACTTATGCACCTATTTTTCGGCACTGTTTACTTTCGTCCTTGCTTTTTAGTCTGCTTTGGGTCTGGGCACCAGCAGCACTACTGTACATGGTATCACCATTTGAGAGTTGGCCGTCAACGAACTGGTGAGAACCGTTAGATAGGAGGAAGTTACCAGGTAATCGTTGAAACTGGGCGGAAGATCGACATGCTCGTATAGAGGCGGGAAGTTTGTTCCTCAGCGTCCTGCATTGAGCTATGAAAAACTTGCATCGAAGTACTGAGCGATACTTATTTATTGGAATGGTGTGTTCGCTATTACGGAGACCATATGCTGATGTTGGTTTGGGGGCGATAGCACGGCTAATTTCAGATTTTCCAAATGTAAGACTAAAAAGAAAGATTAAGTTGAGCTCCATGTGTCTCAGCCAGGATGATTCTAGTTCTAGATTTTCGCACCTTCCTTCACAGGGGAGCCCCCGTTATGTATTAGTGGGCACTGAGTAACCTTCCGTTGGATGTTCCCCACTCGATTCCTACCAGATACTTACATGTTGCTATTGGATACTGTGCAATGCTCTGATATTGAGCAAACCATAACTTTGTGTGGCATAAGTTTTGACTCTAGTGGGAGGATGTTTCTGTGTGGAGGACGTGTGAGTCTTCTGCATTTGAAAACTACTGAATCTGCATGCTCCACATGAAGTCAAATTGCTGGAGCGAGTGATGCCGATGTTCTTCGCAGTGTTGAGTATCTGTGGTGCAGTTTCCTTTAAGTGCAATGTTACATCTGGGTTGGATTTATTGAAATGGAGGATGCCACCTCTGTTTGAGTTTGAGGGGGCGCTGCCACGTCACGCTGCATGCGAATATCCTCTTCAGATCTTCTTGTATTCGAGCGAAACCTTGTGTTATTGCTGCGCAGGAAAAGCTGTAAACCGTCTTCAAGTTGCCTGCATAAAAGTGGGGTATGCCACTTCGGGTAACGCTGCAGATGTCGTTTACATAGATTGGTAAGGGTAACTGTCCTAACACATTGCCCTAAACGACACTACTTTTTGTAGGTCTATTAGAGGAGCAGCAATTACTGAACTTTAATACTTGAAAGCGTCCCTCTAAGGACGTTTCAGGCCAGGACAGCAATGGGTCTTGGCAACCACATGACTGCAGCCTGGTGACCAGGTGTTTATCAGGCATCTTATTGAATGCTTGCTTGAAGCTTAAGAAAAGGGTAGTCACAACTGCGCCCTGGTCACGCTAGCTTGTAACACCGTCTAGATAGTCAAGATAGCCGGAAAACATAGCCGGCCTTTTAAGAATCCGTGGTGTGCTGGAGAGAATAATTGTTTTGTCATCGTGTAGTCAACAACTTCCCTCACAACCACCTTTTTCAAAGTCTCAGATACTACTGCCGTGATGTCTATAGGTCGGTAGTGCTCTACATTGGATGTCAGTCCACATTTCTGTTTGGAGTATGTATATGACAGTTCCCAGTTCTCAGGATAATCGCCACTGGAGGGGGACATATTAAAGAGCCTGAAAAAAATCAGCGGTATATCTTCGCCACCTCTTTCTAACAAGACGGTTGGAATACTACCAGGTCCAACACTGTTTGAGGTTCGAAGTGATACTATAGCTAGAGAAGTGTTTTGTTGAATGGAGCGCACAGCACTTATCAGGTGAGTTAATGTTGATGGCATACCGATGACTACTGTTTTGTTCGCATGTGTTAGGCAACTAGCAAATCGATAAATGAACAGCTCTCAGATCTGTAGTGGTTCATCGTGGAGGTTGAACAGACTAGGAGCACTATTTCTGGAGCTGCTGGTTCGGGTTTTCATCAGTCTTACTGGTGCTTCTATATCACTAGCTTTACTGCACCGAATGAGCTCTTGTTTAACGGCTTTCGGTGCCCTTTCTACTCAAAATGTGTCGCACTTGTTTTTGAGCGTGGTAAGCGATGAAAAGTCATTCAACCTACAGTACTGTCTCGCACAGTTACGCATGTGATTGCTTACTTTCGTTGGAATAAATTCAACTTTGTTTTTCTCAATTTATCTTCGGAGCGGTTAAGCTATATAGTCTTGGGCTGTGCCTATATATTCACAAAATAGATCAAAGAGTTCTTTGGTTGAGCTGCTGATGAGGCAGGGACCCCAATCTAAGCAGCGCAGAAACGATTGTAGTTCGTCCTGCTAAGCATACTTGCAGTTTCTGGGCAGAACTATTCCTTTCTTTTGGGCTAATTTGGTGCTAGGTATGTCGAAGCATCCATATACTATCTTGTGATCGCTACCTGGAACTGCGTACCTACCTGGAGTTTTGTGGGTGTGGTTCCGTTTGTGAAGACTGGGTCCAGGACGCTACTGTACCTGGTAGGGTGTTCCACATGTTGTTGCCAGCCCTCTGTTTCAAGAATGCCTGTAAATTTATCAAAGCGCTTTGGACAGCTGATTGGTTGCCACGTTACATCTGGCATGTTGAAGTCACCACATATAATTTTCGCTGTGTGTGGTAGTGCTGCTACACGAGCGAACTCGTTCGCTAGCTTTTCTCCGTATTCGAATGAAGAGCGAGGGGGTCGGTAGATGCATCTTATTAGGAGGAATGTGGAGCGAGTACGTTTGGCGACAATTCATACTAAGTCGTCAATCTCGCTTACCTCAGAGGTTGAGCATTGCGTATCAGTGACGTCAGACTTTATATAGATAATTCAGCCTCCTCCTTTACGATGCAGTCTGTCCCTCCTGCACAATGAATATTTGTCGATGGAGATCTCTGTGTCGTGAGTTTCGGAGAAACACCATGCTTCTGTAATCATTATCTCAGACGGATCACAAATCAGAGATAGCAGTATAATGTCCTTCGTTTTGTTGCATACAGGGAGGGCATTAGTCAGCAAAACAAGGGCGAGTTAAGGGTAAAAATGTGTTTGGATATTCCTCGAAAAATGTCAGCATCTCTGCACATTCCCTGTAGGTTCCTTGCGTACACCGCGCTAGCAGCTTGTCTGGTCAATGACTACGATTTGGTTCACTATCCGCCAACTTTGTCCGTTGAGGGGTCTGATCGAGGTGTGCCCCTGTCAGTGATCGCAGAAGTGTCAACAGATATGGATCATCTGGGCAGCAGTTATTTGGTTTGGCCATAAAATGAACCGAGAAACAACGTTCGGCAGTTTTCCTGGTGTGGCTGTACCAGGGTGCCATGGTATTTTGGTTATCCCTGCTACTTTTTCTTCCGTTGTCTTGGCTACTCATTTGGCCTTACGCAGTTTGATTAACCTGAATGTGTCCATGGTAGGGTTCGTACAGATGTTCAATGCTACCTGTACTTTTTGTCATCTGCCTATCTGAAGCCTATAGTTTATGCGCTGGCTGACGTGGGGGTAGACTAGGCTGCTTGCGCGCTAGGCTTCGGAACGTCCTATGGTGGCATGGTGCTTGTGACCGGCGCCCAGTATGTTTATAGGCTGAGTAACCCCTGTTGACGACGTTGCAATGTCTTCAGCATGGTGTTTGATAGACAGCTTAGCACTTGGTTTGACGGTGGTTTGTGTGATGAAGTGAGACTGGGTTTCTACTTTTGTGGGTAATACAATCGTTTTTGAAAGATCATATTCCTGTTTCCGAGTGTAGTTCGTCGATTTGTCCAAACCTACTATCATGCCATCGGCTCTACTACGCCTGTATGTGTAGGCTATTTTGGGGACTTTGATGTTCCTCATTCCGTTGTTTTAGTACAGTAACCAGTTAACTAACAGACTGTGTCGCTGTTGTAGATACCACGGCTTGACAAGAGTTTGCAACCTTTGGTATTTTTATGCGGGTGCGTCTTTAACAAGGTGTTAAGTCCTTTGAAAGTTTGAAACTTTTGTACCGTGTGGCTACACTGACAAGTTGATTGGATGGTAAGAAGTGTCTGGCTAGGTAAGAGCTATCAAATTTGAACAACGGAGGCTGGTACATTTCCTTAGCTTCCTGCGGAGGCGGATGAAGTGGCATTCTGTGAAAGACATATTACGGGCTCACAAACATAAGGCTTTTAGTTGTTTGATTGGTTCGTGGTTGGGCATGTTGTGTACTAGCACATCCAATATCCAATATTGATAGTGCGAGCGTAAAAAACTGGTAGTTTTTGATCTCTCGCGTCTAGTTCTTAGGGCTTGGTTCGAGTTGTTCGGTCCACTCCTGCAGTGGACGAGGAAATCCCCTCTGCTTTCTTGCTTTTAGCTTCGGTGAGGTGGATGTTTTGTGGGTTAGTAGGTTGTAATTTGTAGAGTGATTAGGGAGCTACGGGTTGCTGGGAAGTTTAGAGAACTGCCGTGACTCCTGTCTGTGTAGGTACCTGAAAGAGAATAGTAAGGTAGTGGTAAAGGAATGAAGAGAGAAATAAGGAAGAGAAAAAAGGAAATAATAATAATATAGGGAAGAGAAAAGGGAAGGAGAAGAAAAGGAGGGGTGAAAAGAGAAATGAGAACGAAAGAAAAGTATTTGGGAATTGCCCGAATGGTCGCGTGGGTTTGGTTCCTACAGAAGAATTAGTAGGTAATGTGGGTGTATTAAGGAGAGAGATAGTGAGTGGTAGTTAGGAGGGAGTTGGGGGTACTGAGGTTGGTGACTACCTGAGTACGTCCGTGGTAGTCCATGCGAGGTGACATAACTGTCTAATCGCCTCTTGAAAGAGTCGATTGAAGGAGCTATAACGATGTGTCGCGGTAAGGCATTCCATAAAGCACATACTCTTAGGGAGAAAAATTTGGACCTGAGTGTGGTGTTGGCTCTCTGGTGTGCTATCTTAATGGGGTTTCCTCGTGAAGATCGTTCAGTTGCAGGCAAAATTGATTTGTTTGCATGGTCTGCCTGATGGGCGATCTTGTATGCCATAATGAGGTCACCCCTTTTCCTGCGATAACCCAAGGTAAATAGGTTGAGGTGTTTAAGTCTTTCAGGATACGTCTTTCCCCTTAGCCCCACAACTGATTTTGTTGCAGTTCTTTGTATTCTTTCAAGGAGATTAGAGTCTCTCTTGAGTGTTGGAGGAGCCACCGTATTGAAGACCTCTAGGTGCGGCCGCACGTAGGATTTGAAAATGGTGAGGAAGAGTTCGGGAGTGAGGGCGCCAAGCTGTCTACGCAGAAAGTGTAGAATGGCGTTCGCTCTGGTTGTCATACCTTTGTAGTTGGAGCTGGTGTCCAAGGTGTCGGAGAAGTTGAGCCCCAAATCTTTCTCCATGGACACTCTGGTGATAGCACGGTTGCTCAACATGTACTGGAAGTCGGTCGTACTTGCCTCATTTTTACTGATGTGCATTACTTTGCACTTTTCCAGTTGAAGCTCAGGCCATTTTCCGACGACCAGAGCTCGAGTTGCTGCAAGTCCTTTTGTAGTGCTGCACAGTCGGCTTCTTCGTTTACCACCCTCCAAATTTTTATGTCGTCAGCGAAGAGGAGGATGGGTGAGGATATTTTGTCTGGCAGATCGTTGACAAACAGGAGGAACAGAAGCGGTCCTAGGATTGCTCCTTGGGATACTCCTGACGTCGACGGTCTCCACTCCGA